>CM070792.1:17978488-19178488 GCA_036346955.1 Dipus sagitta
CACTTGCCTACAAGCCAAAGTACCCAAGTTTGATTCCCCAGTACCCACGTAAAGCCAGAAGCACAAGGTGGCACATGTGTCTGGAGTTCATTTGCAGTGGCTGGAGGCTCTGGTGCACCCATTCTCTCTAAATAAATACATGAAAAAATTCATGTTTTAGAAAAAGAAAGAAACCATTTGTGCACTGGGGTACTTGCCTACCATACACACCAGACTTGGTTTAATTTTGAATAGCTTAATCGGCCAATCAACCATCAACCAGTAAATCAGCATTGTAATCACAGCAAAGGTTAGCCCATTACACTAGCCTGAAGGACAGTCAAGTTCCCTAAAAGAAAGGATCAGCCATCAGTTTTCTTGAGGTTCTTCAAAGTTGAGAACCTCTTTATTCATATGCACTCTGGAAGATAACAAATCTACTCTGCTCATAATTATGAAAGAATGCTTAATAAAATGGATTAAATCATGAGTTGACATCACAATGTTGCATAGCAAAATGTAAAACATAGAAATATAAAAAACATCTCTCATTGATACATACATCTCTTTGTACCCTCAAGTCTTACATTTTTTAAAAAATATTTTTTATTTATTTATAAGCAGAGAGATAGAGAGTGAGAAAGAGAAACAGTGTGTGTGTGTGTGTGTGTGTGTGTGTGTGTGTGTATGAGAGAGACAGAGAGAAAGAGAGAGAGAATGGGCACTCCAGGGCCTCCAAGCACTGCAAACAAACCCCAGATGCATGTGCCACTTTGTGCATATGGCTTTACATGGGCACTGGGGAATCAGACCTGGGTCATTAGTCTCCGCAGGCAATGGTCTTAACCAATGAGTCATCTTTCCTGCTCCAAGTCTTACATTCTTACTTGAAAAATAATTTCTAAATTTGTCAATAGATTATGAGTTCCATTTTTGACTAGTGAATTTGAATTAGCTGACTCAGTCTTTTGTAAACTTATGTTTTAGTACACCATATAGGTAGAATTATCATGAGGGGATTGACACATACACAAAGTAACTGTCTCTAAATCACATAGGTTATGAAATAAAAATTAAAACTAAATTATCTTTCTCTTATACTATAATTAATTCTTGCTTTTTAAACTCCTTAATTTTAAATTAGGGATGAATAAAAAGTCATCTAACTGAGATGGCTAAAGTCCGGTAGGTACTCTTGTAGCTTTATGTAAAACTGGAAGCATGTAGTATTTTAACTGTGGACTTGATATGAACACTTCCCTATGTGCATAATCCATGTGGCTTCATTCTGCATTTATTAGAAAATACTATTCATTTTAGTTCCACCATTTCTCTGTGAGAACTACTTTGATTCAAATTCAACCATCACGAAAAATGTTCACTAGGAAATATTGTTTCCCTGGCAACAGTTACCATGTGCATACAGAGCCCTCCCTATTCATGTCGTTCCTTTTTTTTTTTTTTTTGTCAAACAATGAGTGGCTTTAACGTAGAAAGTTCAAGTGCAACACACAGATTGGCAAATCCACAAAGGGAAATATAATCAGAATGAAATCGGTGTTTATGCCAACATACTGCCCAGTACAGGTGAATAGAGTAAATTTCAAAACCATGCCAGGGTATCTACCGACATTGAAGACTTTAGACTACACGCAGCAACACCTCTGCCGAGACCACTATTGGTTGACTGCCAAAGAAAATAGAGAACATCCGTTTGATTTTTTGTAAGACTTTTTTTTTTTTTGAGGTGGGGTCTCACTCTAGCCCAGGCTGACCTGGAATTCACTATGTAGTCTCAGGGTGTCCTCAAACTCACGGCAATCCTCCTACCTATGCCTCCAGAGTGCTGGGATTAAAGATGTCCACGACCATGCCCAGCTTTTTAAGATATTTTAAAGACTTTTAAGTGTTTCCAAATTCTGTATAATAAACCGATTCTAAAAAAAAAAAATGCTAGTGCAAATATAGAGGGATATGTTTCACATACAGTTAGAAACTGTTAGATTCCTCTTTCATAGTCCTGCTTGGCAGAATATTTTTTAGACATTCTCGCTGTGTATCCCAAATATGAGCTGTTTGCCTCCACCTCTCGAGTACTGGGATGACGGGCTTGTGCTATGACACCCACCTCTAGTAAATTTCCCAGACCACCACAATGAAAACAAAATTGCAAATCACTTTTCCACTCCTAGCTTACTGATCCTTTGCAATTTGTGAAATGCCCCACAGATGCAGTGATGCCACTTGGAAACAGCACCCTAGAGACGGCCTCAAGCTAATATCTTTATCCACCAGTGCGTGGTTCAACTTGCTTCGACGTGTTGATTCTTCTCTCTTCTTTATTCAGAATCTTAGATATATCCCAAAGTTTGCATACATTTAAAAATCGTGAAACTCTCCAACAGCATGTAGTCCATAACCTTCTCATTTCATTAAAAACAATGTTATGAGGAGCCGGGTGTGGTGGCGCACGCCTTTAATCCCAGCACTCGGGAGGCAGAGGTAGGAGGATTGCTGTGAGTTCAAGGCCACCCTGAGACTCCACAGTGAATTCCAGGTAAGCCTGGGCTAGAGCAAGACCCTACCTCGAAAAAACAAAACAAAAACAAACAAACAAAAAGCAATGTCAGAACAACATAGACCCCTTAAGTTGGTACAGGGATGGGTACAACAAACTTAAGTCAAGCAAAGAGCCTGGTAGAATTCTGGGAACACCCTTCTGACGTTGGTTAATAGAGACATTCTTTCTCAGTTTGAATCAGGAATGCCAAGCAGAAATGCTCCAGTCTAGTCATGGGAGAGGATAACTCTGGTTCAACCACAATTCAGAAGTTGGACTTGAAGGTCAATGTTGCAGTCAGGTTCGCATTGCTGGTAGAAATCACCCAACCAAGAGCAGCTTGTGGGGAAAAGAGGTTTATTTTGACTTACAGGCTCAAGGGGAAGCTCCACGATGGCAGGGGAAAATGATGGCATGAGCAGAGGCTGGACATCACCCCATGGCCCACATAAGGTGGACAAGTGGAACAGGAGAGTATGCCAAACACTGGCAAGGGGACACTGGCTATAACACCCATAAGCCCGCCCCCAACAATACACTCCCTCCAGGAGGTGTGAATTCCCAAATCTCCATCAGCTGGGAACCTAGCATTCAGAACACCTGAGTTTATGGGGGACACCTGAATCCAACACCCACAGTCAACAAAACATTTGTTTACCTGCACCTTCCTTATCAGAGTCCAGAGTGACATCTCCACGCATAGTACGTATCAGGGTACTAGAATGTTCTTCTCTGTGAGCTGATTTCTTTACCTAATGGTCCATTCTGTCATCAGTTACCTACAGATCTCTCTCTAGACTTTCTCTTATTAAAAATTAAACATATTATGCTCTGATAAATAATTCCTCCCTAAATATGTATATGTTAGTGTAAAGATTAGCAAACATATTATTCACAATGTTTAATTTACTCTTCACCTTTGTAAAAGAGGAAGGACTGACACTATCCCTAAGTAAAATTATACCCCAGATGAGATGACCCTTTGGGGAAATAAAACATTCCAGAAATGATGCATAATGCCAGAATATCATAGAAGATGGAATTTTCTACCTAAAAGTTTACAAAGAAAAAATAATAAAATCTGGTTGCATAAAGCTCGTGACTCTGGTGAAATCTAGACTTCTCAAAGAAAGTGGCTTATGTAATGTCATGTTATAAACTCTTAAGCAATGTATGGTAGATGTATAAACTTTGGTTATGCCAGTAAGTTTTAAAGAGGTTAAATGATAGGAAATGGTGATTTTCTAGAAGACCTTTCCAAATAATACTGTAGATTTTTCTCCTAGCTCTATTTTGGCTTCCAATTCTGGCTTCTGAATTCCCTTTGACACTGAGTAAGTCATTATGCAGAGATACTCCATGGAGCCTTGTGAGAGAATTTAGTACAATGGTCCTTGCCTAGCATGAAACCTAGGGTCTGAAATCTGAGAGAACAGAATTATAAATGAGCATTTATGAGCTGGATCTGCTCAGTGAACAAGGTGCTTGCACGCAAAGCCTATCAGCCCAGGTACCATTACCCACATAAAGCCAGAAGCACAAAGTGGCACATGTGTCTGGAGTTCCTACGCAGCTGCTAGGGGCCCTTGGATGCCTATTATCTCTCTCTCTCTCTCTCTCTCTCTCTCTCTCTCTCTATTCTCTCTTCTCTCTCTCTCTCTCTCTCTTCCTTCCTCTGTCTCTCCCTCACTCCCTCCTTGCAAAATAAATTAATTAAATATTTCACTTTTGGTTTTTTGAGATAGGGTCTCGCTCTAGCCCAGGCTGACCTGGAATTCACTATGTCATCTCAGGATGGCCTCGAACTCACAGTAATCCTTCTACCACTGCTTCCTAAGTGCTGTGATGAAAGTCGTGTGCCACCATTCCCTGCAAATAATTTTTTAATGAGCATTTATATTATCGGAAAGCTACATACACAGAAGTGTCAGCATATTCAGACCAAAGGGAAGAGTCATGCCAGATATCAACACTAAATGTTCTTTAGTCTCTACAAATTATGATGAGATCCTTTCAACATATCCTCCCAAAAGGATGAAGACACAGGCATTGAGTTTGATTCGAGGTCTCTCATGATATGTAACACAAATTGAGGTTGAAATGCTATGGTGGTATGTGTCCCAAGTAGGTGACCCCCCCCCACACACACACACACTGAAAGAAAAATAAATAGTAACCATAGCACATGGAAAAACTCGAGGGGACACATTGTATTAGCAAATTCTGTGTGGATGAATGATTATTAGTGATGCGTGGGAACTATGGGCTCACTGTACTGTACAAAAGTGGAGCTGGTCTCAGAGGAAATCAGAACACTCTAATAGATGTGGGGCTCCTGGAATGGAGCACTTATCAATATTAGTTCATAAAAGTAAAAGGAATCGTCTCTATTCTCAGATAATCCTCATACCATTTTGCTTTATTTGAGGCTTCAAATATTCATTTAATAACATAAACTGGTGTGCAGCATGGAGTTTTAGTAAGCTAAGGATTTTCAAAAACTCTGTTTAGCACTCAATAGATCAAAATCTGATCCAAAGGTATTTGAAATAGCAATCTAGCCACAATTCCATTTCCTGAAGAAAAAAATAAAAGAGGTAAACAGGAAATTCAAAAACAAACAAAAAAACCTATCTGCATTAGTGTTTTAAATAACAAATGAAATTGGTTTTCATCCTGTCTGGTTGCCATCTTCATTTAAATCCAACAGTCTATCCACTTCACAACAAATGGAGAAACTGGGCGCTTAGGGGAAACTTGAGATCTAAGAAAGACTATTTGTTTTCCATGTCAGAAACAGATTGAAAGCTTTTCATGCTTTATGAACATTTGGGTTCCTTGAAGGAAGACGTGTCTATTTGGCGGATCAGGTGGAGAAACCTCCCCTCACCTACACCTGTTCGGTGTTCGGATGCACTGGCCCGCAAGCCGCCGTTTCCTGTCTGTCAGTCTCAAAGCGTCTGTTCTCCAGTGACCTGACGTTGATGCATCAATGCAACAAAAGGAGGCGATTCTAAAGCAATGTCAAAAGGCCACTGGCTGCCAAAAATAGCACTCTGCTAAAACCAGACAGCGAGAAAGCTGAAAGACATTGTTTGTACTAGTTTTTTTTTTTTTTTTTTTTTTAATGTAGGCCATCCTAACAATGAGACAACTAAAGCATTGTTAATTCAATCTCCTATTTGGTAACCCAATGAATGGGGCTATCGTTGCCAAGTTAGATGGGTAAAACAGAAGAGAAAAAGAATGACAGTGTTTGGTCCCAGCCAGCAGTAAGGATCCGTGATTCGGAGGGCCAGAATTGTCTGGAAGCTGCTATGCACCCCATCCCATCAGAACTTTAACTCCCACCTTCAGAACAGCAGCCCAGGCGCGTGTCTTCTAGGTAAACAATACCTGCCCTTCTTGTTCTGGTATCCCCCTTGCCTTCTGTCTTTATAAAAACTACCAAGACACATTCCACAAAGCTGTTTTGCATCTATGCACGTAAATGTGTCATCTGGGTGTATTTGGATGACTCATTTTTTGCTGCATTCAAGCCTACTTACAGTAATTTTTAAAACTGAAATGGGAGGTCTAAGTACTTAAACACATATAAATTAGGTATGCACATGAATATATAGAGAGAACCAGTAGTGTGGACAAGATCATCTTGATGATTATTTTGTCCATACAACTTCAAGAAATAGGGAAAAAGTCAAACACTCCCTCCCTTTCCTTTAGCTTTGGTTTTGCAGATATAAGTGTTGTCCAATTTGTACAATCATTGTAAATGTCTTATTTTTTTCAATTTTCTATTGTTACATTGATGTTTTTATTCCTGTTTTTAACATTACTATGGACATGTAGGAAATGTCAAACCATTTCTAATATTTAATATCTTTCAAGCACACAAAAATGAGATCTGCAGCACTGTACATAGAGACATTTATTGTTTTAACTATCTGCTAGGAATCTTGCTGCATCTTCGCCACAAGCTGCAATATTTAGCTGTTCCAAAGATCACAGAGAAGAGGGAGAAAGCCCACTGCAGTTTTACGCCTGAGAGCCAGAATGAAGGCTGAGCAGCATGATACAGTGACTTTGTCACGCCTGGTGAGGAGAGGAATCTTAGTTGACGCTCTTCTCATCCGAACCCTGCGCGGGCTAAACTGGAAAGTGTGCCTCTTTATCCCTGGCTGTATTGCCAAAACGTAGCTCCAAGACTTTTCTTTGTTTGTTTGCATCATCATCTGGAAAAGATAAAATAACAGGGTGTAAATAGCATTAAAGAATCACAACAGGTCGCCAGGCAATGTTTCCTTCTTATGAGTTTTCAAAATTATTTCACATACTTGCTAATGTAACTTTTCTAGTTACTCAAAGAATCAAAAAGACGGCTCGAGGGATGGCTTAGCTCTTGAAGGTGCTTGCTCGCAAAAGCTTGACCACCAGGTTTGATTCCCCAGTACCCACATAAAGCCAGATGCACAGAGGGGCACATGCATCTGGAGTATGTTTTCAGTGGCAGGAGGCCCCGGCACACCCATTTTCTCTATCTGCCTCTTTCTCTGTCTCTCTCAAATAAATAAATAAAATATATTTTAAAAGATGCTGATTTAAAAAAAAACAGAACCAAATACAGAAATAAATTTCAAAGCCTGTCTTTGTTAAAGGGTAATATGGAGGGCGCATAAAGATAATCTAGCAATTAATTGTTTTTTTTTTTTAAAGTTACACCTGCCAATTGCACATCCCATGAGAGTTACGAAATGTTCCTGGACTAATGTAGATGGTCTTTGTTAGTCAGATTGTGAACTTCTGAAGGGTGAGAACTGTATCTAGATGACTCTTCTACAATGGTACTTGGCTAGCAACTGAAATTTAACTAAGAAGCCCCCTATGGCTGAACAAGCTGCAATAGTTAGCCATGCCAGAAAATAGAATAAAATAATGAAATGAAGAGCAGTTTCAACTGGAGGAAGCCAACCGGATAATAAATATTTCATTGTCTCTGTTTCTCTTCCATTGTTTTTGCTTTTGCGTTATGTTAAGAACTAGGTAGATTTCCTAGTCTCAAGATCTTTACAATCTGAGAGCAAAATAAATTCATACCAACATTAAGTGTGTTTATGTTCAGTTGATACAAACTCTACGAGCTAGGATACGAAAACGCATTTGCACTTTAGGCAGCATCAGGTCTTTCTGCAATTATTTCCAGAGGAAACAAAGGAGCTTATACTATGCCAAAAAGAAATGATCCTGATTAGATAAGAAAAATAAATTATTGACATTAAACAAGGGAGAAATCAGAAAGGGAGCTGGTGCAATGGCTTGTACACCTGACTACCCATGCATTCAACAGGGAACTATGGAAAATTACTCCGGATATGCCCAGTCTCCAGAGATCCTGATCGTGTTGCTCTGGGATGGGGCCAGGTGTGACTGTTTCTTCACAGTTCTCAAGGTAAATTTGTGATGTAGACTGTTACCATCCCCCACATTAACATAACCTTGTAAAAATAAACGTACTTAACAAGGAAGCACTGACTCAGATTTAAAATGGGCCTTTTTATTGATCATTGATTAATAATGCATCTTGTCATATTATAAGACTGAAAACATGTTTGTGTATAATTGGGTCATTGGTCTTTGAGCTTGTTCAGGACTTGAGGATTGTTAACTCTGCCAATGGAAAACTTGGACATCAGAGAACTTGAGAAGCATTTGTTAACAGAGACAATGCTGCTTGTTCTATCTACCAAACCCGCTAACTTACCTCTCCTTGCACAGGCAAGCATGCATGAAATCATGCATCAGAATTGACGTTTTTTTTAAAATCAGATAAAGAAAGAGAACAAATTGTCATCAATAAAGTCCTTCTCTGAACTGAAACCCAAGGACATGTGCGAAGTGAAATGAACACTTTGAATCCCTCGTAGGATAGGAAGACAACAGTTTAAATGAACCAAATGGTCTAATGTACTGATTTCTTAGTGACCCTTGTCAGTTGGCTAAATAAATAATGCAAGTCTTACACTCATGAAAAAAATCAATATCTTAGATACATGAATGAATAAGTGAGCATTTTTGAAGTATTCTTTTAAACAAGACTGAGAAATACTTGTTTATGTACAGAACAATTTCCTAAGTCAAAAAGGGGGAGGAAACGAGAAAATCTGACACGATAATAAAGAATGTCAAAAGGGAGAAATTAATTTGATTAAATTGTGTCACATATATGTTTATCTACATGCAATAAACTCACATAAACTCAAAACTTTCAGAATGGCAAAACACACATCTATTCAGTATAAATGGTAAATGCAGGGCTGGGAAGATGGATTCACAGTTACAGTGCTTTCTTGTGAAGACTAAGAACCAGGGTTCAGTTCCACAGTAGCCACATAAGACAGGTGCAGAAGGGTGGCACATGCGACTGGAATTCATTTGCAATCGCTAGAGGCCCTGGAGCTCCCATTCTCTCTCTCTCTCAAATAAATAAATAAAATATTTTTAAATTTTTTTAAAGAAATGGTAAATGCAAGATGAGAATTTGAGCCAAGAATTTGCAACAAACTGTGATTCCCCTACAGTGAATCAAGGATAGAAGTCATCATATGTAAATGTATAAATATAGAAAGATGATGATAGACAGATAGATAGACGATAGATAGATAGATGACAGATAGATAGATAGATAGATAGATAGATAGATAGATAGATAGATAGATGATAGATAGATAGATAGATAGATAGATAGATAGATAGATAGACAGATAGATAGATAGACAGACAGACATTATTCATACGTACATACATACAGACAGACAGGCAGACAAGGGATCGTGCACTCTGGTTCACAGTGAGACCAGCACTCATACATTTCATTCTGCCACTTCCTCTGCAATGCTCCCTGAGGCCTGATGGGGGTGCTAGAGGTGACTCATCCATTGCTAAGCGCTGGACTTTCACATTTCTTGTCCCTTTGGTGAGTCTTGGTTCTTCCCAGTACTCGCTAACAAGATTTTCTAATATAAGTGAGAATGCCATCTATCAAAAGGCATAGACTTATACATTTGGAAGGTTTTCCTTTTTTTGTGATGGGCATAATATCTCCTTTTGTCAAAGAATACCAGAAGCATCCCTCTAGGGTCTATGACCTTCCAAGCGATAGGCTTTGGATTTGGTTCCCAGAACCAGGCACAAATTTGCTTCCACCAAACAGGCTCCACGTCAAACCAGAGAACCGCTGATCACCCCCATAATTGATGTGCCGCGTTGGCACTCGTGGGCACATCTTGCCTGGCTGCTCGGTTTTGTACCAAGTAGATCCACTGCTTGTCGGCTATTGATGACTTTTCTCCCCAATAACTCGCATAGCATTTTCCAGCGCTGTGATATCCAGCCAGCAGGGAGATGGCTTCCCTCCCAGTCATAGCTTAGTTCCTCCTTGTCCTACAATGGTAGCTTGCGTCGTCTTCAGCAGTAGGGTCTTACCCTATAGTTCTGGTGGGTAAAGAAGTGCTTTAGCCATGGTCTGCAGCGTATGGGGCAGTGGGTCTCCCTGAACAACAGTTCACTGTGGGGTAGTAACCCATCCAGTAGCCCAGAGAGTAAGACAAACACTCACCCATTGGGATCTCATGAAACTAAAAAGCTACTGTATGGCTAAGCAAACCGTCCACTGAGTTAGTAGATAACCTACTGAATGGCAGAAAATCTTAACCAGCTATGCATCTGACAGAGGTTTAACATCTAGAATACACAAAGAACTCAAAAAACTGAGCAATTAAAAAAAATCAATGCACCCACTTAAAAACAGGGCAGGAAACTGAAAAGAGAGTTCTCAAAGGAGGAAATGCAAATGGATAATAAACATCTTTAAAAAATGTTCAATAAGGGCTGGAGAGATGGCTCAGTGGTTAAAGATGATTGGTTGCAAAAACCTCATGACCTGGGCTCGATTCCCCAGTACCCACAAAAAGCCAAATGTACGAAGTGCATCTCAAGTATGTTTGCAGTGGCAGAAGACCCTGGCATGCTCATTCTCTATTTATCTGCCTCTGTCCTGGTCAGTTTCTCTCAAATAAATTTATATTTTTTAATGTTCAAGATATTTAGTCGTCAAGGATATGCAAATTAAAATTCCCTTGAGATTTCAATTCTGATCAGAACAATTACCATCAAAGAGCAGATTTTTTGGTTCCTAGCTGTTGGCTTAAATATCTTAAGCCAAGAAGCGGAAGTCTTAAAATCTTTAGTATTTTAATACTATAATGTTAATCAAATGGCCAGGACTCCTTTTCCCTGACCATTATAAATTGCATCCTTATTAATACCATGAAGGCAAGGTACACAGGCACACTCTAGCCCTGTCAAATACTATCTAGTGTAAGTGTTCCAATCACAATTCGTAGATTCGAAGCTTTCACACAGATGAAAAGGGAAGGTATTTAAGTCATGTCATTATTCATGTAAATTCAAAGCACTTATATCTGATTTTTGTCACTGCTACTGGAGCAAATACACACACACACACACACACATGCATAATACATCATGTTATATAAGATGCTTTACATATGACATTTCAAATATATACAAGTGATTTCAAAAACATTTAGAGATTTTTTTTTTCTTTTTGCCTTTGAAAGTGCTTCACACTTAACTGCTGTATCCTCTAATCTACTGCGTAGTACTAAATGATCACTTAGCCAGATGGTGATAAGGTTCACGACACAATCAAAGTTCAGTAGAGCTGAGGACTAAGATGGCTTAATGCCTCAGTGTAAGTCAGCAACAGATACGGGTGTGCTAGCATTCACTCGCTTTAAGCCCATGACTCCTTCCCTTACACAAGTTATTGAGACTCAGAGCAAATGGTGCTTTTCAGAACTTCTCTGAAAATACCAAAGATACTAATCCATGCAAACTTAAAAATATGAAAACTTAAGCCGGGCATGGTGGTGTACCCCTTTACTCCCAGCACTCGGGAGGCAGAGGTAGGAGGATCACCGTGAGTTCGAGGCCACCCTGAGACTGCATAGTGAATTCCAGGTCAGCCCCGGGCTAGAGTGAAACCCTACCTCAAAAAAACAAAAAAAAAAAAAAAAAATGCAGACTTTACTAGTAATTATGTGTAAAATGCCTTTGGAAGAAAATATTCAGGTTTCAAATATACACAAATATTGAACTTCTCTTTGAAGTGATGTCTTTTCTACATACAGCTTGCACCATTGTCCTATAACATTTGCATATTTGAAATAAAAATCATAATCGTCAATACTAAGGAAATAAATCAACAAAAATGGTATTTAAAATTGTGAGTATTGGGCTGGGGATATGGCTCAGTATTTAGAGGCATTTGCTTGCAAAGCCTGCTGGCCTAGGTTTGATTCCCCAGTACCCATGTAAAGCCAGATGCACAAAAGTGTAACATGCATCTAAAGTTCATTTGCAAAGGCAAGAGACCCTGGCATATTCTGTCTATCACCTATCTATCTATCCTTCCTTAAGCTTAAATATTTTTAAAAATGTATTAAGTTTAATATGGTGGCTCATGCTTATAATCCTAGCATTTTGGAATCTGAGGAAGAAGGATCATCATGACTTTGAGGTCACCACGGTCATTTGGTGAATTCCAAACCAGCCTTGGCAACAGAGTGAGTCTGTCTTCTAAAAAAAAAAAAATATATATATATATATATATATAGTCAGGCATGGTGGCTCACACCTTTAATCCCAGCATTTGAGAGGCAGAGATAGGAGGATCGCCAAGAGGTTGACGCCACCCTGTGACTACATAGTGAATTCCAGGTCGGCCTATGCCAGAGCAAAACCCTACCTTGACAAACAACAAAAATAAATAAATAAATAAATAATAAGTAAAATTATTTGTAAATCAATTGATAATTATGAAAGTTTGTACCCAATTGCTTGCTCTGAAAATACACATTCACCGGACAAATTAAATATTGTAAAGATGATAATTGTTCTATGAAATAAGAAGTCATTCCTCTCCTTGAACTAAAGAAAGACTGATGTTAAGACACACAAAATAAAAAAAAATATGTCATGGGGCTGAAGAGATGGCTTAGCAGTTAAGGCACATGCCTGTGAAGCCTAAGGACCCAGGTTCAATTCTCCAGGTCACAGATAAGCCAGATACTCATAGTGGCACATGCATCTGGAGTTCATTTGCAGTGGCTAGAAGCCCTGGCATGCCCATTTCTCTCTCTCTCTCTCTTTCTCTCTCTCACTGTAACAAATAAATAAAAATAAAATATTAAGAAAATATATCATGAACCAATATTTTGTTTAGTAAAGATTTATATGGGCTGATCAAGCCTGTCTATATTTCAGGGTTAATTTTACATTGAATTGAAACAATATAAATGCTAAATCCTGCCTAAGTTGCTTCCCAATATCTCTAAACCACTTGTAAATTTCCCCAAAGAACATGAAATAACTATTAATATTAATAACACTATCTTGTATTTCTTATCCTAGAAAAATAAAAATAAGCATCCATACATTATTATATCTATACCCATATTTACATTCTTATATAAATATTCATATTCATATATTATATAAAGTTACACAGAATCTTGTTATAACATATAAAATGTGCAATAAGTTAGTAATAGCAAAGCCACAAGAAACGGCAAATGACCATAAATTGCTTTCAGCTCAATTTGGAGGTCACCTTTCGTCTATGTTATGAGACTGATGCGCTGCCTACTGCACTGAGAGGGCAATATCATATGTCTTATGAACAGATTGAGGTAACTAGACTTGAAGGGAGAACGTGAGGTTGCCTGCATAAGATTCTATTCTGGGCATCTGACTTTAAGCAATTTGTCTAATACACATACATCCTTAGAAGCTGAATACTTACACTTTTGTTTCTATTATTTTGTTTCCTGTGTCTCAGGTTCAAACTGGGACTCCACACTTGCTAAATGAGCCCTCTACCTTTATAATTTTCTATCAAGTTTATTCTTCATATCAATGCTTATTAAACATTAATGAGCCACCATATGCCCTTGGTGGGGGAGAGCAGCGGAGGCCCAGGGCAGCCTGGCTGAGGAACTGTGAGGTGATCAGGACCATGCGGGCTGGAGGGAAATGGGATTGGTTTACAGAGACGCAGAACAAGTCCACGGAAGCCTTTGTTTTTGTTACTGCACTGCCTAAGGCAAGCTTCTTCATATAATAGCAGTAAGGAACAACCATATGTACGGATGCTTCAACGTTAAAGAGCAAAACATTTTGGAGATGATTGAAACTAAATAGCAAGTGATCAAATAATGACGGAATTATTAAAACATGACATAGGGGTTGGAGGTGGATCTCCATGGGAGAGCCTTGCTAAGAATAAGGGAAGCATCTGGTCTCATTCCTGGCACAGCAAAAAGGCATGAAGCAAAAGAAAGCCACGCGGTGGTTTTACTTTATTAAAAGTTAAAATGAAAACAGGCTTTAAGCTCAGCATAGGGGAACAGGCTTGCCATCCTCCCCTTTGGGAGGTTGAAGCATGAGTTCAAGGTCAGTTTAGAATACAGAGTGAGACTCTGAGACCTCCTGCCCACTACCCCACAGAAGAAACCAACTTCAAATACCATGTAGTGAAAACCTTGCAAATAAACACTGCATGAAATTAATATACATATATGTTATACATATGTATACACAAGTAAAATCATATACAATAACTATACAAGATGATAATAGGTGGGCATTTTGGTCCCCATGGTATAATTGATTTAAAAGTTACACCTTGTTATTTATTTTTTAAGGGAAGACATAGTAAGTACATAAATGAACATGTTCACAGAAAAGCTAATAACAAGAAACTCTTCAGGTAAAACACAGCATTGACACAGTAAACACATGTCATATGTTATTCCCATCCCATTTGGAGAGAAAGTAAGCCAACGTTCAAAGGACATTCAAGTAAGGTACGAGGCAAATCGTGGCCAAAGCACTCGCCCAGAGCACATACTGTTCAAAAATTGGACTCATTTTGGCCATGAGTGTCTGCATTAACTGTTTCCTTCTCATTATTTCCATGTCCACATGAGGTTTTCTGTTCCCCTGGAGTGAAACCTTGGCAGTGTCTTCTCCTGTGTGGCCACTGCTTGGCTGACACTCAAGGTCAGGTCAAGGTGCTGACATAGCAGAAACGCCACGCACAGTAACCCGTTACGAAAAACACGCTCCATTTATATTCATCAAGGAAGTATTCCACAGACACCAAACTATGGACCCAGATCTCAATATGTTATTTGATTATCCAACTTAATCCCATTATACACTGATCTTTTAAAAAGCATAAAAACTGCTGACAAACGCCTCTGCAAACATTAAAAATTCCCTATGTGAGGAGCGTTCAGTTCCACAGTCACATTTATAAAGAGCTGGTTTAATGCTTTCATTAATCAGGGAAAATTTTTTAGTGAAAAGGAAAAACACTAAATGCCTAAAATTTGTAATATTGAAAGACAGTGTGACTTAGTGAAGCAAGGTCTTCTTCCACACTCATAAATCAAGGAATTTTCTATGAACACTTTCCCTGTAAGACAGATATTTTGGTCTCCTCGGAAGCGTAGACTCAAAATCTAGTCACAATGTACGAAAAGCTACCAATTTCCGTTTGTCATAAAGCCTGTTTCCAAGGGCAGACATATTACATATAGTGATATGCATTGAATGTAAGAGACATAACCAAAAAATTGTATGTCTGTGTTTAGAAATTTAAAATGAATTAATAAATAGTAGATTTCAACAGATGGAAGATCACAAGAACAGTGTTGGGATGAATAAAAATAAATAACTATAAATGTTATTTGGGTGTAGTGGCACATACCTTTTACCCCAGCACTTGGGAGTCAGAGGTACGGAAGATTGCTATGAGTTTCACGCCAGCCTGGGACTACAGAATGAGGTTCAGGTCAGCCTGGGATAGAGTTAAGACTGTGCTTTGATAAAAACAGAAAAACCTTAAAATAATAATAAATAAATAAAATAGTACAGGATGCTCCATAAAGCAGTTATCTGCATATTAATAGAATATCAAACCAAATTCATAAGAGTCATGCATCATGACAGAGCAGATGAGTCATTCGTACCTCTTCTCTCTCGTCAGTTAAAGGGGTCTAATGAGTAATTTCATTAAGTCTTCAATTTGCAAGGGGTTTAAGGAAAGTATGTTACAAACATTATATGAGCGTGTTGGTAAGGAAAGCTTTCTAAGTGCTGAGTACTTTCTCTTTTTAATAACCACTTTACATTTAACCTAAATGATGAAGAAACAAAAGTAAGAAAGTATTAAAAAAGCATACTTTTACCCAAGCAATTTTCACAAATTTTAACAGAGACCTTTCTCTTGATAGACAGGTAGTATGAGTATTAAATGTTTCTAGAATCAAGGCAGTGTAAGACAAATAGCATTGAATAGTCACGATATTTATGATTTCATGGTGCATATTAGTAAATATTTACAGCAATTCATCTCTGATAGGATTTACTGTGTACCAACCATATTGTAAAATCTGCCCTAATTTTCCCTAAACATGTTATGGAAGAAAGTCATGAAAATTCTCTAGAGCCAGAAAGAGGGGTGAACCTTCAAGGAAGACACAGGCAAAGTAAGGAAGGAAATATTATGGGCTTGGACCCAGAGGCAGGAAAGAATAGGCTCCTGAGGAAAAGATGAAAACCATGTCAGACAAGAACCTGGGGCCTGGGAGAGGAGATGCAGAGGGTGATAGTGACAAGGAACTTCTCCCTGCAAGAAAGGCCTTATGTGTCACAGAAGCAAGTTTATCTTGTTGACAACTGCATGATGCCCATGGCTTCTTTTAGAGTAGATAAACTTAGAAAAGAGAAAGATTTTATTTTATTTTATTTTATTTTATTTTAGACAGAGAAAGAGAGAGAGAGAAAGAGAAAGAGAATGGGCACACCAGGGCCTCCAGCCACTGCAAATGAACTCCAGACGCATGCGCCCCCTTGTGCATCTGGCTTACGTGGGTCCTGGGGAATCAAACCTGGGTCCTTTGGCTTTGCAGGCAAACACCTTAATAGCTAAGCCATCCCTCCAGCCCGAAAGATTTTTTTCAAGGATAGGCTTGAATGAGGATTACGGGAGGAAGAAATACATTTGTAGACCTTTAAGGGGTATATTAAGTGATTAAACAGCACAGGCAGCCCTACATTTTGACATTTAGTAGGCTAATGGATGGTTCACCTATAAAAGTAACATGGCAGAAAACATATGGATTTCAGTGTAGAGACACTGCTGTTTGGGATGCGCCTGGAATATCTGGGAGATGCTGGTCAATGCTTAAAAACACTGTAACAAGTTGCTGCAAGAATTCAGATTTTTCTGCCCTCATTAGTATGCATGACGAAGGAATAATACGTTGTCTCCAAAGACATTGAAGATGACCAAGGATGTAAGAAAGATTACAAAAGGGAAATAGAGAAAAAAGAAAACCAGAGGCAAGGGAGCCAGCTGGAAAAGGGCAGCAGACAGATTGTGCAGCGTTTGGTCGATTTCCTTCTGCATCCCAGCAAGAGTCACCTACGACCTCACTACTGCTGGCCTCAGCCCTGCAAAATAGAAATAAGGTGTGAACAGCATCCAGTTCACATGACTGCTCAGCGTATTTAGTCACTACCTGCAAAATGCCTCACATGACAGTTTATGAGGGTTTGGGGGTGTAAGCTCATCAACAGAGTAGGTGCTTAGCATGTGCACTGAGATCTAATCACACCACCAAAGAAGACATTCACCGTGTGCTATACAGCCTCAGCTGCTAGACTAGGTTGTATAATTATTGTTTTCTTGTTCCTTTTTTTGTCTTTTTTTCTTTTGGGGGGGGGGTTGTATAATTATTGAAGGCACTAGGAGGAATTGTGCCCATGTTCTGATGTGAACATCCCGATACTTTGTCAGATTGATAACTCTGCCAAAACCAAAATCCCCTAATTGATGACGAAAGTGTCAATCCTCCATACTACACATGTCTTAAAGCTTTTCTAGGAATCTATGTTGAAACCAGTGAAAAGGCGTAATGTAGCAGCCCGGAGAACAGTTCCAGCAAAACATGGCCGAGTGAACACTCCAAACTACTGTTTAGATAAAACCAATTTCTCTTCATTTAAAAGTTTTGGTCATCATTGGTTATTCATCATAACAGAGTCACCCTACTATTGAACCTCAGTTTTTTTTTCTCTGTGGATTAAGTGATAATAATTCAAATATATTTGGCATAGTGCCTTCATGTTACGTGTGCTCAGTAAATACAGCTACTTCTGCCTCTGTGAAAACTGATAGACCAGTTGTGCTATCTTATCTCCCCTCCTCCATTAGAGTACATCCCCTTAGTGATTTATAAAGCAGAGTTCCATGCTGGGGTAAAATATGATAGTATTAAAGGAGAAATGATAATATTGAGCGGCTATAGTATGCTAGAGACAGACCATCACTTCACATGTGATAGCTACTGCATGATGCAGGGAATCTACTGATTGTTTTTACTTAGTCAGGTGAAAAGACCATGGATGCCATTTTAAAAGGGAGTTACAGGTGCAAAATGCTGTAAAAGTTAAAAATTAAATTGCAATAGAAAATGTTAATGTATGATAAATTCCTAACGATTTATGCCACAATGAGCACAAAATACCATTGTCATGAAAACCTTAGGGGTCAGCATACTTTCTTTTTCTAGACTTTACTTCCCTCTGTCCCTCTTTAAAGTACTAAAGAATGATTACAAAATTTATGCTGCTTCTCAAAAACTTGAGGGGACTGACATTTTCAGATATTTTACAGACCTCATTTTTCTATTTCTCACTAGTTTCAATATGAAGACAGCTATTTAGTGACATTAGCCATTTCACTAAAAAATGAGAAGATAATTCTTCAACTAAAGAATATGAATTTGAAGTTTAAAAATGTGGACAAACGCTTTTTAAAAAAAAAAATGACATGTTGCTTCCTCTTCTGGTGCCACTGTAGGCCAGGACGTTTCTCTTAGGAGACCATCAGCAGGACAGGATGGACCATTCCTCAGACGTGACACAATGTGCCTATGTAAATTGTGCCTAAAGTTAGATTTCAGTTTATCAGCCAAAAATTCAAAAGATTTTCTCCATTTTTTCATGCTAAAGTTTTGTTAAATAATGTATTCACTCCACTGCAAATATCAGAATTATCTTATAACAGATAATGTTGATGTTTGTGTACAATTGTACAAAAAGTTTACACTGTGTATTTTCACAATAGGAAAACAGAATAAATGAAAGGAAAAAACAATTTATTCCAGGTTTTCTCTCTCTCTCTCTCTTTTTTTAAGGTAGGGTCTCACTCTAGCCCAGGCTAGCCTCAAACTCATAGTGATCCTCCTACTCTGCCTCCAGAGTGCTGGGATTAAAGACATGTGCCATCAAGCCTGGCTCATTCCAGTTTTAACTGAAGTTTGTTGAAGTGAAACAAAGAAAGCCATAGCATATGTGAGTTTTCTTTTGACATCTTACATTTCCTTCTTTATGTTAAGAATATATTTTTTATTTTTATCTAAATATTTTCACCATAAATTTTCATGTATTTCTTTTCATTTTATAGTTTGAGTACAGGAAAGAAATATATGATATTAAAATAGAAATGGGTTACTCAAAAAAAATGACCAAAAGATATCAACACATCAGAAGAGTTATATAAAGCAGACGTTTGCTGCCCTCTTTTGGAGTAAATAAGTGAATACTGTTTTTGACTCTGGGCATTTTACTACTGTCTGTATCTTACTATTGCCACCCTTGTAAGGAAACAAAGGCTAATGTTCTGTCATGAAAACAAAAAATGGAGATTTATTTTCATTTGATAGCTCCACAAGAATTGCAGTGTTGTATAGCACAAGATTATTTAGAACCACACTAAATAAAATATAATTGCTTTGACTACCACAAATCCAGATTGAGTAATAACCTTACAAATCAAACTAATCTGATAATAAATATTTGATGGTTTCAAGTCATCTTTTAAATGGTTACAAATATTCATATGAAAACTTGTGATAAAACGAAGTGTACTTTTATTTAATTATTTAAACACCTAACTCTGATTCAATTGTGAAAGACATTGAGAAAGTCTTTGATCTTCCATAACTAAGAGCTGTAGTGAGAATATTTTGATGTCTACTACACCTATATGATTTTGAAAAATAGTTTCAGTGCCCCCTTTGGCAGCACATATACTAAAATTGGAATGATACAGAGAAGATTATCATGGCTCCTGCACAAGTATGACATGCAAATTCATGAAGCGTTCCATATTTTTAGGAGGAAAAGATCATGACATCAAAATAAAAGAGAGACTGATTGAGAGGGGGAAGGGATATGATGGAAAATGGAATTTCAAAGGGGAAAGTGGGGGGAGGGAGGGAGGGCATTACCATGGGATATTGTCTACAATCATGGAAGTAGTTAATAAAAAAATTAAATTAAAATAATATTAATAATTTCAAAACCCATCAACACTATCACTACCACCCGCAGGTGATACTCAGAGGCCTGGAGCCTGGGGAGACGTTAAAGGCAAGAGCAGTGCAGATATAGCTGAGGTGACTCAATGACGTTACCTTTCTTTTTGCCACCAGAAAAGCCAAAAAAAAAAAAATGACACAAACAAAAATGTATGATGGAAAATTTCTGAAATCATAACTGAATTCCATCTGGCACCAAACAGAATAAGATAAAAATCAACACAATTAAATACCTGCCTTTGCTTTTACTGAGATGGACAAAAATCAAACACAGTGCATGTCCAAAGTTGTGAGAATATTACATGCGAATATTTTCCTTAGTGACAGGAGTCTGCATGGAGGGATATACTATGAAGGTCTGACAAAATAACTCACTGTAGATTATAATTTTATTAAGAAAGAACCTGAAAGCAAAATACTACAGAAACTCTCAACAAGCAGAGCTCAATGTAGCAGCAAGCAAATCCATTAAATGGACTTGGGGCAGGACAAATATGTACCCCAAACCTGATGAGAGACAAGAACTGTTGTTGAGGCTAAACAAATAAGGTTTATTGTTTTTGTTTTTGTTTTTGAGTTTGCTTTTGTTTTTCAAGGTAGGGTCTCACTCTAGCCCAGGCTGATCTGGAATTCACTCTGCAGTCTCAGGGTGGCCTCGAGCTCATGGTTAATATCCCGAGTGCTGGGATATTAAAGTGAAATTTGAGAAAAACTTATTTGCAAAGTTACACACTTGCACCATGGACAACAAATGACTGGTAAGAAGCCTAGTATAAGGGAAAAATCTATACTCATCCCCTTTAAGAGAAAATATTCAAGAGTTTAGCTTCAATAAACATACTAACAATTTCAGGGCTAGCAAGGATTAAATCATTTGAGTATATGTCATATGTAAATAAATTATAATTATTAATATATGTATATGCATAGTTCATAAAACCATAATAATTAACATACTTATATACATAATTTATAAAATCTTAAAATAAATAACCTTCAAGTATTATTTATTAATCCCATTTTATAGTTTTTAAATTTGTACATCAATAGAATTATCAACTTAATGAAGGTTAATAATTGTGTTTGTCATCATTATTCAAGTATCCGTCTCATTTAAAGTTGTCTGTGTACATATATTTTAATTCCAGTTATAATTATTCATCAAAAGTAAAACAATATATCAACACAGATGCCAGACAAAAATTATGAAGTCATAGACAAAGGTTACATTATCAGAAGTAAAATTTATAGATAAGATAAATGTCAGTCTACAAGGTTATTATAGAAAAAAAGGTATAAATGAAGTTAAATTACGTGATCTTGTCAGAATCAAAACACCCAGGTGCAACTGACCATATTGAATATTATAGAACAAACCTAGATCTATAGATAAGTAATTTGTTTGATTTGGGGTAAGAAAATTAAATAGACTTCGTCTAGACAGAATGACCTCATTACATACATGTGTTCCCACAGAAGCCAGAATCTAATGAAAATTGTAAATTATCTTATTAAATAAATGTCTTTAGTTATGTGTATATGTTGCTTTCTATCAGACTCAAGCACTTCTACTGTGGATTTTGGTAAATTTCCCACTGCATTAAAACATAATAGAAAAATTGTAAAGAACCCACAATTCTTACTTATTCCTGTTTTCTGGTGTGAATTTCCATTAGATTGACTATCAATATGTGGTATGTTGCCCTTGTAGACTCAGACAAAATTAATCTTAAGATAATTGTACAACTTGCAAACAAGAATTGACACAAATTAGAATTTGCTTTTTGTCTATTTCTAATACTTTTTTGCATTTATGTTACATTATTTTAAATTTACTTATTTCTGTCATTCTTCAGACTGGAGTTTGCTCTACTTAGAGGAATGGTCTATTTTAATAAAGGAAGATATGGAAAGGATATGGTTTAAATTTTAGGATTAGAATCAAAACTCTTCTTGATCTAGGCAAGGTGTCAATAACACAACTGTCAAAGGAGATTAATAATTACCAGATGAATATTTTGTTAACAAAACTATAGTTTTTTGTTTTCTTAAATTTTACTTTATTTATTAGAGATAGCAAGAGAGAAACAGGGAGAAAGACAGAGAGAACGGGCACACCGGGACCTCCAGCCACTGCAAACAAACTCCAGACACATGTGCCCCCATGTGCATCTGGCTTATGTGGGTCCTGGGGAATTGAAATGAGGTCCTTTGGCTTTGCAGGCAAATGCCTTAACTACTAAGCCATTTCTCCAGCCCCAAATTATAGTTTTTATTTGGTCCATTTGTATTCCTTTTGCATATAACCAATATTCGCTGACCCATGTAACTGTAGGAGGAACTTGAAAATTCAAGCTAAGGTAGTTTCAAAAGGTAAGATACTATCAAAAGGTAAGGTACAATACTTAAAAACATGAAAGAAACTGGGCATGGTGGCCCATGCCATTAATCCCTACACTTGAGAGGCTGAGATAGAAGGAACACTGTGAGTTCAAGGCCAGCCTGAGCCTAATTCCATGTCAGTCTGGGCTAGGGAGAGACCCTAACTTGAAAAAACAAAAACAAATCAAACAAAAAATACAATGAATATATTCATGGACAAATGTCTATGGTAAATAATTTAAGAAAACAAAGAGTATTTTTGTGATAGCAACTGTATAGATTAGCAAGTACAATTCTTAAAGCAACAGTTAGGTAATTTCCACTGCCTCTTAGTTTATGAAGAGCTAACATTGTGAGAGATTTTATTCCAAGTGTCAGACGTGGTCATTTCCTCTCTTATGTAAATAGATATTGTAATTAGGTGTTTCTTCTATAGGCTTTTGATATGAAGACATGTGGTGGCACATTTATGGTACTGAAGCAGCCTTGCATAGCAAAACTAAGAAATACGAATAATAGGTTAGCCACTCAGTACAATTATTTTATGTATCATATTTGATTTTCTAATAATTTGTGAAGGGGTTTTCCATCTAAAACCACAACATCAACTGGGGAGATACCTCAGTCAATAAAGTGCTAGCCTCATAAGTAGGAAGACTTGAGCTTAATTCCCAGAATCTGTGCCAGGCATGGTGGTAAGCACCTGGAATTCCAATCCTGGATGATGGAGAGAGAAGATTTGCTGAGGCCAGCAAGCCAGCCAGTCCAGCCTAACCATTGACCCCCATGTCCTGTGAATATTTTTGTTCATATGTTAAATGTAATCATTGACTAAACAACCAAAACAAGCTCAAAATTACCAATATATAATGGTTACTAAAATAGCACACTAGAAAATTCATAATTGATAGAAAAATAATGAACGGAAAAAAGAGGACCAAAACATAGAAACACATAGTGAAATGGCAAATGTAAATTGTACTTTATTAGTAATTTGATTAAATGTAAATAGATTACATACTCTCACTAAAAGACAAATTAGCAAAATGGCTTTTAACAGGGGAGCTGATCACATGCTACAGATGAGTACTTCAGATTTCAAAACACAAATAGCTTGAAGTATTTTTAAAAATTTTTGTTTATTTTTATTTATCTGAGAGCAACAGACAGAGAAAGAGGCAGATATATAGAGAGAGAATGGGTGAGCCAGGGCCTCCAGCCACTGCAAACGAACTCCAGGTGCATGCACCACCTTGCACATCTGGCTAACTTGGGTCCTGGGGAATCGAGCCTCGAACAGGGGTCCTTAGGCTTCACAGACAAGCGCTTAACCGCTAAGCCATCTCTCCAGCCCAGCTTGAAGAGATGGAAAGACACTAACCACGAAATACCAGATGAGATTGGGAATGGCTCTATGCAGGTACCAGAGGGGGGGGGGAAAAAAAACATACTTTAGACAGAGCCTTACTAGGTAGAGCCAAAGAGGGGACATTTCTATGGTGTTGAGGATGGGACGGTTAGAAAACCATGATTATACACATATGTTTGTAACAGAAATGGCTGGGGGGTGGAAGGCGTGGCATTGCAGCACCCTCCATTTCAGTGTTTGCAACAGTGTGCAGAAGCACAGAGAGTAGCAAGGACATAGAAGACAAAGAACAACCTAAATTCACTAGCAGCAAAGACTGCTTATGTGCTTCCCTTGAGAATACCAGAATGCACTTTCTTCTCAAGCACACGTGAAACTACCCATGGAGCATCCACAAACTATGATAACTCACTGCATTCACTCCCAATTTCTTCAGCGCGGATATCCCAAAGTGGACCACATAGCTATTTTGTTTTCCACAGAGGCCGTACCTCTTTATGTTCCTCTAAGTAACTGCACATGGGGTTAAATTTCTCCGCAACCTGGTCAGCATGTCCTCGTACTTTTCCCTTCCTTGTTTTCTTTCATTTTTTTCTTTTTAATGTCTTTTTTTTCTCTCCTTCCATCCTTACGTTTTGAAATAGTCTTCCTTTAAAAATTTATTTGCAGCCGGGCGTGGTGGCGCACGCCTTTAATCCCAGCACTCGGGAGGCAGAGGTAGGAGGATCACCGTGAGTTCAAGGCCACCCTGAGACTCCATAGTGAATTCCAGGTCAGCCTGGGCTAGAGTGAGACCCCACCTCGAAAAAACCAAAAAAAAAAAATTTATTTGCAAACAGAGAGAGAGATGGAGGGAAGGGAGACAGGCAGAGCGAGAAAATGGGCACATCAGGGCGTCTAACTGCTGCAAATGAACTCCAGATGCATTGCCACTTTGTGCATCTGGCTTTACGTGGGTACTGGAGAATCAAACATAGGTCATTAGGCTGTGCAGACAAGCGCCTTAACCACTGAGCCACCTCTCCAGCATTTGAAATATTCTTCTTATTGGACATGAAGCGGGATCACATTCTACTTTGGATTTTCACTTCCCTAATAAAAGCTAACACATTTTTTAATACTATGACTGGTGGTGGGGGATGGGAAATAAATAATAGGAAGGTGAGCCTCAAGAGCTGAGCAGTTGAAGAATGATCCAGCAAACAGCCATTTTCCTCTCAGACTCAATTGCCTTGAAGGATTCAGAATTAGCAGTCTGTTGAAAGTTTAAGCACTTAGGCACTAACAGACAGCCTCGAGCAGCAAAGACGTGGGTTTCCTTGTGACGTTATCACAACCCTCGTGCTCTGTACCACGCTGAATGCCCGTGGATTTCTGCGACTAGCGGGATACAATTTCCTGTGTAGAAACTTCATAGCAGCTCGCTACGCTTACCGGAATTATGATGTGATTCTCCATATTTAGAGATGGCCTTTTCCTCTCCCTCTTCAGAGTGATGACCTTGGGTTGTATTTGTTGTGTGGTTTTGCTTCTTTCTTTTGTTGTAAACAAAAGCAATAGGATATAGTCAGATTTCTGAAACGTCTTAGCATTGCTTAGAAAATTACTCAACAATGAAGGCCTAACTATGAAGACAAATGACATGTCTTGAGACAGTGCAATTTTATGCACTCTGGAATGGTGTATTTTTCATTCCATGAGAATCACCCATTATAAATATTCATTTGAATGGAAGAATGTCTCACAAATTGATTGAATAAAACAAACTTGCCTAAATCTTTGCATTTACCTTCAAGGGGTTTCATTATTTCAAATACAAATTATTAGATATGGGAAGCTAGCTTTCTGCTTTTATTTAATAATTATAAGCACTAGGCATTAATAATAGCATACTTCTTATTAAATCTACAGTTCCCTGACAAATATCAATGTTAAGAGGAAAATACACATTTCCAAATTAATTATGGTTCATCTGAAAACAGAGATTTAAAAAAAATATACATGTCTCTTTAATCACTGGTCTAACCAAGTAGGGCAATATTACAAACCGTTGTGTGATCGTCTGCTCAGCGTGTTCACATTTCCATGGGTGAGGAGTTTATAAAGAAAACAGAAAACGGGTAAGAGGCTGGGGAGATGGCTCAGCAGGTAAGAGCACTTACCTTGAAAGCATGGGGGCCTGAGAGGGCATGAGCTTAGCTGTCACCCCAGTGTTATGGAGCACAGAGACATGAGAATCAATGGGGCTCATTAGTCATCCATTCTGGCCAAAAGTGGCAGCGCTTAAGTTTAGTGAGACAGTCTGTCTCAAGGAAATAAAACAGAACTGCTCTAGAGGAGGAAACCTAATGTTCTCTTCTGGAACAGGGGGCTCACCCATTTTCCCTGTTCATACACATTTTATATATACCCCATGTATAACACCACACACACATGCGCACACACACACGAGAAAGAAAACCACTTTAAATGAAGTTGTTCCATAGTGACGTTTGTGAAGGTTTATCCATGTCTTCATGTGTCCGTCCTTCCTGGAAATGACATAAGCTACTTCCTGATCTTATTAACTAAGATAATGAAAAATGAGTCTGCATCAGCCTCTCTTTTGTCTAACTTTAGCCAACATGCCTTCAATAGAAACATAATAAGCTCTCCCACTCATACATTTTTAAATCAAGGTATACTAAATATAAGTGCTTCATTTCAGTACAGCTGTGAGTATTCTACAGTATAAGGAAGTGATTTTCTACTTCAAAATGTTAATTTCATATACTCACCTAAGACTGGTATTGACATTAAACCAGGGTATCCAAAGAGATGGTCCTTCTGAGAGCCATTTACCAAGAGTAAACAGATTTGAGAAAAAGGCATACCAAGACTTAGCCTATTAAATTGCAAAAAGACATAAGCAAACCTAAGAGGGAAAATGATGTCGTTCATTAAAAGTACAAAAATTATTGTAACCACTATCCCCCAGCACTAGACACAACTCTACACAGAGCACCTCAGTGAATCCTTAAGCTGAGAATCAATTTCATTAGTCATATTTTATTTATTTATTTATTTTTAATTTTTTGTTTTTTATTTATTTATTTATGTATTTATTTATTTATTTGAGAGCGACAGACAGAGCGAGAAAGAGGCAGACAGAGAGACACAGACAGAATGGGTGTGGCAGGGCCTCCAGCCACTGCAAACGAACTCCAGACACGTGCGCCCCCTTGTGCATCTGGCTAATGTGGGTCCTGGGGAGTTGAGCCTCGAACCGGGGTCCTTAGGCTTCACAGGCAAGCGCCTAACCACTAAGCCATCTCTCCAGCCCTCATTAGTCATATTTTATATTGCTAGTTTTGACACATGACATACTTTCAAGAATACCTGTTATTTTTTTTCCAACCATATAATGGGGCAAGGATTTCATGAGACATTTGTCATATCCAGTCCAGCATCTTGGGTTCACAATGATTGCTCTCCAAAGAAGGTTATTGTTTTTCAATATGACTATAGCGTTTTATATTTATTAGTTTTTCCAGCTAGCATATAAGTACTGTATTTCGTTAGGGCTGACATCTACTTTGTTCCTATTGAGTCCTCTTCCCCCCTGCCCACTCCCAGCTCCTGCCCTTTCTCCCTCTCCTCCACCAGCACCTTCTGCTTTTATGTCACATCAAAGCAGGCCTGTGAGTCAATGTTTCACATTGGTATTTCCTTGAAAGTGAAAATGACCTGAAAGCTGAAATCCTGGTCGTGAAACCGGCTTCTGTTCTCGCTCACCAGCTTAAGTCTAGTGTTAACTTCTGGTTCTTTCTCCCAAAAAGCTTAAAAGATATGCTTTTTCCCCCTTTTTGTCCAGTGACTCCACAATAGTATTTTAAGGTTACTATTAAATAAGCGATAAAGCATGCTTAATTACCCTGTTCTGAATCCCAAGGGAAATGCACAGATCACGGAATCTGGGCTTCAAGGTCAGAGTGCTTAGCTTGGGACCTTAGTACTATCACTTAGTCCCCGTGACCTTGGGACTAATTCATATTTCAAAACTTCTGTTTTAATAGTATCAACATCCAAGTCTCTTGAGGCAGTTTAAAGGGCTGATCCCTTCAAATATTGTAAAATAGTGCTAACTAAGCCCAAGTTTCTCAGAAATTCTTAGGGATCACTATGCAAGTAAGCAGGCCTACCAAGTGAGTGTACCCCAGTTATGCCTTCAGAGACTGTGGGAAAGATTGAGTTACAAAGCAGTCTCTTTAAACAAAGTGGTTGAATGTTAGTCCTTCAAAAGACACGAAAAGTCAGGCATGGTGGCACACATCTTTAATCCCAGCACTCAGGAGGCAGAGGTAGGAGGAGTGCTCTGAGTTCGAGACCACCCTGAGACTCCATTGTAAATTTCAGGTCAGCCTGTAGGCTAGAGTAAAACCCTACCTAGAAAAAACAAAAAAAAAAGAAAAAAAGAAAGAAAGAAATTTAAAAAGACAACCAAAAGAAGACACAAAAGTAATCTATAAACTAGGGATATATTTCATTTTTTCTTATTGTTATTATTTATTATTTATTATTATTATTATTATTATTATTATTATTATGTGTATGCCACAGTGCATGTATGGAGGCAAAAGGACCTTGGGGTATTTGTCTTCTCCTTCTACCTTCTTTTATGAGACACTATTTCTTTTGTCATTTTTGCCACTGTGTTATGCACAAGCCTAACTGGCTTGCAAGCTTCTGAATTCTCTCCTGGCTCCAATTGCCATTGTCATAGCAATATTAGGATCATAGACATGCATGCCACTTTGTATCAGACTTCACGTGTGTGCTGAGGAGCTGACGTCAGGCCACCAGGCTTGCAAGCCAGCACTTTCTTCACTGAGCTAACTCCCCAGCCCAAGAACATATTTTCTAAACACTTGTCTGGCACACATATTGGCAATTCTTCAATAGGAACAGCAACAGCTGAACTAAAAGATGGCCAAGGGCAAGAGAGATGACTCAACAGTTGAGGTACTTGTCTGCAAAGCCTGAGGACCCAAGTTCAACTCCCCAGTACCCAGGTAAGCCAGATGCACATGGTGGTGCATGTGTCTGGAGTTCATTTGCAGTGGATAGAGGAACTGGCATAACCATTCTCTCTCTCTCTCTCTCTCTCTCTCTCTCCATCTTCCTCTCTCTCTAAAATAAATATAGTATTGAAAATGGTCAAAAGATAAACATATTTTACCATACAATATGCCTGATACAAACATAAACTTAATGTTCAACAGTAGTTATCAGGGAAATGAATACTGAGGCCTGAAGGAAGTGCTGTGCACACAATCAGTAGAAACAACAACAACAAAAACAAAAAGAAAAAGACAAGTAACAACATGTCAAAGATGCAAAGAAACCAAAGCCCTCATGCATTACTCATATGAGTGTAAAATGTTACAGCCACTTTGCAAAATAGTTTGATAATTTCTCAAAGACATGCACATAAAATTACCCCACGGATGAGAAATAGTACTCTGATGTATCTAGGCATGGCAAGTAATAGCACGCATCCACCCAAAGGTGAGACCTCAATGTTCATAGCAGTGTTGTTCATACTGGGGAGTCTGAAAGACGCAGACCCATCAAATGGTAAGTGAGCAAGCAAAGTGTGCAAGGGGATACTACGCACACCAGTCAAGAAGGACCACGCAACTGGTGCATGATGCAATACAAACGAATATCAAACAATGCTACGGAAAAGCCCAGTGCAAAGGCCTTGCGTATCATGTGTTCTTGTTCATGTGAAATGCAGAGAACGAGACAAGTGTACCAAAGCAGAAAGAGATCAATCCCAGACGAGTGGGAAATTGAAGGATAATAGGACAAGGATGCTCTGGGAGATGGTGGAAATGCTGTAAGCCGGATTGTCGTGATGTTTGCACAGCTCTGTAATTTACAAGAGACCATCTCATTGTATGCTATAATGAGTGAAATTGAAAGAATGCAAATCACTCCACACACACACACAAAAAAAAAAAAAACCCTTGTGAAATGTTAATGAGCTATAGTTACACAGAGGCTATTACAAAAATGTCAGGCATGCCATGCCACGCTGCAGGCTTGCTTATACAAGATGGTGTCCAAAGTGAATGTTTAGGATGAGTAAGAAGTAGTAAATCTAGATGAGGGGCCAACATGTGCCCTAAAATGAGAGGGGGAGAGACGTGTCAAGATTCATAGAGAAGCCAGGCGTGGTGGCACACGCTTTTAATCCCAGCATTTGGGAGGCAGAGGTTAGAGGAGCACCATGAGTTCAAGGCCATCCGGAGACTACATAGTGAATTCCAGGTCAGCCTGGGCTAGTGTGAGAACCTACCTTGAAGAAACAAACAAAACAAAACAAAGAAAGATTCATGGAGAAACTGTGTCCCTAGGGACAGTGCGGAAGGACAGTGATGAGTCACCAGAATCCATGCTTACTACCTTTCAAGACTTGCCATCTTCTGCTTAGATGAACAGGCACATAAGAAAGACTGATTTTTTTTTAATTTCCATTATAACCCGTGCTGACTGTGGACCATTGATAAAACAAGAATCAATACTACTTCATCTCTGAATGGACAACCTTGCACCTACCATTTAGTATCATCAAACTGTGAGTTCTATGAGGATGTATCAGAAGAAGTATGTAATCAAGATAATTCTTGGGCTGTAGAAATGGCTTAGCGGTTAAGGTGCTTGCCTGCAAAACCAGAGGACACAGGTTCAATTCCCCAGGACCTATATTAGCCAGATGCACAAGGAGGCTCATGCATCTAGAATTCATTTGCAGCAGCTGGAGGCCCTGGCATGCCCATTCTCTCTCCATGCTTATTTTTTTCTCTCTCTCTCAAATAAATAAAGACAAGTTAAATATATTTTTAGAAAAATATAGTTTTGTACAGTAGCCAAAGCTAGTGAACAGTTAAGTCCATTTCAGTGTTTATAACTTTATTTTTAGGTTTTGGTGGTTTCAGAAATGACTCAATCAAAAGTAATTATTAATATATGAAGCATGAGAGGTAAACTCGCATTATAGGAATTATGTTTTCCTGTTAATAGGAATTTGTTAACTATTAATGTATACACTAAGAATATTTCATTTTTTTCTCTGTAAAATTTATTTTAATTGAAAATTAAATTATGTTTGGGATGTAATTGGATGCTTTGTTATATCACTTTCAAGCAGCATTCTAGGGCTTCATTTGTTACCTGCACTCATAGTTCAAAATTATTTAGTGCTGCATCAACCACAAAAGGGATCCTCCCTCAACAGAGATGCTGGGAACATTGTCTTGGATTTGAAGACGCCCTATAAGGGCAGGGTTATCTCTGCAGGTCTTCATGAGCAGTACAAGTCCACACAAAACCTTCTAGAATGTTTATCTCACTGTTGCTTTTCAATGTATGGCTACTTTGCAAGGTGCCAGAAAGTATGATTTACTCATTACAGTGGATTTGTGTTGGAACAATGTTTAAATTAGCATATTAGGGAGCTCCTGGTCTTCTTCTTATAAGATATTTATGATAAAATTCGTGGCCACACAGCCACAGCAGGATCCCTTCTCTCACATGGCTCATGAGGATCTAGGTGGAAGGAACAAGAGCTGGGAGATTGTCAATCCCATCCACGTTCCCTTGACACCTTCAGCTCATAGCCTCAGTTTCTTTTATTTTTTTTTATTTTTATTTATTTATTTATTAGAGAGAGAGAGAAAGATACAGACGCACAGAGAGAGAATGGGCATACCAGGGCCTCTAACCACTGCAAACAAACACCAATGCATGCACCATCTTGTGCATCTGACTTATGTGGGCACTGGGGAATCGAACCCGGACCCTTAGGCTTCGCAAGCAAGTGCCTTAACCACTAAGCCATCTCTCCAGCCCCACTGTCAGTTTCTTGCTACCCTCACTGACTGTCTTGACGTTTTCTCAGGGCTCATTAGGCTTGTAAGCAATAAGTGTTGGGTCTGAGTCCTTTGAACAACAGTCAGCTCTAAGCTGCATCCCTCTCCCCAGGCCCTCAGATGACCCTGGAAATCACAGCTCAGTTACCCTTGTAGTAACTCGATCACATTACTGAATTGTTCATAATAATCCTGGTCCCTTTCCCATCCCTGCTCAATCCCCTTATCAATGCCAACTTTGTTCACCTCCCATTAACTATCACTGGGCAGCAAATTATTCCAAAACATAGTGGCTTCAAATGGCAAGTAATTTAATTTGCTGACAATGAACAGATAGAGAATTTAAGCAGGACCCGATTGGAGGATCTTTCTACTCTGTGTTGGCTGAGGCCAATCACCAGGCTACAAGGCTGGAAGATCTGCGGATTCGCGATGGATTCACTTGAATGAATCGCAGCAAAGCTAGAATCCGCAGTGTTTTAAAATCAAAGTGCCTTCCTTTGACCACCCAGCCTGGTGGGCTTAGGGCGTTCAGACTTCATAACTGGTATCATGGGGCTTCAGAGAGACTCCAAACCTACCAGCAGAAGCTGTCATTTTTAAAGGCTGTGTGGAGAAAATTGCATGGAGTCACATTGCAGTACTGACTTGACGTTAAAAAAGAGAAGAAAAGAAAAGAAAAGAAAAGAAAAGAAAAGAAAAGAAAAGAAAAGAAAAGAAAAGAAAAGAAAAGAAAAGAAAAGAAAAGAAAAGAAAAGAAAAGAAAAGAAAGTTGATTTATGGGAGGAAACTTTGAACCCACCAAGGAATGAGAAGAGAAGGAGGGACACACGACTAGGGACACATACTGAGGCATGGCTGTTTAGATTAGGCACCACAATATTGCACTGTACCTCAGAATTCACCATTCAGCTAATAGTTTTCCGGGGGTCTCATTCGAAAGCGCAGTGCAAGCATGGAGATGGGATTCAAGACTTCTCGAGTGAGTCCCACTCAGTGAGGACATCCAGCTCCAAATACGACCCCACACCAGCCGTCTTGACACTAACCTGACGCTTGCGCATAAGAACGCCTTGAGAAGACCAGTGCTTCACCCCACCCATGTGCCAGCAATGTCCTGAAGTCACTTCTCTCTGTCCTAGCAGGAGACCCTGAGACTCTAATTCCAACTCCTCCCTCTACCCTGAAGCGTGCACTATCATCATCCAGTTAGGTCAAGCAGAAGGCTCTTGGCTTTGCTGGCATTTGTTATCGATGTGATGACCTGAGGCACCTGCCCATAGCCCGGAGAGCAGGAACAAGTGTACAGATCTCACACAACGCTCAGCAGAGCGCAGACGTCTATGGGGTTCAGTAATATTTGAGCACCATTTTTATTCGCTCTTATTCCACTTATGATGCTTTTATATGAATAAATGGTATAATGTTTAAATTCGCACAAAGTCACCATGCGACTTACCACTTCACGCCACATCATATCTGGGTGTTATTTCCACCACCTGAATGGAAATCGTCAAGACTTTCACAAGCAGCAAGTGAGAATCAAGGAATCCCGTGTTCTGTTTCCGGGCTATTTGTAAATTACGCGACATTAGTGAGGAATAAGCCCTATGACATTTAGTCTTTCTAACAGACGTATTGCAGTGTTTCTGCTTCACCTACTCGATAGAGATGTGGAAGGTCTGAAGTAGTAAGAGATGGAAAAATGACCCAGAACGCACCGAGGTGTTGCTTAGATGGCCAAACCCATTGAGACACCTGCCGTTGTCTTATTTCCAAGCCTGAGTATCACCAAAAATCCCATAAATGTTTGTTAAAGTGAATGAAAGCATTGTCCCTAGTGTTGCAAAAGAAAATCAAGTTTTTAATATTATACTAAAAAAATATACTTCCTCCCCAGAGAATCCAAACCAGTAAATAACTAGGAGGAGCAAGCAGCCACTGGTCAAGAAGTATTGTGAACTGCCCCACATTCACGAGTTCCAGGAAATCACAGGCCAGGTGCTAGCTTGGACATCCCAAGCGCCCTTGCATGTCCAAGGAGGAAACACGCAGGGTGCAGAGGAAATGGGGCGGAGAGAGAATTTTTTTTTTTTTCTCTCTGTGAATCACATGGATTTTTTTTTTTTTTCAGCTCTTAGGAAATATCGTAACCAGCCACCATAAAAGCTTCTGGCTGAGATGTTTAAAGGTGAGCGCTTCCAGCCTTCAGCCTGGCAGCCTGGGGGAGGGCTGAGATGCTGAGAGAAAGAACAGGGAGTCATGTGGTCCAACTGTAAAATAGAAAAATTGCATGTAATTATTTTACAAGCAGAGTGTGACGGCGTGAAAGGAAGGAACTAATGATGCTCGCAGCCTGCTAGAAGCTCTTCCTTCGGGGGAGCTCAAGGTTACAAGACGCGCTGCTCACTGGAAATTTTTTCTCCCTTCCCCTGGATGCATCAGGCTTGAATAAACCCTGCACAGAGGGGGTTAATGCTGCAAGGATTTTTTTTTTTTGTATAATTTCTATGACCAAAGCCAGAGTTATAAACCAGGCAATAATTCTCCCTGACTTCGAGCATTCTGTATTGATTGATTAATTATTCCACCAATGAACTAACAGGTATTGACCTTATCTGGCTGAGTAGCATTTAGCCAAAAGTCAGTAATCTCCATCGATCACTTAATGGGACATCAAAGCTCGCCGTTCTGACAGGTTTATGTCATTCAGCAAAAACCTGTCTGCATTTTGCTGATACTGTGACCTTCTGTATCAAGCAGTCTTTACAGAAAGCGGAAAGCAATGACAAAATTAAATCTTGGAAATAATGCTTTGTTGTGTAAAAGGAAGTTCTTTTGGGTCTACTATAAACAGATTCAGCTAAGATTCCATTGAGGTGTTTTGTTTTGTTTTGTTTTTTTTCCCCTGATCTGAAGAGCGGTCTTCTGCATGACTGCATGTTAAGCATGAAATTATCAAAACAATAAACCCTGTGATATTAACAGTTAGAGCGGGGCTTCCCAGAGGTAAATAGAACCGAACAGAACAAGTGAGATTCTTCAGAGAGGAGTTTGTGTAAACATATCCTTGGACAAATATTCAGGCTGTTCAAAGACCGGGTACTTGTCCTTAAGCATTCTGAGTGCCAGAATCCTCATGCAAAGACTCGGGCAAAATCCACAATTCCTGGCACCTGCACTTCTGCCTCAGTGGTTAGAAGTAATCTTCATAAAAATGAAAGGATTTTGTTGGAAATCCCATGCCAACCTTTATCATGTGAATTTTGTTTTAATACACTGTTATACAATGAATATGAAAAACAGTTGGTAGATTCTTCTTTTTTCAAAAATATTTTATTTATTTATTGCAAGCAGAGAGAGAGAGAGAGAGAGAGAAAGAGAATGAGCACCTGGCAAGCCAAGGACTACCGCTGCTGCAAATGAACTCCAGATGCGCGTATTACTTTGTGCACCCGGCTTTATGTGGGAACTGGGGAATCAAACCCCAGGCCACCGGGCTTTGCAACCGAATGCCTTTAACCGCTGAGCCATCTCTTTAGCCCCTGTGGTGGATTGTTGTTACAATTCAGTCCCCTTCGTACTGAGGAATAGATGACGAAACCTTTCATAAGCAAGGCCCCAGAAATGGCGTCTATTACTTCTGCCCCACCAGGCCTGGCCACCATTGTGTTTCAGGACTCAATACTGGAATTTTAACTATCACGTACTCACAGCACTAAGTACGGAGTTCTAAGACTTTTTCAAGCTGCCTCCTAAGAGGACTCAGGCATGCTGGTGCCTCCCATATGTTCTCTATGGTGGACCTGCCCCAGTGTGTGCACCGGAAGCCCGAGCACCCTGTCTGCATCTTGCTCCTAAATGCTGCCTGAGGCTCGAGTAAGTATCTTCTTCACTCGCTGTCTTGGGCCTGTTGGAGTCAATGTTCTTTCTTGTGCTGGCCGTTGTTGTGAGGAGAGTTTTCTGTAGCACTAGCAGGCTGGAGAGATGGCTTAGGGGTTAAGGCGCTTGCCTGTGTTAGCCAGGCGCACAGAGGGGAGGCAAGCTCAGGGCCGCACATGCTCAGTAGGTGACCCAAGTACCTGGTGATCAATTGCAGTGGCTGAGGCCCTGGCATGCCAACTCTCTCTCTCTCCCTCCCTCTCTCTCTCTCTCTCTCTCTCTCTCTCTCTCTCTCTCTGTCTCCCACACTTGCATGCTGTCTCTAAAATAAAATTATTATTATTATTATTATTATTTAAGTAAAACTAGCATCTGGAATTCGTTTGCAGCAGCTGGAAACCCTGGCATGCCCATTCTCTCTGTGTGTGTCTCTCTCTCTGCATGCAAATAAATAAAATTAAAATTAAAAAGTATAAAATAGAAAGATGCTATAAACTTACACAACCATGGAGGGATATATTGGACTATTAGAAAAAGCTTTTGAGGAGCTAGAGAGATGGCTTAGCAGTTAAGCGCTTGCCTGTAAAGCCTAAGGACCCAGGTTTGAGGCTCGATTCCCCAGGACCCATGTAAGCCAGATGCATCTGGAGTTCATTTGCAGTGCTGGAGGCCCTGGTGTGCCCATTCTCTATCTATTTGCTTTCTCTCTGTGTCTGTTGCTCTCAAATAAATAAATAAAAACAAAACAAAAAATATTTTTTAAAAAGAAAAAGCTTTTGAACTGAATGTTATTTTCATTACGACTCTGATATACTCATGTAGTGTCACATCAGAGAAAAAAGATCAGACAGAGGTCTGAAAATAAATAGAAAAAGAAAGTAGAATGTGGGAGAAAAAGGGAAAGAAGAAAGGGAAGAAGAGAGGGAGGGAGGAGAAAGGGAAGGAGGGTGGGAGGAAGGAAGGAAAGAAGGGAGGGAAGGAGGGAGGGAGGGAGGAAAGAAGGAAGGAAATAAGAGAGGGAAGAAAGAGAGGAAGAGGGAGGAGGGAAGGAGGGTGGGAGGAAGGGAGAAAGGAAAGAAGGGAAGAAGGAAGGAAAGAAGGAGGGGCAAGGAAAGGAGAAAGGAAGGAAGGAAGGAAGCAAGAGAGGGCGGGCGGAAGGTAGGAGGGCAGGGAGGAAGGAAGGGGAAGGAAGATAGGGGGCTGTGAAAGCCCCTGGGGAGGAGGAATGTGACCTCTGACCTGGGACTTCTGTAGCCTGTGTGCTTCCTCAGTAAAGGCAAAGTTCAGAGAATTAAGGAAAATCTAAAATGGACAATTTTCATGTAAGAGTTGTTTTCCATCAAATACGAGGTGATTATAATAAATCAAGGCATCTCAAAAAAATGTGTTCATTATTTTGTGGATTGCATGATGTGTTTTGGTTGAGGTACTTTGGGATGAAATATACATGATAACTCTCTCCATTAACATTTCAGTCACTTGTGGGGATTTTGTTTGCATTTTGTACAAACTTCAACATTGTGTTTTCTCATACATTTCACCGCAGAAAATACACAGACATGTGTTCTTAACTTGGTAGGTAGATGGTGAGGTGCCCTGATGGTTCTTATCACTTATTCACATCACCTCGGCTGAGCAGAAGCAGCACGTTCCTTTGTATGATGAGTTAGGCAAGTCATCCTGATTCTAGTCAAATGGCAAAAATATACCTCCATTTATATTTTGCATCTTAAAACTGTAGATTGAAAATTGGGCTATGTATAACTTTTTACACACAGTGCCTTATATACATATGTAAACAGTTGTGTTCCACATAATTTATAAACAGAGTTTCTCTCAGTATAGCAGATAATGAAAATTCAAAGTTGTTTTCAACATATTTTCAAATGTATTCAGGGATAAAGTCAGTAAGTCCAATTCCATAATGTGAACCATGTTTTGTTACTGCCATATTATATTTGAGATAGAAATATAATTTTATAACTCAAATTCGAATGTCATACACTGTGTGCTTACATGGTAAGGAACCATTTGTATTTTTTTTATATATTTTGGTTTTTCAAGGTAGGGTCTCACTCTAGTTCAGGCTGACCTGGAATTCACTATACAGTCTCAGGATGGCCTCGAATTCATGATGATCCTCCTACCTCTGCCTCCTGAGTGCTGGGATTAAAGGCATGCACCACCATGCCCAGCTCCATTTGTATTTATTTACAATAAATTTCTTTTAAATTTTCTTCATGTAAAAGTCTATCATAGGACATTAAAGCCTAGTGGTTAGATATAATTTCTGTGCTAAACTGAAAAAAAAATACACCTATGGATTGAATTTGCATTAAGAGCTTTTTGGTTTCACAATATGTTTAGTAACTCTGTAAAAGACAATCATTACCCTGAAAGACAGGTGATATATCCTTTGCCAAAAGGTCTGTCCTTGAAGTTCATGATTTTTAAGAGTACACATCTGGGCTGGAGAGATGGCTTAGCAGTTAAGCACTTGCCTGTGAAGCCTAAGGACCCTGGTTTGAGGCTCGATTCCCCAGGACCCACGTAAGCCAGATGCACAAGGGGGTGCATGCGTCTGGAATTTGTTTGCAGTGGCTGGAGGCCCTGGCGCACCCATTCTCTCTCTCTCTCTCTGCCTCTTTCTCTCTCTGTCACTCTCAAATAAATAAATAAAAATAAACAAAAAAAAATTTTAAAAAAGAGTACACATCTTTTTGGCAAAACAAATGAGCATTAAATGTTGCCGTTCAGGTGAGCTGACCTTGTTTTAGGCAGCTAGGGAAATAATTAGTACATAAAACTTGATGTTATTAAATTAGAAACCTCATATTATAAAACTTCTATACTTTCAAAACACCGAAGTCAATCAGTATTATTAAATATGGGAAGTGCACTGAAGAAATTTTACTAACCCAAGAGGCACATTGCTGCTTTTGAAGTTCATGAGTTAGAAAATGTTTTTTTTTTAATATTTTAGTTATTTATTTATTTGAGAGAGAGAAAGAGAGAGAGAGAGACAGAGAGAAGCAAATAGAGAAAGGCACACCAGGGCCTTCAGCCACTGCAAATGAACCCCTAGACACATGTTCCACCTGTGCACCTGGCTTATGTGAGTACTGGGGGATCAAACCTGAGTCCTTAGGCTTCACAGCCAAGTGCATTAATGGCCAAACCATCTCTCTCTAGCCCTAGAAAATGTTTTAGCCTCAGGAAACTTTCCTATCCTTAATAATTACTGATAACTCTAAAGTTATTTGTTGCATATCAATTATATTAATTGCCAATAAAAATTAGATGTTAAAATAATCTACAATTTCATTTAAGATGATAATGCAGACATTTAGATACAGCATAAATACCAAAAATGACTATACGTTTCTGAAAAAAAAAAAAATACAATGGCATTGTTTTACTTCCATTGTTCAAGCCTCTTTAATGGGTCTCAGTTAAGGATAAGTAGATTCTCCAATCTACCTTCAACCTGTTCTGATAGGTTTTGGTTGAAGCAAATGAACAAAGCCTGCATCGCCCAAAATTTGTACTTACAATTGAAAAGAATAAAAGCTGGGCTTGGTGACGCACTGCCTTTAATCCCAGCACTCGGGAGGCAGAGGTGGGAGGATCACCATGAGTTCAAGGCCACCCTGAGACTACATAGTGAATTCCAGGTCAGCCTGGGCTAGAGTGAGACCCTATCTTGAAAAAAAAGAAAGAAAGAAAGAAAAGAAAAGAACGTTTTGAAATTTAGACAATTATAAATATTGCATTTCACCACCACAGCAAAGCCCAGTCAGTAAGAGGTGGTTTCGTAAATATCAGTTGCATTACAGTAGCTCCTAAAATCATGCAGTGACCATTTTGTACACAGTGACACAAACATTCTATGCCCTACCTAGCATTTTGTATGGGATTTTCACTTAGAGATGAGTTTTTTGTTTTGTTTTGTTTGTTTGTTTGTTTGGTTTGGTTTTTCAAGGTAGGGTCTCACTCTAGCCCAGGCTGACCTGGAATTCACTATGTAGTCTCAGAGTGGCCTCGAACTCACGGCGATCTTCCTACCTCTGTTTCCTGCATGCTAGGATCAAAGGCGTGCATGGACTAAATTGTTAGAGCGGCTCTGGGTTCACAACTCGGCTGAGACGAAAGTACACGGTACATGTCTCCCTGATACACAGCCTTGCTCCCCAATTATCGTCCCTCACATCAGAGTGGTGTGTTTATTGAAATCAATGAACAAATATTAAAATGCCATTATCATTCAAAGCCCACCATCTTCTTGAAGGTCTAGTCTTGGTGTGTGTTTCTAGATAATGACATGTATTAACCACTGAGTACGTCCTAGGATAATTTCACTGTCCAAAAACACCCTGTGTTCTGCTCCTTCAGTCTTTCCCCATATATGTAACAACTTTTGTACTTTTGTGTGTCCCCATTGGTTTTTTTTGGGGGGGGGGGAGTTGGTTTTCTGGTTTCTCGAGGTAAGGTCTAGCCCTAGCCAAGGCTGACCTGGAATATACTATGTGGTCTCAGACTGGCCTCAAATTCGCAGCGATCCTCCTACCTCTGCCTCCTGAATGCTGGTATTAAAGTGCTAGGATTAAAGATGTGCACCACCACACCCAGCCTATTTTTTTTTCTTTACCACAATGTTATATGCATTTGGAATTATATACTCTGTTGCTTTTTAAGGTGCTTCTTTCATTTAAAAATGTGTATTTTAGCATTCTGGCGTGGAATAATATCCCATCATGAGTAAACCACAGTTTACTTATTTGTTTATCTGCTGAAGGAAATCCAAGTGCCGTGCTTAAGTTGGATATAAACACTGGAGGGATGGCTCAGCAGTTAAGGCGCTGCCTGCAAAGCCTAACCACCTAGGTTCAATTCTCCAGTACCCATAAAGCCAGATGCATAAAGGGCACTTGCATCTGGAATTCATTTGCAGCATCTGGAGGCCCTGGCATGCCTATTTTATCTCTGTCTATCTCTCTTCTCTCCATCTCTCTCTACTTACAAATAAATAAGTAAAAATAAATATTTAAGTTAATTAGTTTGGGTAAATACGGAGGAGTAGAGCTTCTTGTTTGTAGGATAACAATATATTTAGGTTTTTTTAAGGAAATTGCCTGTCTTTCAAAGTGTTTTGGATATACACTATTCTAAGAGGTGTCTACGGGGTTCATGACCCTTCCCTGTCATTTTAGTTTGAAGTTCCTGATGACATGTATTGTCGAGAATAATTCCCTATTCATGCTTGCCTTCTTTGATAAGGAAACTGTCTTTTTGTATCAGTAAACTGTCATTTCGAAGCTACTGTTTTCCAGTACTGTTTAGATGTCTTAATATTTACATATTTTCCATCAAAATATCAAAATTTCACATTTGTTAATAACACTACTAAGCTTATCACAAAACGTTTAAAGTATTTTTAGATGTACCATGGCAAATATAAGTCACTCAAAATGCCAACTTTACCTTGAATGCTTAAATTGTATCCCTGGCCATATACTCCAACAATTGTTTGCCTTGACACTGTTGTTTCACTCAATCTCTCAAACTTATGTGTCAAACACCCAAATCCAAATAAGTGTACTATGTCACTCATTCTTTAAAGAGAAATGGTTCTTTGGCAAAAAAAAAAAAAAGAAAGAAAGAAAGAAAATACGAGTTCACCTCATCCACCTTCTACTCAAGTTACCACACAGCCGGTTTGCCCTCGAGAGAAGGCTCAGACTTCCACGAGGAGCGTGAATGTTCTCTGCACACTTCCGACTTTCTCACGCACAATAATACAATGGGCAGACTAAGCAGTCGAGGTCTAATGACATAAATAATCATATACTTTATCATGAGTGGGAATACCGTTTGAAAGCACTGTTAGCGAACAGCACGGAAAGTGTTTAAGTATGTTCTTCAAATGCATGATTCCATCCAGATGTCAATGGTGCAATATATATATATACATATATATATATATACATACATAAGACAGTAAATAAGAAGAAAACAATGCTGATAATGGTGATGTTTATATAACCAAGACTTAGAAACATGTATTTTTAAATCCCTAGTTGTATCCTTCAATGCCTTTCCTGTTAAGCAAACCAAAATGGAGTGTTAATAAGCATTATTTTAATTTACATGTGGTGACCGACCCTAAATGAACTGATCATAGAGCCAGGTTCTGGCAATCTCAGGTTTGTCTCCCTGTATGTTCACATACAAGGAGAAGAAATAACCTCTTGCTAGCAGCTGGTGAGCCCAGGAGAGGACCTCATTCAGTACTTAGCCTAAAGTAACAAGAGTCAAAGGCTTACACAAAAGAGCAGGCAGGCTGATGCTGTCTGCATGGACTCTGTAACATTGTAGATCATTCCTGGTTTCTGAAACATTTTTTAAAACTACCAGCTTGGCACTGATCCTGCTCATAAAAACAGACACACATATCACACCGTAATGGATGCACACACATGTCAGACCTTAATAGATGCATTATCCGAGTGGAAGGAAAGTAGCCTTTTAGTGCCTTGTCATACATAAACTGGGCTTTATGTATAGAAAGTTACTTTACGCGGATAATGAACCTAAAGTAAAGCGGTTATTTTTGGAAGCTAACCCATCTTCCTGGTTGACAGAGGCACCTTCTTCATAATAGTTACCTTCTAATTCTACTTTCTCTGAGTTCACTAATCAGTGCCAATTACTGCTGGTTTCCATGGAAACATGACAGCGGATGGTTTCTAAATCCTCATTCATGCAGCAGTTTTACAAATAACGTAGACTTGGGGATGACTTCTTGCTAAGGTCATAATGGTTGGTGAAGATGCCAACAAGTTTAACTCCTTTGAATGACTAAGTGTAAAGTTCTGTGTATAGTTTCATTAAGAATGAACCCACATCGGGCTGGAGAGATGGCTAGCGGTTAAGTGCTTGCCTGTGAAGCCTAAGGACCCCGGTTCGAGGCTCGATTCTCCAGGACCCACGTTAGCCAGATGCACAAGGGGGCACACGCGTCTGGAGTTCGTTTGCAGTGGCTGGATGCCCTGGTGTGCCCATTCTCTCTCTCTTTCTCTCTCTCTCTCTGTCACTCTCAAATAAATAAATAAAAATAACCAAAAAAAATTAAAAAAAGAAGAATGAGCCCACATATTTAAACACAATGACCTACACTTCAAACAGTAAGAGAGATTAAGCCAGCCTCCCCTGAAGAGATGTTGAGCAGTCAGAAAACCTGAGTTGTTCCCTCACTGATTACAGTATTTCAAGAGCTTAGGAAGGTTTAAATTCTCCTTTAAAATATTGAGGCATTTAGGATGGGTTATGTTTCTTGTCTGTGTGACAAGATGCCTGAAGGAACAGCTTCGGTGAGGAAAGATTGACTTGGGGGCTTACAGTTTTAACGCTGGCTTTTCTGGTCTGTCTTCAAGACGACGCAGGACATTACGGCAGCAGGAACATGACAAAAGCAAGACTGTTCTCAGCGAACCGGAAACAACTGAACGAGAGGACTGAACCAGAGTCTGGCTGTGACTTTCAGAGGCTCACCCTCAGAGATGTACTTCCTCCAACGAGCCTGTACCTCGAAAATTTCCAGAACCTTAAATGACATCACCAGCACTGGGGGTCAAGAATTCAGCACATAGGGCTAGAGAGATGGTTTAGTGGTTAAGGCGCTTGCCTGCCAAGCCAAAGGACCAAGGTTCAATTCCCCAGTACCCACTCAAGCTGGCGTACATGTCCGCAGTTCGTTTGCAGTGGCTAGAGGGAGAGGTAGCTCAGCAGTTAAGGCACTTGCCTGCAAAGGCTAACAACCCTGAAGCAGCAGAGTTCTTTGCAGTGGCTAGAAGCCCTGGAACACTCATCTCATTTCTCTCTCTCGCATAAATAACTAAAAATAAAATATATTTTTTTAAAAAGAGTTCAGGCTGGAGAGATGACTTAACAGTTAAGGCTCTTGCCTATGAAGCCTAAGGACCCACGTTCAACTTTCCAGGTCCCACGTAAGCCAGGCATGCAGGGTGACACAAATGTGCAAGGTCACATATATGCACAAGGTGGCACATGCATCTGTAGTTCAATTACAGTGGCTGGAGTCTGTGGAGTGCCAATTCTCTCTCTCTCTCTCTCTCTTGCTCACTCACTGTCTCACATAAAAAATGGCCAGTCTGCTGGACTTGCCTGAAAAAAAAAAAAAAGAATTCAATACATGAGCCTAAGAGGGACATTTCATATTCCAACTACAGTACCTCTCCAATTATTAAAAACAAAGAAGGAATAAGGCAAAATTAATAATATGAATTACATGATTTTAATCTACATTCATATTATTAGGTAGCACAGTGGCTTGAATGAGATGTCGTCTATAGCCTCTTGTGCTTTGCATACTTGGTCCCCAGGTGTTGGCGATCTGTCAGGTGAAGCTGGGCTGGAGGAGGCCCCTTCCCGTCCCCCCTTGCCAGAGCTCTCTCTTGCTGTTGCCTTCTAGCTGACGAGACAAGACGTGATGCCCAGTCTCTGCTCTGACGTGTCACGCTGAAAGCTTCCCCTAGAGACTTTCGGCCATACCTTTCCCTTCCACCCGCTGCTTTTGATCAGCCGCGATGTCCCAGCAAAGCGAGAAGACAGGTGCGACAGGTAGCAATCCGTTGCAGAAGTAACTGTTTGTTGGGCTGTTTTAGAGCATCCATTATAAACAACATGAACCCGCCATGCGGAATTTCGTGAGCCGTGCTCTTTATAGGTGCTGCAGTTGACAAGCATGATCACTTTTACACTCCGTGTGGAGCACATGCTACTTAACTTGGCAGTCACGTACGACTGCAGAGAACAAGGCCGCTCATGTCTCTCTTGGCTCTGGAACTTCAATTCAGATCTATAACTTGCTGTAAGCCATTTTCAGGACTCTGTCTTATCTTCACTTCTCAGGGTTGAGATCCCAGCAGCCCCTGTGGGTTTTCAAGCCGCCTCTCCCATTCAGTTGAAGAAACAGTAGAACACGAAACTTCACCCACCAATACTGAAGGGAACAGCGGACAACATATTAGCTATTGTTTAGGTATGCTTGGGAGGTGGGAGAGCATTGGTGCTTTATTTTGTCTGAACTCCGCATACGCTTTCCCTGAGTAAGAGTTAAACACCGTATTTCCCTCCTTTTCATAAGCACGTGGTGTTTCCTTTCCCCGATTAGTAACCAAACCTTCAGGGGGTCCTCAGATGCCAGGGAACCTCACATCTTGCTGCAGGATATAATTTGCAATCATCAAATGGCTTTTTCTGTGACACTCAAGTTCAACTAAACTTCACTTAAGCTTAGGATAGATTGTCTCTATTCATAGGCTTGGTCTCAAGTAAAATGCTTACATCACTGTCATGTGCCTCAGTGGGGTTATTTGTCCCACATTTGTTAATGTCAGTTTGCCATAGATTAAGCTCACTGTTATCTTGCTTTTCAAAGGCAACTCAGAAAAACCCAGCAGGGCCCGGCTGAAATATTTTCTTTCAATACAGCCGAGCTGCAGGCATAAAACACAATAGTAAAATATACAATGGAACAAAGTAAAAGGCCTTTATAACAGATCTTTGTCATGCCACTGTAAGTATTCCATAACATCAGCTACGGTTTCTCTCCACTGACATCATATAGATCTCGGCTAATGAAAGGAGACGTTGCACCATGTTGCATCAAACAGATGCTGGACAGGAAACAGCAAATGGATCATGAATCCGGGCCCTCTAGCCAAAGCAGTCAGACCTCTGAATAGCAGCAGGACTAATGTACTTTAGCTGTTCTTCCTTCCAGCCATAAACCCGAGAGCAATACTGAAAGTGTTTTCTTTCTGTGGGCCGTTCGGCAGCCCCTACCCTCCCCACGCCGCCATGAAAGCCGGTCAGCGAAGATCAAAATCATTTCCTTTTAAATGAACCATGCCAATCCAATAAAGATGCAACAAGGCAGATTATGTCCAAATCGATGGCAGAACTAAAACCGGTATCAGCAGGCCTCAAGGAAGCAGAAATTGCTCACAGTCAGGGGGTGTCCGCCCAATCATCAGCTACGGGGCTAAACACAGAGCACATGCTTTGCTCTGGGCAAAATTCCACCGGCATCCACTGTTCTGGGCTCTTTGAGTGACTTTGGGATTTTGTCGTATTGTCCTCACTTTTATCCTCCCCCAGATGAGCTAAGACAGTCCTCCAAGGATCCTCAGTGAAACAGTTACTTCTGGAAACAGAGGTATACGACTGTAATGCTGATATTTAGAAATAAATGTTTGAATACATCGGAGGGGGGACTGAGCTAAAATAAGAAATTACAGTGTACAACTGTTTGGGACCTTGAGACATCAAAGCAGAAGAAACATGATAATTCAGAGGACTTTCCCTCAGTTATCCGTTCTTCTCTATCCGCTGCTCTTTCCAAATCTGGTGGGGGAGGAGGAGTTTTCTTTCGGGATGTATAATAGGAGTCCAGCTATAATTGTAGCATATAATATAATTTCATATATATATATATATATATATATATATATAATTTATATATATAATTTTTTATATAATTTTATAATTTTGGCTGGTGCCAGAGGATCACAAGTTTGAGGCCATGGTGAAATATGTAGCAAAGACTTTTTCTCAGAAAAGATCTATAACCATCTGTATAGCTCATTGATATCTGCATGCAAACCTCTTCCCAGGCACTAGGTATGGCTCATTTCCTGTACGTTTCCTGTAACTTCCACACTGGCAGAGTAAGAATGCACACAGCGGTTCTAGATTCAGCCTGGTGAGGTCAGAATGGAGGAGGGAAAGGGGCAAAAACATCCACCAGTGGAATCGCAGGGTGTGCTTCAGAAGAGCCAGGTTTTCAGGCCACAGGACTCCAACCGCCTGTGAGAATTCAGACAAGTCTTTTATCTTCCCAGAGTGCCGTGGTGAATTTTTACGTCTAAGCGTGCGCATCCAGTGAAGAGAAAAGCAGCCCCCAGTCTTTCAGAGTTAATCAAAAGAAAGTGTATGGCCTTCAGCCCTTCTAAGAGCATTTTGAATGCTGTATAAAGATTTGACAACGGTTGATCTGCCATACCTATTTTTCTTCTGTCACATTAAAGAACAATTATATGAGTACGAGTCACCTTATTTAATCCATTACTTGCTAATAGCCTCCTTTATGATTAACCCGAAGGTCTAAAATAATAACTAATAATCAGATGCTTATTAGAAAGCTATCTGCTATTGAAGCAACTCCTACTACGTCCAAACTCCACCGCCCATTGTCCGTGACGGCTGTGCCTCCAGGGTGGACTAATGTGTGTGCGGTCAGGACATATGGAACAACTGTTCTCTCAGGGAAGACAGAACCAATTTATCCCAAATAGAAAGGACTTATCAGATCTAGACAGATCTTTAAAACACCTGTAAGATAATGTGCTTTAACCACGGTAATAAAACACCAAGCAAATTCCTTCCCCTGTAAATGATAAATTACTGTGTTTCATTGAACAGACTTTTCCTTATCTGATTTGTTTTCTTTAAAAAAAATGATAAATAGGTTTCCATAAATATGAAGGAAAAATCAGGAGTCATGATCTACCTAATTGAGTCAGGACTTACAGGATTCAAGGAGATATGAGCACATTAAACAAAGGAGGAGACTTCTCATGCCAGAAGTAGATACAAATTCACCTTTGAAAAATGCAGGGTGAAGCAGGACTACCCAGAACACACAAGGATCAAAACCGAAGTAAAACGAAGGGGGGACTGTCCCCATTTATGAACCCAATCCTGTTTCACGCCTCCGTTTTAACATTCGCAAATATTCTGACCAGTTTGTTTATGATTCCCTTCAGCCATTACTTACCCACTTTAGGTGGTTTACAGTGAAATATTTTGTCAGTAAACTTTCTTTTCTGACCCTGACATTAGTGTTTCCACAATCAACTATTAGATGTCCCATGGCTTTGATTTTCATTTGTTTTTTGTTGTTGTTGTTGTTTTGTTTTGTTTGTTTTCTGAGCACAGGTCCTCTGTAAGCCATAATTTTCTGATTTTTTTAATTAATACATGTATTTATTTGCAAACAGAGAGAGAGAGAGAAGTGGAATGCGTATGCCAGGGCCTCTAGCCGCCACAAAATCCCCACCACTTCAGGGTTGTTAGGCTTTGTAGGCAAGTGCCTTAACCACTGCGCTTCCTCGGCAGCCTCACGTTTCTGATTCTCACTACAGCATTAAGCTTGCATCCTATGTCTTCCTGTGCTCCCCTGGGTCTCTTTTCCTTCCTCCTCTAACTGGCATCCTTGCCTAACCTTCACAGTGATGTTTCCTGCTTTCTCTACAAACCTTTTCAAAGAAAATACCCTCTCTCCTTCTGTAACTGCTTTTGGACAAATGTTTACCTCTGAAATTCTGCTTCTGAGTCGCTATTCCTGGCCCACATCAGGAGGAAATCTAAAATACCCGTGACAACGTAAAGGAGAAAAGCTTGCCTTTCCTGGGCAAGCAAAGAATGAGTTTGCAATTGATTTTCATGAATAATGACATAAATACCATTTGGAAACAGGGACCCTTGTCACAGTGTCTTGAGATATAAAAACAAAATCTGTCTGGCATGAAAAGATAATTGTTTCATTTTATATCTGTAAACCCTTCAAAATAATACAATTCATTTTTTTTTCTGAGATGGTTAAGTGATACTATACAAGATTAGTGAATCCACTTCAGCTTATGGGTACATTCATACAACTCTTCATTTGTCATAGAAAGAAAAGGAAAAAGAAATAAGTTGAAAAACATAAATCTGAATACACTTTCACAAACGGGTTACCTCAAAGTAGTCAAGAATGCTTATGAAAGCATGATGAGAACACAGGTCTGGGCATGTAGCTCACTGATAAGAGCTTGCTGAAGACTCCCAAAACCTGAGGTTTTATACCCAGTACTGTAAAAAGTAAAATAAGGGGGCTGGAGAGATGGCTTAGTGGTTAACCACTTGCCTGTGAAGCCTAAGGACCCCGGTTCGAGGCTCGATTCCCCAGGACCCACATTAGCCAGATGCACAAGGGGGCGCACGCGTCTGGAGTTCGTTTGTAGTGGCTGGAGGCCCTGGCGGGGCCCATTCTCTCTCTCTCTCTCTCTCTCTCTCTCTCTTTCTCTCTCTCCTTCTTTCTCTCTCTGTTGCTCTCAAATAAATAAATAAAAATAAACAAAAAATAAAAATAAATAAATAAATAAAAATATTAAGTAAAATAAGAAGATAAAATTCTTGAGGTTTCTAAATTCTCCAAGTGCTATGTATAGAATTTATAATACAATCCAAAATTCTTATTAAGGTATCAAAGGCCTCTCACTGTGCGTAACAGTGTCCAGTGATCCTGTGGGATGCCAAATACTCGTTTGTTTCACCAGCAGATCAGAATCATTTCCATCTTGGTAGCACGTACCCGATCTCCACATCTTCCCAAACGCCACTCTTTCCTGTGGCATGTGATATCCTGACAGTTACCATCTCCCTTTTTTCTTTTTTCAATATTTTATTTATTTATTTGAGACAGAGAGAGTGAGAATGGGCACACCAGGGCCTCTAGCCATCACAGACGAATTCCAGACACCATGTGCATCTGGCTTACTTGGGACCAGGAGAATCGAACCTGGGTCCTTAGGCTTCACAGTCATGAGTCTTAACTGCTAAGCCATCTCTCCAGCCAATTTTTTTCTTTTTTAAAAAGACAGCCTTCCTTACCACTAGCCACCAGCCCCTAGAACTTTTTTGTTGTTATTGTTTTGGTTTTTCAAGGTAGGGTCTCTCTCTGGTCCAGGCTGACCTGGAATTCACTATGTAGTCTCAGGGTGGCCTCAAACTCACAGCGATCCTCCTACCTCTGCCTCCCGAGTGCTGGGATTAAAGGCGTGTGCTACCACGCCCAGCTTTTTTTTTTTTTTTTTTTTGGCTTTTTTAAAGTATAACACTATAGAACATGGATGGTAGCATAAAACAATTTTCAAAAGTGGCTCTTCAATGAATGTAACTCATACATTTCTTTTAAAAATACATAAAGAATGTTTAGTAGAGTACCCGGTATGAAATGAGGTCTTAAAAATTAATAACCTTCTGGGGGGGGGGGCTGGAGAGATGACTCATCAGTTAAAGTGCTTGCTTGCAGATCCTGACAGTCCAGGTTTGTTTTCCCAGTACTGACATAAAGCCAGATGCACAAAGTGGTACATGCATCTAAAGTTTGCAATGCAAGAGGCCCTGGTGTGCCTGTTTTCTTTGTGTCTATCTCTATCTCTCTCTCCCTCTCTCTGCTTGAAAACAAGTATGTTTTCATTAATTTTCACCTTCTTCTATTACAGCTGAGTAAGTCTATCTCTTATTTTTTTTTCATCAAATATAGCAATGGCCATGTCTTTGGAACATCCTACCATACTCTTAGCACCTAGGACTTTGCTTACTAAGTCTTCCTTTCAATGAAGGGGAAAATAGTATCACATCTCAGACAACATGTGCAATAGTTTTTAATGATAACCATAACACTTCTATCTCAATCACCAACCTTGTGAAATTAGCTGAATATCTAAATTCCCCTCAATAAAGTATACCCCTACTATACATTAAATTTGATGCTAAACAACAGATGAAGAGCACAAGCTGCAATAGAAGCAGCCCACAGAGAATCAAGAGATTATAAGTTAATATCTGATAGATGATAGATAGATACATAGCTATATAGATACATAGATAATAAAGAGATGCAATCACCAGAGAGATGACTATATAACTAAGGACAATTTTCTTGGTATGTGAATGAGAGAATGCAATTAGACAAAGATATAACTAACTCTTCACTGGAATAACCTGAAGAATAGAAAAGTATATTAGAACAAAGAAAGGGAAATGAATCAAGTGGACATTGATCTGTAATGCAAGTAAGGAGAAATGATATATGAGACATGTGTCATATGTAATTAAGTTAAGTAAACCTTTAATCATGGCTTAAGTCAGACAAATCTACAGTTCTAACTATTGTTTGTTTGGTTGGTTGGTTGGTTTTCGAGGTAGGGTCTCACTCTAACTCAGGCTGACCTAGAATTCACTATGTAGTCTCAGGGTGACCTCAAACTCACGGTGATCCTCCTACCTCTGCCTCCCAAGTGCTGGGATTAAAGGCATGTGCCACCATGCCCAGCTAGTTCTAACTATTGTTGATAGGATTATTTTCACAGAGAAAGAAAAATACAACTGTGTAATTTTATTATTGTCAATAGTAGATGCATTTAAGCTTATTCACCAAAATCTTGTAACTCACCAAATTTACCAATTAGAGATCATTATTCACATTAATCAAAACTAATCATTTACAAATGTGGAAACAACTTGAAATAAATTGGGATGTCGTAAATGAGAGAACTGGCTCAGAAAAATGATGCAGTGGGTATTTTCAAAAGCAGACTGGCTATTTAAGAGGCTGTTTCTTGAGGCTCCACTTCCCTCTATTGTATAAACTCTTTTACCCCCTCACTCCAGCTCCCATCTCCCTGGGCTCCTCCTCAGTGCAGTTATGGTATTTACTGTGGGGTCACAAGGGCCTCAGTCAGTCCCTGTGGGGTAGCAGGGTTGGGGGACCATGCTTGCAGGCACCCCTACCCACTCCCGCTCTTACAACCTTTCCGCCCCGTCTTCCGAAATGTTCCCTGAGCTAAGGAAGGGCTGGCGGCAGTCTGGTTCACTATTGAGTTCTCTGTAGCTTCTGCATTTCTGCCTCGATGGGTTTTGATTGATGGCCGTGTCTTTGCGGTGAAGGGTGGCTTTACACACCAAAAAGTCTCTCAAATCACTTTGCATACCCACCTTAACCCAAGCTGCTCTCACTCTTGGGTGGGAGAATCTGTTTTATTTTACAGAGGGCAGAGAAAAAAAAGAGGAAAACCAAGATCCACTGACAAGACAAGACGATAGCCGACTGCCCACCACGAGATGTGCCAACCCTACCGCCTCTGCCAGAGCCCAGGAGGAAGTAGCAGCATGAATGCTGTTCTGGCTGCTCGCCTAACAAACTCTTGTATTTTGTGTTTTTTTTAATCAAGATTGATCTTCCTCAGGTCTCAGGCATTCAGTAAACCTCATTTCTTTCTCAAGAGGCTTTCTTGACAGTTGCTGATGTTATGAAAAAGATTCTAAGTTGACTCCTTCCTACAAGTCCCTGCAGTGGGACTGACAATCTGCACAGAGGAAATTTGAACTTGTAGACTGCTTTCAATAGGGGCCGGCTGTGCTGATTCTTCAAAGGACAAAGCAGTTAAACGCGTCGTTCCTTCCTTTGCCAACCCTCGGGACATGCCACAGTGTCATCGGTAGTGATCTATAAATTAGGGGAATTCTGCCTCAACCTTTTCCACTGGCTAGATGAAGAGGGGAGATCTTACAGCATAGATTACTCTTACCAAAACAAAAATAAAAACTACAAGTCAGATTTTCCATATCCCTTCTCACAAAATCTTCTAATTTATTTTGTTTAATATTTGCTCTCATCGAGGATATGAGAGTTATAGAACAAAAAAAAATCTCTCTCATCTCCTTTGAAGCTCCACATATATAAGCAGGAGGTGAAGTGATTCTTATCTCAAAATAATTGGCTGTCTTCTCCCAGCATAAGCACAAGGGAACAGATGCCAGTCTACAGCTTAACTCCTCCTATGGAAAGCAGGAAAAATAGGGAAAATAATGTATGCATAGATGCATGTACGCATAAAAGTTATATTTATTCCTGGGCATAGCAAAACTTGTGCTTTCCAACGCGAAACACGTCTCCACAGCATGAACACCCCTGTCACCTGAACCTGTCACTGCATCAACTTTTTCAGATCTGTCTCTAGTGCTTTTCATTCCTGGAGAGGGGACGCTGACTGTACCAAGCTGTTAGGGTTATTTATTTTCAATTATGCATCAAGTGACGGCGCAATGCTATGCTGGGAATTGAGCAGCTCTGACTCTCCACAACGTGTAAATTCAAAGCTCAAATGTAGATATAAACAGCCTAGATAGAGGTGGAATCCAACTGAGACCTTGCCAGTTACAGGATTTCATTTGAATAGCGTCCCTCATCTTCAACTTATATTCTCCCTCCATTCTATCCAGCAAGCAGCAGTGACTATAATTAAGAAATATATGCACTAACAAGAGGGTGACAGGAAAATGAATTGAGGTGTCACCACCAACGTTTATTATAACCTGCAATCCTGTATTTATTTGATCGAATTGTTTTAATTCCCTATCTGCATCATCAAAATATACATCCAAGAGGACATATGCCTCGTCCTTCATATTTACTCTGTATTTCCTTTTTCAAGTTTTTTTAAGAATACTTTTGTTTGAGAGTACAGAGAAATGAGAGAGAGGAGAGACAGAGAAAGAGAATAGGCGTGCCAGGGCCTCCAGCTACTGTGAATGAATTCCAGACACATGTGCCACCTTGTGCATCTGGCTTACGTGGATACTGGAGAATCAAACCTGGGTCCTTATGCTTCACAAGCAAGCACTTTAACCACTAAGCCATCTCTCCAGCCCTTGTTATGTATTTCTGAGTAACTACTATCCAGCAAGGAGCATTTGATAACTATGTGGTGAGTTGAAATGCACTGAAGAAGCAATGCATAAAATTTGAGTAAATATCAGAATTGAGTCTAGAGAGGAGATATAATGTTTATGTTCCCCAGTTTTATCATAGTAAGAAAATTTCCGTTTTTACTTTAGAGCTTTAAAAGCAGAGTGACACATGAAAAACAAAGACAATTAAGAATATATATATATATTCTTATATATAATATATATATAATGTTATTTGAAAACCTAGTGATATCCATGTTGGAGAATCAGGTCCGGGTAGTTAATTATCTCAGTTTTCCAGCTGCTGCAACAAACACTAGAAAGGATGATGGCTCAGAACAACAGAAATGTGTCATCACCTGTTTTGAAAGCTGAAAAGACAATATCAAGGTGTTGGATAATTTCCCTGGAAATACTGGGTTATAGTCCACCCCACACCCCTTCTTGTCCAGCCTTCTTGTCCCTTGGCTTGGTTTCCCGTAAGCCCTACCTCACTTTCACAGGACCTGGTCTCTGTCTTTGTATTTCAAATATCATCTTTTATTTCACTTTTTACTTATAAGGACATCTTTCATAAGATGTAGAGCTCAGCGCACGGAAAATCCTGGATGATCGTATCTTGAGAGCCGTAAGTAAATGACGTCTGCAAGGGTATTCCGGAATCACATCACGCCCACAACTATTAGGGGTTTGGAATTGGATGTATCTGTTTGGAAGACCCAGTGCAGTCTGTGGTGGGTAACTTTCAACAACAGGCCAAATGGAAGCCAGTACCAACCCTCTCCAGAACCATGAATTTCGGCGAAGCTCACATGTTTCCCTGTTTTCCAGGAACTACACATTGAACGCAGGGGGTCTCTTGTGTGCTAGGCAAGTGTTGTCCCCTGAGCTAACTTCCTAGTTATCTTCTTGTCCTCCACGGTCCCCGGAAGAAAATGTTTTCCCCAGGGCCTCCCCTGATTCTCGCCTTGTCCCCCTGTACTGTCCTCTGAACCCAGTGCTCTGAATGCTCCACAGTGCGCGGTCAGATGCTCTTGCAGGGAGAGGCCAGCCGGTCTAGAGATTCCTGCCGCCAACTCTCACCACGCTGACCACCTGCAGCCATGACTACCTGCCTGCCTTTCCCAGTCCCAGCGTCCATGAGCTGCCCTACCCACACCTGAGTGTGCCTGGCCCATTGGGGCTGTCTATCGCCCTCTTGTATACAGAGACCCGGAATCAGCTTTCTTACTTTCAGTTTTCCCTCTGCACCCTCTCCAGGCTACGAGTCATTACTGACAACTCATTCCATGCGGGCCATGTCTGTCCTATCGTAAATCAGCTCCAGTATTACGCATTTCACACCCCCGAAGAGCAGCTGAACTGTCCTGACAGATCTTTACTGAGCTGTAAAGTTTCCTGAAATTCAACATGAAAATGCATGGTCCTCAAATGTCTTCTGAGGGTTCCTTCTTAGACTGTACTCTAGCAATAGAGAGTCCCTACGGAGAGCTGTGGGGACCTCGTGCGCAATGTTAACTGCCCTTTCCTTTAGCTATCTCAAACTGATGTTGCACATAGCAAAGGGGAAATGTCAAATTTCCCCAAAAATGCAAGGTCCCATAAACGTTTTAGATTGAAAAACATGGCTCTGGTATGTAATTCTTTGAGATGAGTGAAAAATACTCATTCTAATAGATAAAATTCAACTGGAGATATAAAAGCAACCATATTTTTCTGAATAATCTGCTTATTTTTTTATCCCAAGTCAGCCACTAGCCTGATATTTATTTATTTATTTATTTATTTGAGTGAGAGAGACAGAGAGAAAGAGAGAGAGGCAGACAGAAAGAGAGATAATGGGCATGCCAGAGCCTCTAGCCACTGCAAATGAACTACAGACATGAGTGTGTGTGTGTGTGTGTGTGTGTGTGTGTGTGTGTGCGTGCGTGTGTTAGAATCAAGGTTAGGATTAAATCCTAGGAAAGAAGCCCTCCCTCACAGGAGAAGCCCAAGTTGTTTGCAGAAAACAAATCAAGAAAGAGTTAGGAAGTCAGAGGACACTTTGATCTCCAGAAAAGTGATTACTACAAGGGTACTTCCAAGGGCCCAGTCACCCTAACTGCCAAAAAAAAAAAAGCTACTCTTGACTCCCTGTCAAGATGACAGTGGAAGGCAGCTGGTAGTTTCCTTCGGACTCCACACGTGTGTGCATGAGGCAGATGCATCTGTGCGCGCACACACACACACACACACACACACACGCAAAAATTATTTTTGTGTTAATACAACCAGAAAGCAGCACTAATTTATTAACTTTCTGACCTCCAGCTCAGACATCTGGACACAGTGTGGTATAAAGGGACCTGCTACTTCCTTTTTATGGGCTAGAGTGGGAAAACTTTCTTAGAAGACCTTTAAAGTCCTTGGAAGAATCAGTTCCTTGCTCTTGCAAAGTTAAGAACGCCGTCTCTGGCAGGCAGGAGAGACAGCAGTCGTCTGTAAGTTGCCGGAGTTTCTCCTCCTGTTTTTTATGTGAACTCCCTTCAGCAATGATGTGGGCCTCCCGTTTCCTTCCTTAGCATCTCTCAGCCTTCCTCTTCTACTTCCAGACAGGAAAATTTATTTTTATTTTTTTTGGTATCACAAAATTAATCATTTGAGTCCATCTGGAAAACTTCCTGGTTTTCAAACCTGCAACATGTTCACATTTGGAGAGGGGCAAGGTGTTCTCCTTGGTACAGGGGCCACTGATGTTTTACCTCTTCTTACATGAATCTTGCTGAGGTAAAAAAAAACTATAGTTAATCAATTAAGAGTACCATTGAGAAATTACATGAGAGCTCAAAATATAAAATCCATAACCATTTCTCCTCAGTAAGATGTGACTTGAAGGCTGTATTATGTTAGAAAATACTAAAAGATGCACAATTTATATATAAATATACATAAAAATGTGAATTATATCTCAACTTCATTTTTTATTAAAAATTAAGAAATTTATCTTTGTAAACTTACTAAGTAAACTTAGTAAGTGTGGCAATTGTATCATGAACTAACACCAACCTTCACAGTGGCAAAGGATGTTTACGCTACAACTGGAGAAAAAAATAAAGAATTAGGGGACTGGAGAAGATGGCTTAGTGGTTAAGATGTTTGGCTGCAAAGCCGGAGGACCCAGGTTCAATTCCCCAGGACCCACATACGCCAGATGCACAAAGGGGCACATGCGTCTGGAGTTTGTTTGCAGTGGCTGGAGACCCTGGTGTGCCCATTCTCTCTCATTCTCTCACTCTCTTTCTCAAATAAATAAATACTTTTTAAAAAGAAATGAATTAGTTGCATCCTGGTGGGGCTTTTGAGAAGAAGCATTTTGATAACCCAAGTGGACCGAGGAGTCTAGGAGATTCTGCCATCGTACCGTAGGGCACCCTGACCCCATAGCTCCGTTCACAGTTCCCCTCCTGCTCTTCACCAGCTCGAGCCACACTTTCATATGACACTCACGCGTGCAAGGCAGAAAGGAGGGAAGATGTGAATGAGCACAGAGATGCACGTGGCCCAAGGAAGTCCCCAAAGAGACTTTGGAGAAAAGATGGCCTGTGTCCAAGAACTGGAAGGACAACTTCTGAGGAACCATCCAGCTCCGATTTTCTCTACTTCTGATCTCTGAAATAGTTAACCAAAGTACAAATCCTGAGCTAAAATCGCCATTCCTTTAACATAGACAAGTAAACATTTTTTTCGCCTGTGTGTATTGTGTGGTGTGGCATGTGTGCTGCGCTATCATGTTCTCCATGAACATGTGTACAGACATGTATGTACGTGTGCACCCCATGTGCATGTGTGCAGAGGCCAGAGAAGAGCTCCCTGTGCCCTTGTCTCTCACCCTTCAGCGTAGCTCCTTAACACTGGGTCACTCCCTTCGCTCAGCACTGCTGTTTGGGGCAGGGAGCCCCAGTGAGCGGCTGCCGTCCACTCCCTCGTGGACTGTGATTACGGACATACGTGTGATCATGTGTAGCTGTTGATGTGGGCTCTGGGGGAGTCAAACTGGAGCCGTAAATGTAGTTCTAAAGCAGCGTGCCCTTAACTGCCAGCCATCGCCCTAGCCCCAGCATGGCAAAATGTCATAATGTGGACACAATGAAAGAATAGCAACCGTTAAAGTCCTTCCTAGGTAGGGGCTTTGGAACTCATAGAACACACTCATGTGCATTACCGAGGAAGTACAGTAGGTGTGGCTCACAGCACACTTGAGGGAACTGAGGTTCTGGGCACCCGTAGTATTTTAGAAATAGTATGCAGACATCATGTTGGCACCTTTCCATCATCTCTGTGGAGTCATCTTCTCAGGTCTGATGATGTCCTGGACATACTTCTAAAACCGTGGCATAAGCGGCCAATTCCTCGCAACATGGGTCTACAGGAGGAGCTGGTCTCTCTCGGGTTCCTATTCTGTTGTTTCTCTGAGGTATTCAGAGATGCAGGGAATCCAGCTACGAAGACCAAAGTGTAAAGAGGGGGAAACGGAGGCATTTCCAAATCCATCTGTTGTCCTTGGGTCTCCTGCCTCTTAACAGAAGTGTATGCTCTCCACCACATGACGTTGGATGCTGGAACAGGAGTGCCGGTCGGTATAATTTTTTTTTTCTAACCAATTTCATAATATTCGAAGAGTCGGGCAATGTGTAGAAAAATGTGACCACTTTAGATCGCAAATAAAGCATGCCATTTGGTTTCATTTGTCATAATAGGGATATAAAAGGATACTCGTGAGCTGTTCACAACAGTCGAGCAGAAAGATCTAGCTTTAACTCATCCGGCGACTACTTGTATCACTGAGAGCATGTTTTAACTCACACGAGTCATAACAACTTCTCAGGAAATCAATTTCAGAACTACTTCAGGGTTGGCCAGCATCAAGAGGACCTTGATTCTAACTTCCCATCCTCAGTGGGCTTTTCTCCTTCTTCTTCGTCCCCTGTGTGGTAGGAGACAGAACAGGCGTCTTCTCCTCCCTGGTTCTATGCCAGAGGGCGGGAGCTAACCCTGGGATCCCTTACTCAGTCCAGTGAAAGCTACAAGCTCTCTGGCAGCCCTTCCGAGATGAGTCACGGAGAACCCTGGGCCAGAGCATCCAGGAACAGGGGACCGTATGGAGCAGTGGGCTTGACAACACATCAGAGACATTACCAACCAGAGCTGGCTTTCTGTTTGCATGAGCACGCCAGCCCTTGCGTGGTATTTACAGGAAAAAGAGGACCTCATCTCCCCATCCTACCTCATGCCAGCTGACATCAGAATCCAGACCAGAGAGTCATCGCTGGTGATCAGAGCTGGTTCTTCTGTGAGCATAGGAGAGGCAGCTGGAATGAAGAGATGATTGGAAACAAAGGCATTCATTGCCTCTGCTGTGTTTATTTTTTTATTCATTTATTAGAGACAGAGAAAGGAGGAGAGAGAGAGAGAATGAGAGAGAGAAAGATGAGCATGCCAAGGCCTCTAAGCACTGCAAAAGAACTCCAGACACATGCACCACCTTGTGCAGCTAGCTTGCATGAGATTTAGAGAATAGAACCTGGGTCCTTAGGCTTCGCAGGCAAGTGCCTTAACCACTAAGGCATATCTCCAGCCCACCATTGCCTCTGTTTGTAAAATGCATAGAAACACATGTTTCCATGCCCACTGTTTTACTCTTGCTCCTTGGGATGTAGACACACTCATTGTATACTCACAATAAATGATGTCATAATGAACATTTTTATGTCAGGGACCTTGAAGCTCAGGAAGACAAGGCCCTTGCGATGTAGACAAGAAAATGGAATGGAGGAAACGGAGGAAAAATAACTGTGTCTTCACACATCACTTACCCACTCTGCCCAGTTATCTGACCACTTCGTGAAAGGGCAACCCGATATTGCACTAAAAATGCCGAAATGAGTTCCCAAACAGAACATTAACATGCAAATAAAAAGGATCAAGTTAGCAAGTCAAAATAAAGCTGACAGGCTGGAGATACAGCTTAGCGGCTTAGGCACTTGCCTACGAAGGCTAAGGACCTGGGTTCAATTCCCCAGTACCCATGTAAGCCAGATGCACAAGCTGGTACATATGAATGGAGTTTATTTGCTGTGGCTGGAGGCCCTCACACACCCATATTCATTCATATTCTCTCTCTCTCTCATAAATAAATAATACTTTAACAAGTGAAGTTGAAGCTGTGTACTGGGAAGAGCCAAACACTGTGTAGTGTGTCTGTTACCTAACCAAATGTCATGCAGAGATGTTTGTCTGAAAATGACAATGCACCTTGTGCCTCTCGCGTGAGAACAAAACAAGCTTGCATTTTATCATCTTTATTTTTAATCTTTATAATGCTTGAGTTGGTTTGCTAGAAAATTTGTGTTCTCGAGTTCTTGTCTTAGCTTCCCTCAGTTGCTGTGTAGGTAGAACTCACATCAGGGCAGATGAGCTTGACTGTTTTAAAATTCCTTTCCATTGCCTCTGAGTCCAAGGCTATACATATTTTGATGTTTTATATTTGCCAATCTAGATTCAGTAAGCTTATGAGAAACATTTCTTTTAGATAGAAAAACATCATGGCACTAACAATTTTGAACAGATTAGACCTCATCCAAAATGCCTTGGACCAAAAGTGTCACACATTTTGATTTTTTTTTCAGTTTTGGAAATATTTACCAGTGCATAATGACATTGAGCAGGGAATCCAAACCTAACCATGAAATTCATTATGACATTTATTGTAGCAAAAAAAAATGTGCATGAGCATTTCTTTCAGTGAAGATTTTTGGACATTTATTGTAGCAAAAAAAAATGTGCATGAGCATTTCTTTCAGTGAAGATTTTGAGAAAACCATGAATGTGTTGTAAATTGTAAATCAGTACTAACACCATAAGCTCTATACCATATCTCTTCAATAAGTCATAGTCTTATAGACTTCAATGATCAATATCTCAGCATCTACCCAAATCATGAAGGACACCTTCCTTTTCTCAATTTTATGGACCACTAATTCTCAAGGAAAGGCATCATTTTAGAAGTGGTAACTCCTAGCCATATTGTATCATAGTCAGCTCTGCTTCAGAGAGACCAAACACTCCCCAGCCCTCACAAACCAGCTCTAGCTGCCAATCACAATTCACCCATCACTCTCCTAATCTGAAAACCATCGTAGAGCAAAACCTTAGCTACTGCATTCAGAAATCTCTACATTTAATTTTTGAAGTTCTAATGTATGGGAATTTCTATTCTGATTGGCTAAAACTGTTCCCAAAAAAAATTGGCAATTGCTACTGAAATGAACAGGTAGCTCTGCATCCAGGGGAGGCCAGATCTAGCTAGCAGATCTTCATGAGATCACAAGTCGCTTCTGTGCCCCTTGGATCTACACGAAGGCTCTCCGACAGGCCTGAGCCTCAGATCTGAGCACAGCTAGCTGTCTTTGGAGACTGCAAATGAGTTCTGCGGTTCTAAGTGCTGCATTCTTGCAATGTATTCACCAAGGCAGGACCGAAAATGCCTATGTTCCAAAGATAGAAGTAAACCTCACACTGAGGGCTTGAATGGCTGGGGAGGGGCTTGAATGGCTGGGGAGAAAAATACTGGATGTGTGGCCAGGTTCCGTCTGCAATCAGAGTGGGGAACGGTAACTCGGAACACCTGGCTATTGGCAATTCAGTACCTAAAACAAAAATAAGAGAGGTGTCGCATGCCAGGACACAGCAGCAGCAGAAATTCCACAAATGTCCCCGTCTGGCACTCTATGTCGCGTTTACGAGGAAGGATGTTTGTCACTTTATGTAGTGTTTTACATGACGGAAAGGTGTGGAAGAAATAGAAAATAGTGGAACGGCAGCACGTAAGTTATAGAGGTCATTAATAAACTCAGGAAAATAGGTCAAGACCAAAGAAACATTTAAACCCTACAACTTCACATATTTAAAATTAAGATTTTATGAAAAGGATTTTTTTTTCAGTTTTCTGGGCAGTATATAAACCTGCAACAAATATATACTGTCATTTTCTCCCTTCATCACTGAAGTTAATCAATTTAGAGACAATAATGATTAAAACTGGAATAAAGCCGCAGTCTTCAGAAAAAGCTTCAAATGTGCATTCACTTAGCAGCACACCTTCCGTAAAGAAAATGGCAATAAATAATGTAGGCATCTTCTTTCTTTCCGAGCAAAGGAGGAAAATATTCAGACTCGTTCTAAATGGAACACGAATTTCCTGTAGGAGGCAGATTTGAATGCTCCTTCCACAGAGCTGTTAACATCTATTATGTCGACTCTCACACCTCCCACAACACAGGCTTCTCACTGCACAGCCGGTCAAAATATGAAAAATAATAGACGTCGAAATGTTTACAAATCTCGAGTTTGTTGGCAGTGCATTAGAAGAAAACATTTAGTAAGACCAGAAAACCCGTCAAAAGTCAGTAATTCTCTGGATCAGAAGGTTCAAATGTTTTCCCCGTAGGTGATGAGAGGAAGCTTAGCATCACACCAACAGAGCCCCAGGCTCAGGGGTCCCCCCAGGAATCAACATAGATCAATTCTTACCTACTGTGCCTCTTAGTTTCTCTCCTGTCTCACAAGTGGCCATCTGACTCAAGGGCCTGAAAGTCTCATGGCATAAGGGTATATAAATGAGTCGCTGCCTTGAGACACATTCACACAAGAATTATGGGGGGGGGGCAGATATACACAGTATTGATTGCGAAATAAATGCTTAATCATGCATTCATTTAATAGACCTTTACTGAGTATATTTTATGTGTGAAGTATTTTAATATAGAGCAGCAATATGAACCATGAAGTCAGAACATTTAGTGAAGAGTTGGACAAAACCACTATGTGATATGGACTAGATCTGCAATGCAGAGTTTAGAGAGAAATTCATAGCGACCTATAGTGATGCAGTCTAACGAGAGGAGCAAAGGGCACCGACACTGGGAAAAAGGGCAGACACTGCATTCGTGGATAAGCACAAGTGTAAGGCAACTACGTAATGCTGTGTGTTCGGGCTTCTTTTTGACTACTTGGTGTAAACAAGCATTGCTTGAAATTGCATTTCAATTTTTTTTTTCTTTTTTAGTATAAGGAGTGAACATTCAAGTCACCTGTTTGCCTGAGACAGTGTTGATATGTGCTTGCTGATATATGGGACAGATGCTAACTTATACGATTATCCTACTTCTAACAAAGTACCAATGGGGCCCTCCTGTCATCCAGACATTTAAGTAAATTTCTATAGAATCCTTACAGTCACCTCTCAGATTTTTCCTTCCTTCCTTCCTTCCTTCCTTCCTTCCTTCCTTCCTTCCTTCCTTCCTCCCTCCCTCCCTCCCTCCCTCCCTCCCTCCCTCCCTCTTTCTTTCTTTTTCTTTCTTTCTTTCTTTCTGTCTTTCTTTCTTTCTTTCTTTCTTTCTCTTTTATTTCACCTTTATAGCTAAAACTACTGCCTAGTAGTTTCAACAAACATGCAAGCTCTTTCATATTCCTGAACACGTAGGTAGGTATCCATGGTCCTTCATTCCACTCTGTTGTGGCCTCTGTCTAGAAACCAATCCCTTAAGAATCCCTGCCCCACAAAAAAGCATTCCCACCATTAGCCCTGAGATTTTTTTTTTTTTTTTTTGTAATTGATAAATACTACTGGGGAACAGAACAGCAACCCTTCACCTAAACACTCATTGGACCCGGCAAGTGGAATGAAAACGGCTCTGGCAGCTTCCTCTTCCTGGTCCGTCATGGGAGTGTCCCCCCTCAATCCTTCCGGCAGCTTCCTCTTCCTGGTCCCGCATGGGAGTGCCCCCCTCAATGCTTCCGGCAGCTTCCTCTTCTTGGTCCGTCATGGGAGTCCCCCCTCGATCCTTCTGGCCATTTTACCATTGCTGTTGTCCTTTCCTCTTCTTCACATTCTTCCTTCTTTCCAGGAAGTTTTCAGTTTGTCATATATGACATTCACGTGACTCTTGGGACCTGCTGACATCTAACTTCCAAGTCAGTCCTCCCCTTGGTTGCAGTGGAAGTAAAGATAGAAATATGGGCCTGGGGAGATGGCTTAGCAGTTAAGGTGTGTGCCTTCAAAGCCTAAGGACCGAGGTTCGATTCCCAATGATCCACATAAGCCACAGGCACAATATGGCACATGTCTCTGGAGTTAATTTGCAGCAGCTGGAGGCCCTGGCATATCCATTCTATCCATTCTATCTATCTTTCCCTCTCTCTCTCTCTCTCTTCTCTCTCTCAAATAAATAAGTAAATAAAACTTAAAAGAATTATGGAAAAGAGAAAGGGAGGGAGAATTAGCAGTAAATCTTAGTATTGCCTTGGACAAGGGAGATCACAGACACGTGGATAATTAGGTACTTATTGCATAGGCCCTTTTAAAGTAAATATTTTAATATTTTTATTTTTATTTATTTATTTAACAGAGAAAGAGGGAGAGAAAGAGAAAAATGTGGGTGCGCCAGGGCCTCCAGCCACTGCAAATGAACTCCAGGGACGTGCGCCCCCTTGTGCATTTGGCTTACATGGGTCTTGGGAAATCGGACCTACAAGTTTCTCTTCATGGTTAAATTTTCTAAATTGGATTTCTTTGTGTGTGTGTGTGATATGAGGGTGTGCACTCATGACTGTACACATGAAGGTACATGTGCGTGTGCAGGTGTGTATTCACACATGTGCACATATGTGTGAAGGCCAGAGGACAAACTTAGATATTATATTCATGTGTGCCATCCACTGCTTTTTGAAATGGGGTCTCTCACAGCCCCATTAGTCACCCATTAGGCTAGACTGTCCTCGGAATACAATCAGATGAGTGTATAGAAAGGAAAGATAGCGGACTGGAGAGATAGCTTAGTGCTTAAGGCATTTGCCTGCAAAGCCAGAGGATCCAGATTTGACTCTCCAGAACCTACCTAAACCGCATGCACAAAGTGGTGCATGCATCTGGAGTTCGATTGCAGAGCTGGAGGCCCTGGCATGCCCATTGTCTCCCTAACTCTCTCTCTACCTTTTTCTCTCTCCCTCCTTCTCTCTCTCAAATAAATAAATAAACATGTATATATTTTTAAAAAAAGAAAGGAAATATAGAGACAAGGAACAGTTTGGTTGGAGTACTAGTTTCTATTGTTCTTTATTGTTGTTGTTTTGTCTTTGAATGATAGATGTTCACTTTATGCAGTTGGTTGTCTCCCAACTTTATTTGCATCTTTAGGAAATTATCTGAAAATGTGGAACTTCTCATGTTAATCATTTTAAAGATTAGAATATTGAAGTTGTTATTTTCATGGATGGAAAATTCAGATTAAAAACAAATTCACCAAGGCCCGGTCTAATACAATGTTTTGCTCATGACAAAGTAAGATAATGCAGGATAAGGGCAGACTTAGAGAGTCACAGAGTTTGCAATTATTATACTAGTTTCACATGCCACTACTTCTCCTTCGGCAAATTCCTTCACCTGTCAAACTTCCAGTGTACTCAATAATAAATCAACAGTAATATCTGCATTTGTCGGTGATAATGAGGATCTTAGATTGACATTTAATGTTTCTCAAACTCACGTCATTACAGACTACTTTTAGAGGTAGTTAATAAACACCTATATCTTCTGGAAGTAGGTTCAAAAGTCAACTCAGTGCTTTAGTGTTCCTAGTACAGAGACAGAAAAATAGACAGAATTGCAGAGGGAGAAGATGTATAACAATTTTATGATACTTATAAGAATTTGAAAAAATCAATGCTTACTGAGAGCAGATAGGTTTCTTGATACTAAAGAACAGAAAATAATTTCTTCCATTAAATTTTATTGAATGTGCTCTTTGATGGGGATGAAGAGATGGCTCAGCGGTTAGAGGTGCTTGCTTGCTTGCCAAGCTTGACGGCCAGATGACCCAGCTTTGGTTTCCCAGTACCCATGTAAAGCCAGATGCACAAAATGGCCCGTGTGTCTGGACTTTGTTTTCAGTGGCAGGAGATCCTGGCATGCCCACACTCACTCTCTTTCTGTCTGCCTCTCCCTCTTTTTCTCTGTCTCTCTCCCTCCCCACTTCTCCTTCTCTCTCAAGTAGATAAAATAAAAACATTTTAATAGTAATTTAGAACCAGGTGTGATGGCAAACACCTTTATTTTATTTATTTATTTATTTGAGAGCGACAGAGAGAAGGAAGGGAGAGAGGGAGAGAGAATGGGCACGCCAGGGCTTCCAGCCACTGCAAACGAACTCCAGACACGTGTGCCCCTTTGTGCATCTGGCTAACATGGGTCCTGTGGAATCCAGCCTCGAACTGGGGTCCTTAGGCTTCACAGGCAAGTGCTTAACCGCTAAGCCAGCTCTCCAGCCCAATAAAAACATTTAAAAAATATTTTAAAAGTGTTCTTTGAACCGGGCATGGTGGCGCACGCCTTTAATCCCAGCACTCAGGAGGCAGAGGTAGGAGGATCACCACGAGTTTGAGGCCTCCCTGAGAATACGTCGTGAATTCCAGCGCAGCCTGAGCTGAAGTGAAACCCTACCTCGAAAAATCAAAGTAAATAAACAAATAAAAATAAAAGTGTTCTTCGAGGCTCAATAGACCACCTCGTGAATAATTTCTCCGTGCAACTATACACAAAGTTGTGTAATTCCAGGGATGGAGAGACGGCTTAGAAGTTAAGGTGCTTGCCTGCAAAGCCTACGGGCCCAGGTTTGATTCCCCAGTACCCATGTAAGCCAGTGCACAAGGTAGTGCATGCATCTGGAGTACATTTGCAGTGGCTGAAGGCCCTGCTGTGCCCATTCTCTTTCTCTTCTTTCTCTCTCTCCCTCTCTCTCTCTCTTTCTCTGTCTCTCTCTCAAATAAATAAATTAATTAATATAAATTTTACAGAAAAGTTGTGTTATTCCATGCATGCAATAATAACACAGAACCAATGTGATTGATCAACCACTCAATTTTAGAGGAAGCAAAATCTACAGGGTGGAAATACACAGCATTCTGATGGCATAATAGTAAAATTTTTCAATACAAATTATGGTTTGCTTAGGCATGTGTCAACCTTCCTTAGCTATAATTTTTGAAAACCAGGAACCTGATAGGAATTGAGCAGCACAGAATTCGAAACTGTGCTCTCTGACTAGGACTTTGAGCTGACAATTGAAAGAAAAGTCTTACTGCTTGACACTCCGTGAGTAGGTTTCCTATAGTAATTAAACCACTAACACAAATATGGCTGAATAGAGAGTCATCTCACCTCCACACTGGCTCGGGTAAAAATCCCTCAGTAGCAAAGAAAAGATTTCCCTCAGAACATGATTCTTGTTCTGCTCCAACTCATCGGCACGTGCACCATCAGGACTCAGAGGTCCTGGGCCACCGAGCGTGGGTGGCCTCACCCTTCGGTGCTTCCCTCAGAGCGGTGGAACGTGTCATTATACTCTCCTCTCATCTGCCAAGCACACTCTGTAGAGAGTTGGATGGTCTGGAGCTATTAAATATTGCATAGCATTGGCTATAGAGAGCACATTTTTACTTTGAAAACCATTCAAAGCTTCTCTTGAGCCACTACCTCTTATAATTCACTGACAGAACTTGTTGAGGCCATTCCTTAATGCACTGAAATACAGGGAGAAGAGCAAGGTTCTGTCTTCCACAATAAAGCCATCCCAACAGCCAAGAAGTTGTATCTTCCAATAAGCCAAACAACCTGAACTTGCAGTGGATTCTCCCTTCTCACTCACCAGCTTGGCTGAGATTACAGAAGCCCATCGCTGAGTCCAGCTTTTTGCATGACGTCTGGGGATCCAAACTTACGCAGTCATGCTTAACAGGCTTTGGAGAAAACCGGGTGTAACTAACATATTCTTTGCAAGCACCAGAGCCATTTCTAAGTCCCCCATACCCTATTAGACACTGTAAGTAGACTTTCGTATTTGATTAATTCTGAAAATAATAGAAAAGGGATAAGCCACATTTCAGCGCTCTGTCCACTAAGCCATCACAGCCTTGCTTTGTATCTTTGGGTGGAATAATTATGAAGGTGAACAATATTCATTGTGTTGGTCTGTGTGTGGTCTTTCATAGCTCACCTGGATGGGTTGGTGTGTGAAGGCACACGGATCTGCCTTGTTCCAATTGGGCCAATGTGAATGTAACACAATTTATTAATTGAATTAAATTTATTAAATTATTAATTAAATGTATTAATTTTGTACATTATTAAGTAACACAATTTATTAAGGTTTTCTTCTCAAGCCTCTAGAGAGGCTGGCTCAGAGGCTAAGGTGCTTGCCTGCAGAACCTAATGACCTGAGTCCAATTCCCAGCACCCATGTAAAGCCAGACACAGAAGTAGCTCATACATCTGGAGTCCGTTGGCAAAGGCTGGAGGCTCTGGCTCCCGCTTGTTCTGTCTGTCTGTGTCTCTTCTATCTCCCTCTCTCTCTCTCTCTTGCAAATAAATAAATCCTGCTTTTAAAAGGTTACATGTTCTACCTCTGCCTCATTTCATCAAAAAAATAATAATAAATAATAATAAATAATGGCCCAATGATTCACCAACAAAGGTGCACAGTTCGAAATATAATTCCTTTCTCTCTGTCAAATTCATAGGTAAATATGAAAGCTTGAAAGGGAATCTCACGCCCACGTGGGACGGGATCAAAAGTGATGGGAAATTTTTTTTAGAATAAGCATTCAGTTTGGTGGTAAATGTACCAAGACATGAACCATTCGTTGCCATTGAAGCAGTGTGAGTTTATGGGTTCTGTGTGTCTACGTGTACAGAAAACTCAAAACTACTTTTGATTCAAGAGAGTAAAACCACGTTTTCCATTTATTTGTTCTGCGAGGAAGAAGCTAAAAGAACAGAACTCACGCATTTGGCCGCGTCAGTACATAGAATACGTAGAAAGGCCAATGCTGCCACCTTGTGGCCGTTCTTGGAATGATCTGCTTAACAGGCTGATAGAAAACAGGTGTGATTAATAAATTCTCCGCAAGCATCAGAGCCATTTCAAAGTCCCAGGTACCCTATTAGAAACTGTAAGTAAACTTTATTATTTATTTAATTCTGAAAATAATATAAGAGGGATAAGTCACATTTCAGTAAAATTGTTAAATTTTGTGATAGTAACAGCACAGCCGTAATCTGACTTTCTAATCTCCCAGATGAAAACAGTTGAAGTTGTTGAAGAGTTTGTACTCACGGATGGTGATTTATAATGGGCTCAGACCTCTAAGTTTCTAGTCGTGTGCTAAGACGTGCTGGCCCCTCATATATTATTCTATTCCTGGCCATCTACGAGTGGAAAGCACAAACCTCTCATTGAAAATTGCAGTCCTTACGAACTTCACACTTTTTCTGTTGAACTAAGGGATTCAAGTTGTTTTCAGCTGCTGGGAATTGAGCAGCCCTCATTGGCCTCTAAGGGCAGGTGGAGGTTTTTACTTCAGTAGCAATACTGGGTTAGGTTTTCAAGAGGGGGAGGGGTTGGAGAGATGGCTTAGCACTTAAGGCAGTTGCCTATAAATCCAAAGGACCCAGGTTCAGTCCCCCAGGACACCACGTAAGCTCAGCTGCATGCACAAGGTGGCGCACACACCTGGAGTTCACTTGCAGCAGCTGATGGCCCTGGTGCACTCATTTTCTCTCTCTCTCCTCCCTCAAATAAATAATTAAATAAAATAATTTTTAGAAAGCTAGAGCTGGGCTGGAGAAATGGTTTAGTGGTTAAGGCACTTGCCTGCAAAATCAAAGAACCCAGGGTTTGATTCCCCAGGACCCAAGTTCAATTCCCCAGGACCCACGTAAACCAGATGCACAAGGGGGTGTATGCATCTGGAGTTCATTTGCAGCGGCTGGAGGCCCTGGTGCACCCATTCTCTCCCTCCCTCTCTCTCTCTCTCTCTCTCTCTCTCTCTCTCTCTCTCTCTCTCAAATAAATAAAGAAAAATAAAAAAATTTAAAAATCTAGAGCTGACTGGCCCAAGGGCTACTGAAAACCTCCCAGAATAAGCCGGCTATGGTGGCGCACGCCTTTAATCCCAGCACTCGGGAGGCAGAGGTAGGAGGATCGCTGTGAGTTCGAGGCCACCCGGAGACTACATAGTGAATTCCAGGTCAGCCTGGCCTAGAGTGAGAGCCTACCTCAAAAAAAAGAGAACGTACACTGGGTCTTCAAACAAATGAAAGAAGTTCAGCTGAGAGCAAGGAATAACATCTCATGGCTGAGAACATATATAATTAACAAGTTTGACGGAAAGGAGTAGATTCTACCATAAAGACAAAGACACCATGACGGCCGCTTCTCCACCTTTTAAAGAGAAAGCATGGTCTTGGGAAACTGTTCGTGGTGAGTACTTGCCTAACTTACTCGGATGCAGGAGGCAGAAGAATAAAGTACTTGTATGGGATGTGTGTATCACGGGCCACTGGTTTGCAAGCCTCTGCTATGCGCCTTGGCAGCGAAGAGCCCCTGAGTAGGGCTTCCATTTCTAAAAGGCTGCTTGTGGAGACGATACGGGGCAGATGAAGCCATCCATCACGGTCTCTGCTATTCGGCTACTTCCAGCCTGTTGACGCTGTGCAGACCTCCCTAAGCCAGGAGTAGAAACTACTGCCTGGCACTCAGCACACTGGCTTCTCTTTTTAAAGAGAAAGTAGAATTTTCTAGCATTTTTCCTCCGGTGATTATTTTTTGAGATTTACTCAGGTGCACGAGATAGCATAAGATATTACTTCGGGGGCTGGAGAGATGGCTTAGCGGTTAAGTGCATGCCTGTGAAGCCTAAGGACCCCGGTTCGAGGCTCGATTCCCCAGGACCCACGTTAGCCAGATGCACAAGGGGGCGCACGCATCTGGAGTTCGTTTGCAGTAGCTGGAGGCCCTGGCGTGCTCATTCTTTCTCTCTCTCTCTCTCTCTCTCTCTCTCTCTCTGCCTCTTTCTCTCTCTGTAGCACTCAAATAAATAAATAAAACAAAAAATATATATTTTTTTAAAAAGATATTACTACGGGACACTCTCCATTTCAGACTCTGGTTACAGGACGTAACTACCCTTGTCTGACTGTCTTAGCACCTACGTCTTATCTGTGGGGACTGAGATCTTTCCTGTACGAGCTGATGACAGGCAGGAAAGGTGAAGTCTCAGGGCTACTTCTAGAGCATTTGTTGGGAAGAAATACCTTTTTCCGGTTATAAAAATTTGAGTGAGGTAAAATCGAAATCGATGTTAATGCAGAAGTAAATGGGCTCTGTCCTCACTACAAGAAAAAGCAAAAGGAAATGTCAGCGCAATAAGGGACAATTGTTAAGTAAATTTAGTGATAGAAATGCATACCATAATGGAAGTTGAGAAATTTTTTTGAGGGGTTGAAAAGATGGCTCAGCAGTTAAAGGGGCCTTGTTGGTACGCCTGATGTCAGCAGATAGCGTCATCTCTAGATTCGAGTCCCGTGAACTAGGAGGCTATCTGTGCCATAGTTTGGAGATAGGAATCCACAGTGTGGGGGTTTGATTCCAGTGTCCCCCATAAACTCAGGTGTTCTGAATGCTGGGTTCCCAGCTGATGGAGATTTGGGAATTAATGCCTCCTGGAGGGAGTATATTATTGGGGGCGGGCTTATGGGTGTTATAGCCAGTTTCCCCATGGCAGTGTTTGGCACACTCTCCTGTTGCTATTGTCCACCTTATGTTGGCCAGGGGGTGATGCCCACCCTCTGCTCATGCCATTGTTTTCCCCTGCCATCTTGGAGCTTCCCCATGAGCCTGTAAGCCAAAATAAACCCCTTTTTCCCAGAAGCTGCTCTTGGTTGGGTGATTTCTACCAGCAATGCGAACCAGACTGCAACACACGCTGTGCCATCGGGATTAAATTTATGCGGCACATATCTAATTCATAAAGCGTGTGAAAAGTGGCGGAATGCATGAGAATTCCCAGTTCCCTTTACACTGGCAAGAGGAAGGAGAAAAGCGTGAAAGAGCTCTCTCATGACATCACACACAGTGTTTCCGGCAGGATTCAGGCAAAGGAGCAAAGGGCACAGTGGCAAAACACAAACGCAGCCAGAGTCACCTTGAAGGCCCGTGTGGCTGCCCATGGGGTCTGGTTTGACGGAGGCCACGGAGCCCTCGTGCGTATTTCTTTTCTGTTGGAAGTCACTGATTGCCAGCATTTGAAATTCACCCTTGCATGTTTTACCTGCAGGAGTTCTTTCCAAAGACCACTCTTCCTTCTGTAAGGCAACACCAGCCGTACTTCACGTTTAAGTCAAAATCCGCTTGCTATTTTGTGAAAAGAAGTTGGAGGACGAGATAGTTGTGAGGTCAGTGGAAGCAAGGGGGGGCGGGAAGAGCACAGATGGAGAAAGCCAAAGTTTTGTAAAATCCCGGCTTGTCCAGCAGCTAACTTCCGCCAAGACTGGTGTCTGGCTTCTGTTTAAAATATGTGATTGGTGGGCACCTCTAGAGGTAAATGCGAGTGAACTATATCTCTCAAAGCACAGTCAAAGCCCTTGGGAAACGTTTCACACTCTCAGCCAAAATTTCATGTCTCACATTAAGTTCTTTGGTCCATTTGAGCTAATTTTTGTACAGTATCAGCAATAAGAACCTACTGTGGATATCCAATTTTGCCAGCATTATTTGTTAAAAAAAAAAATACTGTCTTTTTCTCCAGTGTATACCTTTGGTACCTCTGTGGAAATCACATGGCTGTAGATGCATGAGTCCATTTCTGGATTCTCTAGCCCACTGGTCTACACGTCCATTTTTATGCAACACCGTGGTGTTTCTGGTACAGCGTCGTGGTGGTAGTATATTTTGAAATCAGATCTCGATATACGCTCTTTTCTTGGTCAGGAATTCTTTGTATATATTATTTTGTACCTCCACGGGAAGTTTAGGATTATTTTTCTAGTTCTGTGAAGAATGTCATTGACATTTTCATGGTTATATACTTCTCTTAACAATAATAAGGTCATTTTGGCAAGTCAGTGTGAACTAATGTATCCCATAGGCAAAGCATGAATGAATACCATACACCTCAGTCTATAATATATTAAATTTCTAGAAAAGATAACAATTTCATAGATTATTCATGTTAAGAAAAAAAAAGTATTAGGTATTTCAAAGCTTAAAATGTTGTATAGGTTATTTCTAAATGTCATACTAGAGGCTGGGGAGATGGCCTAACCGTTAAGTGCTTGCCTGTGAAGCCTAAGGATCCTGGTTCAAGACTCGATTCCCCAGGACCCACGTTAGCCAGATGCACAAGGGGGCGCACGCGTCTGGAGTTCGTTTGCAGTGGCTGGAAGCCCTGGCGCGCCCATTCTCTCTCTCTCTCTCTCTCAAATAAATAAATAAATAATTAAATTGTAAATACAGGGAGACATAGATTATATATAATCAGAATATCAAAGCATTATAAATTTTTGTACTTAAATTTATGATTAAAATATATTAATGACCTCTTTAATCTTTTTTCAGTACTACCCATTTTTAGAATATCTGAGAGCCTGTAAGTGGAAGATAAATCAAGATTCAACACCTGTCTACTTAGGTCTTCTCGGTTTTCACGGCACAGTAGCTTACGGATAGTATAATGAATGAACCCCAACACCACTGACAGCCTGCAGCTCAACTAAGGAAGAGGTCATCATGAGACTCATCTGTCTTTCGTGTAGAAGGATTGTCATCATTCACATTCTAGCCCAAGGTGCTTTTAACAATTAAAATAATCAAACTAGAGAATGTGTGCCTATGGGAGTTGCAAATGTTTCCATTACTCCTTCCAGAAGAGTAGACCTCACAGAAAAAAGTGTGTGTGTGTGTGTGTGTGTGTGTGTGTGAAAATTCAGAAAATTCCATTGCACATGAGTCCAAGAAGCTCTGAGTATCTATCTCTGAGGAAATCTAGGGCAAAGGTGAGTAGTAGATTCAAACTTATGTCTAGGCTCAAAGAATTCATGCTCAATTAAATGAATCCTAAATCTTGCAGACATTTGGACTTGGCCTTGAGATGCAAAACTATATCGCACGTCCACGAAGGTGTTTTTCTCATTAGTCTTGCCGGAACGTCAAACACAGCAAACCAAAGTGGACCAGGTCCAGCCCATCTGGAGCAGGCAAACTGGGCGGAAGGGTTACAGTCACACAGTGAAGACCAGAAGCGAAAGCTACGTCAAGAAATATGGTCAATATTTTTTTTCCTCCATAGCCCCCTTTCTTCCACCCACTACCTTACCCCATGACCTCAAATAATCCCCAAGTCTGGGAAACATTAGTAGAGTCACTCATGCTTAACTTCATTGTGTCCCCGGTCGTGGAAGGTAGTCACTGAGGCGGTGAATGTCAAGGTTTAGTGCGAAGTATGACATTCACTGCAGACACAGAGATACTCCAGATGAAATAAAGAAGCCATTGATGAAAACGTGCACAAAATGTCTTGTTACAAGCCCACAACCGTCTCCTTGGCAAGGGAGTTACAAATAATCTGGTTCTCTTACGGCACCTGCTACTCATTAACACACAGAAGCCTCTCGGCCACCGTTAAGACTTTCAGCATCTGCCAGAGGAAATGGAAGGCTTTGCAAAGAAAGAGAAAAAGATGTTTCAAAAAGGTGATGGTAGAAGTGAACAGGCGTGTGTCTATTTGCTGATGACACTATGATACAATTTAGATAATCAGGTTTAATAAGTAACACCAATGCATAAATAGCACCAAACACCATGTTCTAAGAAACTGAGGATATTAAATTCAGCTCAGACAAAACTTGGCTCAAACACCCGCTTTACTGTTAGCGTTGTGTAAATTAGAATTTTCTAGACAACAGAGACATACTTTGTAGCCTATAAAGTGAGACTTTGTATAGGTAGTCCTGAATTGGGTAATTAAAGAAGAAAATGAAGATCATAAGTAGAAGTTAACCCTTCCTTCACAATATGGGACATGAGTTTCCTTAAGAACCCAGGTAGTGAGGCTGGAGAGAGAGCTCAGTGGTTAAGGTGCTTACCTGGGAAGCCTAAGGACCTAGGTTTGATTCCCCAGTACCCAAGTAAGCCATATGTACATGGTGGCACATGTGTCTGGAGTCTCTGCAGTGGCTAGAGGCCCTGGCATCCCATTCAATCTATTTCTCTCTCTCTCTCTCTAATAAATAAATATAAATAAAAAATATCAGAGAACATCCAGGAAGTAATGAGACGAAGGAAGCCAGTAGAGGTAGTGAGCCAAGGCCCGCCCATCTCCTCAGAGCAAACACAGAAGATGCCCCAGGAATATCTTCATCACGCAGCGAATAGGGGTCAAGGCCCCAGCAGAACTCTGTAAACGCAACTGTTCCTACTCCTCCCTCCCGAACAGAGATTTCTTCCAGAACGCAAAATAAAGAAAGCCTCATAGAGTCTGGAGACATAGCTTAGCAGGTAAGGTGTTTGCCTGTGAAGACTAAGAACCCAGGTTCAATTCCCCACGTAAAGTAAAGCCAGATGCACAAAGTGGCACATGTGTCTGGAGTTCATTTGCAGTGGCTGGAGGCTCTGGCCTGCCCATTCTATCTATCTATCTATCTATCTATCTATCTATCTATCTATCTATCTATCTATCTATCTGCCTCTCTCCCAAATAAATAACTACTAAAAAGTAAAGCTGCACTGAGAAATGCCCAGGGTCCTGCAGTTCTAGTCTCGTGATGCTGAATCTAGTTCTAGTCTCGTGATGCTTTAACTTTGGCTTGAATGAGAAAAATAAAAGAAATTTTAGTATACCTATGGTGAGTTGCTTTTGTTCTTGTTTTCAATTAGATCACCGTCTGACTTGATTCATCAGAGTCCACGTTTCAGGGGAAAGGAAACTGTGGGAGCTTTAGCTCTTCAGCACAACCTCTGCCCCAGATTGTGTCTAGCGGCTTTTGCCACATGAGTGACTTTACCATAAGCAGAAACTGGGCATGGACACATCATGTGTTGGCACCATCTGACATTTTTCTAGTGTCTTCCTGGGCACAGAGGAGGGAAATACAGATATCAAGAGTTGATGATGACTGAAAAAAATTTACTTTATTTATTTATTTAGCACCCATGTGAGAGAGCCTCTAGCCACTGCAAACAAACTCCAGATCTGTGTGCCCCCTTGTGCATCTGGCTTATGTGGTCCTGGGGAATAGAACTTGGGTCCTTAGGCTTCACAAGCAAATGCCTTAACTGCTGAGCCATCTGTCCAGCCCCAAGACTGAAATTTTGATTAAGATGAAGCACTCTTTCAGGGTACTAATATCTTCTTTGTGCCTATCTCAACAGCTAAGCTAAGTACAACAACTGCTATTTCAAACTGCAGCCACAAGATAGCAGAGTAACTTAGCTTGAACTCCATACTGTGAGGTAATGGATTCAAAGACTGACAAGATCACATCTGAATACGTGTTAGAAATATATATGATTACGATGTGGCACAGGACAACATAAAAGTAAATAAAATTAATTGTTTGAAAAGCAAGTGTAAGAATATAATGCATAAATTTATTTTATGATGCTAAAGTAATATCATATAGATATCTATAAGTCACACAATGAACTGTGCTTAATTAATAATTGTGAATAATATTAAAATCATTTTCAGTTCATTAGAGGTTAGCTAATATACATGTACAAATGTAAAACAGTCTAAATAATTTCCAGCTGTTGTTATGTTATACATCACTGTAAGAATTATAGTCTGATTATGAAATGAACATAAAAAAGAAGAGAATATTAGATTCATTTTTATTGACTTGTAAACATAATAAAATACAGTAATGAAGTATCCTCCAAGAATAAAGAGTTAAAGAGAATAAAGCGTCTCATCGTACGGAATCACGGGTGAGTGTCTGCACAGCTCGGTGGTAAACGTGTCTCGGAAACCTCAGTCAGTCCCTGGGGGGTTCCCGAGCATTCCTTCGCGCCGCTTCCTGAGAGCAGAAGCCTGAGAAAACAGACCGAACATCCTCTGCGGCTCTGAGACCAGCAGCCCCGACGCAGGCCAAAAGTCAGGGAAGAATCCAGGGCGAAGGCCATTCTCGGGGACTACGCTGTTGCGGAGCCCCATTTCATTCAGTGTTGGATGGGCACGTCACATCGAACCAACACCCAGCTGCAAGTCAATTTAGGAGAAAACAGAGAAACGAAAGGCAATATTGGGAGAGTAGACGGGCCACTGGTGAGATAAACATCGTCAAAGGGAAGTGAAACACTTCATGTGACACACTTGTGTTAAATATTAAAACACTCAGGGCTGGAGAGATGGCTTAGCGGTTAAGGTGCATGTCTGCGAAGACTAAGGACCCAGGTTCGGTTCTCCAGGTCCCACGTAAGCCAGATGCACGTGGTGGCGCATGTGTCTGGATTTCGTTTGCAGTGGCTAGAGGCCCCGGTGTGCTCATTCTCTCTCTCTCTCTCTCTCTCTCTCTATCTCTCTCATAATGAATAAATAAAAATAAATATAAATATATTAAGACATTCAACAGACAAGTCTCTTTTGATGCTAATGGCAAAGAAAAACTCCTGGACCTCAGATGTGCCTGGAAGCAAGAGTCGTTAATGCCACAGCAAACAGCTTCTATACACAAAGCACATGATCTAAACAGAAATTATGCAAAGTATTCTCTCAATATAAATATTCTGCAGTCACTGTGGAAATCAGTATGGTGGGTCCTAAAAAAAAAAAAAAAACTTCAAAATTAGGGCTGAAGAGATGGTAGAGTGGTTAAAGGCGCTTGCTTGCAAAGCCGGATGGCTTGGGTTTCATACCGCAATACCCACGTAAAGCCAGATGCATGAAGGGGCTCGTGTGTCTGGAGTTCATTTGCATCGATAAAAAGCCCTAGTGTGCACATACTCTGCTCTCCTGCTCTCTCTCTCTCTCTCTCTCTCACACACACACACACAAATAAGATATTTAAAAATTTAAAAATAGAACTGCTCGCTCAGGAGGCAGAGGTAGGAGAATCACTGTGAGTTCGAGGCCAGTCTGAGACTACATAGTGAATTCCAGGTCAGCCTGGGATACAGCAAGATCATAACTCTAATAATTAATAATAATAATAATAGAACTGCTGTGGGATGCAGTTACACCTCTCCATTTCTCCTGGATCTATACCCAAAGGCATCAAAGTCAATGCTAGCGCTAGGAGCCTCCCCAGAGCTAAAATTGCAGTTTTTTTCCTCTGTCTACACCGAAACTTTCTGCCCTCACATTCTTCCTCCAGATGCATCAAGAGAAGCCATGACCACGTACCTCTCTAATGAGATCAATCAGCTGCCAGGGGCTCCCCAGAACAGACGTTTTCCCAGTCACCCATGTTTACTGCGTTACGATTCACAGCCGCTCAGTGATGGAGTCTCTTGATTTTGGCCAGAAGACAACCAGGTAAAGAAAACATGGTGTTCATGTTCAATGGAGTATTACCCATCCGTTCATAGGAGTGTAATGATTTCATCTGCAGGGAGATGAAGGGAACTAGAGAACATCGTGTTAAGCAAAATAAGCCACATGTAGAAATGCATGAAAGTGAAAGGGGGAATTAAGGGAATAGACAGGAAACTAGCAGGACGGACAGTAGTGAGAGGAAGAGAGTAGATCATGCAGGGGGGAGTGATAAATATAATCAGTGTATTTTTTAAGTTTGTTTTTTTTGGGGGGGGATTGGAGAGTTGGTTAGCAGTTACGGCATTTGCCTACAAAGCCACAGAACCCAGGTTCGATTCCCCAGGACCCACGATAGCCAGATGCACAAGAGGGCGCATGGGTCTGGAATTCGTTTGCAGTGGCTGGAAGCCCTGGTGTGCCCCTTTTCTCACTCTCACTCTCTCTCTCTCCCTGTCTGTCAAATAAATAAAATAAAATATTTTCTAAAAAAAATAGAGATATCACTTTATAGAAAAGGGATATGGGGGGCCTTGTGGGGCAATGGGGTGACTTGACCATGTCTTTCACTGTTTCTTGTTGAATGGAGGAACTGTGGGGTCAGGAGGCCTCACCATGTCAGTGTGTCTGATCCAGAGGCGGTCACCTGCCCTCCTGCGTCAAGAGGTCATTAGCCACACGAGTTGTGTGACATGGTGGACATCCGTGTAGTTAAGTCATGTTATCAACTGGACTGGACAAGGGCCTATGAATGTAAGAATCAAAGCAGTCATTAGAAGGTTGAGAACAGGTAGGAGGCAGGAGACCATGATAAATTCTGAAAGAATGTGGAATTGGATCTGCTGAAGTGAATTGCATAACTTTAAGTGGGTAAGTTAAGAATAGAACAGACACCATCAGGGAAGTATCCACACTCATGATGTTGGAAAGTAAGAAATAAAATAAAATAAACTAAAAATAAAAACCTCACTCACTGTAAGAAAGCCCTGGAATGCGAGAGAATGAGTTTTCTCTCATAAGAAACAAGCACAGCATCATGTGTTGATACACCTAAATAGGAATATGTCTAGAAGAGCTATAATGTGGAACATGGGATGTCTCAGCAGGGTCACAGAGATGTCAAGGCACACACAGAAAAAAAAAAAAAAAGATAACAAGCTGAGCATTTTAAAAGGCTAAAACAGGGCTTGAGGGATAGCTTAGCAGCTAAGGTGTTTGCCTGCAAAGCCAAAGGACCCAGGTTCCGTTCCCAGGACCCATGTTAGCCAGATGCACAAGGGGGCTCACGCATCTGGAGTTCGTTTGCAGTGGCTGGAGGCCCTGGTGTGCCCATCCTTTCTCTCTCTCTCTTTCTCTCTCTCTCCCTCCCTCCCTCTTTGTGCCAAATAAATAAATATCTTTTTAAAAAAAAAAAAAGGCTAATATAAGCCCCCAAACACTTTTGGCTGTGGACCTGTAACGCCTAGCTCTCCCCAGTTGCTGGAGTCAGTCACTGAGATTCCAGCACCTCACGTGCAGCTTCTGGGAGCCCCGGGCTTCTTTGCTCCCTCTCAAGCAAGCACCACATCAGGCTGTGCACACAGCAAGCCAGAGTCCCAGGTTTCCACAAGCCTTCGCTCCTGGGCTCTGCCATGGGAAGCTGGGTAGGTAGAGGAAGGCGGGTTAGAGGGAAGAGAGACCACACACTATATGTATGCTGAGAGGGACGTGAGCTAGCACAATATTGTAATTTACACGAGCATTCGCATATAAAAGCCTACGTTACCCGCATCAGAAATACAGACAAGGGCTGGAGAGATGGCTTAGCGGTTAGGGTGCTAGGCTGTGAAGCCCAAGGACCCATGTTCAACTCTCCAGGTCCCACATATGCACAAGGTGACACAAGTGCACAAGGTGGCACACACGTGTGCATGGTGGCACACGTGTGCATGGTGGCACACATGTGCATGGTGGCACATGTGTCTGGAGTTCGTTTGCAGTGGCCAGAGGCCCTGGAGCGCCAATTCTCTCTCTCTCTCTCTCTCTCTCTCTCTCTCTCTCTCTCTCTCTCTCTCTGTCTCTCTCTCGTTCTCTCGTTCTCACTCTCATTCTTGCATAATAAAAAAAGCCAGTCTGTTGAACTTGCCTCAAATATATATAAAGATATATGCGCCCTTATCCATAAAGACCCCATGATTTTGTGTCTTCTGGATCTATCATTTGTCACTTTTCAAGTCAAACACCTGTCTTTATTCGCTCCCTGGCAGGAAGCAATGCTAACCCCTTAAATCAGCACTTTCCAAAGCTATGACTGTTTTCTAGAAAACTTACCTCCCAAAGGTGGGGCAACCCTTAGCCTCTGGGCACGCTGCTCCAACGTGGCTTCAGTGAGGAAGGGGCCTGCGCGCCCCCAGGTAGGGTGTCCACCATGGGAGTCGCTTCACCTGGGTGACCAGTAGATGTGGGTCCTCTTGGACCAGCGCGAGGTGCTCACATTTTTTTGTCTCAGCACTCAGGACGAGGACAGAGTTCCCATGCAACTCAAGAAAGAGAATACAGCGCAGGTAATGTCTCTCCCTAACCCCCAATGGGGAGGATCTGAGAGGAGAAAAGACACAGTTGTATGTATAGGAGGCAGGCTCAGCTGAGAAAGCAGTAACGCTAGAAATCCTGGAGGTGGCGCTGAAGAGGCGCCAAAGAACAAGGCGGTGACGTCAGAAAAATGGGCTGAAGGGTTTTGGATGCCCCGTTTGGAGCTGGCTGTACCCGGGTATTTTAGGGCAGAGCGGGGTGGGCTTTCTCACCCCTCATGTCTCACGTCTCCAAATGACGTTGGGTTTGAGATCGCAAGAGAGACTTTTCAGTTCTTGGTGGGCTGAATTTTAGTGGGGCTGAGAGGGAAAAAAGTAAAAAATAAATAAATAAAAAAATAAACTCAATGGCTACCAAAGCTACATCCAGAGGGCTGGTTTCAGGATAAGGAGGTCCTGGGTCTCGGCCTGGTGTGGACAGAATACCGGGACGGTCTGAGGAGAGAACGTGGTAAGCTCTAAATTCTGGCCACCAACCAGACAGGGAGAACTAAGGGGCACACGTGTCTTCGTATCCCTTTAAATCTCTTTAAGTCCCTTTAAAGGGTATCCCTTTAAATGTATCTCTTTAAAGGAAGGCCCCTACAGAAAGTCACCCCAAAGCATTCCTACTGGATTCAAAGCAATGGTGTCATGGACCCTGCCCAGTGAGTTATCTTTTTTATTTATTTATTTATGTGTCGTTTTGTTTTGTTTTGGTTTGGTTTTTCGAGGTAGGGTCTCACTCTAGCTCAGGCTGACCTGGAACTCACTATGTAGTCTCAGGGTGGCCTCGAACTCACAGCGATCCTCCTACCTCTGCCTTCCAGTTCTGGGATTAAAGGTGTACGCCACCACGCCCGGCTTGGTTTTATTATTATGATGATGATTTATTTTTATTAGATACAGGCATACTTAGTATGTAAACATCACATGTTGGTATCATCCTTTCCCTCCTCCCTGCCCCTTTGCCAAAGAGGCCTTCCTCATGGGGATGCAGGTCAACCCCTTGGGGACTGTGGGTCGTACATTGTGGGGGCAGCTGTCAGTTGTGGGGGAGAGGCAATGTCTCTGCAAAACGTCTCAACTTGGGCCTCTAACAATCTTTCTGGCCCCGCTCTGGCAAAATTCCCTGAGCCATGTTGGGTGTGCTTTAGCTCTACTTCAGCGATGGGCTCTCCGACGTTGAGCTTCCCAACCACAGGGGTTCAGGACACCCCTACTCACCAGGAAATGAAGCTAGAACTGGATGTACAAGAAAGGCCCAGCAGAAGCCCACGGGAGGGAGTGAAGGGGAGGTCGGGAAGAGCCCAAGAAGGTGCTTAGCCCAGGTCATGCCTCCATACCCCAGTCCTGGCACCATATCCAGGTTTGGGGTTCATGAGTTAAAACTCAGATAGTTTCACAGGCCCATAGGTTTAGTTAAGTGGCAGGGTCTGGGGTAATAAGGTAGTGAACTCCAAGCCACCTAGTTAAGCAAGAAAAAGGATTGCAAGCCTTTTTTTATTATCATTTACTTATTTGACAGAGACAGAGAGAATGAGGCAGAACAAGAGAGAACGAGAATGGGCACTCCAGGGCCTCCAGCCACTGAGGAGGAACTCCAGACGCATGCGCCACCTTGTGAATCTGGCTTACCTGGGGCATCAAACCTGGGTCCTTAGGCTTCCTAGGTAAGGGCCTTACCCTCTAATCCATGTCTCCAGCCCTGCAAACCTTTGTTCAGAAAGGAAAGGAGGGGTCTTGCAGGGCAAGGCACAGAGGATGACAGAAATACTGGGTGACTCAAGTGTTCGTGATTCAGGAAGGTGCTGCTTTTCTGGGACTGGATTGGACGGCCCCGTGGTTGGGGTTGTCTGGAAAGCCTGTGGAAATTCCTCCAGGGAGAAAAGGTTTGATTGCCTCCCCCTCACCCAGGACCACACGTGGTGGCTGGAAGCCCCTGGGGGCCGTAAGGCTTAGAGGATTTCTTTAACAACAGATAGGAATTATCTGATCCTGGGCATAGTTTTGGGGAGGAGTTAGACAAGAGAAGCACTTGCTTGACAGCCATCAATTATAACTCTACTAAATAATCATGTATCTATTAGAACAAAAGGTTGAAATTATTTGCCTCTGAACATATATAACTTTTTCAGTTTTCACACAGAAAAAAAAAAAATAAGAAAAGTCACTGAAAAGACTTTTTTTTTTTAGGCATGTTTCTTCTTCCTTTCCCAAAGGCATGTTTTTATCTTTGCCTAAAAGTAGAACCCCAAAGTTATATTTCCATGTCCCACTACCCTATGAACATCTGTATGAACGTGTCTGCCTGCCCCAGTATATGAGTATTAACCCACCCTTCATGGTCCAGACACCATACAGAGTGCTAAGGAATTAATGAAGTTCATTGTCTCCTGTCAAAGCATAGTTTTTTTCTTCAGGAAAGGAAGGAACTTGCTTCTTTTTTTTATTTTATTATTATTATTTATTTATTTATTTATTTATTTTTATTTTTATTAGTCAGTTCTGTATTCAGCAAATACAGTCAGTTTGGTACCATTATTAGGCTCATCTGTGACCTACCCCCTCCCCTTGGCCCCTCCTTGTTGAGGTATACGGGTCATGCATTGTGGAGTTAGCCCACAGTTATGGGTAAGCTAAATGTCTCTGCATATCATGACCCAACATGTGACTTTGACATTCTTTCCGCCCCCTCTTCCGCAAAATTTCCCTGAGCCATGTTGGGTTCATTTTTGGTCTGCTTCAGTGATGAGGTGTTGGGGGCCTCTGAGGCTCTGGCTCTCTGATTAGGTAGGAGTTGATTTTTCTCTGTGCTGATCTCCTTCCCCCTTGTGCTGGTATCCGGTTCATCAGGAAAACAGCACCCTTGCTTGTTTCTCCAATTTTTCTTAGTTTCAGCCGGGGCCCTTTTGAGGTATGATGGGGTGGCTCTCTCCTTAGGATCTACATCTACCTGAAATGGAACTTGCTTCTTTTTCTTCATTAACTCCCAGTAATTTCTGGTGTCCTCTCTCCTCATCTGCTGTGTCACTGCCTTGATTTGGGACTGATCCCTGTCTTGCACAAGTGTATTATAACAATTTTCATAAGTAATCTTTCTGCCTCCAATACTGAATCATTTCATTCTTCTACCAGAGACACTTTTTTTTTGAAAAGCAAATGTAAAGAACATAGTCTTTTCTTCAAATTTCCAAAAAGACAAAGCTGAAATGTCTTGGGATAGCATGCAAAATTCTCCATATGTACATAAACCTAGGGCTTCATGTTGAACCCCTTTCATATAAAAATGTCATCATTAAATTCATTTTGTACAATTAATGCTCACGGATATCAAAGGCAAATGATCTGGAGGAATGAATAAATCACAACATTTTATTGGGAACCAAATAGGAACGCAGTAAATGAATGGTAAAAAGATTATAACCTTCTAAGTTTCCACTCTGATGCCTTCTTTCTGGATTAACGACCTTATATTCTTAATACACAGAATACACATAGTTTTCCAACCGGCGTCGCAAGAGCTCAAACTCTCTGTACTCCTTAGGAGCTTTGCAGTCTTCAAACTTCAGCATAAACCTTTTCTTCAAGTGCATTAAGCTCTATCCCCATTTCTTAATTTACTAAATTTTCTTTCTGCCAGCTACTCAGATTTCACGAACATTTCTTCTGTGCCAAACTATCACAATACTGATACTGTATGCATGCGTTTTATTTTAAAATAGTTTTCAGAATGCCTTCCTCCCTATAATTCATAATCCTTACAATATGGGAACTGAGAGGATGGACTCTTTCTAGTCTCTTGGGTGGTCGATAACTCGGGAACTAGGTGCAGGTGGTTTTGGTTTGGGACATAGAGCATCCCCTGTGTCAGTGGCCTCTGGGCTCTTGTCTTATGGATTTGGACAAATGAAACCAAGAGACAAGAAGATAAAGTTTAGAAAGATTTTATTATACAGGTTATACAGACGGTGTATAAGGGAAGGACATTATTGAGATTATAGAGTGTAAGAGGAGAAAATACAGAGATCCTCTACAGGAGGGGTGTTGCAGTCAGGTTCGCATTGCTGGTAGAAATCACCCGACCAAGAGCAGCTTGTGGGAAAAAGAGGTTTATTTTGACTTACAGGCTCGAGGAGAAGCTCCACAATGGCAGGGGAAAACGATGGCATGAGCAGAGGGTGGACATCACCCCCTGGCCAACATCAGGTGAGCTAACAACAGGAGAGTGTGTCAAACACTGGCAAGGGGACACTGACTATAACATTCATGAGCCCGCCCCCAACAATACACCTCCTCCAGGAGGCTTTAATTCCCAAATCTCCATCAGCTGGCAAACTAGCATTCAGAACACCTGAGTTTACGGGGAACACCTGAATCAAACCACCACAAGGGGGTTTCCAGAGTGAAAAAGACCCCACTAAGAGACCCATATTGGAGTCTTTCTAAAAAGCTTCCTGGATGAGTACTGAACTACTCACGTCAGTCTCCAGATGTGTGGGTGCCACCAGATTCTCAAGATGGGTGTGATTTCTTTATGCTCCTCTATCTTCTGGGAAAGGAAGAGAAAAGACCAGGAGCAACTATTTACCTCCTCTGGAGAGGTCTTTAGGGGAAAAGAGATAAGGAGAACAAACCAGATGCTCCCTCACAGTCTCAAGGGCACTCCTCACTTTCAGAGCCCTGTCCCCCCTAAACTGTCTCACATATATCTAAGCCAACACCTTCTCCTACATGTATTCTCAGTGACCTGGAGATGTTTGGGATGTAGGAAGTGCTAACAACTTCAACTAAAGGCAGTTAAGAGTTGAATTTAATTATATACGTTCTACGACTTCTTAAGTCATTATTCAAGGCTTTGTGGGGCATACAAATACCTATAGGACAATGTTGAATCATTGAGAAGAAGCTATGTGTGTAGATAAGAATGCACAGCAATACTTCATATGATTGCAGTGGTAAATAGATAAAGATCTGGGAAGGATTATACTAAGTGAGGTAATCCAGGCCCAGAAAGCCAAGCGTCGTATATTCTCTCTCACATGTGGATCCTAGCTACAGATGACTGGACTTCTGTATGAGTAGGAAGAAAACTCAGTAGCAGAGGCCAGTAAGCTAGAAAAGAGATATAAAGAGAAGAGAAAGGAAGGGAGGGGGGTACTTAATAGGATGGTATTGTATATATGTAAGTAGAAGAATAGATTAATGGGGTGAAAAGGCCCAAGTGAGGTCAAGAGAAGAGATTGAGTAAAGGAAAGATGGAGGGAGGGCTAATCAAAATCTAAGAGGATATAAATAAATCATATAGAAACCTACTTGTTTGGACAATGGAACACTCAGGAGCTTTAAATTTTTGCTAGAAAATTTTTAGTGCCAGGGATGGGATACCTTCCAATGAGTTGTTGGTCAGGGAGGTCCCTGATGCCCCCAAAACATTATAGGCCATTGCCGAAGCCCTTGCTTTCCCACCAGGAATAGATGGTAAGACCCTATTGCTGAAGACTCCACATACTTGGGCTGCAAGGCCACTGAGAAATCCTGCTGGAGCTGAGCTGATAACCTCCTCCATGTAGACCAGCTGACAGAAAGCTGGAAGAAGCCATTCTGCATGCAGTTCAATGGGAGAGAGAGAAATCACCAGTGAAGATACCCAACAGTGGACACTGCAAGCCTTATATTTGGCCAGCCAGGTCAAATGAGCCAATGGGTGCAATAGCGACACATCTGTCGTGGTGGAAACCAGCTGCCCTCTAATTGGACTGGAGGCCCGCTCCACAGGAGGGAATACATCCCTGATACTGAAAACTTAAAACAGGGGTAGTCATGAGCTCTAGGGGTGTAACGTCTGCTGCTGTCTGGCTAAATGTATATACTATGCTTATCAAACTGCCCAGTAAGCACTTCTCTTAATGCTCATGAACATATATTAATGCTACTCTCACTTTTGGTAGAGAACCTTCTCTTTTCAGATGGCAGTGACCTTGGGATGACTCAGAAGGCATCATGGTGCTGGAAGGAAGTGACAGGAGTGCTCAGCACCACAATATCTCTATCACACCTTCTAAGACTCAGGATCTATTGCAGAAGAGGTGGTGGAAAGAATGTAAGAGCCAAAGGAAGGGTAGGACTCCTTACAACGTAATCCCCCCAGACACAAAATGGCCTGGATATCCATGACCTCACAGTGCCTGACACTACCTACACAAGACCATCATAATAGGAGGAAAAGATGATGACATCAAAATAAAAGAGAGACTGATTGAGAGGGGGAGGGGATATGATGGAGAATGGAGTATCAAAGGGGAAAGTGGGGGGGGGGGAGGGCATTACCATAGGATATTGTTTACAATCATGAAAGTTGTTGATTTAAAAAAAAAGAATTTTTTGGAACAAAATGACTAGGGTTTTAATTTTTATTTATTTCTTTGCATGCATGTATGTATGTACACATACATGCTTTGCAAGCAAGCACCTTTAACCACTGACACATCTCCCCAGCCCCAAATTAATGTATTTTACAGGCAGAAGAAAACTGGATCTGTGAACTGAGAGATTCATGAAACCTTAATCCATGAAATGCGTGTGCTCTGGTTACAACACATAAGAAGTTCTTAAAGTACCACAGGCAAGCCGGGTGTGGTGGCGCACGCCTTTAATCCCAGCACTCGGGAGGCAGAGGTAGGAGGATGACAGAAATTTCGAGGCCACCCTGAGACTACATAGTGAATTCCAAGTCAGCCTGGGCTAGAGTGAGACCCTACCTCGAAAAACCAAAAAAAAAAAAAAGTATTCAGAGTAAGCTTCAAAGTGATTGGTCTGAAAGCATGGTAAAGTTCTTTGACTCAATGAAAGGTGAGGGTAGAGAGGTTATTTAGAGAATTATTGGGATGCTTCAAGCAAATGATTCAGAAAGAATTGATATTTGAGTCTCAGAAACAGAATTATACCTGAGAAGGCAGAAATGGAAGAACAGACAAAGGACACTTGGAAAACACCCAAGGAGAATAGATTTTTAAGTCGTAATAATCGAAAGGGTGGTAGTGTCATTAAGAGTAACAGGAAAGCTGGGCGTGGTGGCGCATGACTTTATCCCAGCCCTCGGGAGGCAGAGGTAGGAGGATCGCTATGAGTTCAAGGCCACCCTGAGACTACATAGTGAATTCCAGATCAGCCTGGCCTAGAGTAAGACCTTACCTCAAAAAAAAAAAAAAGAGTAACAGGGAAGGGCTGTGGAGATGGCTCAGCAGTTTAGGCACTTGCCTGCAAAGCCTAAGAATATATATATATGGCTGGATGTACAATGTGGAGCTTGTTTGCAGTGACACTATGCCCTGGTGCACCCTTCCTTCCTTTCCTTAAATTGAATGTTTTATGACAGGCTTATGGAAAACTCAAAGTAAAATGAAATAATTGGTATGAGTGATACTGGTGAACCAGGAAAAAAAAATACTGGGCTGGAGAGATGGCTTAGCCGTTTAAAGCACTTGCTTGCAAAGCCAAAGGACCCAGGTTCAATTCCCCAGGATCCACATACGCCACATGCACCAGGTGGCACATGTGTCTGGAGTTCGTTTGCAGTGGCTGGATGCCCTGGCGTGCCCATTCTCCCTCTCCGTCTTTATCTCTCTCTACCTCTTCCTCTCCCTCTCTCTGCTTCTTTCTCTCTCAAATAAATAAATGAAAATAAAATATTTTTTAAAAAAGAAAAAAAAAAACACTGGCATATAGCTAATTCTTAAGGTTATATTCTGTATGATGGAAAATTTAAGAGTTTGGAAAGTTAAATGAGCAGTCTTTAAAGCAGGGAGTGTTCATAATCTTGGGGGGGCCAGACCCCTTCTAAGTAAGGTTGAATGACATTAAAAGAAGACTTGCTGTGTGCCCGTCAATGCCATCACACAGTGGCCACTTGGCCTCTGGGGTCCTGTACAGCCTTTCGTTTCTGTGTGAGACGACACGTCGCTTCAGGAGCTCCGCAAGTCACCCGCGGCCCCCCGTCAGCGCTTCAACTCTCCCTCTCTCTTTATGTCCCCTCGGCATATGCTTCCTGTGACCACTTGAAAAGAAATAGAACTCCTTTAAGTATGATTTAAGCGCAGCTCTCTAGCTGTGAAGGAGAGAAAGTCTAACTGACTTTGAATCTTTTACTACACAGGCGGAGAAGCAGGGAAAGAGTGGTTGAAATGTTACACTGACCAGCCTAGGAAATGGGTAATATCTAGTGATTGAATGCAGATGTTAACCTGAAAAAATCAGTTAATCAAAGGTATTAAACGTGCCTGGAAGTCATAAAAAAAAAAAGATAGAATAAAACAGTGAAATAATCTTACATTGGAGTAGAAGAGTGGCATATAATTCACATTGGGAAAAAGTAATGGACTAAATTTATATGACCTTAACTTTCCACCTTATATAAATGTTTATGTACAATTAAAGAGAACAACTCATGGGCTGGTAACCGGAAAACACTGGCAACTTGAATCAATGAAAATCCGAAGAGGAAAATCTGCGAGTGACAGGTGTTTAAACAGCGCTGGGAAATAAACAAGGTGAAAGTCTTGCATTTGAGTAAGCATAAACCACACAAGGATCGTTAGAAATCGCTTTCAAGATCCACAATACTGGTTGCATTTAAAGACGATGCAATAATATCAAAAGCAGACTACAGCCTGACGCCGCCGTGCGTGGAGACCGGCAGAGCGGCGGTCCTCAGCGACGGCTCCAGGTCTAGCGCAGCCAGCCAGCGTGGGGATGTGCAATGTGAGTCGTCGTGCTCTTCAAAACAGAGAAACAGGGATGGAGAGATGGCTTAGCGGTTAAGCGCTTGCCTGTGAGGCCTAAGGACCCCGGTTCGAGGCTCAGCTCCCCAGGACCCACGTTAGCCAGATGCACAAGGGGGTGCACACATCTGGAGTTCGTTTGCAGTGGCTGAAAGCCCTGGCGTGCCCATTCTCTCTCTCTCTCTCTCTTGCTGTCTCTCTCTCTCGCTGTCTCTCTCTCTCTCTCTCTCTCCTCCCCCTCTTTCTATGTCTGTCAATCTCAAATAAATAAATAAATAAATAAATAAATAAATAAAACAGAGAAACAGAACGGTGCACACATAAGAAAACTTCACAAAGAGCCCCCGTAAGGACACGCAATTGCTACTATGGTGCATGTATGCCCACACATGTTGCCAGCAGTCACCACTGTTTGCCACCTCCTGTAACCAAGGAAACACTGCTGAAGGTGACCCTATTTCACCGGGTTCCAGTGAGTTTCTAATTCAACATTTTCCGCTGCTGATTTATCACTTTCAGCAGCTCTTTCTTCAAAGCCTCGTGTAAATGAAGCCAGGATTTGGGGGATAGAAGAGGGGATATCCACCAACTGCAGAGTGCTTTCTTTACAAAAAAAAAAAAAAAAAAAAAAAAAAAAAAAGACGATTTCCCACTATTTTTACTTTACAAACACCTTCCACATTACACTCTAGAAAAACCCCAAATCCATGTATCAAAATTGCTTAGTCCCAAGGGCTACTGTATTGACCAAATCACACGAAGGAGCCTGGAAGAGGATTAGAGAGTTCGACAAAGAAGGCAGGAAAATTAAAATGAGGTGATACTGAGAAAGCCACCAAGACCGATCGCTGAGTTCCTGGTACTGATTCGATCTGTGTGTGTGTGGTTTGATATCCAGACAGATTAAGGGCTGATGGGATGTTGCTTGTCTAGAGCTTTTTGTTAGCAAATGGAAAAGGAAGTTAATGAATTTACAAAAAAAAAATGCTAACTGAACATGTGATCCACTATAGAGAACCGAGGCTGGACTGTGAGTTGTAGGAAATGATAGAGTAGAGCGATTCCAGTCAGCGACAGATAGGGCACACCAGCTGGTTCCCCTCAGCTCCTGAGATAAGGTTTGTGTGAACAACCAGCCTGCAGAGACGTTTTGTGGGACAGGGAAAGACAGAAGTCCGGAAGGTCGTCACCTGAAGTGTCGCGCCTCCAGTCCTTGGCAGCAACCCCAGAGGAAAGTTCTAATGAATGAGGTTCACGCAGGTGCCATCAGATAGATAGATGATAGGTGATAGACAGATAGATAGATGACAGATAGATAGATGACAGACAGATAGATAGATGACAGATAGATAGACGATAGATAAATAGATGATGGATAGATAGACACATAGAAAGATAGATGATAGAAAGATAGATGATAAATAGATTATAGATAGACATATGATAGAGGACAGATGATAGATAGATAACAGATAGATGGATGACAGATAGATAGATAGATGATAGATTGATAGACAGATGGTAAATAGATAGACATATGATTGATAGATAGATAGATAAATAATGGATAGATTTTAGATAGATAGATATGATAGAAGATAGATGATAGATAGATAGATGATAGATAGATAGATGATAGATCAATACATAGATGGACGATAGATAGATAGATAGATAGATAGATAGATAGATAGATAGATGATACATACACGTGTGTGTGTGTGTGTGTGTGTAAAATCCCTCCTTTGGGAAGGGCTGGTGACGCAGAGTCACTATTCTTACTGCTAATGAGTAGTCTTGCTGATCACAAGAAAAATACTCTACAAGGCAGAAGCTGAAGCCACCCACTAAACAAATCCCAGCTCATTTCCTGTGTTGAGCTTGGAAAAAAAGTGACTATGTAAAAGCAGAGAGAGTCGTCACAACTGGAGCCTTGCCGTGCATCACTACTGTTTCCGTTTCTCACTCAGTCATGCATGTCTACAAACATGGACATGCAAATGAACTTCTTAAATGATAGATTCATTTGTTTGACATCTGTCTTCCTTTCTATTCCCCTGACCACATTCCTAAAATAAAACAATGATTATTCTCATCTTGCTTGGTCCAATTTAAGTTTGAAATGTTGTTGGCTATCACAAGAGATCAGCTCATGAGGTTGTTTAAGGTTAGAAACAGAGTCTGTGAAGTTGTGGTGCATATACACAATGGAATTCTACTCAGCAGTAAGAGAAAACTATACAATGAAATTTGTAGAAGAAATGGACAGACTTGGAACAGATCATACTCAGCAAACTCACACAATCACAGAAAGACAAACGCCACATGGTGTCACGTATCTGATTCCTAACCCGGACCGGCTCTGAGTTGCTGGCAGACCTGACGGGCAACTCAAGGCCAAGACAATAGGGATGGAAGGGTTTGGGGAGGGGGAGCAAGGGGGAAGGTAGGGAAAAACAAACACAAAAATAAATCCAAAATGAACTGGTGTCATAAAAACCTTTATCCTTGGAGGGCTGGAGACAGGGGTTAGCGGCTAAGGCACTTGCCTGCAAAGCTAAAGGACCCAGGTTCAACTCCCCGGGACCCACGTAAGTCAGGTGCACAAGGGGACGCAGGTGTCTGGAGTTCGTTTGCAGTGGCTAGAGGCCCTGATGTGCCCCCCCCTCTCTCTCTGTACCTGTCTATTTCTGTATCTCTCTCTCTCTCTCTCAAATAAATAAATAAAATTTAAAAATTAAAAAAAAAAACCTTAGAGTCAGACTAAAAAATTTAACCCTCAACAGGAATAAGGTAGGGGGGGCACCTGAAAAGAAGGGCCTGAAGAGGATGAGATTAAGCCTAAGTTTAATTTTTTTTATTTTAATCTCCAGCCTGCCTTTAACTCCCAGTACCAGAAATCGGTTGTTACTCACAATGGGCTGTTGATCAGCGAGACCTACAAAGGCCCCCAAACAAGACAGGTTTCTGTTGAAGCACTTGGTTACCTGCCTGAGGCAAAAGCTAAGACCCTATTGCTGAAGACACCATATTGTGCTGACACAGAACATGGAGAGACCTGGCTGGCATCTGGAAGGGAGCCAGGCAGTTAGCCTGTCTAGTGCTGGAAAGTGCCACATGAGCTGGTGGGGGAAAGTGGCCAACAGCGGTCTGAGCAACCAGAGGTCTACGCTACTCAGAAACAAACACCCCGACACGATGTACCACCCAGGGCAACAGTGGCACAAAACTTTGGTGGATTACCAATAGCTTTCTGGTTGGCTAAGAGATCCACTCAGTGTAAAGGAATCCATTGACTGGAATTGGGAACCAGATCAGAATCCTATGGAGACAAAGATTATGCTCCCCAGTTTCAAGCTCTCACTAGCCTTTGGCTAAAAGAGGGGTTACATCCATCAACTTCTTCCTAAATGAACAATGCTAATCCCATTTAAACTATGCTGACTTCACTCTTCTGTTGGAGAATCTGCTCTTCTTTTTCAGAAGGTAGTGAGACTGGAGGAGATAAATGACCCCTCGCACTTCAGCCAAGCCACAGCTGAAACCACAGAGGAGTTGGGGAGACGAGCAAGAGAGCTGCTTCTATGGTGAACCTGACAATCAGCACCAGGGTGAAGGAGACAGACATGAAGATACTCAACACCTACCAAAGCAGAGAGCTTTTTAAAGAAAGCCTTTTAATTTATTTATTTATGACAGACAGAAACAGGCAGAGAGAGAGAGAGAGAATGAACGGGCTCGCCAGGGCCTTCAGCCACTGCAAACAGACTCCAGATGCATGTACCACCTTGTGCATCTGGCTTCTATGGGTGTTGGGGAATTGAACTTTGTAGGAAATGGAGTATAAGCCTGAAGCCAATATATATTTTTTCAATATTTCAAACTAACTTTAGGTCCGTGAGCTCTAACACTCCATTTTGGGGAAGGACTCTCATCTAGGGGAAGTGATGATGTCCACAAAGAGTCCCATGATGGTAACAGGCATGAAAGAACTGTGAAACTAACATGTAATCTAGCTCTTGGGATAAACTTTTACTATTCTTTGTGAGACCATCTTCCATGCTGAGTGTTGGCCAACAGATACATTGCTGGCTTATTTCCAGGGTATTCCCTAAGCGAGTTTCCTTTTATAAGCTCAGTGTCCAGGCTCTATAAATCTTTCCAGATTTCTTCTGAATGGCAGGCCGCTCTGGGTACCCTGTGACCTATATGAACGTCCCTGTAGACACCAAACTCAATGGCCCTCTCCTCTTGCTTAGCTGGGGGATACAGAGCCATGCCTGGCACAAGAGAAAGGTCGTTTGAAAGGTCCAGGGAGTCAGACTAAGAGATATCAAAATTCTTAGCCAGAAAATTAGCAAGCTTGATTAAGAGGTCATAATGGCCAGAACTCTGTAAAACTCTGGGGAATGGCATGGCTTCAAGTTTTCGATTTACTTGATCAAGGACAGAAGCAAACCCTCAGAGATAAATCCACAGTCTCATATGGAAGATTATATAGTTCCAAAGAATAAATGCTTATTTTGGCTAAATTCCAGGAAGCATCACTACTGTTTTAACTCACATGTAGAATGGAGAACTGATGCATTTCAAGGTAGTATTCCATGAACACACATTCCCCAATTCTTCTGTTCTCTTATGAATGACGGAAGTTGTTATGTTACTTCTAGGGCATGCAAAAGTAAACATTAACAAGAGATGTCAACAATTTCAAAACTTTCACCCTGGTATGTTTTTTTTTTTTTTTTCTCTATGTGACAGAGTTGATGTTAGTTCAGAGTTTACTGTTTGTATGTGGGAATTGATGTGATTCTATGTGTGTGTGTGTAAGACTGCTTTTAATAAAAAGACATGATTACGTTGCACAGTTTATGAAATGCTGTTTAATTAATTCAATAAGGCTAATATTTTTAATATTTCTTAAGTTATATAATGTGATGGGTTTTATTATTTTTATATATTCTTTCTTCTTATTCTTTCCCTTTCCCCACTACCCTTCCAGATCCTGCTGTAGGACTGTTACTGGTCCCCTCAACCCTTCCCCAGTACCTCCCCTTCTGCTTGTATGACACATGTATTTCATTACTTGCTCTGTATTTTTTCCTCACCTGCTCTCTTTCAAGATCTTTTGACTCCTTTTCTAGTTGCATGTCATGTGCTCCCACACCCAACGTGAACACAAGATTCATATCTAAGGTCTGTCTATGAGAGAAACAAGATTTCATCTTCTTCAGTCTGGCACATTTTCTTAACATAATTATTTTTAATTCATACGTTTTCCTATGACTGTTATGATCGGTTTTATTTTCTTTCTTTGTGACACAATGGATTGAACCCTAGGCTGTGTGCCTCCGAGGCAAGTGTCCTTGGAGTGTGGCGCCTCCTTGTAGTGCCTAGAGTGTGTCTGTAGACACATGCGGGTCACAATGCCAACCCTGCGACTGTGTTGAGCCCCCTTTATCTGTGCTCTGCAGGGCTGGAGTTTGAACAGCTGGTGTGAGTCCTGCAGATGCACTATGTCCACATGACTGACCCTCAGGGAAAATCCTGAACACGGGCCTCAGGTAAGCCTCCCAGGTTGTCACTGCATCAGATGCATCGATGTGTAAGCGTTGCTGTTGGCATAAGTCAATTCTTTGGTGTGACTCCATGGGGAACAGAACCCTGAGAAGCAGGTCCCTGCTTCCTCCTAGACTTCGTTCATTGTGCTTTTCTCGTGGCTGACTTCCATCTGTATTCTTTTGTTATCATAACCTATAACAATAAAAATTGGCTTTTTTTTTTTTCTGAGTCCTGAGTGTCCATCAAATGAAGCTGAAGGCTGGTCATGGGACTCCAAGGACTCATGTCTCTCAGAAGCTGTCCCTGGTCAAGTTCTGAAGGCAAGTCTGGCTCAGGGAGGGCAGAATTTGAGGAGCTCACACCTGTGGAGTTAAAACTTTCCTGCCCACATTTAACAAATTGAAGATAGATACTTAAATAGATAGATAGATAGATAGATAGATAGATAGATAGATAGATAGATAGAGATAGACATCAGAGTGAGTTGGACACACGAGTAGACACAAATAATATATAAATAAATGCACAAAGTTAGAGTTACAGACACAAAATTTCCATGTACACAGTGTCGAATGTACCACTTCCCCCATTGCCAGGGCACACAAAAATTGTTAATTGTGGGCTAGAGAGATGGCTTAGTAGTTAAGGTACTTGCCTGCAAAGCCAAAGGACCCAGGTTGGATTCCCCAAGACCCATATAAGCCAGATGCACAAGGTGGTGCATGCACCTGGAGTCCATTGGCAATGGTTGGAGTCCCTGACAAGCCCATTCATTGTCTCTCCCTCTTTCTCTGTCTCAAATAAATAAAAATAAAAAGGATTTCCTTAAAAAATGTTAATTGCATCACAACAAGTTATTTGCTGCTAAGTAGGTTAGGCCATGTGTTGCTTCAACAGATATTGGTCATTAACAATTTCTTATTGGAAATGGAGTATACACATTATATATATATATATATATTTCAAACTAACTTTAGGTCCGTGAGCTCCAACACTCCCTTTTGAGGAAGGACTCTCATCTAGGGGAAGTGATGATGTCCACAAAGAGTCCCATGATGGTAACAGGCATGAAAGAACTGTGAAACTAACATGTAATCTAGCTCTTGGGATAAACTTTTACTATTCTTTGTGAGACCATCTTCCATGCTGAGTGTTGGCCAACAGATACCTTGCTAGCTTATTTCCAGGGTATTCCCTAAGCGAGTTTCCTTTTATAAGCTCAGTGTCCAGGCTCTGTAAATCTTTCCAGATTTCTTCTGAATGGCAGGCAGCTCTGGGTACCGAGTGACCTACTACTAGGAACGTCCCTGTAGACACCAAACTCAATGGCCCTCTCCTCTTGCTTAGCTGGGGGATGCAAAGCCATGCCTGGCACAAGAGAAAGGTCATTTGAAATGTCCAAGGAGTCATACAAAGAGAAGAGGAGAGCTGCTAAGCTTCTGAGAAGTATGGATCATGCTGCATCTGTGCCATCTGAGGAGACCTGAGCCATGAGTGTCCCCTCTGTGCTATAAGTATCCCCACCATGCTGTGAATGTCCCCACCGTGCTGTGAGTGTCCCCACTGTGCCAATGAAGGTCACTTAGCTGTTGTTGTCTGTGGTCTTTAAAAACTTGTATTAAAACAAAGACTTCCTAAGCTACATCATTGCACCAAAACAGATAAATAAACTCATTTCCATTTCGCTGACTTTTCCTGATATTAAAAATGAATAGAGGGCTGGAGGGATGGCTTAGCGGTTAAAGAGTTTGCCTGCAAAGCCAAAGGACCCACATTCGATTCCCCAGGACCCGTGTTAGCCAGATGCACAAGGTGCACGCATCTGGCATGCCCATTCTCTCTCTCTCTCTCTCTCTCTCTTTCACTCTCTCCCTCTTTCTCTGTCAAATGAATAAATAAGTAAAATGTTCAAAAAAATGAATAGAAATTTGTGTAAAGCCAGAAACTTCAGAATGTGGGCTCCTGTAAGGCTGCATTCTTTACAAAATGTCTATGACGTGTGCCTTGCTTTCTTCTTATGGAATGGAGAAAATGTCCAAGCCTTTGAAGTTCTTGTGAGCAAGTAAAATCTTTATGATTTCCAACAAGCCATGACTTATCAGGATTGGGGCTAGAGTCACTCTGGTAGACAGTAAATGTTGTCTACTTACTGGGAATCTGCAACATTTCCGCTCTAACTATATAAAGCTTATATCAATCATTGAATGAATGCTCAGAGTTGTTTACTAATCCAATATTCTGTGATTTTAGTAACTTCTCTCTTTTCTAGTATTTTTTTTTTTTTTGCTAGTTCTACATTCATACTTCACTCAACATATTTCCAGCTTTCTCAGATCTCCATGACTCTTCTGTTCTCTGGATTCCAGGAGATGAACTACATAGAAATATCTCAGAATAGTGGTATTTGGGTCCCTTTGAATCTGAGCTTTTTGTCACAGCCAGAGATCAGCTGAATTATACATGTGATGTACAGAAATAAACATGGGGGATAGGTGACTTATAAAACTCAGTGGGTTTAGAAAAGTTGACTATGTTCCTTTCACATAGAGAAACCTTTGTTCTTCTTCCATAAACTCTCAGTCATGCTCTAAGATCCCCTGAGCATGTACTTATCATATATCAACACAAACTATGATGGCTAATTTTTTGTACTTGATTAGTTCTTGTGAACTAGCCATGGAGTTCATGAGGATGAATCATTCAATTACTTTTACTTTTTTAGTAAAAGATCAGATTGATGTTTTTTTGAAGCCAAACCCAATAGAGGCATTCTTCCAGAAAGCTGAAAACTAGAATTTGTAATACAATGCATGGGAATTTTATGTGTGCCAATTGGAGCTTGGAGGAAAACAGCACAGTTACGTGTTTCTTTGTGCAATATGTCCAAGGAGTAATCCAACATTCAGTGTGAGTTGTACAGTAACAGAGTCAGGCAGGGCTGATAGGAAGGAAGAAAAGTGGAGCTGGTCAAATGCTGTGTCCTCTTTTAAAAGGTCAGCCAGTAGGAAACATAACAGCTAATATCCTAGACAGTGGGAATGCAGTCGAGGGGTTTTTCCCTTCTTTCCCAAGAGAAAAAATAAATATCAAGGCAGTCATTTTGAAATCCAGAAAACTCACAGCTGGAAACCCAAAATAAACTTCCTTCAATCCTCAGATTCTCTCTTTGATTTATTATCTCCTTGAGACTTTAACTCAAGCTGTACTTGGGGATTCATTTGGATTTCTCACATGGTAACTCCAATCCCAGGTAACATGCTGTTTAGTTGACAGGACAACTTCCAGTGTTTAATACCACTTATGGAAATGGTTGTAAATGGTTGCTATCCCAGAACAACTAACTTTCAGCAGCTGAACTTTTCTGATCCTCTTCACCTTGTCAAGCAAGCCTGTGTGGTGCCTAACCTGGGTGTGTGCTAGAATTTCAGATTCCATTCCTAGCGTGCCTTGCCCATATTTCTCCCATGGAAAGCTTCTGTCACAAATCCTTCATCCTCTTGCCTTTATGCAGTAAAGATGAGGCTCTTCAAAGTCACTGGTTTCCAACCACCTTCTTTCGACAAGTGTAGTGTACTACCCTGACTGCTTACTTCTGTTCGGAAGCTAGAACAAAGGAGACAGCGACCAAAGAGAGATGGATGCATGTGGCCTTTCTTATGACTCCTGGGATCATAAAAAACTGGTTGTGCAATTTAATAGCAAAGGCTCTTGGCTGCCTATTGCATCCAGTGAATTTGGCCACAGTGAACTAGGTAAGAAGCGCATGGTGGGCCCAAAGCCATCTACGTTGCCCATGTTCTTAGAAGCACATGAAAAGTCCTCTCCCGCCACTGGAAACATAGTAGCAGCTGTTGAGAATATTTCTCTTGCAGTAAGGAAGCAGTAGAGATCCAGCTACATTCTATATGAAGGAGTAGTATGCATAGTCACTTGGCACATGGGGTGTCCCAGTAGAGCTCTACTTTTTGGTTTCACTGTGTTGTTTCTCAACATAGGCTCTCTCTCTAGCCCAGGCTGACCTGGAATTCACTATGGAGTCTCAGGCTGCCCTCAAACTCACAGCGACCCTCCTATCTCTGCCTCCCAAATGCTGGGATTAAAGACATGTGCCACCACGCCTGGCTGCTCTAAATTCTTGACATACATAATCTCACTTGGACCTCAGTACATCCATGTGAAGTAAGCATGATTACCCCTCACAGTATGGTATAGAGGACATAGTGTTTTGAATTGTAGGTGACCCCCTCCCCCGCATAAAGTCATGTGTTCTGAATGTTTGATCCCCATGTGGGCGGCAATCTGGGAAGCATGTTGTTGGGGCTGGGCATCCGAGTGGTATAGCCAACTTCCCCTTGCCAGTGCCAGGCACACTCTCCTGCTGCTATTGTCCACCTGATGCTGGCCAGAGATGAGGTCCACCCTCTGCTTATGCCACAGTTTCCCCTGCCATTGCGGAGCTTCCGCTCAAGTCTGTAAGCCAAAATAGACCTTTTTTTGCCCCACAAGCTGCTCTTGGTTGGGTGCTTTTGTGCCAGCAAGAAGGAGGCAAGTGCCACAAAGGGCAACACAGAGGTAGACAGAGGGCACGACACCTCATTCCAACCAAGCCCAGGCTGCTATCACTGTGCCATGCTATCCATCTGTCCACCCGCAGTCAGCGACTCCCACAGAAAGTCAATCTAACTGAGCTGGAAGGTCCCAATGGAAACAAAGAACTAGGGAATCCCATTATGTTTTAGGATCTGGGCTGCACACTTGCAACAGCTGACAGAACCCTCAAAATCCTTTGAAAATCCTTGATGCACAGATTTGCTGAGGGTTGACTACAAAGGAGAAGAAAAAATCTTCTGAGAATATTGACATCTTAAAGGTCTTAAGAAGTACCCAGATTCTAAATAACTGCAGCTGTATAAATTGCATTATTATGCTGTTCATCAAGCTAATTTTCCAAAATATATTATTCTTTTTTTTTTTTTTGGTTTTTTCGAGGTAGGGTCTCACTCTAGCCCAGGCTGACCTGGAATTCACTATGGAGTCTCAGGGTGGCCTCGAACTCACGGCGATCCTCCTACCTCTGCCTCCCAAGTGCTGGGATTAAAGGCGTGTGCCACCATGCCCAGCCGAAACATATTATTCTATTCTACAAAGCAATTTTGGTATGACTCATAGAGCATTACAGAGATAGATATCATTTGTCTGGAAGCTAGGGTGAATGAGCCTTAGCATCAGATTTGCTAAACTTGTAGAGCAATCGCTTTTGAACTTTGCCACACATTATGATCACTTAGCGTGTGTCAATGAACATTTCCAATGGAAAAATCCCAACCATTCCACAACAGTAACCTCACATTCTCTAGGGTGGGAGCCAGACCTGAGATATTCTTCAAAGTCTCTGGCATATCGGATGCAAAGCCAAATAAATTAAGGGCTATCGAGAACTCCTGTGGCAGAGGACCCATTGTGTATGCCACCTGAATGTCGCCAGCCCAGGGATGGCTCTTCCCCCTACACTTCCCTTCATTTTTTACTTATGTATTTGTTTATTTTTGTTTTTTCATGGTCCTGCTCTAGCCCAGGCTGGCCTGGAATTTACTATGTAGCCTCAGGCTGGCCTCAGATTCACAGCAATCCTACTAACTCAGCCACCTAAGTGCTGGGATTAAAGGTGTATGCCACCATGCCCAGCTATCAAACTCCAGATGCATGTCCCACTTTGTGCATCTGACTTTACGTGCATAGTGGGAATCGAACCTAGGCCATTAAGTATTGCAAGGCAAGCGCCTTAAGCTCTCCAGCCCTGCCTTTCTTCGTATTTTGCAAATAGGAATGGATAGGCTATATATTCCTCATCAGGTGTTACTTAACCCATTTAGAGTGACTTTACTGGAACTCTTCATTGCTTCTGATTCACAACTGGCATCAGAAGGAGTGGGGCAGCGTGATGACAGGTACTGCCGATGGCTTTGCACGTTGCACTGAGGGAGAGCCAGTGCAAAGTCAGAATGGAAGCAACATCAAGTTGCGAAAAAGGTCTGGCCTCTAAAGACAGCCACATCTGGCCCCTTCATTTCTCCTGCTCGAGATTACAGCCTTGGGAGGGTCCCCTCATTTCGTCCTGAGGGCTGCTTGTTAAGTAGGGATATGATCTGGTGGTGGCTAATCTTGGTTTGGTTAATATTGACTTAGGTCAGGACTGAGGATTTAGAATCACCATGGAAACAAACCCGTGGGAAAGTCTATGAGGAATGTGTTAGATGAGGCTAATTGAGGTGGCAAGACCCACCTTACGTGTGGGAGGTACCATTCCGTGTGTTGGGATCCTGCATGGAAATAATATAGTATCATCTATAAAAATAACTAATATGGGGGCTGGAGAGATGGCTTAGTGGTTAAGCGCTTGCCTGGGAAGCCTAAGGACCCTGGTTCGAGGCTCAATTCCCCAGGACCCACATTAGCCAGATGCACAAGGGGGTGCACGCATCTGGAGTTCGTTTACAGAGGCTGGAAGCTCTGGCGCGTCCATTTCTCTCTCTCTCTCTCTCTCTCTCTCCCTCCTTCTCTCTGTCCCTCTCTAATAAACAAACAAAACAAAAAATAACTAATATATAATCTAATAATAATAATATAATAATATCTCCTTCAGAGCTGCCTGAGCACCAGCATTCATGTCTCTCTGCCTCACGACCATAGATGTAATGTGACTAGCTCTGCCGCATGCTTCTTCTGCCAGGCCCTCCCTCCCCCCATGATGGACAGTGACCTTGAACTGTAGGCTGAAGTGAACCCTTTCTCCCCAATTGCATTAGTCAGGTATTTTGTTGCAGCAATGAGAAGAGTAACTCATCCTGATGCCAGTTGCCCCTGGTAGAGAGCAGAAGCTCAGGGAGACGCATCTACCTTGCGCCACGCATCTCACCACGTAGAATGAGCCTCGGCCATTTCTTGTGGGCATCTTTGCTCGTCTCTTCTCCTGGATGCTACACCGAGTCATGAAGCTGTTCTCCGCCACTCCCAAGAGAGCCTTTGAGCCTGTCCGCTTCCTTTAGTGGCGATTTCCCACAGTGGATGGCTGGAGTCATGTGTTGGCTTCATTCTACCAGATCTCAATTCTTCAGATTCTTTTGTCTCTTTCATTTTTTTTTTTTCCCATATTCCAAACTTCTACTTGAAAGGGAGCCTACACTTTTAAGATCTTCCCAAACAGTTCCTCCCTGTTAGCTTGATTCCTTCCTGTGTTGAACGCCCACCCTCCCTCCGCTTTATCCCCTCACTCTCTCAAATATACAAAATGGACAGTAAAGCCCTTTTTATTCAAGCTTTTTACCGCAGCGTTTACTTTTAAGATTAAATCTCTAAACCCAATGAATATTTCATGGGGAACACTTCTGTGCTCTCATTTTCTGAGGTGGATGTAATAACCAGCAGGAGAACTGTAATAAAACAAGCTCAATAAAGATAACCAGGCAGTACATTATCAGGGGGATCCCATTTACTGCTGCTTGATGAGTGAGAATGTTCTGGAAGGAGATGCGCAGCTCCCCTTTTTGTCTGACCTCCTTTACTTTTTCTCGGTGCTGTTGAGCATGATCCTTTACTAAGCGGTTTCACGCTCGGGTCTGTGCGTCCATCTTTCTCCATCCTGAACGCTTTCCGCTTACATCCGCTGTGCGAGAGAGTTGAAGCAATGACCCCCTGTGTCCTAGATCCCGACAGTAAATATCGCAAGCCTGGCCACTTCTTACCAACTGAGTCTGCTTCTCCTAATGGTTCATGTTACCTACAGTCCCTGATCAATAGGAGAATACTCTCCTTACAGGTGGCAGCCAATACCGGGGAGACCCAAGACTCGTCAAAGTGGCAAGAAGAAGAGAAAGCCTGGTGGTCAGCACTGTCTGCACCGTGTCTTTCACAGCCACCACGGCTCAGGGACACGGCAGGGCCTGTGGTGGGATGACACTGAGGAGACCCGAGAGTAAACATGGCTGAAAATAAGAGGTTGTTGTGAGTCTCCACACTAAAGGAGACTCCCCTCATTCCCTAGAAGGTCTCAGAAAACACTGTGAAAGAGTGGACAGAAAGAATTTAAGAACCACGGTGTGGGAAGACATGCTGTGGGGCCCCGTCTTCCCAATACGAGCCAAAAAGAATGTTCTTGACACCACAGTGGTTGCCGATACCCAGACGATACCTGCATCGTCCTGATGCCCATTAGCACTTTGGCATCGAGAACAGAGGAGGAGAAAAGGAGTGAGAAAAAAAAACAAACAAACAGAGAAAAGCCTGCCTAGGTAAAAGAGAGTTCTCATCTGAATAGGCATGGGGGCAAAGAGCATATCGGGACAGGAACAAAATGACATTACAGTTTGTTCACATAGGAACGTTCTCAATTAAAAGAAAAAAAAAAAAATCCTGGGCTGGAGAGATGGCCTAGCAGTTAAGGTGTTTGCCTGCCAAGCCAAAGGATCCTGGTTTGATTCTCCAGGACCCATGTAAGGCAGATGCACAAGGTGGCACATGCATCTAGAGTTCATTTGCAGTGGCTGGAGGCCCTGGCACACCCATTCTTTCCCTCTCTCTTTCTCTCTCAAAATAAATAAATAAATAAAATATGTTTGAAAAAAAATTTTTTAAATCCCCATAACAGATGGTCTCTTTTCAATGAATCTGAATGCTCTGTAGGAAGTGTGACTTCCTGTCACCACACACGACTCCCTGAAGGGACCAGGCATGCATCTGTGAGGAACCAAGAGTGACTGGCATTGGCTTAGCAATGAGCTCGTATTTCCTTTGGGAGACAACTAGACCACCTACCTGCCTCCTGCTCTTTGGCTCCTCAGTCTTCCTGTCTGTAACTATACCGTCTTTTCCTATTTCTGTTCTTTCCTTCCTTCCTTCCTTCCTTCCTTCCTTCCTTCCTTCCTTCCTTCCTTCCTTCCTTCCTCCCTCCCTCCCTCCTCTCTTCTCTCTTTCCTTCTCTTTGTTGTTCGGTTGGATAGGTGCTGGTTTTAGATTTTTGAGACCAGTTCTCATCACGTAGTCCAATCTGGCCCCAAAGTCATGATTCTCTCACCTCTCCCTCCCAAGGGATGGGATTACAGGCAGGCACCATGATGCCCAGTTTCCTACTTACCTTCCTGTTTCCTCTAACTAATTGTAGCTATATTTTTTATACACTGTTATGTCTGTAAAATTAGTGAGGCAGTATAGGTCTAACCAGAACCCCCCCCCCACACACACACACCAAAGTAAAAGCAAAGAATGTCTTTGAGCCTAAAATGGGGGAGGAACCTGGCTTTTATTTTATCTCTGCTCCCTTGGGAGAACTTCCACCTCCTTTGTGCAAAGTTGACTTCCTAGAGAACTAAGATTCCTGGGAAGATTTCCTTTTCCCAGGAACCCTGACCCCAGACACTTGATGTCAGGAATGGACTGAACAGACCAGACCCCATCCAGGAGCCTCACATGAAAGACACCTGACATGGAAGATACCTGATGTCAGGACTGGACTGAACAGACCAGACCCCATCCAGGAGCCTCACAGGAAAGAACCCAACATGAGTCTTGAGGTGGGCTTCTCAAAGCCCCTCTTGCTTCCTTAGGCAAGGGCTCCATCTTCCCTCATCCTCTGAAATTCTACCTATGCACTAATGAAATCTTCCTGAACTTTACTCTCTGTTCTGTGGTCTGCAGGTCTCTGACTTCATAAGAAGAGGGTGTGGAAAGGCCACTGAGTCCGTGAAAGCACCGCATGACTGGACCATCGGGGCCTCGGCTCTTGAGTTACCGCCCACCCAAGAGCGGAGATAAGATTCTGTCAACACCAAAAGACACCCCAGGATTCCCCTATCTTCAGGTTGCCATCATTGGCTATAGCATATTAAATTCTCTTTATCGTAAGTAAGACTTATGGGTAATTACTTTTATTTTTGATTAAACTTTACTCCTACTTTTATAGATTGTGCTACTGGGGTGGAACCCAGTGACTTGCACGTGGTCAGAAAGCACTCTGTACATTTGTACATTTCTAGCGGTGGTTCTATGAGAAAGGGGCTCACTGCATCTCCCGCTAGCCTTGTATTCACTATACAGACAGCTTGGCCTGGAACTATGCATCTTTCTCTAGTTCCAGGCATAGCTGATAAGTAATTATATTTAAAGAATTTTTCTGTTTTGATAAACCTATCACTTAATAATCTCAGGATCTTTTAAGTTTTAGTCTCCTATTTTCTAAAACACAAAAATCTTCTTTTTCTCCCTTTCCTTTTTTTTAAGATTTACTTATATTTCTTTATTAGAGACAGAGGGAGATAGAGATTAAGAGAGAGAATGGGCACTCCAAGGCCTCCAGCCACTGCAAACCAACTCCAGACACATGTGCCACCATGTACATCTGGCTTACATGGGACCTAGATAATCAAACCTGGGTCCTTAGCCTTCACAGGCAAATGCCTTAACCACTAAGCCATCTCCCCGGTCCCTTTTCTCTTTCTTAAGTGGTCTCAAGTATGGATGATAGCCTACAGGTGACAATCTCAAGAAAATGCCTTTCCCAAGGGCCAGCCAAGAGTCTTTCAACTTAGTAAAATTCTGCAAGTTGTTCATTGAGCTCTTAAAAATTACAAATATTCACTGGCTTGCAGTTCAAATCACTTCTACTGATGAAATGTGATCTCTAAAACCCAGAGACTGATCTCTCTGAGATTATTTTTCCCAGACGTCTTATGAAAGTCAGTGATCCCAGCACATGACTAACACTATTATCTAGCACTGTATAGCCCTTAAGTTCTGGGCCACAAGGAAGAACACTAAACGATTTTGAAAAAAGGAAAGCATAGGCCATCGAGGGGTAAATCTCAGCTGGGAAATCGGAACATTAGCAGGGTCACGTGGTTTCCATGGCAAGCAGTGGTCACATTCCCCTCCTATCAGCCTAGTCCGATGTAGTGCAAAGGCCACCTCCGTTACTCGATGCTAGCCTCAAATACTATGCCACCAAGCAGCCAGAACTGAACAGAGAACTGTCCAAAAATAAGATGTCAGAACATTGAAGCAGAGCAAAGATATTCCAGCCCGCGTGGATGAGGCCGGCATCTAATCCGTTAAGCTGTGATTTCTATGTAGCATCATGGAATCACTTTTAAATTAACAGAAGCCATTTGTGATCATACATCTAAGTCACTGCCAAAAACTCAATTAGGGCCAGAGACTTAGCAGTTAAAGTGCTGGCTTGCAAACCCAAAGGACCCAGGTTTGATTCCCCGGGACCTATGTAAAGCCAGATGCACAAGGTGATGCATGCTTCTGGAGTTTGTTAGCAGTGGCTGAAGGCCCTGATGTGCCCTCCCCCCCCAATATCTCCCTCTCTCTCTCTCTCTCTCTCTCTCCCTCTTTGTCAAATAAATAAGTAATATTTTTTAAACTCAATTAAAATGAGAAAATAAATTTTTTGTTTATTTTTATTTATTTGAGAGTAACAGAGAGAGAGAGGGAGAGAGAATGGGCACGCCAGGGCCTCTAGCCACTGAAAACAAACTCCAGATGCATGCGCCCCCTTGTGTATCTGGCTAACGTGGGTCCTGAGGAATCGAGCCTCGAACCAGGGTCCTTAGGCTTCACAGGCAAGCGCTTAACCACTAAGCCATCTCTCCAACCCATTTTTTTGTAAAAAAATTTTTGTTTATTTTCATTTATTTATTTGACAGACAGAGAGAGAAAGAGGCAGAGAGAGAGAGAGAGAGAGAAACAAGAAAATAATCTCTTCTAATGAAACCTTGGGAGTTTACCTTTGGCACCCAATCCCAAATGAGTACAGTTTTTGGAGGCTGAAGCATCACCCTGGAGGATAGATTACAAGCTCTGCAGCATTTCCGTGTGCTGCTACTTACCCACTATTTATTTGTGTTTTATTTTTCAAAAAAAAAAAAGTATCTTAAGGATTGATATTAAAAGCCCAGTCAAATATAAAAATTCATTTTGCTCAAAAGCAAGCTATTTAATTCAAAACATTCTGCAATTCTGCCTTTTCGCTGGCTGCAATGTATTCATAAGTATCGGTTTGGATTAAGTTCGCATTACGGAAATGAATGGGAAACATGATGTTAACATGACTACTATTATTGAAACATAAGCATGTAAATATCTCAGCTCCCTTGGGTGTAGCCTAAGTACTATTTTTAATGTATGGACTTCCTTTTCTCATAGACCCTACATACTTAAACGATTTAAACTAAATAAAAACAAATGTTTGTGCACAGTCACAAGAACCTGGCCATTTTCTCATTACAACAATACCACTTTTTTTCAGTCTTTATTTTATTTCTACTGAGCTGTTTCATGGGTTTACTAACATTTTCTTTTCAATTATTTGCCTAGATTTTTATTGCTGCTGGCAAAGCTGAACCCTAAGTTGTAATTACATGATAATCTAAGCAACGTCCAAGTATATATTAAATACATACTATGTCTGTGCACAGCTTAGGGTTTCAGAACATACTCGTCTTTGGAATTCAGTATGAGTATTTCCGGGAGGACCTAGAGAACAATGATTGGGTAGCAATACTAAAGAAAATGTAGTTGCAGATAAGAATCTACTAAGCCCACATCAGTGCATTCAGGTACTGATGTTTCAATAAGATCATGAAGTTAGTTCTTACTTAAACTTAAGGAAGAGTGATTTTGTTTAAGATAATTCCTTTAAGAGTATTTCAATGTGCCGGGCATTGGCAAAGTAGTACCTTATAGCAGAGTTTTAGACTGGTATAAGAATTTTTATTATTTCAAAGCAATTTGGAAATAAATACCAAGAAAGCAAATTGCTTATTTTCCTTAGCTTAGTTTTTTTTTTTTTTCTCTTGAGGCCATATGATGATCTCAGAAAATATTAATTGGTATTAAATATTAATTGATCTATCAACCTTTTTGCTCAAATCTAAACATTGAATCAACGTTTATATTTTCAGTATCTGCAATCTTTCAATTTACGTGCTAAGAATGTGGTGTAAGGCCTAAAATTAAGGTCTAATCTTAGTGCACTTTAACAGAATTCAGAAGATACCTCATTGTCCTGAATAAAATTTGTCCCTGTGCGGCGCCCACAGATATGGGGGTCTGGGACTCATTTCTACTTAGCCTTGAGTGACACTTGTGAGTGAATAGCCCATCAATGACTTATTCAGACAAACCCATCACATCCTTTTACAGGATCCAAAGCAAACTCTCCTTCTTACTTCTGCTAGGCCCATCTCCACAAGCCCTGGGCTGAACATGCTGCTCTGCGATGGAAGACTCGTGTGGTCTTGCATTGAACGAGATCTTTCTCCCTTGGGCTGTGAGCTCATGTGACTAGTGCACTGCTCTAATTTCATCATCGGTGCTGTGTGTCATATGCCAGACATTTCCACAAGTTTGCAGGTAAACAGGAAGAGATTTAAACAAAGATCTCATGTAGCAGAACACTTGTAATTACATAAGAAAACGGGGAATTGACAACAGATGGAAATGCAGGAACATATACACCAAATGCAAGCTTGACTTCCTCTAAATGTGCTCTTTAAAGAATTAGAAACAATGGGTTGGAGAGATGGCTTAGTGGTTAAGGCACTTGCCTGAAAAGCCAAAGGACCCAGGCTTGACTCTCCAGGACCACCCACGTTAGCCAGATGCACAAGGGGGCGCATGCGTCTGGAGTTCCTTTGCAGCAGCTAGAGGCCCTGGCGTACCCATTCCCTCTCTCTCTCTCTGCCTATTTCTCTCTCTCTCTCTCTCTCTCCCTATTTCTCTCTCTCTCAAATAAGTAAATAAAAATAATTTTTAAAAAAGAATTAGAAACAACGAGCACATTAATAGTGGTTTCTTCTCCTTAGTGTGGTTCTCCATTTTCCCTCCTGGTTTTAGTACATTAAAATATCTCAGAATAAGTTCTTTCCCCCATCCTAGCTATAAAATCTTGAACGGGTAGCTATAATGATTCTATTCCTCATTTTATCTGCCCCTGGTGGGTCTAACACGTCCCTCCTGAGTCATGGCTGGGTTGACTGTTGAGATCACTGTATACATTTTAAAGGGTTAGGTAATGCAAGGCATTTTGTTGTTAATTATTACAGGGATAAACAGAGTTCGCCTATTAACAGCAGCTAGATGGCTAGCTGTACACTGAGTTTCCTGTTTTCTGTTTTCTGGGCTGTGCCCACTCCACAAAAATCCCCGTAGTTCAGTAAACTGACTTCAGCATCCTCCGCGACCCCCGGTTGTTCATTACTTGCCTTATCCAGCCCCCCCCCCGCCCCGCACCCATCTTTCTCTGACAACCCACAAAGAACTTTGCTCCACGGTGCTGTTTTCTTGCTGTCTGCTTCCTCCTCCCATACCCTTCACAAAACAGATGGGAGTTTACTCAGTTATTCCAGCTCTGGTTCCCACTTTCTGCTGGTCACCATAACAAGCAAACCATCCACATAATCATCAGAAATGTGCTGTTGCTCACTCACCCCGGGAGAGACGTGTGTCCTTTAGTAATACCTGCCTGTAATTTTAACCCAAAGAGGAGTTAATTATATGCAATGATTACTGCATCATGCTTCTAATTCCCTAATGGCAAGGACTTATGACATCGAAGCTGATCAATGAGGCAAATGATTAAAAGTAGACCCCTGTAGCCCACCTCTCAAGTAATTAAAAGTAGACCTCTGTAGCCCACCTCTCAAATAATTAAAAGTAGACCCCTGTAGCCCACCTCACATAATTAAAAGTAGACCCTTGTAGCCCATCTCTCAAATAATTAAAAGTAGACCCCTGTAGCCTACCTCTCAAGTAATTAAAAGTAGACCCCTGAAGCCCACCTCTCAAGTAATTAAAAGTAGACCCCTGTAGCCCACCTCTCAAGTAATTAAAAGTAGACCCCTGTAGCCCACCTCTCAAGTAATTAAAAGTAGACCCCTGAAGCCCACCTCTCAAATAATTAAAAGTAGACCCCTGTAGCCCACCTCTCAAATAATTAAAAGTAGACCCTGTAGCCCACCTCTCAAATTATTAAAAGTAGACCCTGTAGCCCACCTCTCAAATTATTAAAAGTAGACCCCTGTAGCCCACCTCTGAGCAAGGCCCAGCAAAGGGTGACCGGAACAACACGGTAATGTAGCATGAAGACAAAGAGGGAATTCCACAACCTGCCTGAGAGAACTGACCTCACACAAGTGTAACCTGACCAGGGCTGGAAAGATGGCTTAGTGGTTAAGGCGTTGGCCTGCAAAACCAAAGGATCCAGTTTGATTCTCCAGGCCCCATATAAGCCAGATGCACAAGGCGGTGCGTGCATCTGGAATTCGTTTGCAGTGGCCGGAGGCCCTGTTGTGCCCATTCTCTCTCTCTCTCTCTCCCAAATAAATAAATAAAATATTTTTTAATAGAAAAAGTCTAACCTAACCAAACCTCTCAAATAATTCCCACATGTTGTTTCCCAAGGAAATTTCAGAACACATATTGAAGAGAAGGGGCCGTTTGGAAAATACTTTCTCAGTATGCGAATTTAGTCATGTATAAAGATGCATTCTTAGAAGCAGCTGAAATTCACATTCTCTCGTTCCTTCTTTGCCTGTTATTCCAACGCTTTGACGGTTGTCAGAAAGCGGCATCTTTCAGGTACATTGCAATTGCTCTGTAACCTGAGCATGTGCTGTGATTATAGGCTGAAGGGTCAAAAACGGAAGTGCTGAGTGGGCACGTCTAATGCCATTGGCAACGCTGCTCTTGCTTTGTGCCTGGAATTCAGGTGTTTGTCTTCTGCTGTAATTATTACTTGACATTTGGAATAGGCTGAGGTGTTTTTTGGATTTTTTTTGTTGTTGTTAAGTGCTGATCGTGAAAAGACTGCATCAGTGATAATTTGCAACATCTTAGGAAGCCTGTTTCCGTCTAAACGTTTGGTCTGTTATAATTACAGGTTAATACTCTATTTAGAAAGGCCTTGGCAACTACGGTTTGAGGCATTCACAGACGTACGTGGGGGTGCATCACACAGGGCAGCTTAGCTCTGGAAATGCAAGGTTAATAATGATAAGTGGCGAGCAAGAAGATGGCTTAAGTGATAACAAGGTGCTGAGTGAGATTAAGGAGGAAGAGGGAGGCAACAGCGACAAAGAAGAAAGCCGCGTGGACTTTCTCTGAGGTTAGCTAACGCCAAAGACACTGTTTCCGTTCGAGCCGCAGGGAGACGCACGCCGTGTGACCCAACTGCAGGGAATGCACGCTGCATGATGTGACTTCAGGGGACAAATACATGCCATGTGACATGACTTCCTGCTGCTCTTCTTTCCCAAAAGAGTGTGCTGGTCCAGGGCTAGAGAGATGGCTCAGTGGTTAAGCGCTTGCCTGTGAAGCCTAAGGACCCCGGTTCGAGGCTCAATTCCTCAGGACCCAAGTTAGCCAGATGCACAAGGGGGCGCACGCGTCTGGAGTTCGTTTGCAGTGGCTGGAGGCCCTGGTGTGCCTATTCTCTCTCTCTGCCTCTTTCTCACTGTGTCTGTCTGTTGCCCTCAAATAAATAAATAAAACTCAACAACAACAAAAAGTGTGTTGGTCCAGAACTGGCCAATTAACTCCCTTTTGTTGAGAATAAAAAGGAGCCTCTCATGTACGCACTACCAATTACAATTTTAATAGGTAAGAGTCCAGTGGTTATTTTAAAGCATGTTGAACTGATTTGTTTTAAAATATGTATGTGGAGAGACAGAGAGAGAGAGAGAGAGAATATACCTTAAAATCCACAGACACAGTATGCGAAGGCATGAAAATATTTAATTTTCGGATATTAAAAAGTTTGCAGCAAGAAGACTCACCTCACGAGATGCTGTGTGAAATCGGATAACTGCGAGACCATTCACTCCCCTGGGTTGTCCCCTGTGTGGCTAAAATCACCATGTTCACCACTACCAATCCATGCAAAGGTTTTCTAGATCCAAGTAATCCTAATATCAGTATCATAAGACCCTATCGGGAGATGCTGTTGGCAGAATGGTAAGAGGTGCCCTTAAATAGGACTTTCAATGAGGGACAGAAACTCCTGAGACAGGAGAGTGCTCAGAAATGGAAAATATGGGCCCAAAGGTGGAAACAATTGACTGTACCAGTTACCGCTCAAAGTTGTCAATCACTTTCACACAGGCTCAGAGACATACAGTAAGAGCACATGCACACACACACACACATGCACACACACACACACACACACACACTGTTGGCATCAATTCGACAATCATATCCTGATCATTAACACCATATAGGGTCATCTCAATTTCTAATTTTAGATGGGCATGAGACCTTAGCTCTGGGGACAGCTCTTGCTCAAACTCAAGCCCGGCGCCTGAGCTGGCACCAACACCCACAGGTCATAGACAGAAGTCCATCAGATGAGATTCATGCATTAGAACACCATAGCATTGTATCTGAAAATTATAATAACGAGAAAAAGTCAGCGGACACATCGAAATCACTCTTTCCTCCTTGTGTTCATAGATCTAAGAAAGGATTGGGATGTGGTGATATACGGAGATGCATCTAGCTTAGTATTTCTCAAGACAATTGCCATGAGCATCCTTCTGTCCCGTCAACACCACTGTTAAATATTGTTATTTAAAAAATTGCCAGTATTCATGAAAGCAGGAGGGGGTCGAGGTGGAAAATGAGGGAGAAAGATCAACAAAAAGAAAATATGAAAATGCCAACAGAAAACCCACTACTTGGGCTGGAGAGATGGTTTAATAGTTAAGGCGCTTGCCTACAGAGCCCAAGGACCCAGGTTCAATTCCACGTAAGCCAGATGCACAAGGGGGCTCGTGCACCTGGAGCTCATTTGCAGTAGCTGGAGGCCCTGGTGCACCCATTCTCTCTCTCCCTCTCTCCCTCCCTGCCTATTTCTCTCTCTCTCTCTCTCTATCTTTATCTCTCTCTCTCTCTCTCTCTCAAATAAATAAATAAAAATAAAATATTCTTTAAAAAGAAAGCCCACTACTTTGTATGCTGATTAAAAATGACTAATAAAAGTTGTCAATACTGCCATATGTCTATGTCCTTTAACAGACAGGCCTTGGAAAATCATTGTCTCTATGTTCAATCGTTATGAGTTCCCAGCTCAACTATTTAGCTTTCATATATTAACACACCAAAGCAAGTAGCCAAACCCTAACCAGGAAGTCCTCAGGAGACATAAGATCTGAGAATGAATGGTAAAGTCCAGAGTTTATATGACTTTATATAACATGCGTTGTGGAAGCCTTACATTTTCTCACACCTCTGCATTCCAACTATCTTAGCCACTGAACATGGAAGTGCTCAAATACCAAAGGCATGATTCTTTCATGTTATTTACGGCCTGGCCAGGGCAGGAAGTATCAGAAATCTCATGAGAACTCCCTCCCTCAGGCTATTTTCATCTTCATGTTTGTGTTTGTAGAGGTCTGAAGAGTTCACAAGCCTTTCTCAAAAGCTAATGCTCCGGAATCTATCAGCAGCAAGTCCCAAGGCTTCTGACAGTAGTATTCTGTACGTTATGTCCAGAAGCTCACGGGATTGCGTCTCGAAAATGAGCCAAGGTTTTCTAATGCTCAGAGTGGCGACAATGGATTTCTTTCAGATTCAAAAAATTTTGATCTAAATCCGAGTCAAACTGATCCCACAAATGACGTGTATCTATGAGTGATCCAAGGAGTTCACGTAGCCACAGACACATAGCAGACACACCTATCTCTCCTTTTTCCTTCTTCTTCAGAAAAACAGTGGAGAAGGTGTAGCAGTGGAACCAGGTTCCCATCTTGCAAATCATAAGTGTACCCCAACACAAACCCAGCAAAACAGTGAGAGGGAGCAGCCACTCTGAAAAGCTCCCCACTGGTATGCACCCCCCAGCTCTGAAGCGATGAACTACGAAAGGCACTGTCCCCCGGGAAGACATCCCGGGAAAGGGATGACATTTCTATGCACAGTGGCCCTACTCTGGGGGTGGAATTGCACCTGAGTCGCTCTCGTGTCAATCTTACGACTGCACAACAGGCTTGGCTTCTCGCACGTGCCTGGGACTATTGTTGCTGGCTCATAGATCCATGGTCTGAAATAAGTAGGCTGGTGCTAGTTTTTAATATCACTCCCATTTAGGCATCCCACTTTAAGTTCATTGGAAAGTAAAGGAATATAAAGGCGTTTTCTGTAGGTAAAGATCCGTATTCTTTATATCAGACAAGGTAGAAAGGGGTAGGAAGAAGAAACTAGGAAAAAAAATAGAAATAACACCCCATATATTCAGTTGAGACTACATGAAAAAATAATTGGATAAAAGTAACTTTAAAAAAATACATATTTGGGCTGGAGAGATGGCTTAGTGGTTAAGGCGTTTGCCTGCAAAGCCAAAGGATCCAGGTTGGACTCTCCAGGACCCACGTAAGCCAGATGCACAAGGGGGCGCAAGCATCTGGAGCTCATTTGCAGTGGCTGGAGGCCCTGGTGTGCCCATTCTCTCCCCCCTTTCTCTCTTTCAAATAAATAAATAAAACATTAAAAAAAAAACAAAACATATTTATTCATTCATTCAATTATAAGTATAGAGATATATAATACAGACAGAGAGAATGGGTTTGCCAGGGCCTCCAAATGCATGCACCACCTTATGTATCTGCCTTTATGTGTGTACTGGGGAACTGGACTCCTATTTTTAGGCTCTGTAGGCAAATACCTTAACCTCTGAGCCATCTCTCCACCGCATGGATAAATGTGAGTTTTTGAAGCATAATGAATTTCATAAGTATCTTAGAAGGCTGAAAAAAAATGTTTTATAAAGTATATCCCAAACAAAATGGGCTGGTATCTGTCAAAAGTTTAGGCTTTATGGAAGTATTTTTTTGTCACATATATTTTCAATGACAGGATCACACTAAATTGTGTATAGCAAGAGTTACCAGCCATTTTCCTCTGTTCTCTGTTCTAACCTGCATTGTCAACTGGTAGTTAGCCAGTGAACACTGAAGTGCATGTCAAGTCTCTCAAATAACAGGTTGACAGAAAAATAGAGCGCATGAAGTTAGAAAGCCATTGCTTCCCAGCCAGACTGCAAAGCGAACAGCCTTAAAGCAACTCTGCTCCCCATGTTCTTAGCCTCCTGCAGTATTGCCACTCATGGGTTCAATTCCCCAGTACCCACAAAAAGCAGATGCACAAAGTGGTACATGCATCTGGAGTTCATTTGCAACACTTAGAAGCCTAGGGGTACCTGTTTCTCTCCCTCTCTCTCTCCCTCTCTCTCTCTGTCTCTCTCTTGAAATAAATAAGTAAAAATATTGGGACCTGGGTGTGGTGGTGCATGCCTTTAATCCCAGAGCTCTGGAAGCAGAGGTAGGAGGATCACCGTGAGTTTGAGGCTACCCTGAGACTATATAGTTAATTCCAGGTCAGCCTGAGCCAGAATGAGAGCCTACCTCAAAAAACCAAAAAAAAAAAAAAAAAAAGGGACTGAAGAGATAGCACAGCAGTTAAGGCGCTTGCCTAAGAAGCATAAGGACTCAGGTTTGATTCCCCAGTACTCACATAAGCCAGATGCATAAGGTGACACATGCATCTGGAGTTCGTTTGTACTCTACAGGCCCTGGTGTACCCATTCTTTCTCTCTCACACAAGTAAATATATATATATATATATATTTTTTTTTAATAGGGTTTATTTAACATGACTTGATTTCTGCTGAAACTATGGAACTTGACGTGACATTTTTGAGCTGTGCGTAAACCACTGGCTTATCACTGCTCAACGTTTCTGTTCTGGGCTCTCTTCCTCTTCATAACATCCACCAGAATCTCTCCCCCAGGGGCAAATCACCTGCAGGCCTGGCAATAACCTCCCCACCCCCACTTCTTTGATTAAGCCAGGATGCCTGGAAACCAGGAGACTCTATTTCTCAGCCTCTCTGCCAGCACTTTCCAGGGTACCCAGAGGAGGTGGTTCTCTGAGAGCCAGTCATGAACTAGAGGGGAAACAGAAGCCACACAGGTCCCCTGGAGGCTGTGGAAGATCCAGAAGTTTAGCAGACATGACGTGATGGCAGCCTCCCCTTAGAAGACTTCCCCACCCTTTCCCCACCCCTGCTGGAGACATCCGGGCAGGGTCAGAACTTCCTGGAGCCTCGAATCCTTCTGATTTCGGATGGGGGTGGGCAAGCTTCCCATTTCAAACAATGGAGGACGCAGCATTAGGTAGTGGTCAGGGAATGGCCTCCTCCTCCCCTCCCCGTTCTTGTTTTTCTTCCCCCCCCCCCCATCTGAAACTTTATTTCACATTGAATGAAATAAAACGATTCTTGTCTACTCCAGCTTTAACCCTACAGTCAGAGGGCATGTTTAAGGTTGGATAGAGAAGTTGAAAGTGGCTAAGGAAGAGATGGGTGCAGAGTAATTTATTGGCAGTAACGATGAAGAAATTCAGTCTTTCAAAGGCAAAATAAAACATGATGTCTAAGGAAAGTCACTTTTTCCCAAAAGGCCCTGACGTTTTTGATTCAATTTAAGGGAATTGCTGCCAGATTCTGCTAAAAAGCCAAATTCACCCAGAGAGCCGCCGGCTGGCTGGTTGGCCTGCTGGGGACTCCAGTGTCACTTCCGTGTGATGAGAAGCAGTGTCACGCTTAGCTCTTCAGTGAGCGCCCAGAAAAACAAAAGCCCAGGAAGGTCACAAGGAACCAAGAGAGAAAGGAAGGTTCATCACCCTTTTATATTACTTCCCATCCTCATATTGCCATTTTGAAAGAGCATAACACACATGTGGGCTGGAGGGATGGCTTAGCACTTAAGGCACTTGCCTGCAGAGCCAAAGGACCCAGGTTCAATTCCCCTGGACCCACGTTAGCCAGATGTACAAGGGGGCGCATGGTCTGGAGTTCGTTTGCAGTGGCTGGAGGCCCTGGCGTGCCCATTCTCTCCCTATGTCTCTCTCTTCCTCTTTCTCTGTCAAATAAATAAATAATTTTTTTTAAATGTGGATAAAAGCATAACACAAATGAGACTTTTTTTTGGTAATTTTCCCCCAGTAGCTACCATCTTTTTCATAGTAAAGACAAACAACTGCAAGATGAGGGTAAATAGCTTACTGAAAGAGCTAAACACCTTACTTACTTATAAATCCCATGATAGCTTTGAGGCTTTTGTTTGCAGGTGTTAATTTCCTCCCTAATATTATTTTCTACTAATATTTTTGCATGATGTATGAAGAAATTTTTTTCTGGAAAAAAATAAATGCTGTAGGGCATAGTGGCGCACGCCTTTAATCCCAGCACTTGGGAGGCAGAGGTAGGAGGATCGCCATGAGTTCAAGGACACCCTGAGACTCCATGGTGAATTCCAGGTCAGCCTGGGCTAGAGTGAGACCCTACCTCTAAAAACAAAACAAAAAAATTAAATAAAGCTAAATAAATAAATAAATAAATGCTAAGAATGAAAACTTATGTGTGTAAATTTTTATTTCTTGATATTTGGTTACTTGATCTTTGATTTTTCACCAAATGAAATCATGTACTATATGAGATCTTATGATTTGTTTGCAGCTTTTTTTTTTTTTCTTTTTTGAGACAAGCCCAACAGACTGGCCTTTTTTATGAGTGAGAGGGAGAACAAGAGAGAAAGAGAGAATTGGTGTGCCAGGGCCTCAGCCACTAAAATCGAACTCCAGATGCATGCGCCACCTAGTGGGCATGTGTGACCTTGAGCTTGCCTCATTTTTGTGTGTCTGGCTTATGTGGGATGTGGAGAGTCGAGCATGGATCCTTAGGCTTTGCAGGCAAGCACCTTAACCGCTAAGCCATCCCTTGAGCCGTAAGTATTTATTTTATATTACTTTTTGTGGTTTTTTTTTATATTTATTTATTTACTTTCACATAGAGACAGAGAGGAGAGAGAGAGAGGGCAAGGGAGAGAATGAGCACACCAGGCAAGAGGGCCACTGCAAACAAATTTCAAATGCATGTGCCACTTTGTGCATCTGGCTCTACGTGGGTACTGGGGAATTGTACCCGAGTTGTGAGGCATTCAGGCAAGCGCCTTAACCGCTGGGCCATCACTTTCGAATCATATACTCGAGCCACAAGGCAGGCTTGGTATCATTTCTGAATGCCCATTATTTCTGAATTTGACAGAAGACTCCCTTTTATTCAGCGTGTAAACAGGTATGCTTTGAAAAGTCGACAAGATGCAAGCAACGGTTAGAGCTTCTGAGGTGGATAGAAATGTGAGTAAAGCAAAATTCCCACCTTCAAGGTGTTCTGTTTTTCAGTCCTAGATTGTGGATCGCGCTGGCCAGCAGCTCCAGTGCCTTTTCTTCAATCACTCAGGAGTGAAACGTCACTCACGGGCCAGAAACGGTCTAGTCTAGAGTCACATATATGTAAAGCAAAACGAGCAAATAACCACCGGACTTCTTCAAAAACCCACACTGACTCCATAGGGAAAAGAAAAAAACAAAACAAAAGGCAAATGGGATGGAGGCACTTAGACTTAGCAAAACGCTAAACATCCTGCCAGATCTTCCTTGATGGCAGGCTTAGTGACATACTTCAGAACAATGCTTGCTGTTTTGTGTGTGAGCCGTGCCGCGTTCCCCGGAGACATCACTGAGCGGCCAGAAGCAGATCACACGCGCTGTCCGGCCGGAAGCAGGCGGCAGCTGGGCCAGACAGACCTACAGGCAATCCCGGCACTGAGAGCTGCTCTTGGCCTTTGCAACGTCAGCTTCTGCTTAGTTGATTCTTTTAAGCCCAGCTCAAGCTTGGGCTGTGGGTTACAGTGACCGTTTGTGCTGCTCTTAAATATCCCTCCAGGTACCCGAGCCATCTGCTCTGTTTGCTTATGGAAAACTGACATTCACTGGAATCAAAAGACAAAAGGGGGGGGGCGGGCTGGAGAGATGCCTTAGCGGTTAAGGCGCTTGCCCTGCGAAGCCTAAGGGCCCAAGTCTGACTGTCCAGATCCCACCTAAGCCAGACGCACGAAGGGCCAGGCAAGTGCAAGGTAGCACATGCCCATGAGGTGGCGCAAGCGTCTGGAGTTCGGTTGCAGTGGCTGAGGCCATGGGGCGCCGATTCTCTCTGTCTTTCCCTCTCTCTATAAAATAAAAATAAAATAAATAAATATTTTTTTTAAAAAAAAGACAGAAGGACTCCCACCTCTGACAGACTTTCAATGGAACCCTCCCATGCTCACAGGAAGGCTGCTTGCTCAGCACCCCTAACCCTTTCTCAGCTACACTTCATGCGTCTCTATAGTACGTATGACTTTAGAACAGGTTATAAGACACCATCGCCTTGGTTAGTAACTGTTTTTTTCTTCCATACTAGAATGCAAACCAGATACAGGTTTCTGTGACCTTTCCTCATTGCCAAACACCTGGGACCTAAGTTGCTTCTGTTCTCTGATAGTGCTCGGTAAAGATTCATCCAAGGATGCCAAAGTGATTTTATACCAACAGTCATTGTGTGTGTGTGTGTGTGTGTGTGTGTGTGTGTGTGTGTGATATGATCCATATATAACTCTGTTGATTTCTTTCTTGAACGAGCTCGTTTCACCAAGAAGGGCAGGTTCCTCTAGCGCTCGCTGTGACGACTTTACACCACGTCTGTTTCCTCACACCTAGAAAGAGGATGAGGACACTAACACAGTGCCTCTCTTTTAGGACCGTTGTAAAGATCACACGGAATCCGCACTGTGGGTATGACAACCCTGTCATTACTTTTGCTTGTCTCCACCAAAAGCCATGTGCACGACCAAGTTGCATTTATAACATGCCTTTCATTCGGTAGGGGAAATATGTTACTGTGTGAGCCACTAATGGTCAAAGGAGTGACACCTTCATATTTACCTCAATTTTTAGGCTAACAGTGCAATCAGGGATCAATTATCAGACAAGAAACTGTCAGAAATGACTGGTAAATACCTCTTCCTGGTAAATACCTCTCCTGGTACCTTTCACTCCTCCCATACACCCCAATAAGAATTCGTGATAGATGTCATAGAAAAGAAAATGCTGGGGCTGGAGAGATGGCTTAGTGGTTAAGCACTTGCCTGTGAAGCTTAAGGACCCCACTTCGAGGCTCGATTCCCCAGGACCCACGTTAGCCAGATGGACAAGGGGACGCACGCGTCTGGAGTTCCTTTGCAGTGGCTGGAAGCACTGGCGAGCCCATTCTCTGTCTCTCTCTCTCTCTCTCTCTCTGCCTCTTTCTCTCTCTCTGTCTGTCCCTCTCAAATAAATAAATAAAAATAAACAAAACAGAAAAAGAAAAGAAAACACTGCTCAGATTTCATCAAGGTTCCTTTAGCACTGACCATTGCTTGGATTATTCCCACCCCTAAATCGGACCCCTTCCATAATGGCCCCCACGAAACAAGTCTTGCAATCTCGGCTTTGTCTCTCGCTTTTGCCTGGACGCATCCTCACAGCTGCCCAGCTTATCCATGCGCAGTGTGTACGTGGGGAAGCCCGGCCTCACACTGCACCAGATCCAGACCCTGGCTGGTTCTGACCTCCAGAACCCCAGAGGAAGATGGCTGCACCGTCCAGGGAACATTCAAAGACTTCCCACGGTCCTCCTGCTCTGATGAGCCACCCCTGTGACCACGCCGGTGACCAAGTCTCCAGCTTTCTTCCCCCTGGCCAGATCCTCTGATGTTATTTTCATCCCAGAGTGCGTTTTCAAAGGATAATCCACGGATCATGACCCAAAACTATCAGCATGACACTGACATGACCTGACTGTGCCTTGAAATATGGTCACAAAAGACTTGCAGGTTAGAACCTGTGGCCCGCTGTTGGCTGAGGAAGATGTAACCAAGCAAGGCCTATGTGAGCTGCCAGCAAGCTGGGTCTCTGGCCTCTTGGTAAACGTGGGGCCAATGCTTCATCTTCTTGGGGTGCATAGACCATCTGGCTGGCACAGGCTATTCTTGATAGCAGGCTGTGCGCTATGCTCGGGCTATAGAGACGGTTTTAAGAAGGCCTAACCAAACTTTTGGTGTCAGAGTAAAATAAACCTAAGGAAGTCTAGAACAGATAACTTGTAAGTAATTAAATAATTATTCATGACAAGGTGACTTTTTTTTTTTTTTTTTTTTTTTGGTTTTTCGAGGTAGGGTCTCACTCTAGCCCACCAGGCTGACCTGGAATTCACTATGGAGTCTCAGGGTGGCCTTGAACTCACGGCAATTCTCCTACCTCTGCCTCCCGAGTGCTGGGATTAAAGGTGTGCGCCACCACGCCAGCGACAAGATGATTCTTGCACATTCTGCCACATAGAAGTATAAAGTTAATTTTTCCGTCCAGCTGTTCTTGGCTTTGGGTCTCTGAATGCACCTCAGAAAGTTTATCGCTCCCCTCCCTCAAAGGTTTACAAAACAATGTGAGTGTCCATCCATGCATTTTTCCAGGAGAGAGGATGTACAGTTTTCACCAGGCCCTTAGTACCAAAAGACAGACTAAGAATTCTTATCCATCCCTTTATCTCATAAACAGTTTACCTCAAGGTATTAGAAGAATTGCCCAAGGTCATACAGCACATAGATAGGAGAGTCTGAGCTGTTGCTAGAACGACAAGCAATTAGAGGGAAGTATTACTAAATAAGAGGGCAGAGATGTGCATGTGAATGAACATACATAGTTAACATTCACATAGTTAGCATAGTGTAAAAGTTACATTGGTCAGGGTTAGATTAGCATATTCAAATCTCATGTTTAAAATTATTTTAGGACTTGCTAATTGATCATAGATATAGCTAAAAGCACGGCAAGTGATACCGGGTAGGAAATACATTACAAGGAAGGAAATACTGTCTCATGGACGCTACATAATTGCTTTCTTTGTAGCTCATCACTGGTGGCTTGAACATTGTAAACTTCAAAGGAAATTCTTTGCCTCAAGGTTCAAAGAAACTACTACAAAAGAGTGCTTAAAAATAATCGCTTTGTTTTATCTGTGTGTGATAAACCATAGTGAATCACGAGATCCCGTGCCGTATTGTTCTGAGAAAATGGCAGGTACCCTTTCCCAACTGAGAAGTACTCAATAATTGCTTACTAATAACAGTAATGTTTGTAATTTACTGGTTTTAGAAAGGACTACAACGGCTGGGGGGAAATCTGTTGTTTCATATTATTTTTGGTTTTGATTTCCAAATTCTGCCCGCTTGCTGATGGGGCTTTCATTTTTATTTTTACTTTTATTATTTTTTGAGACAGGGTCTCACTTTTACCTAAGATGCTCTGGAATTCTCTGTGCCCAGGCTGCCCTTCAGCTCAAGGTTCTCCTTCCTCAGCTTCCTGAGTGCTTGGGCTACGTGTTGGGCTAGCTAGGGTTTTAAAATAATGTATTTCACCGCATGCTTCCTGATGTCGTTTCCCCCTTTGAAAATCATCACATAGCCTCCCCATTATCAGGAATTCCTCCCACCATGGTGGAATATTTGTTTCAAATGAATGAACCTGCATCACCTATCATTTATGCCCAACTACCATAGTACATATTAGGACTTTACTAATGGTGTGTGATGCATTTTATGGGTTTGAGCAAATATATGTATATTAATCTAAGTATGTGAATTCATCTCTATTAACACCATAAAGAGCGCTAAACACCCTTCTCTGCTAGCTCTAACAAAAGCAATGACCATGGGCCCACATATGAGTTGTTTTAATGCTCCCAAATGTCACATGACGAGACCCATAACGTGTTACCCTTTGCCATCTGGCTTCTTCTACTTGATAACGTTCCGTTGACTTCCCTCCAGGTCTCTGCGCAGCTTGCTAGCTCACTCCTTTCACAGGTGGCCTTAATACGCCACTGTCTGGATAGACCCACCGTAGCCTGTGTGTTCTTTGAAAGGGCTTTGGACGGCTTTTAAGTTTTGGCCGTTGGGAGAGGAGCTGTTGTGTAGTTCCACGTTTAGTTATATATTGTCTTCGCATAAATACAAGTTTGCAACTTGGAAAATACCAAGGAGCTCAGTTGCTAGCTCATGTGATAACAGCAAGTTTAGTTTTACGAGAAACTACCGACAAGTAATGGATAATACTCCCCGTGGTTCCGCTCCTCCCAGCCCTTGATGCTCACAGCGGTCATTCTTTGTCTTAACCACTCAGGTAGGCGTGCAGGAGAGGGGCCTGATAAACTGTGTAAAGTTAGAGTCAATACTTTCTGAGTAGCAGATATTGACCCTCCAGCAATCCATCAACAACAGTTCAGTTTTCCTATGCATTCCCACACCCATGCAACTTTGATGACAAATGGAAAAAAAAAAAATGTATCAATAATAGTCTTAAAAAGCATCATGGAGTGAGGGCCAGACCTCTCAGGATCGTGGCTTTGGGTTACAGCTATGAGTTAATCCACCGAGACAAGCTGAGTTAGTTACAGGCGATTTTGAAATCAATTGCAATCACAGAGACATTAATCAGAATCCAAAGCGTGTAGTTACACAGCTTCAGTATTGTGCAAGTCGGGTCTCTCTCCAAACATTGCCCTTGACTAAAGAGACCCTCCCTACCCAACAAGCAGCTCTTTCTCAAAGACAGCACACATTAAGTGGTTGACACAAGGCTCTAGGGACCTAGTCCTCCTCTCCACAGCAGTGCCAACATGCAGGGGCATCGCCACGGAATTAGCTGAAGCACTGGCTGAGACGGCCCCGCACACCACCTTCTCCCGCTATCTTGTCTCACTTCCTGCGTGCCTGACTCTATCACAGTTAACTTCCTTTCCGAGGAAGCTAGCTTTCAACAGTTGCTCTTCTGGCTAGCGTGAGAAAAGTACTAAATACCAGTGTCTTGATTTTCAGGCAATCAACGCAAGGTTTTTTAACATATCATGATGTCTCGAAACTGAGTTTGAAATCTTGAGTTTTGTCATAGTGCATGCAATGGGAAGATTCTCATAGTATAATTTCATCAAGGTTCTGCGTCACGTACGTGAAGCCTCAGACAGATAAATGCTTAACTCACTGCTGAATACTGCTAATGTAAAATGAAAGTACCAGAGAAGATTCCAGGCATCCGAGTTAAGCATAGTATAGGGACAGAGGCAATAACAAAAAAAGGATGTCTAGATGCAGCAAATGGGTCTAACCTGGCTAAAATAATTCCCTTCAGAAGGTAGCTATTCAATTGAAATTGAAGTTGGAGGGTTTACTTTTGAATACATATCCTCCAGGTATATCTTTATTTCCTAATGAATGCATTTGTTTCTGTGTTCAGTTACACACACACACACACACACACACACACACACACAAACGTACACACGCAGACAGACGTACACACACAAACAAAATAAAAGTCTCAAAAACACCGTAGCACTGGGATCTTCATTTATTCTGATGATAAAATTGATGTCTTAATTTAAGACAGGAATCAAGGTATCTAAGATGCTAGAGGTAATCGTTGTTCAGCTTTTCTTATTACAAAATGCCATTAACTAACATATTGAAACACATTACGTTTGATGCATAGCCAGTCGGGACTCTAGCGGCTCAGGCCCCAGTATGGTAACCCACATCACATCAGTAGTTTGCACTGGGCATGGTGGCTCACACCTGTAACCCCAGTACTTGTGAAGCTGAGACAGGCAGAGGGTCCCAAGTTTGAGACTAACCTAGGACGTATAGTGAGCGTCTAACTTACGTGGGCTACAGGGTGAGACCCTGCCTCTAGACACTTAGGTAATTGGCCTTATTTCATTTTACTTAATGCAAAATTGATGAAACATAGGTCCAAAGTAGGATTTTCTTAATAAAGTAGAATAACATACTTCTTGAAGCTTGGCACGGGGTCACACTCCTGTAATCCCCTCAACCAGGATGTGGGAGCAGGAAGATCATGAATTCAAGTCCAGCCTGAGACACTGTCTCAAATTAAAAAAAAAAAAAAAAAGAATCCCTCTTGATAATTCCACATCAATCGCATTTTTACTTCTTCATCTAATTGTTCTGAAACTTTATGATGAGTCTTTGGAGCTGCTCAATAATTAATAAATATTAGAAGACTTGCTTAGAAATGGCCAATCTGGGCTGGAGAGATGGCTTAGCGGTTAAGCCCTTGCCTGTGAAGCCTAAGGACTCTGGTTCAAGGCTCGATTCCCCAGGACCCATGTTAGCCAGATGCACAAGGGGGCGCACACATCTGGAGTTCGTTTGCAGTGGCTGGAGACCCTGGAGTGCCCATTCTCTCTCTGTAGCTGCCTCTTTGTTTCTCTGTCTGTCGCTTTCAAATAAATAAAAATTAAAAAAAAAAGAAATGTTCAATTTCTTTTACAAACACATGTGTTACATACAGGCAGAATCTGGGTGAAACCCAGGTGTATATGAAAACAAAGAGCTCTTAGTCCCTCTAGAGTTAAGATTCATGAAACACAGAGTTGAATCATTTACTCTTCCATTCCCATCTCTCCCTCACTGTTTCAACCATGCTTATAATGATTACCATAAGAAGAAGAGTCTTTTTCCCCCCACTTTTGAAATTCTCCATCATCCAGGGCAAACAAAGCTCTGGTGATCTACAGCATCCATTGTGTGTGTGCATCCTATAGGATCCTATAGGATCAGCTCTACCCCATTCCTGGAATGAAATACCTTCTCAGGTCATCTCCTGTACAATTGATTCTCTTGTAGAAGTGGTTGAGAAAGACGACTCTACAGGCTGTCTTAAGGTAACAGCTAAAAGCCGTTCTACAGCCTCCATGTCAACAAAGTTCTATCAACTATAAAGTTTTGACTATAAAGTTCCCGACTGCCTTTAGTGCCTGGAACCTTGAAGAACATCCACTTGGGATTTGTTGAGTTCATGAATGGGTGGATTAGGACTGGTGATTCTGTCCTCATTGACCTATGTCGGCAAAGTCTACATGCTAAGAGAAACAAACAGCAAAGAACCCCTGACAAAATTCAGTTGCATTTTAACCTGTGCCAAAAAGCGCATGAGTGTCATACCTTGCTTGTATGACGTCATAGCTATGCATGGCACCCCATCGTTTCCTCTTTCTGCAGAGAGACTTAGTTTCGTGAGCAATCACACAGACTACAGCATCCGACAAGGGACACTTCCCACGTCGTGACACGAGAGGAAACCCAAAACGAAGGATTTGCCTTTGACAGGCTCTGTCAAGAGGACCTACTACAGAGGGATTCGGCAAGGTCTTTAGTTTCACAGGTACTGCTTGCTGTTAACCTCGGCTACCAACAGCTTCCAGCAAAACTTCCTGTTGCTTCATTTTTTTTTTTTTTTTTTTTTTTTTTTTTGTAGATGCAGGCCGATAAGAGCAAGGTGGGAAGTCACCAAAGGTCATATCCTGTTTCTCATTTCTGATTAATGGGGTCTGTTTGCATACAGGATACAGTGGTATATAAAACAAACCACAACAAAACTGTTGGGCGAGTGCTGCAAATTTTTTTTTTTTTTAACTTTTTGCAGGAGACAAAGTTCTCTTCCCATATTTTGGCATCAGTGACTACTCCTTCCTTCCTCCTCTACTCCTCCATCCCTAACTTTGCAGGAAGCTTGAAATTCCTGTGTGACATGGAGCTGGAAGACCTAACACACCAGGGCCACGAATCCGTTTGGACGGCATCACTAATGATAGAAACAGCATGAAACGGAAGGAAGGGCCATGAACAATGGTGTCCTGGAGGACAGCCACGACCTGGTCAGAGCTTACTTACCACCTCGAATCTAATGGCCGAGCCCAAGGGAAGGACAGCAGGTCGAAGCTGTCCAGGGGCGTCCCTCAAGCAGCTGCTGTCCTGGGAGTCCAAGGAGGATGCTTCAGACCAAATGGACATGTCAGAAAGTTCCACTTCTGCTTGGAAGATAAAAAGCACCCACCTAGCACAAAATAGAATGGAGTACAGCTTAGCAAATGAGTCACAGCTGCTGAAAACGGACATTGGGGACAGCAGCGCCGCACACGAACGTTCTCTGGGTCTCTGGGGCTGTGCGTAGCACTTGGATTCACTTCCACTCTGGATAATTCCCTCGTTCTCAGTTCGGCCTCTCCAGATTAGAAGCTGAGGTCGTTGAACACACGTTGACGGGCATGTGGGTGGCAGTAGTGCTGTCTCTGTCAGCTCGATTGCCTCCTCTGCTTTAGTTTTAGGTGTTCGCGATGCCACCCTGAAGACACTGGCCACACAGTCAAATTGTGGGGCCAGGCGGAAGAGCGTGAGTTGGAAGAACTCTGTTGCAGAATGCAGGAGGCTGGGGTGGTGATGCCCGTTTGGAGATCACTGTCACTCCCACAAGCCTGGGCACCTCTCTTCCTCTCTGGTGTCCAGTCATATATAATGGACATTCTGTACTGCTTGGCACATCCTACGTCTTATGTGAATTAGCATGGACTAGACTTCGGACATGTGTTCAAGCCAAGCAGAGTCGTGTCGCTTGATCCCTTAAGTAAGCAGGGCTCTCCCTGGAGGTGCTTCCGGCGTCTTCCTCGTGCCTCCTCACTGTCATAACGTAGGCAGTTCCTTTCTGGTTCCCCTTCATCTGCTCTTAAGAGTCTAATCTTACTGTGGCATTGGATAAAACTCACCACTCTTAAGTATTTTATTTTTTTTTTGACATATCAGTGTAGATTATGATAATCTTTTCTAAGTGGATAATGAACACATGGAGACTCACTGTAAGCTTTAATTATTTGGTACTATTAATCATGATGAAAAAAATTTTTAAATACTAGTAGTTTCATATTCAGCACATAAAAGACCAATAAAATACAGTGTAAAAGGCATCTTCTGGGCAGAATGACCAAGAAAGATTTCTCCTTTTAAAAGTTTTCCCATATTAGTGCTGGAGAGATGGCTTAGTGGTTAAGCGCTTGCCTGTGAAGCCTAAGGGCCCTGGTTCGAGCCTCAATTCCCCAGGACCCATGTCAGCCAGACGCACAGGGGAGCACACACATCTGGAGTTCGTTTGCAGTGGCTGGAGGCCCTGGCACACCCATTCTCTCTATCTATCTGCCTCTTTCCCTCTCTCTGTCTGTTGCTCTCAAATAAATAAATTAATAAAAATAACAAAAAAAATTTTAAAGTTCCCATATTAAATGACATAGGACCCCACCTCCTAGAGACTTCAGGGTCCCACAAATGAGTTCCTATGACTCCTTATCTTTGTTAACATAAGAAGATGGGAAAAGATTTCAGACTTTCCCTAGTTGTAACAGTAAAACGGAAAAAGATGAATCTCTACACACATACAGTTTCCCTGACAAAGTAATTCATAGAAGAAATAAAAACAATAACCAGATATAACAACCAGATTGTCTTCAGGTGGGAAGATGACTACTGAAAAAAAGGGCGTGAGAAGGAAAATGTCACTAGGAATGTGACTCCCCTCCCTCAATGTCTACCTTTTCCATGCAAGCACTCTCTCTAAAACGGCATATGGCAGCTGGGGAGATGTCACACTCAGTGGTAAAGGGCACTTGCTTGCAAAGCCTGCTGGCCCAGGTACCATCTCCCAAGACACATGTAAATCCAGATGCACAAAATGGACCATGCATCTGGAGTTTGTTTGCAGTTGCAAGAGGCCCTGGTCTGCCCATATCCCCTCCCCCTCGCAAAAAATAAATATATAAAGAGAGAAATAGTAAATTGCCTTTCTCTAAAACACATTTTGTTCACAGACTTTCAGAGAAGGGCCAGCTTCCCCGTCACGCCTCTGTTAATGAAGCTTGACCTGTGTGGGCAATTCTTTCTTTGGAGCACAGCTGTGGTGTGCCAGGTGAGGAGAGGAGACAGACCAGAGATCAGGGCTGGCCTCGCCGCGAGCCAGACACCATGGGAGCAAGGGCTGGCCCCTGGAGTCTTCCCATCAGACCACCCTTCTAAACGGCTCCTTCATCCCGCAGGAAGGAGGGGGCGAGCCTCCTTGCCTCCGGAGAAGATCAGTCAAGATCTCTCTTGCCTGAGATCACCACAAATACCAGGCTGCCAAAGACCCAGGGTGGATTTCAAAGTGACAGATAGGGCAAAAGGCCAAGAAATCAACCCACATGTTATTTTCTTTTCTTTTACAGTGTAAATAGTTCCGTGTTTTAGCTGACCAACTCCCACATGCTCATTATGCAAAATTCAGACAATATGAAAAATTCAAGTTGTGGAATCAGAAATCGAATTCAGGCAGCCAAGGTTTAGAGTACATAATCTATATTCTCTAGTAAGTAATCACTTTTACCTAGGCATCTGCCGTGAGCTTAATAAGGCTCAATATGGGCTGGACAGATGGTGTAGTGGTTAAGAAACTTGCCTGCAAAACCTAAGGATTCAGGATCAACTGCCCAGTACCCACGTAAGCCAGTTGCACAAGGTGGTGCATGCATCTGGAGTTTGTTTGCAGCAGCTGGAAGCCCTGGTGTGCCCATTTCTCTCTCTCTCTCTCTCTCTCTCTCATTTCAAATAATTGAATAAATAAATAAATATTTAAAATAAAAGAAATTTGGTGAAACTCTCCTTTCAGATAGATGTGCCCATGAAGATCAGACATAAAACTGCTTTCAATACAGTCATGGTGTCGTCCTACATACTTATGATCAGGCTTTCTTTCTCATTGGAGTGAGATATCCACGTATGCAAGAGATATTCCTCTACATCCATAGCTACCAGTACAGTACTTGATATATATCACAGGCTATCTAAAACTGTCAGTTCAATGAGTAAATCAAGCCCTCCTCCTTGTCTCCTTGAAGTCAAATTGCATTCATTCCTTGTTTCTGACTATCTAGATCGAATTATTTCCAAGGTCCATTTTTGTTCCAAAAGATCTGAAGTTGAACCAAATGAAAAGGTGAAACACTACTGTGTTAGACCAAAGGCTCTACTAAGTTTGTGTACTGCGACACAATACTTCAATTTACAATTTAACCAACTTATCTCACAGTGACTAAGTGCAGGTGTGCTCCCGGACACAGTGCTAATCTTTCAGCATTAATGCTGCTTATCTCTGACAGCTGTTACGTACCTTGCTTTTACCACATGATATAACCCAGGCAGGCCTAGTATTTCCTGCATCTTGTAAACTGCCTATGAGCGCAGACAGGGTCCACATCTGTTTGACAGTACGACTCAGTTGTATTTCTCCTTAAATTACGTGATGTGAAATCTATCGGGATCTACATAATTTGAAATGCTCCCTTAATGAGGTACCAAGTAAACAGGTTAAGACTGAATGTAATATGAATGAGGTAGACCTCCCAAATCATTGCTAAAGCAAGAAAGCCATGTATCCAACCAGAAGCAAAAACCTAAAAAAAAAAATGCATGCCAACTTTAAACTTGGAGTTGGTTAAAGTATAGAATAGACCTTCGATTGTGTGGCTTGTATTTGATCACAGAACACCATGGTTAGCATTTATTTGGCACTCTTGGTATTCTATGACATCTAGTATCCATTATTCAAACATTGTGTATGATGAATTTTTAACCACCCCTACAGAGACCTCCTTGCATGTGACCCTTAGTATAAAGAATACATTTAAGGCTCGCTGAAACAACTTGAGTTCACTTTTGTGACTTCACTTGAGGAAGTACTAATACTCCAACACTGTTGATTTTTTTAAAAATACTCTAGGGACTATGTTTCCTAGCTCTTATGGATTGCTTAATGAAAACAATGTCAATTTATTTGGATTTTTAAAGAAAAAAAAATAATGAGTTTATGGCAGCTTTGTCCTGCACTTAAAACACATTGGTCCCTTCTTTCCCATAAAGAGTTAACACGTAGTGTTTTAAGGAGACCTTCACCAGATGCCAACTAACAGGACCTTTTTGTTTCTTCTCTAAAAGAAAGTTTCTAGTGCAGCGGGTTTAGGTAGAACACTGAGGGATTAAATCCAAGAAGCTTCCTGCAGAAAGGATTAATGCTAAGACAAATCTTAAGCATATCAAGACCTGCCAACCAAAAGAACAGAAATGAGGGAATACTAGCATAATGTTAAGCAGGGATTCCCCTAAACTATTCCTCACCCTTGCTCTCTGCTGTATTTATTATAAATTCTGAAGTTGGGGGGGGGGAATCAAGTGAAAAGTTTTATGTCTTGCTTCATGAACTATGGTTTTTAAATAATTGGGTTGGCCATTGCTATTTGGAGGTGTCCAAAATATTTTTTAAAGGGATTAAATAAATGATGATATGGAGCTGGGGAGCTGGCTCAGTGGGTAAGTTGTTTGCCGTGCAGGTGTGAGGACCTGAGTGTGGAGCCTCGGTGCCCAGGTGAAAGTTGAGCGTGGTGGCACACTCCTGTAATCCCAGCATTGGGGAGGCAGAGACAAGAGGATCCGGGGGTGTGTTGGCTCACTAGCCAAGCCAAATTGGTGAGCTCTAAGTTTAATATCAGACGCTTCCCCCCACAAAAATGAGGTAGAGAATACCTGAGAGAGACACCCAATGATCATCTTTAGGCTACACGTGCAAACACATGTGCATGCACACCTGCACATACGTGTGAACCCACACACATACAAAACACACGTATACACATGCATGCACAGACAATATGCAAATGCAGAAAGAAAGAGAGAGAGAAGGACGGGATGAAGGGAAACAGAAGGAAAAATACCTGAATACTAAGTCCATTCAAATTCTTAAATGGTTGTGTGTGTGTGTGTGTAGTGTTAGAGAGGGGTTACTAAGACGGAATCAATACCATAGACAATAAATTAAATGAAATATATGTGTATTCTCAACCTAGTAATATGAAATTTCAAACAGATGCTAAGGAAGGAAGGAAACGGTAAAACAAAGGGATTGGATTATTTAATGTAGTTACCAAACTTGACATTCCCTCCTTTCCTGCGGTCATCGTTTCCCTATCATTCACTTCTGGAGGGAACAATATAGTATAAAACGTGAGTCTTACTACCACACAGCACAACTGTCTAAGGGAGCAGTTTCTGAAAATAATATTACCACAATGTGCTTTGAAGAGTTTATAATCTGCCAATATTTTAATATTTATTTTATTTTATTTTAGAGAAATCAAGAGAGAGAATTGGTGTGCCAGGGCCTCAGCCACTGCAATCGAAGTCCAGACACTTGCGCCACCTAGTGGGCATGTACGACCTTGCACTTGTCTCACCTTTGTGGGCCTGGAGAACGTGGGATCTGGAGAGTTGAACATGGGTCCTTAGGCTTCCCTGGAAAGCGCCTTAACCGCTAAGCCATCTCTCCAGCCCTATAATCTGTGAATTTTTACAGAGTAGTTGATGATGATATCAGGGTAGCAGAAAAAATGATGGAAAACAGAAATACTTGTAAGACAAACAGTATGGAGTAACCTAAAACTTTAGAATACAAAATATTTCAAAGATGATTTGTTGATTTTAATTGTTTTTTACATTTACCTTTTTTTTTCTGACATATGCCTCCATATGTGGTAAACCAAGCATTAATGTGCAGAAGTTAATCATCTTTTTCCTCAGGAAACACTATTCACAGAAGTGAGTAGAGTTCAGATTAAAAATTATTAATGGACTGGAGAGATGGCTTAGTGGTTAAGGTGCTGACCTGTGAAGCCTAAAGACGCTCCAGGTCCCATGTAAGCCAGACACACAAGGTGACACCAGAGCACAAAGTCAAAAATGCACACACAATGGTGCATGCATTTGGAGTCTGATTTCAATGGCTGGAGGCCCTGGCATGCCAATTCTCTCTCTCATAAAATCTGATAATAAAAAGATTGAAAAGCTAGGTGTGGCGGCACATGCCTTTATAATCCCAGCACTCAGGAAACAGAGGTAGGAAGATCATCGTGAGTTCAAGGCCACCCTGAGAATACATAGTGAATTCCAGGTCAGCCTGGACTAGAGTGAAAATCTACCTCAAGAAAAAAAAAAAAAGAATTTAAAAAATTATTAACTACTTCAGGCATTGCTTTCTAATATCCTCTTCATTCTTTTTATTGTCTTTTTGCTGCAGTGTAGGGTCTCGCTCTAGCCCAGGCTAACCTGGAATTCACTACGTAGTCTCAGACTGGCCTCAAACTCGTGGAGTTCCTTCTACCTCTGCCCCCCGAGTGCTGGGTTTAAAGGTGTGTGCCATCATGCCCACCCAGCTATACCATCTTCATTCTGAACCCCCTAAGTTGCTGAACATTCTCGACGGATACAGCAAAATGAATTGTTTTCTTTCGAGTTTATTAATGTTTCAAACACAGAAGATTAAAATAAGGAGGAGATCAAAAGTAAGAAATACAGAAAACAGCAGAATCGTGAAGTTCTGCTCTTCAGAGGTCATGTATGTGAAGAAAAAGACAGAAGCCAGCGTCAGAGCCATCTGGGGCAGAGATGTCCCTCACCATTATCTTATCTCCCAGTGTGAAAGGAAGCAGAGCCAAAGGCTAGAATCCTTCCTTGATGCGCAGCCAGAAAGCAAGCCAAGAGAAAGCACGCTGCCCGGAGGAATATTGCTGAGAAGCCGTGTGCAGATAGAAACGTCCATCAGTGAACTTGCAATTTATTTATTTTTTTTAAATGTATCCAATTACCTGCCTGAGGCACAAGCTAAGACCCTATTGCTGAAGGCACCATATGCTGCTGACACAGAACAGGGAGAGACCTGGATGAAATCTGGAAGGGAGCCAGTCCCGAATTAGCCTGTCTAGTGCTGGAAAGCGCTACTACATGAGCTACTGAGGGACACTGGCCAGCAGTGGTGTGAGCAAGCAGAGGTCTCAGCTACTCAGAAGCAAACACCCTGACAGGACGGACACACCAGTGCAGTAGTGGCACACAGCTTCGGTGGGTAACCAACAGCTTTCAGATTGGCTATGAAATCCACTCACCAGTCCTTGGCTAAAAGAGGGGTTACATGCATCAAATTCACCCTAAATTAACAATGCCTATCCCATTTATCCATCTCTGCTGGAGAGTCTGGTCTTCTTTTTTCAGAAGGTAGTGAGACCAGGGGAGATAAACGACCCCTCACACTTCACACTTCAGCCAAGCCACAGCTGAAACCACAGAGGAATTGGGGAGAAGAGCAAGGGCGCTGCTTCCAGGCTGTTCCTGATAATCAGCGCCAGGGTGAAGGAGACAGACCCTGAGGGTGTTCAACACCTACCAAAGCAGAGATCCAGAGACTCCTAAGAGCTCATCACTGAAGTAGACTTAAAAGTCACCCATCACGGCTCAGGGAATTTTGCAGAAGAGAGGGAGGAAAGATCCTAAGAGCCACAGGTTGAGACATCATGGCCAGAGGCGTTCCCTCCCCCACCCACAACTGACTGCTGCTCCCACAATGCATCACCCACAACCCCATGGGGAGCACCTGCAACCCCACTGAGGAGGGTCCCCAGTGGAATGGGGGCAGGGACGAGGGAAAGGAGGGTACCAGCACATGATGTGTCCATACAAAACAACTTGTTATTAATAATAACAATAATAAACACTAAAAAATGTTTTAAAATGTACCCAAATATCAAACAAAAGAAAGGAAAAAAAGAGTATTAAACTAAAAAGAACACTATAGACATAAAAAAATTTATACTAAATAAATGTGTTCCTCAACTGAGCTAAGATCCTAAGAAAGTATTAGATTTAAAAGAAAACGACAGAGCTTAGGAACACACTCTGTCTTACTGTCACCGTCACCGGGTAAGCACTACAAAGAGGAAGACAGAAACTCAACGCAACCAAACTGCAAAATAATCTTCCACTTGGCACTGCAAAGACCTGCATTCCGGGAGAGGATGTCACGTGACTCGGGAAGGATGTCTCCACAGGGTGCCGACCATTGTCTCAGCTCACAATATCTTCAGGATTCACAGATGTTTGCCTCTCTGATCATGATGGTCAAGGCCACACACAACTCCGCTGAGTGTTTATTAAAAAAAAAAAAAAAAAAAAAAAAAAAAAAAAGAACAATGATCCAGACATATTGCTAACTGTAAGAGTCAGCTGGGAGATAATTTCAGGATAATCCCTAGAGAAACTATTTCATTATCTGAGCAAAGGCCCAGGAAGGCACTTATTTAAAATTTAGGGGCCCTGGAGAGATGGTTTAGCAGTTAAGGCATTTGCCGGCCAAGCCAAAGGACCCAGGTTCAATTCCCCAGGACCCACGTAAGCCAGATGCACAAGGGAGTGCACACATCTGGAGTTCATTTGCAGTGGCTGGAGGCCCTGGTGAACCCATTCTGTCTCTCTGTCTCTGTCTCTCTGCCTATTTCTCTCTCTCCCTCAAATAAATAAATAAAAATAAAATATTTTAAAAAATAAAATTTAAATTTATATTAACTTATCAAGTAATGGTTTCACTATGTTGCTTTTGGTATATTTTTGTTTCCCTTCCCTCTCTTCCTCCTCCCCACTTGTGCCTTGCTCCAGCTTTCCCTCCTTCCTGCCTCCTTACTACATGTTTCCTTTTTGTCCTTTCTTTTTGTTAAAAAATTTTTTTTGGTTTATTTATTTACAAGCAGAGAGAGACAGAAGACAGACAGACAGATAGAATGGGTGCGCCAGGGCCTCCAGCCTCTGCAAACGGACACCAGACGTATGTGCCACTTTGTACATCTGGCTCTACTTGGGAACTGGGGAATTGAACTTGGGTCATTAGGCTCTGCAGGCAAGCGCCTTAGCAGCTGAGCCATCTCTCCAGACCTCCTCTTGTCCTTTCTCGCCCTTCATATCACCTCTAGTTCCCCTCTAGAATCATAGCCTATATTCAGTCTCACATCCCTTATTTACATCCCTACAAACATTAAGTTAGGATGCACATATGAGAAAGAACACGTGGCATGTGTGTGTGTGTATGTGTGTGTGTGTGTGTGTCTGTGTGTGTGTGTGTGTGTTTAAGGCAGTTCTTCATCAAATAGTTTCAGAAACTGCTTCTCTAGGATCAAAGGAATTCTGTGCTTGGGAAGCCATTTTCTGATATTTCTTAAGGTTCTGTCAAAACAATGTAGGTAAGCATGGATTTAAAATGTACATGGATTCAGTGGTGGAATACATGCTACTTGTACAAGACACCAGATGTGGCTTAAAGTACATATGCTGGCTTGATTTGCATGACACATTTTTAGAGACGTCATTTTAAAAAGTCGTCCTCAAATCATTAAGACCACAGAGAACAAAACCGGGCATCCCTACGTCCATCTGTCACTGCTGATGACTGTCATCTTTCCACAGGGTCTCACTGTCAGGTGCCCCAGACTTTCTAAAGAGAGTCCACACAGCATGGGGGGAGGTTCTCAGTGTTTACATGTTGAGCATATAGCTTAGTTTTTAAAAAAAAAAATTTCAGATTTATTTTTATTTACTAGAGACAATGAGAGGAAGAGAGAGAGAAAGACAGAAGAGAGGGCACCACAGGGCCTCCAGCCACTGCAAGCCAACTCCAGAGGCATATGCCACCATGTGCATCTGCCTTATGTGGGTCCTGGAGAATCGAACCTGGGTCCTTAGGCTTTGCAGGCAAATGCTAAGCCACCTCTCCAGCCCATAATATATTTTTGGCTGTTGATCATCCCACCCACGATTGCAGTCTTGTTTCATTGACTTCAATGAAACTTTTTTTTCAAAAGACACCTCCTTGTCCTACTACATTACATTACCTTACCTTATTCTACCACTTTGTGAATCAAAAAATGATTTTATTTTCACCCTGCCCTATCTTTCCAATTGTGTAATCATCACACTTTTTTATTTTAGCCTTCATATCCCAACCAGCACTCAATAAATTATATATAGTATAGTTACCATGAAGTGAGATATGAAGTGTCCCTAGAGTAATAATGTCTTCGGTTTGTTTTTTTAATGGTCACGATGACCTTCCTAAGCATTTCCGTCCTAGTTTAATATGTGTTACCCATTTATCATGTTTTTGTTGAAGACACGGAACACATTAATCACGTCTAGGAGAGTCCAAGGTCCATATTTATAAGATACTTGTTCATGTCATATAGAAACCATACTTCACACTCATATGTTTGATCTGTAGTGACCACAGCCGGCATTTGGCTTGGCTCCTCTGAGGATAACATTAATATTCAGTATTTCGTGCATGTGATTAGTTTCTGTATCCTGATGCCAATCTACCCCTGACCCAGTCATCTTTGCAAAATGCAGTTGCCTTGAAAATGACCGACTAGGTTTGAGGAGGTCAGAGGCATTCTCCTGCCTTCCCTTCTGCCACTACTGACATCATTTTGGGAGGGGATGTGGAGATTGACATTGACCTTAACCCTCCAAAGCCTTGGGAAATTCTTGCTCTAAAAATTACGTCATCTGTTTCCTGCTGCAGCTAGGAAAAAAAAAAGTGAACTGTGCCTCAGGCTCCAGACTCCCTTATCTTTGACTTGTGTGTGGCTTATAGCCCTGGTGATGTTCATGCTATAACCTGGAATCAACTTCCGTCTTTCACGTATTCTCTCCGTCCTTCTTACTCAGCTATAATCTGTTTCAGGGGTATCCATTTTTTTAAAATATATATTTTATTTATTTGAGAGAGATAGAGAGAGGGAGGGGGAAGAGAGAAAGAATGGGCATGCCAGGCCCTCCAGCCACTGCAAATGAACTCCAGATGCATGCACCCTGTGTGCATCTGGATTATGTGGGACCTGGAGAATCGAACTGGGATCCTTTGGCTTTGCAGGCAAATGCCTTAACTGCTAAGCTATCTCTCCAGCCCAGGGGTATCCATTTTTATTACCGTCCTTATTCTGCCTCTGCTGGTCAGAATGTTTAATCTTAAAAACCAAGAGCATGGTCAGCCCACCCCCATCAACTGCTTTCAAATTTTCTCCATGCTAACTCCTCCCATAGAGTGATCTTTCTTTCCAGCTCAATACCCATTGCTCTTCCTTACAGATTCTATTAACCGGGTTCTCGCCTCTCCTTTCCCCGTATTTGCTTGAGGCATTTCTGACACCAGAGGTGTACTAACAGAAACAGAGACTCACTAAGACTCCAGTCTTTCACAGGAAATACCCGTTAACCTTGGAAGAATGGCAGCACTGAACTTGGTTCAAAATTGGCGGCTACACACGAATATATCCAGTTTTTTGTTTTGTTTTGGTTTGGTTTGGTTTTGATAACCAGACCAGTATTTTCAGTATTCTTTCTAATTTACTTTAAACAAAAGGAAATACCTAAGCTAAGGTTGTAGCTTAGGGGCAGAGCACTTACCTAGCTCACACGAGGTGCTGGGTTTGGTCCCTAGCACGGTCAAAAGAAAGAATAAAATGAAAAGATAACAGTCATCAAGTTCAGGAGTTTTCCTAACTGAATTGTTATGGGCACTTTTATCAGAATATCTATTATATATTACATAGAATTATTAGCCAGCAGTAATGAACCAGATAATTTCCAGTTTTTCTAATTATGAATACATTCTTTGTTTGTTTGTTTGTTTGTTTGTTTTGGTTTTTCAAGGTAGGGTTTTACTCTAGTCCAGACTGGCCTGGAACTCACTATGTAGTCTCAGGGTGGCCTTGAACTCATGGTGATCCTCCTACCTCTGCCTCCCGAGTGCTGGGATTAAAGGCGTGTGCCACCATGCCCGGCAACAGTTACAAATTTCTTTTACTCTTGTGAGGTAGGGTCTCACTCTAGCTCAGGCTGACCTGGCATTCACTATGTAGTCTCACGGTGGCCTCGAACTCATGGTAATCCTCCTACCTCTGCCTCCCGAGTGCTGGGATTAAAGTTGTGCGCCACCATGCCCGGCTCGTGAATACATTACCTGCATATACCATTTATTTGCTTAGCTTTCCATTGCCCGACGATATCTAGCATGAGCCCAATGCACTCCAAAAAGAAAAAAAAAAAAACACAGTGGTACAAGCCTTCACATCCTACCTGGTTTTCTACTGACAGGTTGTCAAAACATGAGAAAACTGTGGGAATGAAGATGCTATTCCAATGATCTAAGCTACCTGTAACAAGGAAGAAAATTTCACTCGGAATCAATGAAAGAGAAATCAATCACCTCACGTTAGTCTGAAGAGAACATTGATTTCCTCTGAGTCGTGTTTTCTAAGTACGAGCTCTCCGGAGGCCTGGGAGCTCAATGAATTACTTATGCAGAGATGCAAGCTGAAGACGTGGCATGAATCATGTTCACTGCATGGCCTGGGAAGTAGAAGTGACTGTTGGGTTGGTACGATATGAATGTTGAGCAGGTCAAGTTTCTCCATAGTTTTCCTACAATCACTTTCTTCCAATTAGGGCCAATTGCTCAGATCAAAGTGTCTGTCTCTAGGGATGGAGAGATGGCTTAGCATTTAAGGCACTTACCTGCAAAGCCAAAGGACCCAAGTTCGATTCCCCAGGACCCACATAAGCCAGATGCACAAAGTGGTGCGTGTGTCTGGAGTCTGCAGAGGCTGGAAGCCCTGGCATGCCCATTCTCTCTCTTGGTCTCTGTCTCTCTCTCTATCCCTCTCTCTGTCTCTCTGTCTCTTTCTTCGCCTTTCTCTGTGTCAAATAAATAAATAATTTTTTAAAAAGTCTGTCTATAGAACATGCATACACACCATACACACACACACACACACACACAGACTATATAGCAAATTTATACAAGACTGCTGAGGACCGAAGCTCAGCCAGGCTATAACAGATATGTGGGTAGAGTTAAGTGAAAGCATTTGTTAAAATTCCTGTGGTGGTTGGGATAGAATGTTTTGGAAAATGTAAAAATAAAAAATAAACATTCTCAAATCTTATCAAGATTATTGTGTGTTTGGTGCATACTAAGTACACATATACACATCATGGTGTAATAGTGTACAATAGCTTAATATCGGTATTTAACGGACTTAATTAACCCTTGCTAAAGTTGTCTAATGGTGAAGTCGTTCCCATAGCATTTCAGAAATATGGATGTGAAGGAATTTGGAAGTCATCAAATCTAAATATTAATTTTACAATTGGCAAGATGAAGCGACATTGCAAGTCTTACCCCGAGGGCTGCTGCCTCGTTCCTCTTCTCATAATTTTTCTCACGATGACTGGAAGCAGCGATCCCACGTGACTTTCCGCGGATGGGCAGCCAAATCTGCATGTGATTTGCATGCGTGCTTCTAGCCTGGAGAGCTGGCTGACTTCACACGGTTATTTCCCTAATGGCAAGACGCCAAGAGCTTACGTTTTCTCCTGGGCAGAGCACCATCGGCCATTGATCCGAAACTAAATGTGCCTCGTACAGTATATTTGACTCACAGCATTTCTCTTGTCTTTACAGTAACCTGGAACAGACACTGCTATCCATAGTCTCCTGATGACAACGAGGTTGACAATATATGTATCATACCCTAGAAAATAGAATGAGGAGGTGGTAAATATCAATATTTAAACCTACGTCCCTCTGATTACTAAAACTTGTCTGTGCTGCTCCTGTCACTGCATTTTGTTGCCAGGGACCAGGGATTTAAAAGTAAAACAAAAAAAGAAAACATTGCCCAAAAAACAGACAAATGGGGGACGCAACCAAAGTGTCACCTATAACTCGTGCTTAGAGAAAACAATCTAGAATCACCTTGGCACCACCTCATGGCTTGTTGTCAGAAATATGACAGGCAAAGCTGAGCATGGTGGCGCACGCCTTTAATCCCAGAACTCAGGAGGCAGAGGTAGGAGGATCACCGTCAGTTCGAGGCCACCCTGAGACTACAGAGTGAATTCCAGGTCAGCTTGGGTCAGGGTGAGACCCTACCTCAAAACACCAAAAAAAAAGAAAAGAAAAAAGAAAGAAAGAAAGAAAGAAAGAAAGAAAGAAAGAAAAGAAAAGAAAGAAAAGAAAAGAAAAGAAAAGAAAAGAAAAGAAAAGAAAAGAAAAGAAAAGAAAAGAAAAGAAAAGAAAAGAAAAAAAGAAATATGACAGGATTGATTGTATCTGAGAGTGCCCCAGCGGTCCCATGCTCGATGAACAAAATAAAACCTCCCACCCAGCGTCCCTGATATGTTTGTAATATTGCCTGATTGAAATGGCATGCCTTCATTGGGATATAAAAATCTAGTCTCGTATGGGTGCTTAGTGACAAATTCTGAAGCCCCAGAGGACTAGGCAATGTTGGTGACACTGACAAGCCATGTGTCTCTGCAGCAATGTCCCTGAAAAATCCTGATTTCTGGGGGCCTCAAAGATGGATTCCACCTTAATGAATACCAGGTGTCGACTTCACACACGCTCTGGAAAGCCATGAACAATAGACAAGACCAGACCCAAGCACGCAGTTCTTTTGGTTTGGGAAGGAGTAATGAATTTCAGCTTGCCTGTACTCAAGCTACGCTCTGGAATAAACCCCAAGAAGGAGATGTTGGTTTCGCCCCCTAGTCTGCTCACAGAAGGTCGAGAATTGAACACCCTATGAGGACACCATACCAGTGTCAATATCAAGCCAAGTTCCCTCACTCCTGGACTTAAAGCCCTTCAACAGTAAACAGTGGCTTTTACAAAAATAAAAATTAAAACTCCAGACCCTGATATGTGGAGTTTAAGGCTCTCCCCTTCCTTGCTTTTAACCACTTCCTTCACGATCTCCTTTAGTCACAGTCAATGTCTTTCCTCCCCAGATTACTTCTCCTTGCTAAGCTTGGTCCTGTGCTCTTTTCTCTCCTTTACTGTCCGCCACCTTTCCTGTCCCCTCCAGAATCTGAACTGGCACCTCCAACTGTTTAAGTCCCTCTCATCCTCCGATTCTCACTTGGGCATCATTTTCTTCTCTAGGAATTCTTTCCTAACTCTGACTCCCGCTTGGGCTCTTCCCCGTGTAGACCCCCATCCTTCGATCTTCCCACTGTTCATTTGAATTGCCTATTACATAATCTCTGAGTACCCAGGAAAAAAGCAACTCGAGAAAAGATGAGGGTGTTTTTTTGGCTCGCATTTGGAAGGTGCAGTTCTACCATGGTGGGGAAGCTGGGCAGCTGGTCCCCTTACACCTAAGGTCAGGAAGGGGAGCCGTGAGATGGCTGTTGCTCAGCATTCGTTCTGTTTTCTATTCAGCCTGGAACGCTGCCCAAGAGATGGTACCACCCACAATCAGGGTAGGTCTTTCCCTCCTCAATTAAACCATTCTGGAAACACTCTTCCAGACACAGGAAGAGGCGAGTTTCCATGGTGATTCTAAATCCAGTCAAGTTGGCAAGGAAGGATTCACCCTTACCGTCTCTAGCCTTTCCTGGTAAGCCTGATAATAGAAAAGACATGTTCAGAATTAGCAAATATCTGTTAAACGTCCACTCCACGCTGGACATGTGGGATGAGGCAGTGATCTAGGCATTAAAGATCTTCTGTCGGTCTTGCTCAGCATTGCACCTGCTCTTGATGCACGTGCTTTTCCTGTTAGATAAGGTACATTTAGAAGAGAAGACGTGTAGGTGGGGAGCACTGACCTGTTCATTCTATACATGTATGTGAGGCAGACAACGTTTAGATAAAGGAAACATGCCCTCGTGGAATGTGGAATCAGACTGGTCCAAAGGGAAACTTTTAGAGACAACCTTCTGCGTGGACTAGGTTAGGTAAGGCCAATGGTAGAATATCTCAACATATCTTTGCAATATTACATGCCAGTCCCTCCCTATCTGATAGCAAACACACAGCTTGTGGCTCACCTCCTGAAGCCAGACATGTTTCAGAATGCTCTGACTATGAACCCTAGTAGTCTTGTTGACCCCCATTCCTCCATCCAAGTACTAACCAGACCCAACCCTGCTTTAGCTTCTGAGATCAGACAAGATTGATTGGGTGTGCTCAGAGTGGTACGGCCATAGACTCGATGGTACTTATTTTATAATAGTGACAGTTTTGCCACCAGTAACTAATCATAAAGCTATTTTCTTTATGTGATAGGTAACTTACCTAACAGAACTCCTGCTATGTGATATACATACCAAGCAATCGATGAATGAGATTAGATAGAAAGGACTCTGGAGACATCAACTGCAGGATGCAAGCATTTCTTCCCCAAAAGTTTAAATTTTAGGGCTGGAGAGATGGCTTAGCGGTTAAGCACTTGCCTGTGAAGCCTGAGGACCCCGGTTTGAGGATCAGTTCCCCAGGACCCATGTTAACCAGATGCACAAGGGGGCGCACGTGTCTGGAGTTTGTCTGCAGTGGCTGGAGGCCCTGGCATGCCCATTCTCTCTCTCTTTCTGCCTCTTTCGCTCTGTCTGCCATTCTCAAATAAATAAAGAAATAAATATACTAAAACAATTTGTTTAAAAAAAAGTTTAAATTTTATTGAGTAGCCACAAGTTAGACGCCGTATCTCTCAGTTTGTAGTACTTAAACAAGAGCAAGCACCTCGTTTAATTATCCAGACACATTGGCCTATCAATTCAAGCGCCCATGAGAATGATGTGAGAAGAGCGACTCCCTCAGAAGTCAGAATGTGAAAGCCCCTTTCTCTTTCTGATATCATTTGTGCGGCTACATTGGTTTAAAATTCTCTTATTTCCATAGGTGGACTGACATTAAAGAAAATCCTTGCCATCTGAGTGATTGGTAAAATAAGTATAATTTGTATGTGTAAAGACACCTTCAGTCACTGAGCAGATTATACTATTTTATATCTCTCCTTCAAAGCCAGTGTTACTGGGATAATGGAAGGGACTGGGAGAAAGGAGGAAACGGATAGAGAGACGGCGAAGACAGAAAGTAATAGCCCACCATGTTTGATGTTTGAGATGAGAATGAATGAGCCCACCTCAGTAATAATTTGATGTGAGAAGTCTAGCACTCCTTGAGTCTGCAAGAGAGAACGGTATGATTAACTAAGAGGAATTTTGGACTTCTGGAAATGCCTGTTAACTCTTTTTTCCCCAAAGTCCCTTTAAAATTATAACGAAGAAAATAGATGTAGGGCTGGTTGCTGACTAGTAAACCAAGGGAAGTGACCTCTTCTCTCTCAGCAGTGGAGAAACACTAAAGACACACAGTCCTGAGGTGCCCAGGGCTTAGGACCACCAGGCATCAAGACGAGAAAGACCACTGGGAAGCAGATAAAAATAGGGGAAGGATCCAAAGTTTACATGTTTAATGGGAGTCCTTTAAAGTGTGATTGTTAGCTACAGAAGCAGCCAAATTTTCTGAGACTTACAATAGAGATGGGTATTATTTGTTTAATACTTAGTAAAGTCAGGATGCCTATGTGGCATAAATGTAGGGAGAGAAGGAAGACAGGGTCTACTGGAGTAAGGTGGAAGCAAGAGAAATGGAAGGATGAGATTTTTGTTATTACTACTAGATCTTCAAATATCATAATGCATCTGGGTGTGGTGGCACACACCTTGAATCCTAGCACTCCAGAGGCAGAGGTAGGAGGATAGCTGTGAGTTCGAGGCCACCGTGAGAATACATAGTGAATCCCAGGCCAGTCTGAGTGAGAGTGAGACCCTACCTCGAAAAAACAAGAATAAAAAGATAACAAATATTGATATACTAAGAAATATCAAAATGGATGGAACACCTTGATGTAAGACCTGAAGCTATGACACTATAGAATAACATGTGGGGGAAAGAACACTTTAAGACACTGCAGAAGCAATGGGTTGCTATGACTCCAGAATACATGGGAAATATAAGGAAAGTATGTATCTAGACATGGGATCACAGGGCGGGAGAGATGGCTTAGCCCTTAAGGCATTGGCCTGCGAAGTCAACGGACCCAGGTTCGATTCCCCAGGACCCACGTTAGCCGTATTCACAAGGTGGCGTATGCGTCTGGAGTTCATTTACAATAGCTGAAGGCCCTAGCGTCGCCCATTCTCTCTCTCCCTCTTCTATCTCTCTTAAATAAGTAAAGTAAAATAGAAGATGTACATGGGATTATATCAATGGAAAGCTTCTGCAAAGCAAAGGTGTGACATTGGAGCTTCTCAAACCGAGAGCATTAAAGACCAGTAAGCGCACGACTGTGTGTGCCAGTGAGTTTGTTTCCAGAAGCAATCAGACCACAAGGGGCTCTGAACCGACCAACGGTTTCGTTCATCTGTGGATTCAAAATTGGACTACACTATTAGGACGTGGCAGGAGGCGCAAGGCGGTGCCCAGCGGAGGAAGTAGCGACCGAGGGTGTGGGCCTGAAACGTGTGTATTGCCGTGGCCCCTTTGCTCCTCTTTGCTTGCTGGTTGCCATGAGTTGAACAGATTTCTCCACCAGGCCATTCTTCCACGATGTCTCTGTCTTGCCATGAAATTCAGGTCACCAGATTCTAGAGAAATGGCTTAGCAGTTAAGGCACTTGCCTGCAAAGCCAAAGGACTCGGGTTCGATTCCCCAGGACCCACATTAGCCAGATGCACAAGGTAGTGCGTGTGTCTGGAGATCATTTGCAGGTGCTGGAGGCCCTAGAGTGCTCGCTCGCTCGCTCTCTCTCTCTCTCTCTCTCTCATAAGTAAAAATAAAACAGAGAAAAAAATTCAGGTCACCAAAGGTTTTACTTTTATAAACCTCAACCTAGCTCCACAGGGTTCTTCGGTAGCTGTTTCTGCTGTCCTTCGAGTGTACCTCCAGCACAGCGCCTGGTGAACACGGGCGCCTTACAAATAGCTGGTCACGCACACGTACAGAGGCTTCAAAAATGCTATTATTGTATTATTATTTTTATTTTTGTTTGTTCGAGGTAGGGTTTCACTCTGGTCCAGGCTGATCTGGAATTCACTATGGAGCGTCAGGATGGCCTCGAACTCACGGCGATCCTCCTACCTCTGCTTCCCGAGGGCTGGCATGAAAGGCGTGCGCCACCACGCCTGGCCCAGAAATGTTATTTAATAAAGCATTTCTGAGTCAATTGGCGTGGGTGGGGAGGAAGGAAGTTCTAGGGAACACTCAACTTGCAAAAGGACCAAATATAACTGGGAGCTATGCCAACTTTTCTTCCTTGTAAGGAATCAAAACCAAGGTAAACGTAGGGTCAAACCGCTCATAAAAGAGGAGGGTGTAAAACAAGCCTAGGTGGTCTATCTACGGATCTAATATGCTGGAGGTGGGGCTTGTAAACAGAAGGAATTCCATATCCCATCCATGCGACTGTGCTTCATGTGATGTTTTAACATACAAAACATAAACTTTTCCTCATCTGCCTTATTTAGACAATCAAGAACTGTTCAAAAGACTGTTGTGAGTGACACCATTGTGTAAGTAGGAATGCAGTTCTTATGTTCAAAAGGCATGCATTTGTTGAGTGAGGCTCCCATAACAAGATACTACAAACTGACTGGCTTGAATAAAAGACATTTAAGGGCTGGAGAGATGGCTTAGCAGTTAAGGTGCTTGCCTGCGAAGCCAAAGGACACAGGTTCGACTCTCCAGGACCCACGTAAGCCAGGTGCACAAGGGGGCGGATGCATCTGGAGTTCATTTGCAGTGGCTGGAGGCCCTGGTGTGCCCATTCTCTCTCTCTCTCTCTCTCTCTCTCTATCAAATAAATAGATAAAATATATTTTTTAAAAAGACATTTAAAACCAGGCACGATGGTGCATGCCTGTAAATCTCAGCACTTGGGAGGCCGAGGCAGGAGGATCACACAGTTTGGTCATTCTAGTTAAATGCAACATGTTCCAAGAGAGCGGAGGCCTGAGGTGCTTCCACCCCTCTTAAAAAAAAAAAAAAAAAAAAGGAGGGCTGGAGAGATGGCTTAGCGGTAAAGCGCTTGCCTGTGAAGCCTAAGGATCCTGGTTCAAGGCTCGATTCCCCAGTACCCATGTAAGCCAAATGCACAAGATGGCGCATGTATCTGGAGTTTGTTTGCAGTGGCTGGAGGCTCTGGTGTGCCCATTCTCTCTCTATCTATCTGCCTCTTTCTCTCTCTGTCTGTCTGTCAGTCTCAAATACATAAATAAAAATAAAAACAAAAAAATTAAAAACAACAGGAAGGAAGACAGGGAGCCTGGGAGGGAAGGAGTGATTGCCTCGCAGGATAGCAGGACATGATCGTGGGATCGGTAGGAGTGTTCCTTGTGATGCGGGGGGGGATGTCAGGTCTGTTTCTGATGCCATTTCTGATGATTTGCCTGAAATCTTTGGCTTTCCTTGGCTTGTAGATGCATCACACCAGTCTCTGTACACCTCTCCTTGTTTTATACGAATGCTAGCCATACTGGAGCGGGGGCTCTCTCTGTTAGAAATTATCTTAATTGGCTCCACCCTTAATGCCGTATTTCCCAACAAGGACTTGTTCTGGGGTACTGGGAACCAGGACCCCACTGATTCTTAAGACACCAATCAACCAGCGACTGAGCAACTGCTTCACCAAGCCGTGGCCCTCCCTCTGTCTGCTTCATACTTGTGTCTTATAAAGTTGGCACGTTTTATTATAACCCCGTTCAAGTCTCCCTTAGAAACACAGTGTGGCCTGAGTATCAGTTTGTGATCAGTTCCATGTCTGCCTCTGATTGTGATTATTACACTGGGTCCAGCCCAGAAAATAGGAATCCTCGGGAATCAAAACCGGTAGAGAAAGTTCCTTTTATCTGGATGAAAGACTGAAAGCTGGCAGGAAAACTGAAACCTTGAACCAAGTGACTCGGGACAGTGAGGAGAGCCCAACAGTAGACAAGCAACTGCAGATGACAGATTCAAAAGAGAGGGTCTGCAACTGATGATAACTAAGGCAAACCCAAGATGCAGAGTCACTGAAGAGCCACTGAGAAGAAGGCACTGGGCACACTTTCTCCTCTCAGACCAGAGTCCAGCCACTGCCCGATGTTGCCCTTCAGGATCTCTACGGCATGAGTGGTGGACAGGTCAGCTAGACTGAAAGGCCACCGTCAAGAGCTCTGACTGTTCTATCCACCTGGACGTATGGTTTCCGCACCATCGGATCATTTGGCTTTCCAAGAGTGCAATAGAGTTGTAGAGTTTCTACCTAACATTGACCTCAGAGCTAGTGCTCTAGAGCTGAATCACATTCTACAAAGTACTCAGGTATTCAGAAATGCTAAGTTACACGTGTGGGGGGGGTGTGGTGTGTGTGTAGTGTGTGCGTGTGTGTGGTGTGTGTGTAGTGTGTGTGTGTGTGTGTGTGTGTGTGGTGTGTGTGTGTGTGTGTGTGTGTGTGGTGTGTGTGTGTGTGTGGTGCTGTATGTGTGGTGTGTGTGTGTGGTGTTGTGTGTGTGTGTGGGTTTTGTGTATGTATGTGTGTGGTGTGTGTGTCCATGGTGTGTGTGGTATGTGTGGTGTGCGTGTATGTGTGTGGTGTGTGTATGTGTGTGGTGTGGTGGTGTGTGTGTGTGGTGTGTGTGTGTGTGCGGTATGTATGTGTGTGTGGTGTGTGTGTGTGGTGTGCGTGGTATGTGTGGTGTGCGTGTATGTGTGTGGTGTGTGTATGTGTGTGGTGTGTGTGCGTGTGTGTGTGTGTGTGTGTGTTTGTGTGCCAGAGAACAGAATCAGGTGTTGTTCTCAGGTGTAGTCCACCTTTTTAAAATATTTTATTTATTTATTCATTATTTATTGAGAGAGAGAGAGAGAAAATGGGAGTACCAGGGTCTCTAGCTGCTGCATATGGGACGCATGGGCACCTTGTGCATCTGGCTTACGTGGGTCCTGGAGAATCCACCTGGGTCCTTTGGCTTTGCAGACAAAGCACCATAACCGCTAAGCCATCTCTCCAGCCCAAAATGTTTTATTTCTTTCAGTAAAGTAATAACGACCTTGCAAAGCCACGACTATCATGACAACATCTATAAGAACATGACAGGGACCATGAGTGTGATTCATCAAAAAGAAATGTAACAAAATGGGCTGGAGGGATGGCTTAGTGGTTAAGGTGCTTGCCTGCAAAGCCAAAGGACCCAGGTTCTACCCCCAGGACCCACATAAGCCAGATGCACAAGGTGGCGCATGCATCTGGAGTTCATTTGCAGTGGCTGCCTCTTTCTCTCCCTCCCTCTCTTAAATAAATAAATAAAAATAAAAATATTTTTAAAAGTAAATGTAACAAATCACTGTAACAATGGCAACGTCAGGATAACTCTTGAGTTATTGATGCAATTAATCACTTATTCACAAGCTACCTAAGTGTTTTCAGGTGTGCGTAGAGTCCTGCTTCCTGTTCCCTGACGTTTACATGGAACGTTCTTGACTTTCACAATTTTGTTTCCTGTCCACCTTGTCATTGCCTGGCCCTCTTTCATCATGACTTCGGGATTTCAGGACTTATTGCTGTAACCGTCCCTTGACGGGCGGACAAAAGCTTCGAAGGGCGATAGTGATAGAGAGGAGTTAAGAAGAAATGCAAACGCCATGCTGAATGGAACGCTGGTCCTGAGCTTACCGTAATGCTGCAGAAATTAAGACTCTGGGGCTGGAGAGATGGCTCAGTGGATAAATGCACTTGCTTGCTGTGGTGGTTTGAATAGAATAGATGGCCCCCAATATATTCAGTTGTTTGTAGTTTGTATCTGCAGCCACCTGGCTGGAGGCAGTGTCACTGGGTGGATCTTAAGGTGTGGTGGTGGGTTTCAGATTTCAATCTAAAGATATGCATAGTGTGCCTAGCAGTAGTTCCTGAAGTGTGCTGTGCTGTCTGGCTTTTGACTTTAAGGCTTGTGCTTCTCTCTCTCTCTCTGCTTGGTCCTGTGAAGGCAGGCCAGCTTCTTCTGCCATTTATGGAACTTCCCCTGGATCTGTAAGCTTCAATAAATATCCCTTCCTCCATAACTGTGCCTGGTCTGGAAGTTCATCTCAGTGAACCTGAATCTGTCTGCTACACTTGCAAATAATGATAGCTCAGGTTCAATTCCCCATTACCCACAGAAATCCAGGTGTCCTAAGTGGCGCATGCATCTGCAGTTTGTGCTGACAGGAAGTCCTGTTATGCCCACATTCACTCTCTCTGCCCCCCTCTCTCTGCCCCCCTCTCTCTGCCCCTCTCTTTCTCTCTCTCTCTTTCTTTCTCTCTATTTCTCTCATAAGTAAAATACTTTTTTAAAACAGTGGCATAGAATAGATAAACAGATTAATGGAATGTAACTGAGTGTTGAGAAATAAACCCACGTATCTCTTGATTTAGATAAGTAAAAGACCACTCAAGCGGAAAAAAAAAAAAGTTGTCTTTCAACAACGCTAGATTCTTACACTTAACTTAAATAGCAATTAAATCAATCAGAGACTTAAAAATAAAAGTTAAAAAAATAAATTTCTCAGAATAAAAACTACATCTACATGAACTTAGATTGGCAGTTTCTTATATGTGGCACTAAAAATTTTAAAAAAAAAAGAATGGTAAATAGATAAAATGTCTTCATAAACATCGGAATCTTTTGCACTTCAAATGACGCTGGAGAGAAAGTGAAAGGATGATGTTCTTAATGCAAAGTTATTTAAAAACCATTTACTCAATAAGAGCCTAGTACTCAGAATATGTAAACAAATAATTCAATAAGATGTATATGCCAAAATATACAAGTGACCGATAGTCACATGAAAATCTACTCAGCATATTAGTGACTAGGAGATGCAAAACAAAAGCACACAGTGACACTAGATGACACATATGAGACAGAGACTAACAAGCACTGGTGAGAATGTGAAGAAATGGGAGCCTGAAAACATCGCTCATAGAAATGAGAAACGGGGCCGGTAGTCTGGAAAGCAAGCGGGCAGTTCCTTGACACGTTAAATACCAACCACCTGGCACAGGAAGCAAGAAAATCAAAAGAGCATCTTCAGAGGAACATGCAGGTAGAAGTGTCCACACGCAGCACTGTTAGTGACACTCAAAAAGTACAAACCACGAACCTAACAACGGACGCACAGGAGAAAGGTGCATGTCCACAAAATCGAACAGTGTTCAGCCATACAAGGGAATGGACTATTTTAACCTGCTGTGGCACTCATGCACATGGGAAAATGCTATACTGTACATATAAAAGAAGTCAGACAAAAGGAGCCATATAGTGTATATTATCCTACACATACATACTACAAAACAGAAAAACTCATGAAGATGATACAGGATTTCAAGTCCTAACACAGTGACTCTGGAATACCCATGTTTATAGTTAGAATAGGCACAATAGCCAGAAAATGAGACCAGCTTAGATATCCATCAACAGATGAATTGATTTAAAAAAATGTGGGAGCAGGGCGTGGTGGCGCACGCCTTTAATCCCAGCACTAGGGAGGCAGAGGTAGGAGGATTGCCAAGAGTTCAAGGCCACCCTGAGACTCCATAGTGAATTGCAGGTCAGCCTGGACCAGAGTGAGACACTACCTCAAAAAAAAAATATGCGGTACCTATACACAGCACAATTTTATTCAGCTCAAAAGAAAAACAAAATCATGGTACTTGCAGGAAAAATTAATTGAACTAGAAATTATTATAGTAAGTGAAATATGCCAGACTCAGAAAAACAAATAGCACATGTTTTCTCTCTTTCAAAGATCTAAGAGTTTAGTTTCTGCGTGGGTGTAGGAGTCATGAAACTAAAAATGGGACCATGATGAAAGGGGGAAATGGAGGTTAATAAAATATGTGTAACACAAAAGCGGGAGGAAGTTATGGGGGGGGCCAAGAGGAGGCACAAGGAGACAGGGGATGGGAATAGGGATGGAGGATCAACCAAAATGAAGTCTATGTGGAGATGTGATCATGAAATCTGTTATTCCGTGTGCTAACGTAAAAATCCAATGAAAGAAGAAAGTACATTGCTAACAAGATAAAGGAAGAAAGGGAGGAATTAAGGCTGGCTGGAAACAGGTAAGAGGTGTTTTGGGGAAGTAATGGAAATACTTTGGGATAGGAGAGATGTTTACACAATATAGCGAATACACCGTGAGCTTCAAAATAATGAGTTTTATCTTATATAACTCACACCTTGATTTCAGGGGGGGGCATGTGTTGATGTAGCATGCGTGTGCGGTGTGTGTATGTGTAGTATATTCATACGTAATGCAGACATACGGGTGCCCGCATGCAGAGTCCAGAGGAGAACTCCAAGGGGTCTTCCCCTATAGCTCTCCCACATTGTTTCCTTGAGCTGGAGTCTCTTTTTTTTTTAATATTTTACTTTTATCTAGTTACACAGAGAGAGAGAGAGAGAGAGAGAGAGAGAGAGAGAATGATAATAGGTACACCAGGACCTCCAGCCACAGCAAATGAACTCCGCGTGCATGTACCATCATGTGCATCTGACTTAGGTGGGTTCTGGGGGATCAAACCTGGGTCCTTGGGCTTTGTAGGCAAAACCCTTAACCACGAAGCCATCTCTCCAGCCTCTGCCATGTTCAGTCAGACAAGCTAACTGGCTGTCCAGCAAGCCCCAGTGATTCTGCTCTCTCCACCTCTACCTGCCCGTAGGGCCGGGGCTGTGGGTGCGCTTGGCCACTTAGGGGTCACACTCACAGGCAAGCTCCTTAAACGAGAAGCCATTTCTCCAGCCCAGAAGTACATAACTTTTGTTTCGTTGTTGTTGCTGTTTATTTTTTTTATTTTACAGGGAATCATTGTTGAGTGATTGCCTTGAGTCTCAGAAGAAACTTTGGACTTGTAAACTGTGTGGGGACTGTTAAAGACTGTGGGAACTTTTGAAGCTGGAATGAATACCTTTTGCATTATGAAATGGCCATAAGCCTAGGGGAGCCAGAGCCAGTATGTTATGATTTGAAAAGGAAATGTCTTCTGGATGCTTACTGACTGTGGATGCACCTCATACTCCTGTGTAGCAGACAGCTTCACCTCACTGAGATGAACTTCCAGACCAGGCACAGTTATGGAGGGAGGGATAGTTATTGAAGCTTACAGATCCAGGGGAAGTTCTATAATGGCAGAAGAAACTGGCCTGCCTTCACAGGTCCAGAGAGAGAAGCACAAGCCAAAATCCACACAGCAGAGCGCACTTCAGGAACTCTAGCTAGGCATACTTTGCATATCTTTAGACTGAAATCGCAGACCCATCAGCACACCTTGAGATCCACCCAGTGACACCGCCTCCAGCCAGGTGGCTGCAGATGCAAACTGCAAACTAATAAAAAAAAAACTGATGTATTGGGGGCCATCTATTCAAACTACCACAGCCTGCCTCCATGCCTTCTTCACCACGATGCACTATAGCCCCTCTTGAGCTGTAAATCAAAACAAACCCTTCATTTCTCACGGGAGTTAGAAAGGTCACAGTGTAGGCTTTGGTGGCCCTAATAAACTAGGCTCAGCTACATGACCTCAACAGACCAATTAAAACAGACAAGTCATTGTAAAAAGCAAAGAGAAAATTATTCAGTGTGGCCACTTGGGAAAAGTAACCCCCCCCCTTATCCCAACTACATCTTCAAGTTACCCAACATGAAGTTGACAAAAACTATACACAACTAAGCAGTCATGGCTAAGCCATCTCTCTAGCCCCCAAAATAAAATATTTTTAAAAGAAATATAACAGGGAGTTTATTGATAAATTGCCACGGGGTGACATTGCTGAGGGCAAAGAAGGAGCTGGGAAAAGATCTAGCCACAACGCTGCGTACGCCAGGCCTCAACCAATCCAACGAGATCTGGATGACCTAGAGGCAAGGGTGTCCATACCAGCCTATGGCGACTCATGAGTTCGGGGAGTTGATTTCTAGAGGGCGACTCGGCTAAGAGGCATGACTACCAGGATGATTAGAGCCTGGGGAGTGAGCTCTGTCTCCCGCAGGGGGCCATGGGTAGCAAACCACTGCATCCCCTGCAGGGGAGTCTGCTGACTGGGAATAGGGCACCTGCGTCTCCAGGGGAGCTCTGGTAGAGAGCAGTGCCTGTCACACAGAGTGCTCCTAACTGTGTTTGAAGCAACGTGTGGGCTGCAATCCCCATTAGCTATTTCTTTTATTTTTTTATTATTATTAAGAACATAATTTGCATAGACACATCATGTACCGGAACGATCTTTTCCTTCCTCCCTGCCCCCGTTTCACAGGGTGCTTCCTCAGTGGGGTTGCTGGTATTCCCCATGGGGCTCTGAGTTATGCGTTGTGGGAACGGCAGTCAGGAATTGGTGGGAAGCAGTGCCTCTGGGCATGACATCCCAACCTGTGGCTCTTACAATCTTTCCTACCCTCTCTTCCGCAAAATTCCCTGCGCCGTGGTGGGTGTGTTTTAAGTCTACTTCAGTGATGAGCTCTTAGGAGCCTCTGGATCTCTGCTTTGGTAGGTGTTGAGTGTCCTCAGCATCTGTCTCCTTCTCCCTGGCGCTGATTATCAGGCTCTCCGTGGAAGCAGCGCTCTTGCTCGTCTCCTCACTTCTTCCTCTGCGGGTTCACCTGGGTCTTGGCTAAAATGCGGAGAGTGGTTTATCTCCTTGGGTCTTGCTACCTTCTAAAAAAAAAAGACAGATTCTGCAAAAGACAGTGACGTCAGCATAGGTTAAATAGGATAGGTGTTGTTAATTTAGAGAGATGTTTATTTATACAGACCCAGTAAGGGAATTATGGGGGAAACCTAGGTGTTCCAAGAGTTAAGGAACAGCTATAGGGTGGACTTGTGTCCCCTTGGAAAGAGGACGCACAAGAGAATGGGGTGAGGCTGTCTCGAGGCCCACAGGCTGCAGTGGCTCATAGATGGGCGCCCAAACGCCATCACAAAATCCACACGACCATTATCAATCCCTGGAGGATAAGGTTAGCTGCAATCGGGCTAAAGGAAAGGACATGAAAGGTACCAACGCAGTTTCCTACTTTCCCTCACAGCCCTCCAGAAAGCACGTCCGCCACCCTTGCTAAATCCCCTTGTTACCGCTTGCCACCAGGCACAGTGGTGTGCCAGAGAGCCTCTGTGAGTTTTAAGCCAGAGGTGAAAAAGAGAAGAAAGGTACAGGAATTATAGGCATGAACTAACGCAGTAATCATGATAGCACTTGACGGAAATGAGCAACCCATGAGCAACTGCCTTCAAATGGGATGCACGAAAGAGCAGCCCGACTCGCCTCTTCCTACCCTGCCATACACTGTGCTTTGCTACTGCCAAGTGGGAGGCGGATTCTCCAATAAGGCATACTTTATTATTGTTGATTTTTTATTGACAGCTTCCAGAATTTTAAGCAATCCCCACCCACCGACTTTCCCCTGTGAAACTCCACTTTCCATCCTATCCCCCTCTCAATCAGTCTCTCTTTTATCTGGATGTCACAATCTTTTCCTCCTATTATGATGGTCTTGCGTAGGCAGTGTCAGGCACTGTGAGGTCATGGATATCCAGGCCACTTTGTCGATCAATAAGGCACATTTTTCTGTGCATGTGGCTGGGTCCAGTTTTTCGTGTGTATTCCTCATGCATACCTGCTGTGTGCTGGCCAGCGAAGTCTGTTTCGGCAAGTGTGGTCCGTGTGCATTCTTTTCCACATAAAAAGACAAGTGTGTACACAACTGAAGCTTGCTGTATTCCACAATTGCCAGTAGGTGACCTGGCTGTGATTCCGGCATCTTCAACTGTTTGAGCGCACCTCCTTGGGACTTTAGCATAGGCTGGCAGGAGCCTTTCTCCACCTCTGCTGTTACAAAGATCAGATAATGCAGAAGTCATGGAAAGTTCTCTCTCACGGAGCTGAAGGTTGGAAAGTTCAAGATTAAGGTGCCAGCGTATCCAGTGTCTGTGGAGGACTTCTCTCTCTCTGCTTGCAAGGCGTCTGACACTACGTCTGCAAGAGGAGAAGGGCAGAAAGGGCAAAGGGGATGGACAGTCCTCCCATGAAGCCCGTTCATGTGGACACCTCGTCCGATTCATGAGGACACTCGTGGCCCTTGCAACTCAGCGACCTCGGAAAGCTACATCCCCTCATAGCATTAGGAGAGGCGTGAAGCTTCCTTAGGATTTCTGGTGGCGACACCATCATTCACACAAACGCACCAGATAAAAATAAGAACAGGGCTGGAGAGATGGCTTAGTGGTTAAGTGCTTGCCTGTGAAGCCTAAGGACCCTGGTTCAAGGCTTGATTCCCCAGGACCCACGATAGCCAGATGCACAAGGGGGCACACGCGTCTGGAGTTTGTTTGCAGTGGCTGGAGGCCCTGGTGCATTCATTCTCTCTCTCTCTTTCTCTCTCTCTCTCTCTCTCTCTCCCTCCCTCCCTCTTTCTCTCTCTGTCACTCTCAAATAAATAAATAAATAATAAACAAAATTAAAGGAAAAGAACTATAATAATAAAGTGTGCAAAGGCTGAAGGACCTCTGAGCTGTCTCTATCTCACGAAGACTGTTTGGAGCAGTGCAAAACCTGGATCTTGGGCCAAGACAAGTAACTGTGGACCGTGCAGCCTGTTCGCTGGTCACAGCTGCTACAGGCCCCAGCTCTGAGCTTTTGCAGTGTCTTGCAGCTGTCTGGGCAGCACTGGGAGCAAGAAGCAAAACCCCAAATGCTATTTGAATATTTGACCTACTTAGGAAAGGAAGAGGGTGGGGTAAGAGAGGGTGGAGAAAAAAAACTTGCTTCTGTAAGAGCTGTGTGTAATGTATTTTAAGTTCATGTAAAGAAGTTAACTAATACCTCAGGAGAGCCTGTTTTCTGATTTTTTTTTTTCTAGAAAAGGTTATATCATTTGAAAATATGTAGTACCAGAAATCACAAACTTGTTAAGCATTGCCTTATAGTTCTCTTGTTTAATTCAGAAAAATATCTGATAGAGTTGCTTGGCTATATTTTTCTTTTTGCTCCCTTCATTACCATATTTTTTTCATCAAATAGATGTTCATCACTTTCCATTCTCTGAAAGGCACCAGTGTAGTTCGGGCTCTTGTGCTCTGACCTTTGGAATAATTCACAACTCAACAACTGAGTGCTGTTCCCTTATTTTCCAACCTCAAAGTTAGCAAGTAACTGCTGGCGTGGTCTATGACCTATAAGAAAGAACGCTGGAAAGCTTACAATTGTTAGAGAATGGCAGTCTTTTCTGAAAAGCCACCAAACACTGAATGTCTTGTTCCAAGACGAAGTAAATAACAAGGCTTAAAAGTGATTTCTCTATATATTTCCGTATAATCTGTGAATTAAATTACTCTTGAATTTAAGTATCTCACTGGTCATGTTTAATTCCTGCCCACCATGAGCCAAACATGTTTCTTGAGACAGAGATTCGGAATGAGCAAGGATCCCATAGACTAGGGGTAGAGACAGACATTTAAGGAATTCAAATTCATTTCGGCAACTGAAGCAACAGACCCATGTATTGAGTTCTGTGAGAAAGGCAAGAAAATCTCCACAAGGTCCAGTTTCCCAGCTACATGTTTATGTAGCAACATGAATTCATTCTTGATAGTTCTGGTTACATATGCAACTCTCCACTTATCCAGAAGTCACCATGCGTTTAGTTTCTGTCTTCTCCAGTAATGGCATTCACGTGAAAGTTCTCTCTGGGCTCAAAGCATGTCTGTTCTTGACCACCATTAAATTCCTAACACTAAATATGATGTGTAAAAGAGGTCCTGACCAACTCTTGAATTTTATTAGTGAACACACACAAATATATGTATATATATGTGTGTGTGTGTGTGTGTGTGTGTGTGTGTAGAGAGAGAGACAGAGAGACAGAGAGAATGAGAGACAGAAAGATAGTTTAGAGAGGACAATAGAGGAAAGTATGGAGAAAAACATGGGGAATAGATGATATGCTAAGTAATTTCTCCTTTTATCTCATAGTTATCTGGTAAAGAGGCATGTTGGGCAAAAACAAAACATAATTGAACTTTCCTTGAAATAATGAAGACATCACATTTTTCACATGTGTTGTGCGTGTGTATACGTGCCTTGTGTGTGTCCATGAGTGTAGAGGCCAAAGATGACTCTCTTCCTTCATCAATCTTCATTCTTTTTTTTTTAAATCCTTTTTTCATTTATTTATTTGAGAGCAACAGACAGAGAGAGAAAGAGGCAGATAGGATGAGAGAGAGAGAGAGTGGGCGTGCCAGGACCTCCAGCCACTGCAAACGAACTCCAGACGCATGCGCCCCCTTGTGCATCTGGCTAACATGGGTCCTGGGGAATCGAGCCTTGAACTCGGGTCCTTAGGCTTCACAGGCAAGTGCTTAACCTACTAAGCCATTTCTCCAGCCCCAATCTTCATTCTTAATTCCCCTGAGACAGCGTCTCTCACCGAATCTAGAGCTCACTAGTTTAGTTACAGAGCTAACCAGTGAGCCCCCAGGGATTCCTCGCCTCTGTCTCCCAAGCGCGGGGACTACAGGCACGTACCACCAGGCTCAACACTTTACACAGGTGCCGGGAATCTGAACTCTGGTCATCATGCTTTCAAGGCAATCACTTTACTCACTGAGCCATCTACCAACTCTCAAAAAAAAAAAAATCACTTTGTTATTGTACTGTGTTCATTGATTAAGATTGTTAGTTTGTAAGGAACAGAAGTTCACTAGAGTTATCTTTATTCTAAAACTAAACATGCAGGATGGAAAGATAGCTTAGTGGTTGAGGTGCTTACCTGTGAAGCCCAGAGACCCAGGTTTGCTTCCCTAGTAACCACATAAGCCAGATGCACGAGGGGGTGCATGCGTCTGGAATTTGTTTGCAGTGGCTGGAGTCCCTGGCATGCCAATTCTCTCTTCCTCTATCTGCCTCTTTTGTGCACTCTCTCTGTCTCTAATAAAATATATATATATTTATATATTTATAAGTATAAAAATAAACATGCAAAGAAAATTACAGTATCAACAGTCAACCAGATCATATGAAGACTCGCTAGATATTATCCGTAGCTTTGGCAAGAGCAGTTTCATTGAGGTAATGTTATCAGAACAAACCTGCTGGTAAGACTGGTAGGAAGCAGTAGAGATACTGGTCATGGACTATCATAGAAAGAAGCTAGACAAGGAAAGGGAGCACACAGGCCAACGGGATGCTGAGAGCCCATGCTTCCAGAGACCTGCTAAATATCAATGATGAGTACTAAAATATTAAACTCACGCCTCCCACAGCTGGGCTCAAATATTAAGCCGAGTAGCCAATAAGTGTATGTGTAAGTGGTGAGAGAAAGCACGATTTTCTGGTTTTGGTAGAGCCCTCAGCAAAGGTCAGAAGTCACAAAATCAGTCCTGTCATGGTTTATAGGGACTTGTTTTCACCTAATATATAAAGCTGTAGATTTAGTTCACATCAGATGCAAAAAGAACCAGGAAAAAAAAAACTCAAGCCTATGGACGCGCCAGATGGTGCCGAGGTTATTTAGCACTAAACTGACCATGTCCAAAGCTGAATGAGACCGAGTTCTGTTTTCAACCCGAATCTGCAGGGGCATAACCGTTCAAATTCTGATTGTAAGACCTAGCCCTACCTTGGAGGTCAGAGTGTACGGAGGCACCACTGAATGCCCTAGACCCAGAGACGTGGGCTCTGTGCGTGTGCGTGTGCGTGTCTGTGGGGGGGGGGAGCACGTGTGGCTGTGTGCCTATGTGTGCAGAAAAGACAGACAGAGAGACAGACAGACACGGGGAACAAAAGAGAGAATTTCTTATTCCAAATTAACACTTTTACTAAAATTCCAAATCATATGGAAGAAAATCTAAGTCCAAAAAGAAATATTAATAAAAACCAGAATCAACAAAATCAATAGGCAGCTGATGGAAACTTTCCATACGCTGTGTATTGAACACTGTGAGAGAGACTTAAGGTTACTGAGGTAAGTGGAAAGGTAACTGAAAACATGCTTTTTATTGAGGCAGAACGGGAAATTTCTTAAGCAAAAACAAACACAAATGCCAACATCAGACGTGACAGGTACATAGATGAGTAGTTGGTTGACAGGTAGATGCTATAGGTGACTGACAGATGATTGGTAAATGATGATAGACATAGATATGCAACGGAAATTTAGATACATATGCTAATTAGCAATCACGGGAGTACTGCTGGGCATGGTGGCGCACACCGTTAATCCCAGCGCTCATGAGGCAGTGGTAGGAGGATCACTGTGAGTTCGAGGCCAGCCTGAGACTACGTAGTAAACTCCAGGTCAGTCTGGGCTAGAGTGACACCCTACCACAAAAAAAAAAAAAAAAAATTGGAGGAGAAAAGGAATTGTAGAAAATTTAAAAAATGTGTGCTTGCTTTGGCAGCATATTTACTAAAATTGGAACAATACAGAGAAGATTAGTATGGCCCTGCACAAAGCATTCCATACTTAAAAAAGAAATTGTCGGGGCTGGAGAGATTGCTTAACAGTTAAGGCGATTGCCTACAAAGCGAAAGGACATCAGTTCGATTCCCCAGGACCCACGTAAGCCAGGTGCACAAGGTGGCACATGCATCTGGAGTTTGTTTTCTGGAGGTCCTGGTGTGCCCATTCTCTCTCTCTCTCTCTCTCTCTCTCTCTGTCTGCCTCTTTCTCTCTCATGCTCTCTCAAATAAATAAATAAAATTTAAAAAGAAATTGTCAATGGCTTAGAAAATTAAAAGGAAGTGTTGTCTACATAGCAAACCCCAAAAACTAATAAGCTGAAGCATAAAACTCAATAATTCTAGCAGGAGGAAATGTGTCAAAAGCAAAGGTTAAAAAAAAAAAATCTACACTGAGAGCCTACAACAACAACAAAAAAAATTCAAGTTCCTGAAGGAAAAGGGTATAATGTAGTTCTTACACGTAATAAATAAACACATTGTTCCCATTTTGCATTATCATAGAATGTTGCTTATTTCCTTGGCATGTCCAAGACTCTACTGAACATAAAATAAGTCTTACCACATCAGTGGCTGGTAGTTAGTTACTTTGCCTATCAAGAACTTTACAGGAAGATCTAATTAACTAGAAAGCTTGATAAGGCGGTATATTTCTGCAAAGTCATAACATGCTCCAAATGGCAACATAAGGTCAAATGCCAATGGTTTTAGCCTTAAATGACCTGTCATTACTTCCCTGAAATGCACTCCCTGGAATTTGCAATTGTTGTGAAATGTAATTATGATTAAAGGCAGAATCTTGTGCTGTGTGCTACCCTGGAATGAAAAAAAAATCACAAAACTTCAACTTATTTTTTAAGTTTAAATATATTCAAAGGGGGAGTAAAGGAAACGAACATGTTGTGAGTATATTAGACAAGTCTATCACAGAGTATATTAGGCAATCTTACTTTATAGGACTTACAATAGGCGAATGAAGAAAGTTCATTAAACACGTGAGAGAGATTTCAGGCTCAAAAACATAGAAGTAATGTTCTCTGTGAATAGGTCTACCAAAAGGGTTGGTAAGGGCTGGAGAGATGGCTTAGAGTTTGGGTGCTTGCCCGTGAAGCCTAAGGACTCTGGTTCGAGGCTAGATTCCCCAGGACCCACGTCAGACAGATGCACAAAGTGGTGCACGCGTCTGGAGTTTGTTTGCAGTGGCTGGAGGCCCTGGCGTGCCATTCTCTCTCTCTCTCTCTCTCTCTCTCTCTCTCTCTCTCTCCCTCCCTCCCTCTTTCTCTCTCTGTTGCTCTCAAATAAATAAATAAAAATAAGCAAAAAATAAAAAAAAGGGTTGGTAAGGATGTAGAAGGGCAAATGCTTCTGGCAGCTTGACAGCCCAGAATTTTAAAGAACCTTAAAATTATTCAGGATAGAGCTTCAATGTCCTGCAACCTCAAAGGACATTAAAATTCTCCAAGTAACCCTGGTGCTGGCCCGCTTTCAGCAAAGGAACAGTGAATCTGTCATAATGATGACTGGAGTAGACCTCATTTCAGATTCTATGTCTCCTATGTTATGATCCTAATACACCCTACAGGTCTTAAATTCAAATCCAAGATGACAGGTTAGGTGCTATGCAATCTACTAAGAGAACTGGACACAGGGTCAGAACATCCTGTGATGTGGTGATATAATCATCACCCAAGTATAAATGAGTACGTCCTTGTGAATAGCCAAGAGCACTGTACAGACAGACATAATGTTGATAATAATTGGTATGAGGAGAATTCACCATCTGTAGCAGCATTTATGTTATTACAAGATTTTGATCTTCAGCCAAACGTCATCAGCATAAGTGGTGATTGCTACGGTTTTGGATATCTCATAGATTATTGGGCAACTTCTGGCCAAAATAGACTTACAATTGCTCCCCATGGTTTGTAGGGGCTTCTATGTCATGGCATCCACTAGCGCAGTGGTGACTGTCCACCAGAGATCCTTAGCAAAGTTCTGGGTGGTGTTTGACGTTGTCCAGAAATCTGATGGCATTACCTATATTTGTGCCAATTCACTGCAATATAGCCAAAGGAAGGATTGGTAGATCATTTTTCTAGTGCCAAATAAGCTTTTTTTTTGAAGTCTCCACTGTGTATGGTCCATAGCTTGAAGGTGTATAAATATAATGATAATTTATAGTTAAACATTTCACTGTAATTCAGTCAACTTCAGCCTTTTTCTTTAAAAAAAAAAAAAACTAATAACCTTAGTGGGTTGAGCCTTATGAATCAAAGAACATTTCTTGCCAAGCTTGACACTCACTCAAAACTCACAAATCTGAGCTTTGAAGGCAAGATAAAACATTTGGAAGTTTGTGATCATTTACTCATAACCAAATTTAACTTCCTCTTTGGAAGGAGAAAATTAATATTAAACCTCATTTGAAAATCCCCAAAGTTAGAAGGACAAACATAATATACCAAAACATGTGGTTTTCGCTTCCTTTAGATATACATTTTTTTGAGGGGGGAGGGTTTTTGAAGTGTCTAAGAGTTACAGAAAGTCAAAAATGTTTATCTCATGGGACTGTGGTGAGACTCTCTTGACTCTTGATTCCTGCATGAACAGATGCACACAATATTGTGACTGTAGTCTCCTTTCCTGAGAGGGATATGTTAAGAAATGACAGTGTTTGAGAAGCCCTTTCAGACTTAGACTATAGTCATGAATGTTTTCTTTTGAAAGTCTCCGAATAGTTCCAAGAAACTTATGCAGGACATGAAAACTAGCCCAATGCAGAGACCTGTTCATGAGCAGTTCTCTCCTCTGTAATCGGTACACGCATTCTCCTGTAGACCGACTGAGTGACGTCACGTGTTAAGCGTCTAGGACAGTATCCCAAAGCACACAAGTCCACTGAGTAACTGTTACCGAGGAACGCATATTTTGTTTTATTTAGTTTCAAGCCACACACAGCTATTTAGTTTCAATTTAATTGAAATTAAATAGCTGCATGTGGCTAATAGCTACTGCAACACGGCAATGAAACTCTGTGGAGAACGACTAAACCTTGTAGAATAAGCACTTCTTACATAAGTATAAAAGGACAAGGTGGAGGAGGAGGAGAAGGAAGGAGGGAGAAGGAGAGAAAGAGGAAGAGGACGAGGAATACGGAGAAGGAGAAGGAGGAGGAGGGAGGAGGAAGAGGAGGGAGGAGGAGGAGAAGAAGAAGAAAGCCCTTGTGATTTGTCAAACACCTAGTACTTTGCCAGGTCACTTCATAGAACCAGTCTCTACCTTTATCCATGCCCTGGTGTGAGTTAACAGACTCTTGATAAGAGCCTATCCTAATTTCAGGAAGGGGGGCTCCAATGGTAAGCCCAAGGGTGAAGACCAGACATAGCAGCGTGGAGTACAAGAGCCCTGGCGAGTCAGCACAGTGGGCAAATGGACCCCGTCATGCGTGCAGCAGAGCAGAGTACTGCGTATGTGCGGTGGGTGCCGCTAACTCCCAATGCTCAGAAGTCCTCGCTGGGGCCTCCGATCGTAGGTGAGTTTGGTGTGGTCCTGAGCCTGACTCCAACATCTTGGCGCGTCCTCAGAAATGGAGCAAAATTCAAAATGAACTGCCAGGAGTGCCTTCGAATTACAAACTTAACAAGCTGCTGGGAATGGGACAGGGCTACAAGTAAGAAAAAGCGTCCCTAGGGTGACTTTGAAGTCACACTTGACCTCAAATATATCTGCCACAACCCACACCTTATCTCTTCTGCAAAGGCTGTAAGCTCTACCCTTAAGTCGCACCCCAAATCTAACCGCCTTTCATCACCTCTGCGCTGATCTGTGTCACACAATGATGCTTGCAACCGCTTTCTCGATGTTGGTTTTGCTTCAATCTTCACCATGCTGTGGTCTATTTTGAAAGAGCACAGAATGCTCCTTTAAAAAGAAGTCAGGGGCTGGAGAGATGGCTCAGCAGTTAAAGCGCTTGCCTGCAAAGCCAAAGGACCCACGTAAGCCAGATGCACAAGGGACGCATGTGTCTTATCCCACTGATGGCATAAAAACTGGAGAATTATGGCTGGAGAGATTGCTCATAGGTTAAGGCACTTGCTTAAGGACCCTGGTTTGATTCCCCAGTACCCAATAAAGCCAGATGCACATGGTGGCACGTGCATCTGGATTTTGATTGTTGCAGTGACTACAGGCCCTGCCATGACCATCCTCTTTCTCTCTCTCTCTTTCTCTCTCTCTCCCTCCCTCTTTCTCTGTCTCTTAAATACATAAATTAAAAAAAAAATTAATTGGGGAATTGCCCACATTTGACTTAAAATTCCTGCATAACCTGATAAACCTGTAATCATGTCGTTTTGGTCCTTTCTTTTTCCATGTCTTGATATGAGTTCAGCTTGGCAAGCTCACAGCAAAAGCACCCGATGAATTTGGACACTAAGCACAGGGACATTCCACAGGACATAAACCACGAAGGCTTCATTGTTCTCTTTCCTCACAGTGTCTTATCTTTAAAAAAAAAAAAAAAGTAAAATCAAGTTTTCAAAGTAGTAGCAAACTCCTTAGCCTTCTCATTGACAAATTCTAGTTTTACTTTCGTGTGTTTAAAGGTTAAGAATATCATATTGTCAGCACCAGAATTCAGGTGCCCAAGCTGGCCTGCCTGGGATTCTTTTCTTACAGTCTCTAGCTCTTTTTATTGCTCCCCCAAGCTAAGAGGAATAAGTTCCTGCAAGGTGCAGTTTTGCCTGCTTTAACATAATGCTGCCTACCCACCTCGCTCCAGGTACGAGCAACAGAAAAATTAGAAAATAAAATAAAAGTTTTGCTTGTATTCTAATACCTTCCTAGGGCCTACACAAACCAGCTCATGTAAGCCTCAACAACTTAACAGTTGCATAAATATTAATATAACTTCGCTCGCGACCCCTGTTTGATTCATGAGTGAAGCAAAAGTTGGCAGAAACTCTATTTTAAAGCCGGTTCGTTGGCATACTGCTATGTGTGACCTGGGAATCCTGGGCTCTCGCTCCATATTCTCTCTGGCTCATGGCATGATCGTCCTCAGAACTGTGCTAACAGTGTGGAAAAACACGCCTCCCGTGTTATATCTTCTCTTAGTCTTCATTCCTTTTGGTTGTCTGTAGCTGAATGCATGATGTCTGATGCTTATCTTGTGGGCTCGCTTGTTATTTTTCTGTTCTAGTCTTTACCATTTTGGGGTTCTCCTAACCTCAGGGCCATGTTCAAAGAACATATCTTAAATCTCCTATGGTCCATGATAGGTTTTTGAGGCATGATGGAGACAGCACTGAACATGGGACTTCATGGATGGCTATGATTCAGATGAACAAAGACGGGGAAAAATGAAGGTAAGCTGTTCTGCTTCTTCAAAACCTTCCAAAGATGCAGGGTTTCTGGGCTGCCAGGAAGTGGTATTTCTTATCACGTATGTGGCTTACTTTGTCCACCACAGGACAGATGTTCGTCTGATTTCCTGGCGAGGCTTTGTAGACATTAAGTCTATATGTGAAGTGTAAGCCTGATTTGTTAATAGTAGACTCATTATACCCGATTAACCTAATTATCAATCGCCACTTCATAAAGTCATGCAAGTTCTTTATATAATCATAGTGTTTTGCTGTATCTAGGAACAAAAGCAGAACGCATTTTATTGTGTTTAAGTAACTCATAGCATTTCTGTTAACAGGACAGACAGAAAGGAAGAAAGAGAGAGTCAAATATGCATTTTTGAAACCTGGGTATCAATGGGACCACTTAAAGAGAGTTTTGTTCAATTACCAGTCAAGAAAAGGTTAAGGATAAAGACAGATGATGTTCATCTGGGGTCTTCTCATCTCTCTCAGCTTTTACACGTGGGCTTCTCCGACCTCAGCCATGACATCTCAGCTTAGAGGTTTTGGCTTCTGAGAAACCACCTGACTTCCCCAGACTGTGCTGTGTCCTTCATACACACTTTTCTTACACACCACTCACCCCTAGTTACATAGATCAAAATGTCCACTGCACATTATAACAAAATTTACAAAGGCCTTAAGTAGCCAACAAAAGATGACATAAACTCTATGCAGTGAAATGCAATAATGAAAAATTAGGGCTGGAAAGATGGCATAGAAGTTAAGGTACTTGCCTGAGAAGCCTAAGGACTGAGGCTCCATTCCCCAGTACCCACTTAAGCTAGATGGACAAGGGGGTGCATGTGCCCGGGAGACTTTTTCCAGTGGCTGATGGCCCTGACCTGCCTACTTCTCTCTCTCTCTCTCTCTCTCTCTCTCTCTCTCTTCTCTTTCTTTCTTCTTCTTCTTCTTCTTCCTCTACCTCAAATAAATAAATGAATAAAATATTTTTCAAAAATTAATCTGCAGCTGGGCGTGGTGACACATGCCTTTAATCCCAGCACTTGGGAGGCAGACGTAGGAGGATTTCCATGAATTTGAGGCCACCCTGAGACTACATAGTGAATTCCAGGTCATCCTGAGCTAGAGTGAGACCCTACCTTATAAAAGAAAAAAGAAAAAAAAGAAAAAAAACTAATCTGCTAGTGTTTTAGCACATGCCTTTAATCCCAGCACTGGGAGACTGAGGTGGGAGGATCAAGTGAGTTCGAGGGCAACCTGGGACTACAGAGTGAATGTTAGATCAGCCTTGGATACAGTGAGACCCTACCTCAAAAAGAAAGGGAAAATTATGGTGTTAGTGGACTGTTAATGGAATGAAAATATGTCTATAATTTTTCAGTATCATATAGTAAAATTGCATAATGAAAGATTATATTCCAAAGATATTGCATAGATTGTGATATCACATTGTTAAAAATATATCTTTGTGCCCAGAAGTAAGATTTCGTGGCTATCAATGTTACTGACTTTACAACTTGATGGTAAGACTATATAGTTTTCATTTTCATTTGCTGCCTAATTTTCATACTTATATTGAGCATAACCCTCTTCTATCACAAGAGGAAAGAAGATCAAACGTGATGAAACATTTTCTGAGAAAATTTTGAAAATTATCCACTAAGCCACGATTCATTCAAACAAAGGCCACAGTCTTTTACTACTGATTCCAAATGATCCATCTACTTTTGAAGTAGAAGATGTCAAGATTTGTGTTCTTCTGCTTCGGATAATGTCTTCACTCTCTTCCTTCTGGAAAAGACAAGATTAAAAGTAGTTCTTATAAAAGTACATTTAAAATTAAACTCATAAGCTTTCAAAATATTAAGATCCAGGGCTTGAGAGATGGCTCAGCAGTTAAGGTGCCTGCCTGCAAAGCCCAAGGGATCCAGGTTCGATTCCTAGGTCTGGAGTTCATTTGTAGTGACTGGAGGCCCTGGGGGGGGGGCATTCTCTCTCTCTCTCTCTCTCTCTCTCTCTCTCTCTCTCTCTCTCTCAGAAATAAATAAATTTAAAAGAAAAATTCCACACTCCATTTTTAAAGCCCAAGCATATTTTTTTGACTTGGACATTTCATGAGAGTGATCTGGATTGTTCTGACGTGGCGCCGACCTTGAACATGGGCCAGTTTACCTGATTGTTCCTGTAGTCACTGGTTTATATACCACAGGTAAAATACGGGAAGCCAGTTGGTTCATATTTCCCTTCCCCCCGCCCTTTATTTATTTATTTGAGAGTCAGATACACACAGAGATAGAGAGGGAGAGAGATAAAATCAGTGTACCAGGGCCTCCTGCCTCTGTAAACAAACTCCAGGTGCATGTGTCACTTGTGGGTACTGGGGTGTCCAATCTTGGCCATCAGGCTTTGGAAGCAAGCACCTTTGACCTCTGAGCCATCTCCCCAGTTCAGTTCATACATTTAATTACTAGAGTATGCAACCAGAGTTGTTGTTGCAAGTTTTTTCTCCAGTTACAAAGAGTACTTTACAAATGACTGTGAGATATGGAATGTACCTTAGCAAGACTTCACACATTTAGATTTAAACAAATGATAGATAAACCACAGTTTGAAAGAGAACTCAGTATTCTCATAACAGCTCACCAACAAAGAACAGAGAGAGAAAGGGAGGGAGGAGGTACGGAGGGAGGGCCAGTATTCATATAACTAGCTTGTTCCTCGTCCGTGCTTAACAGTGGAATAATACTTGACTCTTAGACACAGATACCTAATTTGAACTTTTAAAGTTATTTTTAAGGTACTATACAACCTCATATTCTGAATAATATGATACAACTAACCATAAATTGACTTGAATCTCTTATCAGTTCCCTTTTTGTTCCTATACAAATAGTGCATTTTCTTGGATCAAGTCCTGCCTTCAATGAAATTTTACATATCCAAGTCCAGGGGACAGAAATAAGATATATATATATATATATGCTTTATTTCCATATTCTCCTGTTTTAGACACATATGCATGCCAAGATTCATTTTACTTGGTATCTGCCTCTATATACCTCACCTCTGGTGACTTGTTTTTCTAGTGCCACTATAGATAGATAGATAGATAGATAGAGATAGAGATAGAGATAGAGATAGAGAGAGACAGGGAGAATGGGCATGCCAGGACCTCCAGCTACTGCAAATGGACTTCAGACGCATGAGCCACCTTGTGTATCTGGCATTATGTGGGAATTGAGTTCGGGTTGTTAGGCTTTGCAGGCAAGTTGCCTTAACTGTAACTTTCCCCTTGAGCAAGAGTGCACACCTCTGTGCGGGAATGAATGAAGGGAAATGTGTGGTGCCAAGGGGCTTTAGGTTGACTTTTGTCTTTACTTTTCCTGTAAGCTCATATCATCACCCTTAGGTGATCTTAACAGGTTTGTCATTCAAATAGCACCTTAAATATACCTTTGCAAAGAGGTCTTCTGAGTGTCCAAGGTGTTGTAATTACATGTGCTCTGTGAGATGCTTCCTCATGCATTTATCATGCAGTATTTATCTCCTCTCAACAACAACAAATAAGTGAGTTTCACGACACTAGTGCTTTATCTAAATCTTATGTAATCCCAGACACTGGTTTAGGGCATAGTAGCAGCTCACTGAATATTATATATATATATTCTTGCCTGTAGTAAAATAGTCTTCATACATAAGTTGAATGATATTTCTTTTTTAAAGTTATATTTATCTATTTGAGAGAGAGAGAGAGAGAGAGGCAGACAAGAGAGGACAGGCACGCCAGGGCCTCCAGCCACTGCAAACAAACTCTAGACGCATGCACCGCCTTCTGCATCTGGCTTACGTGGGTCCTGGGGAATCAAACCTGAGTCCTTAGGCTTCATAGGCAAATTCCCTAACCACTAAGCAATCTCTCCAGCCCCTGTTATTTCTTTATACCCAATCTTGCTATATGCCTTGCAGACTTAGTCACTGCCAACAGGAGACAAAACACAGTTAATCATTTTTATTAATCAATGATAGAAAAACCAGAATTCCATTGCTACAGGAATTGTAATATATAGACTCATAAACAATGTGTAAAAATATTCATCCCAAACTAATATTTAAAAATAGCAATGTGGGTGGAAAGATTGTTCAGTGGAGAAAGGCACTTGCTTTAAAAGCCATTCAAGGGCTGGAGAGATGGCCTAGTGGTTAAGACTCTTGCCTGCAAAGCTGAAGGACCCATGTTCTACTCTCCTAATTGCACATAAGCCAGATGCACAAGGTGACACAGTGCAGAGATCGCACATGTGCACAAGGTGACATGTGTCTCTGGAGTTCAACTATAATGGCTATAGGCCTTGGAGTGCCAATTCTCTCTCTCTCTCTCTCTCTCTTGCACTGAAAAGGTCAGTCTGTTGGGCTTCCCTAAAAAAATATATTTTTTTAAAAAGGCCAGTCAATTCCCCAATACCCATGTAAAGCCAGATGCACAAAGTGGCACATGCATCTAGAGATCCAGAGTTCATTTGCAGTGGCAAGAGGCCTTATGTCACCTATTCTCTCTCTCTCTCTCTCTCTCTCTCTCTCTCTCTCTCTCTTTCTCTCCACCTCCTTTCAAATTAAGTAAATAAAATAAAAATATTCAAATAATTAAAATGGCAATATGACTTGATGAGTTATTGGGTTAAAATGTATCATTGCATGCACAGGAAGCCATCAACATTGCTAAAATGATCCCACTGATACATGACAGCCCAATTCTAGCAGACATCCTGTCACATGGAGTAAAGGAGAAAAGATCAGGCATCTTAATTCTTATTCACAGAAAATTAATCAAACCATACTTAAAAACTATAAATTTGTATTTTTAAGAGCAAAGGTTTTCTTATCATATCCAAGATTTTATTATGAAAACTATTTTTCTGTGCACTGGCTCAATGGATAAGGCATGGTTATGCATACACGAGTCCCTGAGTTTGAATCCCCAGAAACCATATAAAGCTGGACATGGAAGCTCATGTCTGCAATCCTAGCATGTCCATGGCAACGTGGGAGATGGAGATAAGAGAACTGCCCAGAAGCTACTATGGCAGCCAGGCTCGTGTGTGGAGCCCTGAACAAGAGACCCTGCCTTAATCCAGGTAAAAGAAGTCTAGCCCCTGAGGTGGTCCCCACACATGCACCATGCACCATGCAGCACATGCACCTGTATTCATGCATAAACAGACATACACACACCACACACTCCAAAAGACAACTTTTTTTTTTAAAGTAAAACTTGAGTCTCTGTGCCTGCGAAGTTTCACAACAAGGTCTTAAATTGTCTCGTATCTGACATGAGTACATTTTATCTCTCAGAGAACATTTGTTTTCCTGTGAATGTGGCTTGGCGGAGCGATCCCAATAACACACCAGTGGTCGCCAGCCATTTAGTGTCACACACAGCGTTTTCACAAAGTCACTGCATCCTGTGTGACAGGAAAAATGGGTGGAGGACCTTGTGCATTGAACTTCCAGAAATCCTTGTTTACAAGGCTGGGCGTTTATGTCACAGCGTGGCTGTCCAAAACTTTCTGAGCAGGTCATGGCTTATTTTTTTTTTGGAAGGTTATCTTCATAAAACACATCAATAACAACACATCAATAATTATATATATATATATATATATATATATATATATATATGCATGTATTTGGATTTCAATTATATAGATTATAATACCAGAATAAAAGATTCTTATTAAAGGATATTTCTGATATTAAGTCGCAAATACTTATGACATCCACATATAGTAAGCGTCTAGATATACTTATTACTCCGTGAGTACTTATTATTTTACTAGATCAGGAAATTAAATTACAAACTTTCCTTATTCTATTCACTTTCTGTTATGTTTCCTGAAGGTTTTTTGCAAGTCCCCGAATAACAGAAGTGGCAGATCTAGCAATAAGTAATTTTAAGTGTTTATTGAATACTGGTGCATCCATGCATACATACATCTTTGGAGATTTCAAATTACAGTTGCAAATTAAATTAAACACAACACTCTTCTACTTCCAGCCTTTCTCGTTGATGAGGACACTCGGGTCCCTGACTTCCTGCAGTTATTCTGTCACTCTGTCCTTCTCCTTGAAGTCCAGGTGGTTCTCAACCTCACACAAGTGAAGTGAAAGTACAGATTAATATTCACGGCTTAAGCAAAACTGCCAGTTTCTGCTCCTGTATGCGAACATTTCACACACATTCTCTGGTTCAGCTACACTGAAAATTTTCCAATGCCTTTCCCTCACACTAGCTTGGCCCACTGTGGTGCCTATGGGCAGAACATATCTCCAGGTCGACCTGTCTCACTAAGCAACCAGACCTTGCTTAAGGCTCTATGAACCACTCAGTGCCTACGCCAGCAATTACAAGAATTGAATAGAATGTGTTGATTCGTGAACCATGAAAGATCCATAAAGACAGGGATTTCATCTGAGATTTTGTGAACCTATATAAATTTTTTGGCAGAGGGTAAGTTGGGAGATACCATATCATGAAGTATCAGTGTGTCATGCATGGCTCTTTCTATAGCAGAGCATTTCTGATGTCTTTATTTTCAGGATTTGTAAGTTTCAAGGCTTTGAACACATGCTCTTACTGAAAAATTTCACCTTCAATGTTATTGCTATATTTTTGACAAATTGAAAAAGTAACAGAGAGACAAGCTTCAAAAACATATGAAAATAAGATTCATTAGTCCTTAATAATTTAAACTATCTTCATGTTAGCCCATATTTACACGATACCAAACAAATGTGTTTTTAGGGACTATTACAGCGCCTTCTGGCAAGATGGTTTCTTTCTCAAAATAAGAATAAGAGGTATAACACAAATACAACTGAGAAAAGTCATTTCAAATGTACCTTGAAGAGAGAAGCTGGCCTGATCCTTCAGTATTCCTCAAGCTCAAATATCAAATTTCATTTAAAAGCATTTCATTTTACAGACACCTTGTCTGAGATTTTGACAAGAGCTTTTCTATCCTCATGAGTCCTTGTCTAACTGGTGCAAGCACACCAGTGTTTTAAATACAACCACAGCCCCCAACGCCTCTGCAGGGCTGTTACAAGCCTCACGGTCTGGGCCAATTAATAACCAAATCCTGACCTCATTGAAGTTCTCTGAGAGCACTGTGAACCCCCCCTCTCCACCCCAGAGTTAAGGGTCACATTGGGGATTTCAAGGTTGTGGAGTTGTTTCTAGTTCTGCATAGGAAGTGCCAGTATCTTTCCTGCAAGATGGTTTCTGGCCTGGTTTTTGACCTGTCCTCTTCAATTAACTCTGGGTCACGAAGCCCGTGGTTCAGAGGGCACCTATTAGAAAGAACTCACCAACTGCCAACCATTACCAGTAAAAGACTGGAAGTCCAGAGCTTTCATCTTTGCTGGTATTTGTGAGTAGGCCTTCCCAGGAGGCAGGCAACAGTGCGGTATCTTTGGAGCCATCAGAATAAAACAGACAAGGTCTTCTCACGTCTCACCGACCCGTTTTTAAGCTCTGGACTTCCACCTCTGCTGTGTTGGGGAGGAAGTTGACTCCTGCGAAAGGCATAATCCAAAATCCCTTCCCCTTGGGAGAGTTAAGCCAGTAGGTCCCACTAGAGGCATACTGAGGACCACGAAAGAACAAAAGTTGGGTGCTACCATCACCCTGATCCATGCTGGTGGCCACTCAGAACCTTCTACATGGGGAACTTCAATGGAGCACGTACACCATCCTAAGGGTCCACGTCTCCCTGCTGGTGCTAATCAGCAAGATCCACAGTGGCATATCTGAAGGACATCAGAGATTAACCCCTCTCTTATCAACAGCTTATATAGGACCTATAGGAAGGACTCTTAGTTACTGGTCCCAGGACTGAACTCTAAGTCCTGTCTCTGGCTGTGGGAGCTGGGATATGCTGAACTTCATGAAAAGCCATTCATTGATAACTATCTAAACCTGATTTCGGGAGTCCTAGACCTCATAATACTGCCGTCTAGAAAGAGGCTACGCCATTGCACCCTTCTGTAAAAGTCAAACTAAACCGGCCTGTCAATCACCTGGACAGGAAAATACCCTTCCAGAAAGCTGTTTGCTTTAGGGTCTTTAGAAAGAATTTAAAGACTACCTAAAATGTAAATTTGCACACTAACCTCTCTGGCCATTGTCTACACTCACACTAAAAGCTCTGATCTGCAATGGCCCCTTGGAGAAGGGCCCACTCCCATCCGTTGAGGGTGCCCCAGCTAACTCGCTAATAACTTCTGCCCTTCTTCTACTCTATACTTATCTTGTGTGAATTCTTTCAGTGAGGATTATTAGGAATGGGGGCCAAAGAGAGGCCAGGGTGAGCTCCTGGTGGTATCATTATGGGAGGAAACTTCTAATGCTCCTAAGGAAATCAACATGGCCAGCAAGACTTAGCTCAGCAGATGACATAACTGGTAGAAAGAATGCTGAAGAAGCCAAGTGGCTACCCTTAAAAGTAACCCCTAAGGAACCTCAACTTACCTTAACAATTATGTTTCTTCTTTTTTAAGGAAGCTGGGTGTGGTGGCACACTATATATATATATATATATATATATATATATATATATATATATATATATAAGAGAGAGAGAGTCAGAGAGAGAGAGTCAGAGAGAGAGAGACAGAGAGAGTGGGTGTGCCAGGGCCTCCATCCACTGCAAACAAACTCCAGATGCATGTGCCACCTTGTGCATCTGTCTTACATCGTTCCTGGAGAATCGAACCAAGGTCCTTTGGCTTTTCAGGCAAGTGCCTTAACCGCTAAGCCATCCCTCTGGCCCAATCTTTATTTTAAAGTGACTTTCTGGACACTTGATTTGTCTTAAACACGGGACATTACAACTGAAAATACAAAACAAAAAGACCTAGACTGGGTTTCAAAAGTAACTCTGTTATGCCAGCGATTGTAAAACGTACTCAAAAGGACATCAATAGATAAAATGTCCAAAAAAAAAAATATAATAAGCTCTCAACTTTGGTCTCCAGCCTTGTCTGTGAGGTCTTCGTTAATAGCCTCTCCTGTCTCCCCATCCCTGCTTAAACCCTTCCCTCCACTATTCTCCCTTCTACATGCATATCACACGTATTCTACTGTCTCCCCAACACTCAGCCTCTCATGGCTCCTATTCTCCTATCCTATCCTAGCTTCCTATTCTCCACAAACGCTCACTTGGTCCATGCAAATTTAGACATTCGAAACTTAAATCCACATGTGAGGAAGAAGACGCAGTGTTTGTCTTTCAGAGTGTAATACTTCCCGGTCCATCCATTTTCCTGCAGACTTTACGACTTCGTTTTTCTTTACAGCTGGGTAGGACTCCATTGTGTCTATGTGCTCTATCTTTATGACCCAGTCACCAGTTGAAGGACATCTAGGCTCATTCCATTTCCTAGCTACTGTGAATGGAGCAGTGATAGACATGGCTGAGAAAAATATCTCTGAAGTAGAGTGTAGAGTCCTTAAGAAGTGGCGTAGCCATGTGTAAAGTTCATATGCAGCAGGCAGGAGGTCCTGTTGTGTGTATACACACACACACTTACTCTCTCTCTCTCTCTCTCTCTCTCTCAAATAAATAAATAAAAATGCTTTAAAAAATTAAAAAAAAAAAAGAAGTGGCGTAGCTGGGTCATAGGGTCAGGTGATCTTAGCTACATTTGTGGTTCTGTTTATTTTGTCACAAGACAAAGTTTACTAAACTTTCTTCCAAATCAACATGCCCATAACATACTATCATTGAAGAGTTATTTGCCTGTTTAGAAAATGTGTCCTGTTGCTACCTGAAACACAGAAGCTTTGACAGCGTCATAAACAAGAAAATAAAAATCCGGTGCTCTTTTCTTGAAATTTCGATTTATTGCCGTCGGAGGCCATCTCACTTGAAGGCTTACATTCTAATCAATTACATCCAAAGGTCTGCTTTATTTCACAATGGCTTTTGAGATAAGTAATCAGTTCCCACATCACCAGCGAGCCACACTAAACATCACCACAGCTGCTTTTGTCATTTCTTGAGGCTTTCAAATGCCATTTTCATTCCAAAAGCTCACAACACGACATGCACAATGAACAGGAAACAGATGTGTCCTAGAGATTTATTCTGACACTTTGTGTGTATTTACTCCAGACAGACCAGCATTAGAACGCCAGTTTTGCATAACGTAATGTCTCTGAAGTGCTCTCTTCAACAATATCCATAGATTATCGGGACCCAGAACTAAAACCATCAAAACTCCCCACTCAGGTTGCAGTCCCAGTCATACCATTCATTATGTGTGGCACTGGGCTTCAAGAAACGAAAGTAAGTTAGAGATACCCACCAAACCTTCATAAAGGGGAAACTGTGAAATTAAAAAGCAAATGATAAGGCCTGGCATGGTGGTGCCTGCCTTTAATCCTAGCACTTGCGAGGCAGAGGTAGGAGGATAGCTGTGAGTTCAAGGCCAGCCTGGTACTACAGAATGAGCTCCATGTCAGCCGGTGTGAGACCCCACCTCGAAAATAAGAAGGAAATTATGTTTATATATAGAAATGTTCTAATTTGTTGATTTATTGTTTATTTATTTACAAGCAGAGAAGAAGAGAGACAGAGAGTGGGTGCAATGTGCAAGGGTCTCTACTGGCTACAAATGAACTACAAACGCATGTTCTACTTTGTGCTTCTGGCTTTATGTATATACTGAGGAATTGAATCCTGATCATTATGCTTTGCAAGCAAGCACCTTGACTGCTGGGCCATCTCTTCAGCCCAGAACTATTCTAAATTAATTATAAGGTAACATACAAATAGCACTTATTTCTTATTTTTCTATGAGGTTTTATGAAGTGTCAACTTGCTTTATATTTGGAAATAGTCATCAATCTTTTAAACCAGTGGTGAAAAATAACACACTTAAAAGTCCATGAAGAGGCCTGGAGAGATGGCTCAGCAGCTAAGATGCTTGCCTGCAAAGCCCAACAACATGGATCCGATTCCCCAGTACCCACCTAGAACCAGATACACAAGGTGGCACAAGCATTCTCTCTGTCTGTCTCTCTTCTCTCTTCTCTCTCTCTCTCTCTCTCTCTCTCTCTCTTTCTCTCTCTCTGCTTAAAAAATTAAGTTTATGAAGATATCATATAACATCAAGAAAGCAAGAATAGCATAAAATATTTTAAATAACCATATAACTAAGTAAGTACATTCTTAATTAACGTCAGCTTGTGTTCCGACATAGACCGCTGTGAAGTTGTGGGGACTCACATTTTGATGTTCTGACCTGATTAGTTAGTGCTTCTTTTTTAAATAGATGAAGTCAACTTTTAAAAGTTTAAGAAAATATCAATATCCCCCTATCCTCCAACATAGTCACTTCAACTTTTTGTATTTTGAAGTTTTGTTTCGATTTTCTGTTGTTGGTTTTTTGTTTTGTTTTGTTTTGTTTTTGGGGGATAGGATTTCACTCTAGCCCAGGCTGACCTGGAATTCATTATGTAGTCTCAGGATGGCCTTGACCTCATAGCAATCCTCCTACCTCTGCCTCCCAAGTGCTGGGAGTAAAGGCGTGCACCACCCCACCCAGCTTGTTTTTAGTTTTTAATTCCATTCAATTGCTAAATAATAAAATGTGGAGACTAATTCTTACAATAAGCAACCAACTCTAATACAGATCACTAGAAGTCGCTTATTTGTTGGAATTTAATTTCTAGCATTTCTTCCTATTTTCAGTAGAGAAGCTACTTGTTTTAGCATTGAAATTAGGAAAAGTGTTGTCAAAAAAAGTTCCAACTAACATACAATACTATTTTCTTGGTTCACAGGATAGCATTTGACTGGTTAAAGCATTGGTTCTATAACTTGGAATTTGAACAAAATCTTGGATTAAAAATCCCAAGACACCTCTGTTGATGGTACACATTTTAATGCATTTGCATATGGCAGACAAGAAAACAGAGTGTAAGGCACGTTCATTAGGAAAGTTCTCAACAGGAACGCGTGCCTTCATGATGGGAAAGGAAAAGAGGTAGGAAACACAGGTGTCTGGTCATATGGCATCCACATTTAGGAAGCAGATGGAAATGAATATTCAGATAGCTTTCTCCTTCTCATTCAGTCCAGGAACCCAGTCCATGGGATGGAACCTACCATGGTTAGGTTGGGTCTTCCCACCTCAATTAACCCACTCTAAAAATTCTTGCATCGCTATGTCCAGACATTCATCCACTAGGTGACTCTAGATCCAATAGAGAAGACAATAGAAATTAATCATCACACTCATTAAGATATATTGCTATAATTCTAGGTTCACAGTTTTTAGGTCTTATTTTAAGTTCATGATTCATTTTGAGTTAATGATTTGTATGTGATCTGGGAAGATTCCTATAGTCTCACATTATGGTCTTGTTTTGTTAAATTGATGGTTTACTGGAAAAAAAATGAATGAAACTAATTTTATGGTGTTGTGTTCCTAGCTTTTTAAATTATATTTTATTATATTTATTTATTTGCAAGGAGAGAGAGAGAATGCGTTGTCAGGGTCTCTAGTCATTGTAAATGAACTCCAGATGCATGCACTACTTTGTGCATCTGGCTTTATGTGGGTGCTGGGGAATTGAACCTGGGTCATTAGGCTTTGTAGGCAATTGCCTTAACTGCTGAGCCATCTCTCTGGCTTTTACTTTCTCCTTTTTAAATTTTTTTTTTAATTTGGTTTATTTTTGTTTATTTGAGAGCAACAGACAGAGAGAGAAAGAGGCAGATAGAAAGGGAGAGAGAATGGGCACACCAGGGCCTCCAGACACTGCAAACGAACTCCAGATGCATGTGCCACCTCGTGCATCTGGCTTACAGTGGATCCTGGGGAATCGAGACTCAAACCAGGGTCCTTAGGCTTCACAGGCAAGCGCTTAACCACTAAGTCATCTCTCCAGCCCATACTTTCTCCTTTTTAATAAATTTCTAAGTTATTTGTTTTCTTGAAACATATACATATATATACATATATATACATATACATATATATGTGTGTGTGTGTGTGTGTGTGTGTGTGTGTGTGTGTGTGTGTATACATACATATCCCTCCCTTATACCCACTGTTTCCTTTCTTTTTCACACCACTTGCTGGTAACTGTGCCACAAAAGAGAATACCTGCCCCCTTCCCTAGCAACCACTAACTGCTATTAGCTCCGTGGAGGGATGGAGTGGCCTCGCCAGCCCCTTTTCCTATCCATAACAGAATGTTGCCTGTCCCCACCATGAATGGATCTTATGCAAGTACAGCTGCTGTGAGTTCATGAGCACAATGGCTTTGTCACAACCAGATGACAGAGCTCCACGGTGCTCCTCCACGTCCTCCAGCTCTTACCTTTTCTCTGTCCCTTCTTTCCCCACATTCTCTGAGCCCTGGAGGGGATGATATATATGTACCATGTAGAGCCAAGCACACACGGATCACTTGTTGAACAGATATTTTATAGTATAGCATACTATTCCTTTCTTGCTATTTTTTTTGGGGGGGTGGGGGTTCAAGGCAGGCTCTCATTCTAGCTCAGGCTGACCTGGAATTCACTCTGTAGTCTCAGGGTGGCCTTGAACTCACAGCGATCCTCCTACCTCTGCCTCCCAATTGCTGGGATTAAAGGCCTGTGCCACCCATGCCTGGCTCCTTTCTTGCTATTTTTTAATGTTTTCATTATTTATTCATTTACTAGAGAAAGTGACAGAGAGAGAGAGAGAGAGAATGGGTATGTCAAGACCTCTAGCCACTGCAAACGAACTCCAGATGGATGCATGCACCACATGCATCTGGCTTATGTAGTTTCTGGGGAATTGAACCTAGGTCCTTAGGCTTCAGAGGCAAGCCATCTTTCCAGCCCTTTCTTGCTATTTTTAACACATCTTTTGGAGATATGTTCTTATGGGATAACAATTAACATCTCAATTTAAAACAGGACTAATTTTAATAGCATAAGAAAATCTTTGCTCAAATAAAAACTCATTCTTTTCCCTCTTTTGTACTGTTATTGTCATATACATTACATTTTATTAAGTTCAGCTCACAGACAGTGTCAATATTTCTCATACATTCTTCAAATCTTTGGTTAACTTTGGGCCTCTGGTTTGTTTTCGATCATATTTGTCAATATTCTTATTGCTTCATGGAAGAGTGGATTTTTGCAAAGCTTTGTAGAAATATTCTTGTTCATTCTATCATTTATGTAACACCAACAGCATAGTATGGTAATGTACACAAAATCACTGAGACACTCTCCTGGAATCAAAATCCCATGCATCAGAGTTAGCTTTGACCCACTTAAAGCAGAAGATTCTACTTCACATTTTGAAGTTATAATAATATGGAATATAAAATAATGCCAAAGCCAAGCAGTATGGAATTGACAAAGAAAATCTAAATATTACTACTCTGGCTATATTGAATTTAAATCAAAGTATTTCATTCTACATGTGTGAGGTAGCTAGTTAGGTATTACCAGACTTGACCTGGGGCATGGTGACACATGCCTTTTGTCCCAGTTCTTAGGAGGCTGAGATAGGATTGCTGTGATTCTGAAGCCAGTTACACTAAGTTTCACGGCAATCTGGGCTAGAGTAAGACAGTGATTCAAAAAAAAAGAAGAAGAAGAGGGAGGAGTGGGAAAAGGAGGAGAAGAAAGAAGAAGGAGGAGGAGGGGGAGAAGGAGAGGGAAAGGAGAAAGAGATGGGAGAGAGAGGAGGGAGGAGAGAAGAATAAGGAGTAGAAGAAAAGGAAGAGGAAGAAAAGGAGGAGAAAATGAGAAGTCTTTATCAGTCTTGAAGGGTATTGAAGATAGACCTCTGTCTCTTAATAAACTTTATGCTTCTCTTTCTGTGGGCTTCTTAACACACACACGCCAACTCCACACACTCACATGAGTATAAGGCCAGAGGACAACCTCGGACGCCATGCCTCAAGAACGCTATCGATCTTTTCTTATTGGGCTGGGGCTCACTAAATTAGGTTAGGCTGAGCCCCAGGGATCCTCCTATCTGTGCCTCCCCAGCACTAGAATTGAAACCATGTGTGATGTCATCATCTTTTCCTCCTATTATGGTGGTCTTGTGTAGGTAGTGTCAGGCACTATGAGGTCATGGATATCCAGGCCATCTTGTGTCTGGAGGAGCACGTTGTAAGGAGCCCTACCCTTCCTTTGGCTCTTACATTCTTTCCACCACCTCTTCCGCAATGGACCCTGAGCCTTGGTAGGTGTGACAGAGATGTTTTGGTGCTGAACACTCCTAGAGTGAACCATTGTGAGGGGAAAGGCACATGATGGAGAGTGGAGTTGCGAAGGGGAAAGTGGGGGGAAGGGAGGGAATTACCATGGGTTATCGTCTACAATTATGGATTTTACATGATGTCTCAGTTCCTCAAACAAGCTTTCTACTGACTGTGAAGGAGAAAATATCACAATTGTCCCTTCCTGGAATTTACAATTAGGCAACATCCCAGGTCCCCTTCCTAGAGACTTGAAACACCATATGAGCAGAGAGCCAAGGATTCGATGACAGGCAAGGAAGTAAGAGGCAGCAGGACTTTGTTGAGAGCTTATAAGGGAAGGCTATTCCCTCTTTGTAAAGAATAGCTGCTCTTATAGATTTAGTTGCATTTTTTTCTGTCTTTAATTCTTTTTCATCGTATCTGCCACAAGGTTTTTTTAAATCTTTTTATTTGTTTTTTTTTTCTTTATTTGAGAGAGAGAGAAAGGAGGAGGTGGGGAGGGCATGGGGGGGGCGGAATGGGCAGGACAGAGCCTCCAGCCACTGCGAACAAACTCCAGACTCATGCATTACCTTGTGCATCTGGCTTACATGGGTCCTGGGAGATCCAACCTGGGTCCTTTGGCTTTGCAGGCAAACGCCTTAATCACTAAGCCATCTCTCCAGCCCACATGATTTTTGGTCAAAAGACTCTGGCCAGAGTTGCATCTCTGCCCTTGGGTGGAGACATGACTTTTGAACTATCAGGAAGCCAGTAAGATGACTATCTGGCCGGAGTCTTTCTGGTAAAGAACAAAGAATACCATTGTCTCCTCCCTTAAGACTTCATCCAAATGGCCTATCAATCCCCTAAACAGAAAAGCAGCCCTCAGGAATCTGCCTGTTCCAGACACTTTAGCAAATAGTAATGAAGCCACTAGGCCTGGTGGAACATACCTACCATCCGAGCACTTGGGAAACAGAAACAGAAGCGTTAGGAGTTCTAAGCCAATGTTAGCTACACAGCAAGTTCGAGGTCCGCCTAGGCTACAAGAGACCCTGTCTCCAAAAGCCAAAAAAAAAAAATCATTTAATATAAAATACGTACCTACACATGTAAATGGACATACAAATCTCTCTAGCCACTCTCTACTCTTGCCCTTTAGTGTCTGATATTGCTGTGTAATAAACCTTACCTCTTTTCTCCGCTGCGCTCCCTGCGTCCTATCGAAATTCTTTCAGTGTACATCACAGGATAGTAATAGGAGCTGAGGGGAGGCCTGAATGAGAGCCCAGTATCATGTGCATTAAGTTGGAGGGGGGGCATATGAAAATGACTTAAGAACTTGTGAGAGAAATATCAGTAATCGTGTATTGAATGAGGGCTCAGTGTCGGGCCTAACTTCGTAACTTCATTTTGTCTCACTGTGACTCCATTCTTTCTTTCACCATGTTTTCCTCCTCTGAGTTGTTCAATTCTGCAATTTACCTGGATTTCAAGAAGGATGGATTTGAGTAATAGACATCTTTATGACTAGAGACTAAAAAAAAAAAAGAACTCAAGCAACAGGAGCCTCACGGAACCCAGTCCTGAGATCATGAGCAGCCAGATCACCTGCTCAGTCAGCTGTGCAAATCCCCCAGTTATAGACATCGTCTGTCTGCCTTTGTCTTCATTCCCCTCTGTCATGCCTCCAGGACACCGTCAGCCCCTCAAAGTCCTGTCTGTTGTCAGTGTACCTCATTTCTTCCCGGTGTGGCCAGGTTGCTTGAAGCTCTTTTCCTGTCCGCCGCCGCTGTTCACGCCTTTGGTGGCTGCATCGGTACAGGCGACAAGCTTAATCCTCTGGGAGCTCCAGAGTTGGAGCGTTTGCTCGAAAATTCCAGTAAGATCGTGACATTGTCCAGTGTAGAATCCCGTGGTGTTTCGAACTTTCCAGGCTTTGTTTCTAAGCACGGCAAATGCTCAGTTTCGCAAGTCAGTGAACAATCATTTCTAGGCTAGTTAAATATAATCTAGGGGCTTTTTGTTTGTTTGTTTGTTTGTTTTGTTTTCCTTTGTTTTGGAGGTAGAGTCTCACTCTGGCTCAGACTGACCTGGAATTCACTCTGTAGTCTCAGGGTGACCTTGAACTCACGGTGATCCTCCTACCTCTGCCTCCCAAGTGCTGGGATTAAAGGTGTATGCCACCACTCCCGGCTTGTGTGTGTGTGTGTGTGTGTGTGTGTGTGTGTGTGTTTAAATAAATGCCCAGTGGTTGGTTTTCCTTTGTCACAGTTCAGTCACTCTGAAACATGGGGGTGGGGACAGAGTAGCTATTTTCTTTTTCACTCCATCACCACTCCTGCCGGCATGCAGGATCTTAGGGTGTTTGGAGCGACCTGAGTGATTGAACAGTCGGTAGCTGTCACATATCATCGTATGTGCCTTGGCTGCTGACCCATGGGGTGCCCTAGGTCACTGAGTGCTGATGCAAATGACGCTCACGGTATGTTGACTCACGTGGCCGTGGCAAAGCGCACTGATGGACGGCAGATTGAAGAGGCCCCTGAGCAGCCGCCAGGAGCTGGGAACTCCCAGCACTGCTTTGAGTGTGACCTGCGCCACGTCTGAAGGCTCTTTGGCCCCTTAGTTTTTTGGCAGTGAGTCTTAAGGAGAATTCATCCATGTCAGATCTGTCAACTCCCCCCACCCCCATATCCCTGATGGATTAGTTATTTTCTTCATGGCTGTGAGAAAAAACTCTTAGGAGAAAAGCGATCATTTGGCTCACGGTATCAGAGGAGTTTCAGCCTGTTGTGATGGAGAGGGCACTGCAGAAGGGAACAGTTTTGTCCGGAGCCCAGCAGCAGGGAAAAGAGGCTGAGGCCAAAGCAGGGGTTTCCTTGCAAGACCCATCCTAGTGCTCCACTCTATGAGCCAGGCCTCACCTCTGAAAATGCCACAAAACATTCAACTAAGTGCCACAAGCTGGGGCCCAAGCATCACTCCAACCATAAGTTTATAGAGGGCATTTCTATTTCGAAGAATAATACCTGATAACTTTCTTCTCCTCCTCCTCCTCCTCCTCCTCCTCCTCCTCCTCCTCCTCCTTCTTCTTCTTCCTCTTCTTCTTCTTTTTGTAATACAGAGTATTCAACAACTCTATTTAGCTCCCATGGAAAGACCTTATTCTTTGGGCTGTGCCATCTTCCCTTTATTTAGTTGTCAATTTGCTTTATCTTTCTCTTCTCAGGAGAGCTTGCATAAATGAAGAAGTCAACAGTAGGAAAAAAAAAATTAGATGAACGAACACTGAGCTGCATTTTAAGACTGGGGACTTGAAAGATAAATTTAGTTTGGGGAGGTATCGCTTCTATACACTTCACCTTTTTAACTGAAAATCTTCCTTGTATATAAACAAATCATTAATTAAATGTGACCACTAGCTTTGCTGATGTACTTAATTTGGAAACTATCTGATGTAGTACGTGTCGTCACTCAGATTACTTTGGACTCTACTCCACTGTAGTTTTAAGTCTTTCCTTTTGTTCTGTGGACTGTCTGGACACAGGATAAATTAAAACCTGGGTAGAAACTGATATGCCAGGTGCACATGCATCCAGAGTTTGTTTGCAGTGGCTGGAAGCTCTGGTGTGCTCGCTCTCTCTCTCTCTCTCTCTCTCTCTCTCTCCCACCAAGGATTACTCTCCTAAACCACTGGTTCTCTAATGCACAGTCTGCCAGCTGTATTCAGAATACACATAGTCTTACTGATAATTATTACACATGTCATTAAAGAAAGCATTGGAACAATTTTAGAAAAAGTTTACAGTGTGCCTCATGATCATAATATATCTCTTTATCCATACTGGGAATAATATTAAACCCAATCAGTTTAAGACACATGTAAGAGAGAAAAATACTAAAAATCTGTTGGAAAAAATGCCACTCAGAACCATGAGAATATTCTGTTTTCGGTAAATCCAAATTGCCTATACTCATTCTAAGACCTTTGCACCTGTGGTTCTAAATGCACCTGCCTCTCTTAACTCCTCTGTTGATCTATTTATTCATTCCTAGATAATGCACCCAATACCTTTTTTTATTCATCTGTAAAATTTTTTGTGCACTTTTCCCAGGTCTAAATCCTTACGTCCATTATGTCCAAGACAGTTCATCTTGTTTTCCCTGCTGTTTTTTTTTTTTTTTTTAAGGAAATAGTCTTTATTTATTTACTTGCAAGGAGAGAGAGTGAGAGAGAGAATGAGGTTGCTAGGGCTTCTAGCCACTACAAATGAACTCCAGATGCATGTGCCACTTTGTGCATCTGGCTTTATGTGAGTCCTGGAGAATTGAACCCAGGTCTTTAAGCTCTGCAATCAAATGCATGTCACATCTTTCTGAGCTCTCCCTGTTGGTTTTATTTATCCTCTAATCAGGGTGTCAAACATAATCATAAAGTTTATTCTACATAATCATCTCTGGGTAGCTTGTGAATTTGCTGGAGATTAGGCCCCAGTAGTTCAACGTGTCTGAAGCTTTAGGTCTTAAGAGACTTCCTGCTGCAAAGAAATAACCTGAGAAATGTTTGAATCCATGAATTACATGAGGGCAGATCTGTAGGAAAAATGAGTGGTTGTCTGCCCTGGCATAGATTTTTAGTTTAGGAAATCACATGACTACTTGTGATCCAATGATAGAATCCCATTACACACACACACACACACACGCGCGCGCACGCGCGTTAAAGAGAAAGGACATTTCTCTATTTCTCTACATGAGGGGTCAGTGACCCAGTTATGCTCCAAGAAATGCTTAGAGTTTGAAACACCAGTTAATCATTTATTTCTGGCAGCCATGGTATTTTTTTATAATTTTTATTTTATTTTATTGCAATCATGGTATTTTACTACCAACTTACTTTATTTAACTTTTTAGAAATAGGTTAAGGGGGTTGGAAAGATGGTTTGGCTGTTAAGGGTGCTGGCTTGCGAAGTCTGATGGCCTGGGTTCAATTCCCCAATATCCCTGTAAAGCCAGATATACAAAGGGGCACATGCCACATACGTGTGGAGGTCTTTGGCATGCCCATACTTTCTCTCTCTCTCTCTCTCCTCACAAATAAATAGTGATTAAAAAAAAAAACAGAAAGATTTGGGTTAAGGGAAATATAACTAACTCAATCTGTTCAAACAATCCTAGAAGAGCTTAAATGTTTAACGCAATAAAACACCATCAACATGTATTTCAAATGAAGAGAACCAGCCGTGCAGCTAAGCTTGTCTGTTCATCAGTGGTTGTTATTCGGACTCAGAGAGTGCCAGGAATGGAACATTCATGCCAGTGTACCACCCTGGCACAGGCTCCCTGCTGCAGTTCCCATGTGTCACTCATGTAGAGGCTGCCAATAAGCCCAGGGAAGTTTCCTACGGCGTTAGTGGCTGAACCTCACCAGGCTTCTGAAGTCAAGGATGTTTTCCTCAGCACTAAGCTGCCCGAGCGTCTTTGGACACGGTTTCTGGCATAGATTTTCTCAGGAAACAGGGTGGGAGGAACACCTATTTAATATTTTAAGTGAAAAAACGCGTGTGCACACACACACACACACACACACAAGACCATTACGCAATCACGGGATACAAATGGTTGACTTGTGGCGAAGTTTAGGCTCCACATCACTTGTGACTTGATTTTGGTCATAGAGGAAGTAATCGTGAATTTTTTTTTTTAAGGTATAACGACAACAGCTAGTTTATACTGCTTAACTTAATAAGCTTAAAAGAAACACGCCAATGTTAGAATTAAAGGCAGGCTGCTCGGTTTTCTGTTTCCGGTTATAAGGGAAAGAAATTAATGGGGAACAGACTCGCAGCAGAATAATGACCATGCTGCCCCATTGCAGCTCAGGAGGACATAGGCCCACTGCGGCAGGAACTTCTAAACTTCTGGGCTGGACCATATGACTCATCGCATCCCTGCCTCAGGGGTCTAGGCTCCTCAGTACTTACAGATGGCAAGGACACAGTCGGAAAACTTAGGAAATGCTCGTAAAGCCAGAAGCAGGTAGAGGAAATTCCAGCTACCACTCCGTTCTCAGAGGGGAATGAAAGTACGCTGTGACCACACACTAATATTTATTTGAAATCTCATAGATTTTTTTAAATAATTTTTCGGGCTGCAGAGATGACTTAGTGGTTAAGGCGCTTGCCTGCGAAGCCTAAGGACCCAGGTTCGATTCTCCAGGACCCACATAAGCCAGATGCACATGGTGGCGCATGCATCTGGAGTTCGTTTGCAGTGGCTAAAAACCCTGGTGTGCCTATTCTCTCCCCCCCCCCACACCGTCTCCAATAAATAAAGAAAAACAAAATCTTTTTTAAAAAATCAGTTTTGAAATGTATTATTTAAATCATTTTTAAATGTGGAACAAACTTCAAATTATTCACCATTGAGTATAGCAAGGCCACCTTTATCTCATGGCTTTAGAGCACATGACCTTCCTAAGAACCTAGACTCTTGTACTCACCAACCTGATGAAATTTGCTTCTCTAGTTAAAAAAAAAAACAAAACAAAAAAAACTTTTGATAGCAAATGAATTTGAAAAACAAATTCATATTAATGTCATAGTGATTTCTGATGTAATAATGTATACCCATCTTATAGGCATATCTTCAATATAATTCCATAATCTGAAGTAAGTATTCTAAAGATTGGGATTCTTAGAAGTAATAATGGGAGTTGGTGGAGTTGTTTTGAGTGAAAACTGAAATTTCCCTTCTGTTGGCCAACCAATTCTATGCAGGGCCTGGGCTATATTTCTAGTCCACTTAATATCAATTCTGCCACCGGGGAGAATAATTTCTAGGCATCGAGTACATACTGAAATCCTGGCATTGTCTTAAATGCTTGTCAGTTGCCTCATTTGATCTTCACATCTTTCTTTAAGGAGACACATTATTTTCACCGCCATTTTACCATTGAGAACACAGAGGCTTAGAAAGTTCCTGCTCCCCTTGCCTCTACCTCCCAAGGGCTTGGGGTACGGGCACTGAGCTCCCCCAGCTGATTTAGGGTACTCTACGCTTTCTTAAGGTATGTGAAGCCTTGTTTTACTCAGCCGCATGTCTTTCTCCCAGTCAAAATGAAGAAAATGAGTTTGCCTACCACTGATTTGCTCTTAGGTGCATTGTGGTTCAGAAAATGGGCACAGATTCTCAACTGAACTCTCCATCAATAGCTCCTTTTCCGTCTCTACATTTCCATTGATTTGGCATGAAGATCGATATAAAGTTCCACACAGTTCATAACAGATGAAAATTAACTTTGACTATTCACTGGCAGCCATGATTGTGACCTTTAAGCTTTTAAGTCCTTGCAGATATGCAAGTAAGTACATCAAAAGTGTGTTTTAGCCCCCAACAAAAGGAAAGGGTCTCAGTAATTATCATCATTAAAAAACTTTGTATTTATTTATTTGCAAACAGAGAGAGAAAGAGAGGGAGCGAGAGAGAGAAAGAGAGAGAGAGAGAGAAAATGGGTGTGCCATGACCTTCTGCCACTGAAAAATGAACTCCAGACACATGTGGCACTTGTGCATCTGGCTTTACATGGATACAGGGGAATCGAACTCAGGACATCAAGCTTTGCAACAAAGTGCCTTTAACTGCTGAGTCATCTCTCCAGCCCAGTAATTATGGCCTGATCATATTATAAGCACAATTTAACTCTATGTTATTTCAATAAGACATTTTACATTGTTTTTGCTTTTTTTTTCTATTTAAAATGCATTACAGTTTACCAAAATGCTTCCTGTATATACGTACATGTGTCTATATGAACATATGTCTGTCCATACATATGCAAACACATACAGATTTAATTTACAATTTGAAAACAACGTTTGAGAAATATTGTTGGGAAAAATCATTTTTGAGTTTAACATGCCTGAGCATTAATCAGTATTTATTATTTTGCAAAGTTCAGCGGCTCACACTGAGAGGCAGAGGATACGACTGAGCCTATCCACCAGGAGATGGAATGTTCACAGCAAAGGAATTCTCTGGAAAGATGTGCGAACACCACACGCAAGCAAGGGAGCCTATGTAATTCTGATGCACAATAATACTATTTTTCTAGAGATATATTTGTGTAATTTTTTATTTTAAAGTAATTTGTTAATTTATTAATTGGGGGGAGGAGAATGGGCTGGCCATTGTAAACGAACTTCATGTGTCACCTTGTGTGTCTGGCTTATGTGGGTTCTGAGGAATCAAACCTGAGTCCTTAGGCTTTGCAGGCAAGCAAGCTCCTTAACCACTAAGCCATCTCCCCAGCCCTTTATTCGTGTGAGTTTGTTTAAAATTTTTTTTTTTGGTTTTATTTATTTATTTGAGAGCGACAGACAGAGAGAGAGAGAGAGAGAGAGAGAGAGAGAGAATGGGCGCGCCAGGGCCTCCAGCCACTGCAAACGAACTCCAGACGCGTGCGCCCCCTTTGCATCTGGCTAACGTGGGTCCTGGGGAATAGAGCCTCGAACCAGGGTCCTTAGGCTTCACAGGCAAGCGCTTAACCACTAAGCCATCTCTCCAGCCCTGCTTTTTAAAATTTTTATTCATCTTATTTTGAGAGACGTTCTGTCTGTGTGTAGTCCAGGGACTGTTTTCTTCGGCCCTGTCTCCTAGGTGCGGCTGCAAAAAGCAGGGACCACTATGCTCAGCTACCCCCCCCCCCCCCGCCCCATTCTCCACCATTAAACTCCTTTCACATTTGTTTTTCTACCTTATAGCTGCACGCTTCTATTTGGCAGCGATGTCTGTGGGCAGCTCCTGGCCACTCCAGTGCCCTGGGTTACCTGTCCTGTGTGCTGGGCAACAAAAAGCCCTCCTTTGGGCGGCAGCATTCCGCTACGTGGTCTTTCTCTGGCTAGAAAGAGACGGATCAGTGGCTGAACCGAACTCATTTAAACATAAAAGGTCGAAAGACGAGCCCACCCATCCGTTCTTTCAGCGCTTTGGAATCCTCAGAAGCGCTGAGACACGACTGCTTTGAAAAGAGCAAGTTATTTGTTGACGTTAATATGAGAAACTGAATCTTGGCTCAGAGAAGTGCAAGAAAGGACGCAAACTTTTCAGCCTGTCTCCTGCCCCTTCACCCCCCCCCAAACACACACATGTACCCACTCAGTGCAGACTCCCTCATGCCAGTCGGCAGAAGGAAAGAAAAAAACCAACACCCTGAGTTTATTATTATTATTATTATTACATTCAACTCCCAGTGCACAAACATCCGAATTCAGCTTAAACAAAATAAGCCCACACGCATTCCTTTCCTAAGGAGACAACATTCCCACCTCTCCCTCCCTCTTTCCTTTCCTTCCTTATCCCCCCCCCAAAAAAAACCCTATCTGCACCCACCCTCTGCAATCCAGGACTGTCCAGAAGAGAAGCAAAAGGACCCGCAAAGAGCGTGGAAGACCCTGTCGCCTACCCTGACCCTCGGGGGATGAAGTCACCCTAAAGGCTCTAAGGCGTAAGGCGAAGTTCAAGTGTCCACAGCCCAGACGGGGTCACATCTGCCTGCATCCGCGCTCTTCCATCTGTCTGTCCTACAACCTTGGACAGGGGCGGCATCCCCCGCACCCCGTGCAAGAGGGAGTGAGACCCCAGGCGCTTTGGGACGGCACCCCACTTCCAGGAGGGAGTGAGACCCTGGGCGCTTTGGGACAGCACCCCACTTCCAGGAGGGAGTGAGACCCCAGGCGCTTTGGGACGGCACCCCACTTCCAGGAGGGAGTAAGACCCTGGGCGCTTTGGGACGGCACCCCACTTGCAGGAGGGAGTGAGACCCCGAGCGCTTTGGGACGGCGCCCCATTTGCAGGAGGAAGTGAGACCCCGGGCGCTTTGGGACGGCACCCCACTTCCAGGAGGGAGTGAGACCCCGGGCGCTTTGGGACGGCACCCCACTTGCAGGAGGGAGTGAGACCCCGGGCGCTTTGGGACGGCACCCCACTTGCAGGAGGGAGTGAGACCCCGGGCGCTTTGGGCTCCCGAGAGGGCGTCACGAAGAGTCCTTGGCGCTTTCCGAAGGCCCTTCCCGCCGGGTCCGGGACGGGTCCGGGCTGCGGGCGGAGCCACCCTCGCGCTGGGGACACCCCGGCCCGCCCTCCCTCCACCTTAGCGCTTTGGCGCCCAAGGGAGGCGGTGGGGGTGGGCGGGACGCGCTCCTCGTCGGGATGAAAGGCAGGCAGATGTCCCTTTAAGGTTTGCCGGGCAGCCCCGGTGGACTTTAGCCTAAACACGGCCCCGCGAAGCTGGCTTTATTTGTCCATGTCTGGGACGGAGCCTGGGACGCTGCCAGAGCGATTGCAGAGCGCAGAGGCGCGCAGGGGAGGCAGGGGCGGGCGGCGAGGGGACCCGGGTGCGACGTGAGACGGCGGGGAGGACGCTCGACGGGACGCAGGAAGTCCTCCTCCCCCTCCTCCTCCCCCTCCTCCTCCTCGGAGCCTGGGGCTGGGGACACCGCCTGGGACCTGCCTGCCACCCGACCGGTCCCCGCGCCACCCGCTCCTCCAGCCATGGTCACCCAGAACGGCGCCAACTCCCGGGCCGCGGTCGCCTGCTGCTGGCTCCTCACCGGTGAGCGACTCTGTCTCCCCCACCCACCCCCGGGGCATCTCCACTTGGGGCTGGGATGCCTCCCCAACCTGAGCATCTCATGGTGGGTTTGGGGTGCTGCTCCCCTCCCTCCTTGAGCATCTCCTGGTGGGACTGGGACGCCTCCCCAACCTGAGCATCTCGTGGTGGGTTTGGGGTGCTGCTCCCCTCCCTCCTTGAGCATGTCCTGGTGGGACTGGCACGCCTCCCCAACCTGGGTATCTCGTGGGGGTCCCGCCTTGGACCCTCCCTCTTCAGGCCCACGGGTCTGGGATGGGAAAAGAGCCCTTGATTTTGAGTAGTGGTCACAAGCATTGGAGGCCCCCTCCAGCCCAGGAGTCAGTGCGCAGACTGTCTAAGTACAATTTGCTGTCCAGTTCCAGCTTGATTTTCACGTTGTGTATATATGTTCCATTGTAGGGGTTTGGTGAATGGGTGTTTCTCCCCTGTGTGTGCTGGGAAGGGGGAGTGGTGACTAGGAATGTCTGATTTGTATGCAAAGTTCTTGCCCTGGGGTTGTTCGGGAGTGGGGGGGGGGGGGTGAGTTGTATTTTCTTCCTGTCTAACGTGTAGGATCTTTTGCTACTACAGAACCAGGGATGAGGGATGCACGGGGGAGGCGGGTGGGGAGAACCGCTTCTTGTCCCCCAAATGATGTTTCTTACGTTGACGTCCGAGAGGCGCAACAGTTTGAAATGGGGAATGGAATTGTGGACCGTTCGCTCTTCTACACGTCACAGTGCAGACCAAATTTTAATATGCAAATATATATATATTGCATATCCGGATGCTTCAGAAGTGGACCATAGTAGAGATGCAAAGTAATATCCAATTTAAAGAAGAAGGCTGAGTTAGGGCGTTTGCAAACGTTTTCCAAATGAGGACGGAGCATTTACCCCAGTCACTGGTTGAGGAGGGAAAGCTATAGGAGAGGTAGGAGTTTTAATGGGCAGAAACCGACTTGATTAATGGTTGGCTTTACCGTGTTAGAGATACTTGAGAGTTTGCTGTCTCACCGCTAGCAAGGTTATTAATATTAGTTACGCATCTCGTCACTTAAAATAGGAAGGAAGTCAGCCTGTTAACCATGGTCTTTGATGACCAGACACTGTTAATTAGCTTTTATCAAGTTTGTCTGAAAATGGATGAGCAAGCAGAGCTTTTTGTTCGCAGTGAGGTGGTGTGAAGAGTTAACAAGCGAGCTACTGGTTTCTCATCTGGACAGTTTCCACTTCTAGGAAACGTCCGGTCATCCAAACACCAGTGACTTCTGAACGGCATGTGGCAAGGAGACAGTTTTAACTCACAGATGCCCTTTACACATACTTGACCTGCGATTGTTTCCCAGCCCAGACTTTCACAGATCATATCTTGTTGTTGTTGTGCAAAATCTGACTTGTTTACTAACTGCGAGAGCTGTGTCTCATGTTTTCATTTTACCGAACATGCATTTTGTCAGCATAGGAATGTTTCAATGAGGTGTTTGCTGATCATCTAAAACGAATGAAATTTTCAAAAAGGGAGGGGTCGTCAAGTTATAATTTCATGCATACGTTGGTGAAAAGTTTCATTCCGAGTCCAAGAGGAGAATTAAAGGAGCATGACCTAGATATTTCTAAGATGCTTTTAGCTCTTGTGTGTGCCTGCAGTTATTTGGAATTTGGAAAGTGACGGGCCCGGCATGGACAGGTTTGTCGCGTGTGTGGTATCCATGCCCATCTCTCAGTGCAGCGTTCAGGATCAGAGAACTAACTTCCTTCCCTCCTTAGCTGGCTTCCCCATCAGTCAGCTCCTCCTTATCAATGGCTGCGTTTCTTCTTTTCACGAATTGACGGAGTGCGCAGGTAATCTGGAGTCTCATTGCCACACCCACTCACGCAGGCTACAGTTGTTTATCTTCTTCTTGTTTTCAATCTGAGCCCAACTTCCAGAGGATCTACCCACCTACTACGCCTTTTCTCCATTGTATCTGCTTGAAGTGAAATATCGCTGGTGGCTCACTGTTGTCTCTCAGATAAAACAAGAAGTTCTCAAGTGGTTGAGAGAATCTAGCGCCCTGTCCCAGACTACTTCTGCATGGCTTTCCTGCTGTTGGTTTAACAAGCTGCCATATAGCTACTGGCTCAAAGCAACATCAACTTACTCTTTAGAGTTCTGTTTAAAAATATTTATTTATTTATTTATTTGAGAGAAAGAGACAGAGAGGAAGAGGCAGACAAAGAGAGAGAGAGAGAGAGAGAGAGAGAGAGAGAGAGAATGGGCACATCAGGGCCTCCAGCCACTGCAAACAAACTCCAGACTCATGCACCACCTTGCGCATCTGGCTTACGTGGGTGCTGGGGAATCGAACCTGGATCCTTAGGTGTCACAGGCTAGTGCCTTAACTGCTAAGCCATCTCTCCGGCCCTACTCCTAGAGTTCTGTAGGTCATAAGTCTCCCTTGGATAAAGGGGAGGTGTTTCCAGGGCAGGTCTTGTGGAGGCTGTGGAGCAGAAACCGTCACCTGGTTCTGCCCCCTTTCCGTCTTCAAAGACAGCCGGGGCAGCATCTTCGAATGCTCCTTCTGGCCTCTGCGTCACTGTCGCTTTTCTCCAACTCTACCTGCTAAGAGTCTGGTATTTACACCAGGCTGTCTGCTGCAGACTGTTAATCTAACTGTATTAGCTATGTGTTACCATCTAAGGTAACAGCCAGGGCGCTCAGAGGCAGGACATCTCGGGTAGGCCTCTATCATTCCGCCTACAGCAATCTTAATCAGAGAAGATCCACATTCCCTTACATGCCTCATGATGCTCTTATTTTTTTTTGTCAGGGTGGATATGATCTTGTTGGTTTATGTATCTAAAAGGGAACCCCACCCTTCCTTCCCACGACCCCCTGCCATCTAAACAAACTCTCCCCAGCCTTCAGACTTTTGCTGGTATCATCATAATAAGCCACTGCCGTTCCAAGCAGCTTTTTGAGGATTTATAACTTCTATCAGCTTCTTCCAACATACATCAAGTAATTTGCCAAGAGACATGCTCTCGCTTATGGCCAAATAAAGCCCTCGTCAGTGTTTAGTACCAACTGGTGGCGCAGGGGATTTCACTGAAGATGGTTTCAAAGACAGACAGCTAGAGAGGCCTGAAGGGAGCCAGAGACGGCTGGCAGCCCACCTAGGACAAGCCACAGTGGGGTGGAAGCTCCCCGAAGCAACAGTGGGGAGGGAGCCCTCAGGTCTAAAGAGCTGGATGGTGAACTCCAGCTATGGAGAGGGACCAGGCGGATCAAAGCAGAGGTCAGAGATAAGACAATGCAACTAGTGCTGAAAACTGGGGCTGGAGAGATTGCCTAGTGGTTAAGGTGCTTGCTTGCAAAGCCTAAGGACACAGGTTCAGTTCCCCAGTACGCACGTAAGCCAGTTGCACAAGGTGGCACAAATGTCTGGAGTTTGTATGCAGTGGCTGGAGGCCCTGGCACGCCCATTCTCTCTCTCTTTATCTGCCTCTCTCTCTCTCTCCCAAAGAAAGAAAGAAAGAAAGATATATATATATATATATATATATATATATATATATATATATATATATATATGTATAAAACCTGAAGCTCAAGAATGAGCAGACACAGGAAATCGTTTCACCCTTACCTTGCAATATCTTGCCCAGGGCTTTCATTGGCAATGTTCAAATATTTTAATTCAGCCTTAAGGGGGAGGGGGGACAAAATAAAGAAAATAAATAGCACAGATTAGTGTTGAAACTTATTACCTACAAGGCCCCGCGGCAAGAAGTTTGTCCACCTTGTTTGATTTTAATCCGAATACTTAAAATTCTACAAACACTCTATGTTCTGGGGATGAAGACATGAGAAAAAAAAAAAAAGTACCAAGGTTAATTCCATTTGTCCAGAGTCTAACTACCAGGAAATTATAATTTTCCTCAGTTTAACCTCAAATTTCATGCTGGGACCTATGCCAAAAGTTGTAAGTTAATTTCCCTCTTGCTTGCCTGTCTACAAGTGAAATATAAACATAAGCTTCCAGAATCCTTGGATACCGATACAAGTGTTATTTCTATGATTTTTAGATGTAGAGCAAAATTAGATGACACTCCTAATAATTCAAGTAAGATCGCTACTATTTCTGCTTATTTATAATATGGTCTAGGATAACCTCTAATTGGCTTACATTCATTTCCTCTCTAGAAACAATTTTTAAAGCTTTTAAACAATGTTATTTATTTAACTATTTGAGAGGGAGGGAGGGAGAGAGAGAGAGGAGAGGGAAGGAGAGAGAGAGAGAGAGGGAGGGAGGGAGGGAGGGAGGGAGGGAAGGAGAGAGGCAGAGAGAATGGGCGTGCCAGGGCCTTCAGCCACCGCAAAGGAAGTCCAGACACATTCGCCACCACTGGGGAATCAAACCTGGGTCATCAGGCTTCACAGGCAAACATCTTAACCAGTAAGCCATCACTCCAGCCCATCTAGAAACATTTTGACTGGCCTAGAAGCCAGGGTTGTCCCCTGAATCCCTTCACAGGCAAGGTTTCCCATTCAAAGTGAAATCTAGGGAAGAGCTGGCTGGACCTGCCGAGGAAATCACTTACCTGAAAACAAAGCAGTTGTATCCAATGGCAAACCAGGTTTTACAGCAGTAACGGATTCTTACTCAACAAGCTGTAAAGAAGCAATAAATCCATCTGGGCTTTTGTTTGCTATTTGCTCAGTAAATAGACAATGAGAGTGCCAAAAAAAATATATAAACCAAACTGGTTCACATATTTTTTTTCTTCCCTTTGGGGCTGTCTTGATACTCACGGTGATCATTAATCTTGAGACCCGTCTGGGTACGCCTCTTAAGGCTGCGCTTTTCTGAAATGATTAGATTTTAGAGGTTCTAGTTTAATGGCTCGATTTGGTGGTAAACTCAAAATTTGTATAGATTATTGACAGGTGGAATAACTTCCAGCGTAGGTGGAGGAAGGGGGTAACATGGGGGTGCCCTTGGGGGCTGTATCTGTCTCAGGAAGAGGCTAGCATGACGCCAAGTTCTGGGGCCTAAGCTTGACCCAACCCCACGGTGGTCAGGATTCTAGAAAAGGACCTTCCTCCCAGGGAGGGGCTCGGGGGTGCAAAAACAGGTCTAGGGAACTAGGCAAGAGATAAGTCAAGGTCATCCCTTGACCTCTAGCAAGTGCAGGCCTGCCTATCCTTTTTCCTTCAGGAGCCACTGTAACTGCCCGCCTCCGCCTCAGTTGATCAGAGATGTTGAGGCTGAGGAAGTACACATATGAAAATGACCATCACTAATACGTAGTACAGATACATGACAATTTCTGTTCCATTTCTCCGTACATTTAAAAACCGCATTTTGGGCTGGAGAGATGGCTTAGTGGCTAAGCGCTTGCCTGTGAAGCCTAAGGACCCCGGTTCGAGGCTCGATTCCCCAGGACCCACGTTAGCCAGATGCACAAGGGGGCGCAGGCATCTGGAGTTTCTTTGCAGTGGCTGGAGGCCCTGGCTCACCCATTCTCTCTCTCTCTGTCTCTCTCTTCCTCTCTCATTTGCCTCTTTTTCTCTCTGTCACTCTCAAATAAATAAATAAAAATGAACAAAAAAAATTGTTTTTAAACTGCATCTTGAGATTTCAGACTTATAACAGCCCTTGTGGAAATGAAGGTAGGAGCATTGCTCTTTGTCTCAGATATTTTCCAAGCCCAGTGGGTAGCTGACTGAAGAATAATTCCTACTCTGACACCATTTCCCTCAAGACTCTCCTCTAGTAGTTACCTTTAGGAGGAAGGGGAGATGAAGTAATCAGTTTCTCTGGCTTTGGCAGAATTGTAACTTCTGGTCATGCCAGTGAGTGCTAGGATGTGTTATGTGTGAAGGACATAATTTTAATCCATTTTTTTCATAATTTTGATCCAATTTTTTCATGATTTAAAAGGAAAATTAAATTCCTCGATGACCAGCCTCCAGTGCATCTATTTTGTTCTTATGATGCTGATAGAAATTAATTATTTCAAGCTTCATGAGGGCAAAGCACGTATTTTCCTGAAGAGCTGCAAATGGTGGGGATTTGCCGGCTTTTTTGGTAAATAATGGAATGAACAAGTCTGAAAAAAAAATTGAACTTGGTTTGAAAGGAAATAGAAATGCACAGTTCGGTGTTTAAATGATCATTTTATGTTCAAATGCTGCAATAATTTTTATCCAAATAGATTTCTATAAATAAGATACATAGATTCAAAGGGCTAGAGAGATGGTTTAGCAGTAAAGGCACTTGCCTATGAAGCCTAAGGATCCATGTTCAATTCTCCAGGTCCCACATAAACCAGATGCACAAGGTGGCGCATACATCTGGAATTCTCTTGCAGTATCTGGAGGCCCTGGTGTGCCCATTCTCTGCCTATCTCTAATAAATAAATAAAAATAAATATCAAAAAAACACAAATACATATTTTGGACTTGTGAGATGGCTTACCAATTAAGGTGCTTGCCAGCAAAGCCAGTGGACTCAGGTTCAATTCCCCAGTACCCACGTAAAGCCTGGTACACAAGGTGGTGCATGCATCTGGAGTTTGTTTGCATTAGCTAGAGGCCCTGGTGCACCCATCTTCCCTCCCTCCCTCTCTCTCTGTCTATATGTATAAATATATATATATATATATATATATATATATATATATATATATATATAATCTCTCTCTCAAATAAATAAATAATTTTTTAAGATACATAGATTCAGGGAACACTCATTATAATTCAGAAATTACAGAAGGAAAACATACACTCTTTCTGTGTGAATTATGAGATATGCTGAAATACGTGCAAATTCTGAAATTTTAATAGAACACTGCTTAAGTCACAATGAAATGAAAGACGATTCAAACAGTCTTTGTATATTATCATAAGTTGCATACTTTTTTTTTCTTTTTTGGAAATAGGGTTTTGTGTAGCCCAGACTGATCTCAAAGTCAAATCTAGTTGAGGATAAACTTGAACTCCTGATTCTCCTGTCTCCCTGCCCCATATACTCACACAGAGTCAATACAAGTTAAATGTACCTTCAAAATTAGTTCACTAATTAGACTTTCAGTTTACCAAACACTAATGTCTGATAATGCATGGATATTGGTGAACTCTTAGAAACATTTGTGTTGCACATCTGTGGTATTTTGGGCAATCCAGTGCTATATGAGAATGCATACAAACAGTAACACACACACACGCACATACATGCACGCACATTACCCCCCACACATGCTCACGCACATGCACACACACACACACACTTTTGTTGACAGGATTTTATTTGGTAGGAAGTTCTGTATTGTTGACGGTTCCAAGTAAGCATTTTTAGTGAAAGGAAATTAGATAGTGAGTACATCAAGTTTCTTTGAGAGAAAAAAAAAAAAAGAATAACTCCCTTTCCCCTTTTCCCCTTTTGCCTGTATTTGTTGACTGGCCCTCCCAGTCACCCTCCCGACTCCGTTTGTAGAGGTCACCCAGGAGCCTTTGTACAGCCTGAGACTTGCACATTCTCTCTAAAGAAACCGCAGCCATCTGTCCCCAGACACTCGTCACCACAGCTCTGGCTACCGATTCTGTGAAGACCATTTTCTGGCCACTTACAGTAGTAGAGCAGCTCGCTGGAAAACATTGTAACACATTGCATTAGTAAGATGTGTTGAGGGCTGGAGAGATGGCTCCGTGGTTAAGACGCTTGCCTGCAGAGTCCAAGGACCTGGCTTCGATTTCCCATTGCCTGCGCAAAGCCAGATGCACAAAGTGGCACAAGCACCTGGAGTTCATTTGCAGTGACTGGAGGCCCTGGTGCTCACTTTCTCTCCCTCTCTCTCTCTCTCTCCCTTTCTCTCTCTATGTGTCTCTGCATGCAAATAAATAAATGAATAAAATATTTTTTTAAATATGGGTTTTAAGTTAACATTTTCTTATCTCAGCATGGACCTCTCTAAAACTGAAATAGGTTTATAGAAACTTACCTTAAGAGTAAGCTTCATTATATTTTCTTTTTTTGGTAACATTATAAAATGTAATGAGATTTCCTCATTTTTGGATGTCTGTGATAGACAAGTTAAAAACCTGGAATTAAAGGAGAATACCCACTCATTGTTTCAAAATATACATGATTACATATCGCTTGTGCTGGGTCCTAGAAATAAACACCATTAAAAGTTAGTCTCTGTCCTTCAGAGGCTAGAGGTCTGGAAAAGGCATGCAAAGAAACAACAAAGGAGGGGGCCCCCAAGATGCTTGAGGAGAGATGTTAACTCGGGTTTGTGTGCAGGAATGTAAGCCTTAAAAAATAAAGATGAAGCCAGGCATGGTGGCGCACGCTGTTAATTGCAGCACTTGGGAGGCAGAGGTAGGGTTACCATGAGTTCCAGACCACCCTGAGACTACATAATGAATTCCGGGTCAGCCTGCACTAGAGTGAAAAAGATGAATGAAGCTGGAGAGATTGCTCAGTGGTTAAATGACCTGGCTTGTAAAACGTGATGTCCCAGCTTCGATTCCCCAGTACTCACATAAAGCAAGATGTACAAAGTGGTGCGTGCATCTGGAATTTGTTTGCAGTGGCAGGAGGCATGCCCTGGCATGCCCGTGCCCTGACTCTCTCTCTCCCCCTCTCTCTGTCAAATAAATAAATGAAAGTGCTTAAAAAAATAAAGATGGATGGGCTAGAGGGATGGCTTAGCAGCTAGGGCGTTTGCCTGCAAATCCAAAGGACCCAGATTCGATTCCCCAAGATCCACGTTAGGCAGATGCACAAGGGGGCGCACGCATCTGCAGTTCGTTTGCAGTGGCTGGAGGCCTGGCACACCCATTCTCTCTCTCTCTGTCTTCCTGTTTCTCTGTCAAATAAATAAATAAAAATTGAAAATTAAAAAATAAATAAATAACAATAAAGATGGAAACAATTAAAATTATGCAGCCCCTATGATACAAAGGTCACTGTGCTACGTAAGCACAAGGTATTGAAACAAGATGTTCCTCTTTGAAGAGCCAGTGATTCCTGCTGCTGTTGTACAAACCACTTTTGGTATATAATTTTAAAAGGAAACTCTGGAATCCAGTACACTAGGGATGCGCAGGAGCCATCTCATGTGGTAGGAAGGCTTGGGAAGGATGTGCTAATGAGAGTAAATCCACCCAACAGATTATCTACACATCAACGTTAGCAAACCAGTTATGCTTCCCAGAACAATTAATCTTCACGTGAAAATGAGTCCTTTTTTTAAAAAAATGTTTAATTAATTTATTTATTTGAGAGAGAGAAAGGCAACTGGAGAGAGAGAATGGACATGCCAGGGCCTCCATCTACAGCAAACGAAATGCAGACATATGTGCCACTTTGTGCATCTGGCTTATTTGGGTCCTAGGGAATCAAACCTGGGTCCTTAGGCTTTGCAGTCAAGGGCCTTAACTGCTGAGCCTTCTCTCCAGCCCAACATTGAGTTCTTATTTACATCCTTGTCAGTTTCAGACTTCTAGCTTCAAGCCATATTATTAGAACCTCTTAAACATTGTCACATGTTAAAGAAAGTTCAAGTAAACTAGGTGTAATATAGAATGGAAGAAAGTTGACATTTGTACAGGTGAAGGGACTAAAGTTGATAGAATCTATCTAAAACAGACTAACTCAAGCCTACTGATTCGTTGATGCACAAGCATTAAACCCCAAATCACTACAATGAATTTTAGAATTAAATTCAAAATACAGCATGCAAAATTGAAAACAAATATGTTAGCATGAGATCATAGGTATTGCTTAATAATTTTTAACTTGTTACAAAATTAATTTTTTGCAATTATAGTGATTTTAATTATTGAATTCAACTCTCTCAGTCACTTAAAAAAAATGAGTAACAGAGACTGCCAAAAGCTAGTTTTTTGGTATTTTTTTAAGGGATAAGAACTACAATGCTCTTGACTTCTAGCCCAATTCTCCACTTCTAGTGTCTCAAAAAACAACAACTTGAAGACTTTTGGAGGGCAGGGGAGATGACGCAATGGTTAAAGTTTCTTGCTTGCAATGTGTACCAGCCTGGGGTTCGATTCCCCATTCCCCATGTAAAAATCCAGATGCACAAAGTGTTGCATGCATCTGGAGGCCCCGGTGTGCCTATATTCATTCATTCATTTTTCTCCCCCTAAATTAAATAAATATATTTTAAAAACTTTTGTAGGCAACAACACTGACTGTTTTCTTCTTCTGGAGAGATTAATATAAATAAGTCATTATAGAAAAAAAAAACTCCACATAATTAGAGCTACTCTTATGAGGGTGCCCATATTCAAAGTTGAGCCAGTAAGTGTAAAATTTAAAGCGGTGGAACAAATCCATGGATTTTCCTTGTTATTTTGCTTATTTTGGAGAAAAGCGACAAGAAAGGCATTGTGCACCATAAGGGTTTTACATGACCATTATCAATTTAAGTGAACTAAAGTTGATTTCATTATCAGTGTGTCAGGACGCTTTGGCAATAATGTCAATACAGCTGCTGTACTTTATGTCTGTCTCATCTAGCTTACTACTCACGGGTACCTATACAAGCAAAGGGCATTGCAGGAGACCGTGGAAGGACAGAAGCATGAATACACCAAAGTTCAAAAAAAAAAAAAGACATATATTCAAGTTGATATATAGCATGGCTTTAAGTCAAGATAACATTTACTCTGGCCCTAATAGGCAGAGAGGGGGAAAAAAAAAGAGTGGAGTTTTAAGTAGTGAGAGAAGTATGAGCCAAGACAGCAATATAAAAATTCCAAGAAGGGCATATTAGGACCAATGGTTACTGTCTAGGTGGAACAGGGGCCCTGAAATGGGAATGAAGCTTTGAGACCAGAACACTGAGGCTGAATGCCAGGGATTTTAGACTTATATTAGGAACTACACAACCCAAAATAATTAAAACATAAAAGTGTAACAATTAACCTAGATATATACCTGATCCGTAACACCAAGTGTGGGAGAATACATATTATCGTTCAACATGCTCGAGTTATTTTTTTTAATTTTATTTATTTATTTGCAAGCAGAGAGAAAGATAGAGAGAAGGAAGACAGAGAGAGAGAGAGAGAGAGAGAGAATGGGCGCACCAGGGCCTCTAGCCACTGCAAACGAACTCCAGACGCATATGCCCCTTGTGCATCTGGCTTACGTGGGTCCTGGGGAATTGAACCTGGTTCCTTTGGCTTCGCAAGCAAATGCCTTAACCTCTAAGCCCTCAAGTTATATTTTTTTTAACTTTAAGCCGGGCGTGGTGGCACATGCCTCCAGCACTCCGGAGGCAGTGGTAGGAGGACTGCTGTGAGTTTGAGGCCACCCTGAGATTACCAAGTGAATTCCAGGTCAGCCTGGGCTAGAATGAGACCCTACCTCGAAAAAACCAAATAAATAAATAAATAAATAAAAAAGTTCTCTTCTTCTATAGAGGCCTTACATCAAAGACTAATTCTATGAGAATGTTGTCGGAGGGACAATTAAATCATCTTGATGATGAAAAAAACATAAGTAGGGCTGGAGAGATGGCTTAGCGGTTAAGCGCTTGCCTGTGAAGCCTAAGGACCCCGGTTCGAGGCTCGATTCCCCAGGACCCACGTTAGCCAGATGCACAAAGGGGCGCACGTGTCTGGAGTTCGTTTGCAGTGGCTGGAGGCCTTGGCATGCCCTCTCTCTCTCTCTCGCTCTCTCTCTAAATCTGCCTCTTTCTCTCTCTGTCTGTCTCTCAAATAAATAAAAACAAAAAAATTTTTTAAAATGAAAAACCATAAGTACAATGAGGTTTGCCTTACAACTTAAATAAACAGGACTATGAAATAGTCATGGGTTTGCTGCAGATTTCAAATACAGAAATAAATATATGCATCTTTTTCTAAATTAGAATCGTTCTCATAGATTATGATGATGGGGCCAGGCTGGATAAAAAAGAAAACTATGTACCAAAGAATACAATGTTGGGCTGGGGAGATGGCTCAGTGGTTAAAGGTGCTTCCTTGAAAAGTTTGCCAACCGGGGTTCAGTTCCCCAGTGCCCACGTAAAGCCTTCTGCAAAAACTGCCATATGCGCCTTGAGCTTATTTCCAGTGGCAAGAGGCCTTGCTGCACCCACACTCTCTCAGACAAATAAAAAAATATATTTTAAAAGCTGAGCTGGGCTTGGTGGTGCACGCCTTTAATCCCAGGACTCAGGAGGCAGAGGTAGGTGGATGGTCGTGAGTTCAAGGCCACCTTGAGACTACATAGTGAATTCCAGGTCAGCCTGGACTAGAGTGAGACCCTACCTCAAAAAACAAAACAAAACAAACTACATATATAAAGTTGTACTTAACTGGTAAAGGTGGCAGATAAACGGAAGTGCCAGTGGATAGCGGCTCATACGGCGTGTTTGCAGAGACACTTAAACAGTCATCAAGTAGGATGGTGGCAGCAGCAGAATGCACGCAGTAACAGTAGGAGACTTTGAACTTGAAGGCCAGTTGTGTGACCTTGAGCATGTCTCTTAGCTTGCTTATTTTCTTTTTCTACACATTTATTTCTATAAATTCATTTTCTTTTTCTATTAAGTAGGGTAATGAATAATAAGCATAGGAAAGTGCTTTGTGGAAATTCAAAACTTGATAGCTTTTTGAGAAAAAAAAATGGGCTGGAGAGATGGTTTAGTTGTTCAGGCACTTGCCTGCAAAGCCAAAGGACCCAGGTTCGAATCCCCGGGAACCATGTAAGCCAGATGCACAAGGTGGCACACGCATCTGCAGCTTGTTTGCAATGGTAGGCAGTGCTGGGACACCCATTCTTTCTCTCAAGTAACTAAACAAAGAAAAATATATTTAAGAATGTAAAAACTTTTGATTTCTTCTGTCATGTAAGGGCTGGGGAGAGAGCTCAGTTGATAAATTGCTTGCTGTGCCTAAGCCTAAGCCTAAGAACTTGCATTGTATTCCCAGAACCCAGGTTAAAAAAAAAAAAAAGTAGGCTTGATGGCGAGTTTGCATTTCCCAGCTCTGGAGAGGTGGAGACAGGCGGATCTCACAAGCCTGCCACACTACGTGGTGAGAAGTCTGAAGATGACACCCACGGTTGTCTTCTGGATGGGGACGCACAAGATCCTGTCATGCCATCTTGTGCCTCCCACTGTGACTCTGTGGTTTGTCTGGAGTGGGAAGCCACCTTCTCCTTTTAGTCTGACCAGTCTCTGGTTCAGTGAAAAGTTGGCTTTTCTTGGAATGGCTGGAAGAAGGCAATGTATTAGGAACTCTGGGAATGCACCCAGTGTGATAGGAAGATGGGGAAGGAAGAAGTGAAATAGAAAATAAATTGCAAGAAAATGAGGGAAGAGGGAAGTCACAACGCGAGTACAAGTTCTCTCTTAGTAGTTTTGGAAGGGACCTTTCTTCCAGGCAACCTCTATGAAAGATACCTGACACTTCAGTTAAGGTGACTAAGCCTTGGGCTGGAGAGATAGCTTAGCAGTTAAAGTGCCTGCCTACAAAGCCAAAGGACCTAGCTTTGATTCCCCAGGACCCGCATAAGCCAGATGCACAAGGTGGCACATACATCTGGAGCTCATTTGCCGCGGGTGGAAGCCCTGGTGCGCCCACTGCCTATCTGCCTGTCTCTCTCTCTGCTTTCTCTCACATAAATAAATAAAAAAATATTTTTTAAATGACTTTGCCTTGCTTTGGCTAGATCTCTCCCTTTAAACCTTGAGTAGCGTAGCAAAGGTAGCCCAGCACTTGCTTGCAAAGCCTGGCAGCCTGAGTTCCATTTCCCAGTACCCGTCCACAGTCAGATGCACAAAGTGGTTCATGCATCTGCAGTTCCTTTGCAGTGGCTATAGAGTCCCTGGTGCACCTATACACACACACTCTCTCTCTCCCCTTGCAAATAAATTTTTAAAAATTCAAATTTAAATAAGTAAAATCCATACACAACAGATAGGAAAACATGTGTGCAGGATTTCTCTCGCGTCTCCATGGCCAGTCTGCAAAATTTAAAAAATAAATAAAAACCTTCCAAATCAATTCTGCCCTCCTCCCTCTAGCTAGGTCATCATTGGATCAGTGCATCTGCACATTCCTGAGCCCATGTCGGGCCTGGCAAGGCTGAGTGCTCAGGGACCGCGGCCCAGCCCCCACTCTCTGGCTGCGCAGCCCCAGGAGGGAGCCGGGTAGTTCAGGCTGTCCCAGGACATCATCAGGTCAGGCCACAGAGAGGTCCCAGGGGGTACATTCCAAGCATGCTTCCTGCTCTCCCCTGGCTTGGTGCATGCACTTCCGGGATAACCAGGTCGCGCTGCCCTGGCAAAGCCACGCCAAGCTGGTACCTGACGCCAGTGCGTGCTTCTTCTGACTGCTCTTGTCACGTTCAGGTGAGTTTATTTGGGACAGAGAGAGAGAGAGAGAGATTGAAGGATGCCTCCAGCCCCTGCAAATGCACTCCAGATGCGTGCACCACCCTGTGCATCTAGTTTACATGGGTCCTGGGGAATCGAACCTGGGTCCTTAGGCTTTGCAGGCAACCGCTCAGCCACATCCCTCCGGCCCTCGGGTGAGTTTTGAACCTGGCTTGGCGCCCAGGGAGGAGGTGCAGATTGACCAACGCACATCTCCAAAAAAAAAAAAAAAAGAAGAAAAACACACATTCCCACCCCCCCCCCAACCACACACAGACACACACAGGGATGCAAAGGAAGACGCAGCAAGTCCCGAATTCCCGGCGAGAAGCACGGACCCGCCGCTCCATCCGCCCAGCGCCGGCCCTGCACAGATCAGCAGCCTAGTCTTTGGAAAGGTGCCTCGCGCTCAGTGCGCCTGCGCGAGCGCGCCCGCGCCCCGCCCCTCCAGCTCGCCGCAGGCCCCGCCCCTCCGCGGTGACGTAACGCGCGCGCCGGGAGGCGGGGCCCGGAGCGTGCGCATGCGCCCTGCTGCGTGTCGCGCTCCCTCCGCTCTCCGGGACGGGAAGCTGCGGGATTTGGTGTCCGCGCCGCGTTGCCGGGAGCTGGGGAGGAAGAGGGCTGGAGCGGGAAAGTTGCCCCCGGCTACGTGAGTCCTACATAACCCTGTATCGTGCCTTTCCGGCCAAGGCCGGTGACAGCCGGTCCCGGGCTCCCGCGTCTTGGCCTAGCTGGAGTTCCCTCCGCTCCCTCCATGTCCCTCCCCTTTCCTCTCCCTCCACTTCCGGTATTCGCGTTGCTTGTGCCGTGATCCCCGTGTGGAGTGACCCCCTGTGTGCAGTGACCCCGTGCACTGACAGCCATGTGCAGTGACCCCCGGGTGCAGTAACCGCGGGTGTGCACAGTGACCCCATGTGCAGTGACCCTGTGTACCGTGACCCCCCCCCAGGTGCAGTGACCTCCCGTGTGCAATGACCCCCTGGGTGTAGTGATCCCCGTGTGCAGTGACCCCCTGTGTGCAGTGACCCCGTGCACTGACAGCCATGTGCAGTGACTCCCGGGTGCAGTGACCGCGGGTGTGCACAGTGACCCCGTGTGCAGTGACCCTGTGTACCGTGACCCCCCCCCCAGGTGCAGTGACCTCCCGTGTGCAATGACCCCCTGGGTGTAGCGATCCCCCGTGTGCTGTGACCCCCTCCGTGCGCAGTGACCCCGTGCACCGCGGTCATGCGGCTCGTCAGGAAGGACATAGAGAAGGACAGTGCTGGCCAGGTGACCCTGGTCCCCGAGGAGCCCGAGGACATGTGGCACACGTACAACCTGGTGCAGGTGGGCGACAGCCTGCGCGCCTCCACCATCCGCAAGGTGCAGACCGAGTCGTCCACGGGCAGCGTGGGCAGCAACCGCGTGCGCACCACCCTCACGCTGTGCGTGCAGGCCGTGGACTTCGACTCGCAGGCGTGCCAGCTGCGGGTCAAGGGCACCAACATCCAAGAGAACGAGTACGTCAAGATGGGCGCGTACCACACCATCGAGCTGGAACCCAACCGACAGTTCACGCTGGCCAAGAAGCAGTGGGACAGCGTGGTCCTGGAGCGCATCGAGCAGGCCTGTGACCCGGCCTGGAGCGCCGACGTGGCGGCGGTGGTCATGCAGGAAGGCCTGGCCCACGTCTGTTTGGTCACACCCAGCATGACCCTCACCCGGGCCAAAGTGGAGGTCAACATCCCCAGGAAACGGAGAGGGAACTGCAGCCAGCACGACCGCGCCTTGGAGCGTTTCTACGAGCAGGTGCTCCAGGCCATCCTGCGCCACATTAACTTCGATGTGGTCAAGTGCGTCCTGGTGGCCAGCCCGGGGTTCGTGCGAGAGCAGTTCTGTGACTACATGTTCCAGCAAGCTGTAAAGACCGACAACAAACTTCTGCTGGAAAACCGGTCCAAATTCCTTCAGGTAAAAAAACAAAAAAAAAATCTTACCCACAGGTAGTTGACAAAGGGCAAAGGCATTGGTATTAACTGTCCCTAAATGTTTTAGAACTGGGAAAATTTTAAAAAAAAAAATAAATAAAACAACCTGGGGCTGGAGAGATGGCTTAGTGGTTAAGGCTGTTAAGGCTCTTGCCTGCGAAGCCTAAGGACCCAGGTTCGATTCCCCAGCACCCACATAAGCCAGATGCACAAGGTGGCGCATACATCTGGAGTTCATTTTCAGTGGCTAGAGGCCCTGCTGCGCCCATACTCATTCTCATATTTTCTCTCTCTCTGTAACAAATAAATAAAAATATTTTAGTAAAAATTAAAAACCTGAAGCTGGGATTGTAAATGAGATAATGAAAAGAGACTTGTTCTAATGCCTAGCACAATTACGTAGCGAACTTTGTCCTTACAGATGTGAAGCCTTGTTGATGCTTTTGTCCTTAGTCATCGTAGGCCGGTTAGTGGACGCTCTCAGTGTCTTGTCTTTCATGCTGTGATTCTAGGTGCACGCCTCCTCTGGGCACAAGTACTCCCTGAAAGAGGCCCTGTGCGATCCTGCCGTAGCCAGCCGCCTCTCCGACACGAAAGCCGCCGGGGAAGTGAAAGCCTTGGATGACTTCTACAAAATGCTGCAGCACGAGCCCGACCGCGCCGTCTACGGACTCAAGCAGGTGGAGAAGGCCAACGAGGCCATGGCCATTGACACGCTGCTGGTCAGCGACGAGCTGTTCCGCCATCAGGACGTGGCCACGCGCGGCCGCTACGTGAGGCTGGTGGACAGCGTGAAAGAGAACGCGGGCACCGTGCGCGTGTTCTCCAGTCTCCATGTGTCCGGGGAGCAGCTCGGTCAGTTGACGGGAGTAGCTGCCATTCTCCGCTTCCCTGTGCCGGAGCTCTCCGACCAAGAGGATGACTCCAGTTCCGAAGAGGACTAACGACTGAAACTTGGAATGGAGGCCACCCGTGTCTTACGCCTTCGCTGTTGCCTCAGCATCCCGTGACTGCTGAGAGACGTTTGATTCCACTGGGATCTCATGTATTTGGTCATTTCTGGTTGGCAGGACATGTATTCAAACGAAACAATAAACTAAAAGGAAATAAGCTCCATGTACTATTTTTACTAATGAGGATAATTTTTTCCTGATACTTTGAGACAACAATTTTGAGTATCCAGAATGCTTAATATAATTTGGATCAGATCTTAAACCACATGTTGCATTTTAAGAGATTTGTTAAACCATTCATTTTTAATATACTCTGGCTGCTTTTTTGTTATGGTGGCATTTACGCTAAGAACACATTAATTTCAGGCCGCAGAGCCTTGATGTATTAGGGATTGTCAAGGTAGTCAGAGGCCTTTTAGGTGAGATTAGGGGGGTTATTTGCTCATGCGGCTGATTGGTGCAAAGACTGGAAGTCCTCAGTGCGGGTTTCCGTTCTTTGCACTGCCGCATTGTTTTTGTTTATTTATTTATTTTGGCTTGTTCTTTCAGAAGTACTGTGTTTCAGTACTCCTTACTGTAGTTAGGGAAGTTCTGCAAATACCTCCCAGCTTAATCCTTTTACTAAGTATTTTTGGCAAGCATTTCTAAGTGTTCAAGAACGTTGACAGTCAAAACTCAACTTGATGGATTACAGTCCTTAGTTTAGACCAATAACTAGGAGTGGTAATTCAGTGGTTAAGTCCTGTCTCGGTGATGCCCGCCTCGTGTAAACTTTGGCTTCCGTTTTCACTCTTCTTCATGGTGTGACAGGTTTGGGGATTGTTTCTGATAAACTTCCTAACTTGTTTAAACTTTTTCATCCTATATTGGGAACTGATGCTTCTTTATACTTCAAAATAATTTTTGTTTTTGCATATTTTCCTCATAATCTAAACATTAGTCAAATTATCATTTCATTTTAATTCCACAAGTACTTAGCTTAAAAATATTATTAAAAGTATTTTGTTAAATAGAATTGTCGAAAGGAAGCCACTAACATTTTTTTTAGCTTCTTTTTTTCTTAATTTTTATTAACATTTTCCATGATTATAAAAAATATCCCATGGTGCTACCCTCCCTCCCCCCACTTTCCCCGTTGAAATTCCATTCTCCATCATATCCCCTCCCCATCTCAATCAGTCTCTCTTTCATTTTGATGTCATGATCTTTTCCTCCTCTTATGATGGTCTTGTGTGGGTAGTGTCAGGCACTATGAGGTCATGGATATCCAGGCCATTTTATGTCTGGAGGGAGCACGTTGTAAGGAGTCCTACCCTTCCTTTGGCTCTTACATTCTTTCCGCCACCTCTTCTGCATTAGACCCTGAGCCTTGGAAGGTGTGATTGAGATGTTACTCAGTGCTCCAGTCACTTCTTTCCAGCACTATGATACCTTCTGAGTCATCCCAAGGTCACTGCCATCTGAAAAGAGAAGATTCTCTACCCAAAGTGAGAGTAGCATTAATATAAGGGTATGAATATTAAGAGAAGTGCTTGCTGGGAAGTTTGATAAGCATAGTATATACATTTTTCTAGACATCAGCTGATCCACTAACATTTTTAAGGTTAGAATTTGGAAATGAATCCTGACCTCATTAAGAATCGGGAGATTTTGGGGCATCTTACTGTGAGAATACCTACAGTACCAGAGTGCAGTGTGTCAGACCTACTGAATACATTCTAGGGTGTGGGTTCTCCAATCTGTCTCTTGTGAGCTTCATGCGGGGAGCTCTTAAAGCTCAATGTCTACACTGAACCCCAGACAAGTTAACCTTCCACCCCGAGAAGTGCTAGTTTTCTAACAACTACGAAGCTGGTTCCAGTAGTCATCAAGGCCGGGAACTGATGGACAGCCAGGCACGTGGGCCTGCGGCCTTCGTCCGTCCTGGTTTGCTAGAAAGCTGCAGCCGAGGGCCGGGAAGGTGACTTGAGTGCTTGCACAAACGCGCGCATCCCTGGCACCCACATATAAGTCCTCATGGTCGCATGGTGGGGAGGCAGACGTGGGAGGAACCTCAGGGCTTGCCAGCTGGACTGGCATGATAGGTGATCTGTAGGTTCCCCGTGAGACCCTAGCTCAAAAGTGCAGCATGAACAAGACACCCCGTGTTCGCATTTGGCTTCCACATTTGGTATGTGCTGTCTCACATGACCATCCACGTGTGATGTTCTCACACTGCACACGTGCAACATAAAGGTAGAACACGGGACTCTATTCAAGTCAGTTTTCTACACGCACATCCAGAATGCGGTGGATACAAACGTGGGCAATTGCTTTTTTTGCAGGGCTGTGAAATCTGGTTGGGTTCAGTGGCCATAGAAAAGAATCGATCTGAGGGCTGGAGAGATGGCTCAGTGGTTGAGTCCTTCATGTGAAGCATGAGAGCAGGTGCCCTGGGGTTCTCTTCCCACCGCCCCAGGCTGGCTTACCTCAACACAGGCAAGTGCATGGGCACTGCAAGGGCACACGTGTGCATGGGCATACACAAACGCCACGTTACACACGAAGCAAAGGAGAAATAGATTTCAGTTGTGAAAATGTTAAAGGAATTAACTGGCCATACTCAGTGATCTATAAGACCACTAAATAAACCCTGGTGTGTTTTTTTTGCTTGTCTATGTAAAAAAATTCATTAATTCCTTTATTTATTTTGCTTTTTTTGAGGTAGGGTCTTGGTCTAGCCCAGGCTGATCTGGAATCCATTGTGTAGTCTCGTGCTGACCTCAAACTCACAGTGACCCTCTTAACTTGGGCCTCCCAAGTGCTGGGATTAAAGGCGTGCACCATTACGGCCAGCCTTAATTCCTATTAAAAAATTTATATCATTACCAAAACTGTAATTTATACTAGACCATACTGTAAAACACAAAGATGGTAAGAGCAAGTGAAATAAAAAACTTGAGTCCTTACTGGCTTCTCTAACAACCAAATGAGCTGTAAGGGTTTGCAGATCCGGGTCATCTAATTTCATCCGCTGTTCATCACCACGGCGGAAGGAGCAGGCGGTGGAGGTGCTGACGCCCACGTCTTAACACTCTGGTGCTCTGTACACACGAGTCCTAGCAGTGCGTTCAGTGAGTAGAGAGACGCTGCCCCAGCTAAGCCAGGTGAAACCCCAAGGCTGCATTTCTTTTTTTTTTTTTTACTTTGCTGTAGACACATCAGGTTTTTTTTTTTTTTAGGCTCCATATTTATACATTAAATCCCTTAATTTTACAACTAGATTAATCCCATCATAAAACTGGTTGCTTCTTCTCTCAGATGCCATAGAGTAGTTTTCTAAAACTTACTTTCCTTTATCTTGTTTTATCAGTAACTTTAGCTCGCCTTTTAAGGCCTGTGGCAACTTCTGTCAACTTCAAATTATCCTTAATAGAAGTTACTCATAACTTCTATAATTCAGTATTCTGGAATTGAAATTCTGCCTTCTAAAACCAGACAAAACTATATGAAACCTTTGTTGGTCAAAGGGTTTTTGAGTTTTTAAATCATGGGTTTCCATGGAAATAGGTCTGCCTGTTTATGTTGAGTATTAGAATTTGTTGAATTACAAGTTAAATCAGCATCTCTGAGGATGCGGAGAGCTGGAGAATTTCAGCCTTCGTCTGCGGGCTGGAGCTGAGCTGTGGGCTCAGCATCTCTGAGGATGCGGAGAGCTGGAGAATTTCAGCCTTCGTCTGGGGGCTGGAGCTGAGCTGTGGGCTCGCCGTATCTGCATTGCAGCAGTCATTAAGTGGTCCCTTAGCAGAGTGGTGGCTCAGGCCTGTAATTTCAGTTTCTCAAGGGCAAGGCAGGAATGTAACAAGCTTTAGACCTTGTCTCAAAAGGCCAATTGTGTAGCTCTGCTAGAGTTCTTGTCTCACGTGTGAGGCGCTGAGTTCAATACCCAGTACAAAAGAAAAAGGTGATTCATAATTTTCTTAGTGTCTGCTTTAAACTATCGCTGGGCTGACTGGGAAAGACAAACATGTGAACAGACCTTGAAAGAGGTCACTTTGAAGGAATAATAAATTTACCTAAAAGTGAGAAGAAACTTCCAGAAGTCAGTGTGGAAAGGCTAGGAGGGGAACAGTACTAATCATAAAAGCCTTCCACGTCACAATAAGGAGCTTGGATATACTGTGAGAAACAGCGGTGGATGCCATGATATACTCTCAGTCCCTGCCCACTGGAGGAGGCAAGAATGTAGGCAGGAGACTGAGTAGCAGAATGTATGTCAGAACAGCTCGAGAGGCACCGAGGCAATCAGAATGAAGTCATTGGCGCACTTGGGCTCACGTTATCCTGAAGAGTTAGGAAAGAATAGAACCCAATGGTGAGCTCATGATTTCTTGTGTCAGGAGGCGATGGGCAGGTCACAGAAACCAGCTGACTCACAAGGAGAAACAGTAGTTCAGTTTGAAGCATCTGGGCCATTTGGAAGGCTCCACTGGGTTTCTGTTTCCCTTACTCCATTCAGGTTTTGCCTTCTCCATGAGGTCTTCCCAAACCAGACTGTTTGAAGCTATTAAAAAATGTATTAGAGGAGCTGGAAGAGATGGCTCAGCAGTTAAGGCAATTGCCTGCAAAGCCTAATACCTGGATTTGACTCCCCAGTGCCCATGTAAGCCAGATGCACAAAGTGGTGCATGCATCTGGGGTTTGTTTCCAGTGGCTAGAGGCCCTGGCGCACCCATATTCTGTCTCTATCTCTCTGCTTATAAGGAGTATTCCAATTCAATTTGCAAAGAAGCATTTTTTTTTTTTTTTGATTGGTTTTGGTTTTCTGAGGTAGGGTCTCACTCAAGTCCAGGCTGACCTGGAATTCACTGTGTAGTCTCAGGGTGGCCTCGAACTCATGGTGATCCTCCTACCTCTGCCTCCTGAGTGCTGGGATTAAAGGTGTGCGCCACCACCACCCCCATCTCCCACCAAAGAAGCTTTTTTGTCAGGATTCTCTAAGTGCGAGGATTAGCAAACTGGCATTCATTCGAGGAAACAGATGACCTCGGCTGGCCTGGGCCTCATGCTGCCGATCCTAATGCGGCGTCTGACTTCCCTCCAGACAGTCTCTTCACGTCCCCTTTGCTCCTGTGCAACCAGTCTCAGAACTCCGATGAACACCTTGGAGTTTTATATTCATCTTAACATCTGAAAATACTTGTTTAAAATTTGATTCTGACCAGCCTACACTTCTGATGATATACCGTTCTCACTAAATGAGTCTCTGGCAATGAAGAACCCCCGGGGTGAAAGGTTGAAGATCTGCTGTGAAAAGCACGACGGCAGGCCCGGTGGCACATGCCCATCGACAGTCTGGCACTGAGGGGGCCGACGCTGAGTTCCCGCGGTCTGGACTACGTAGGAAGATGCTGTCCCCAAACCAAACAGACAAACTACTGTTTCAGTTAAGATTTATAAAACTCCCCAAACAGCTGTCTTCATGGTGAGGTCAGTGTTTGTATTTGTGCTGAGATTCGGCACATGTGTTCTAGAACACAGCTTTGTAAACCCTTCTTCTCAACCCTGTTCTGCCCAAGAAGTGGCTTCTGTGATTGTAGATGATAGGTTCAAAAATTACAAAGCAAAAGCCAGGCGTGGAGGCACACGCCTTTAATCCCAGTACTCGGGAGGCAGAGGTAGGAGGATCACCGTGAGTTTGAGGCCACCCTGATACCACATAGTGAATCCCAGGTCAGCCTGAGCTAGAGTGAGACCCTACCTCGAAAAACAAAGAACAACAACAAAAATTACCATGCAAGCATTTAGTGATCATCGTAAAGAATGTATTTCAAAACAATTTTTGGTAGTTAACTAAAGATGAAAGCAAATTTGTTTCCTAGGATGATGGCTATGCTTGTACATTTTTACAAAGAGAATTCAAATCTGGCCACACGGTTGGTCCTGCCAGGCATGGACCATCTTCTGCGTTTTCAAGAGCTGCCTGATAGTCTGATTTTATGCATCGCCAGTGCTGACATAGGCACTTCTCAAGAGCATGTAGCAAACGGCGGCAAAGGGGTGTTAGGGTCATTGCAGAAGCTGTTGGATAGCCTGGTCCTAATCCCAAGCACAAAATCTTCTTTGTTGTTGTTTTTCATGGTAGGGATTCACTGTGTGTTTTCAGGGTGGCCTGGAAGTCATGGCGCTCCTCCTGCCTCTGCCTCCTGGGTGCTGGGATGCCAGGTGTGCACCACCGTGCCTGGTCAAAAATCTTTTTTTTTTTTAGCTAACTTTTTATTGACAACTTCCATAGTGAAGCTTATTTTGATTTTGGTGACATATATTGGGTTCCAACACAGCCAGTGTGGAGGCAGGGTAGTGTTCGGCAGGCAGCAAAAACAAGAGAAAAATGTCCTGGCAACCCCAGGGCACTTCTCACACTTCAGCAATAGACAGGCTGTGACAATGAAGTCACTGTGGTAAGTGCAAGGTCCTGAAGGGAGGGCTTTAAAGAGCATTAGTTCTTCCAAGAACCTTGTGAGAGAGTTATTACTTTCATATAAGAAAACTGAAATTAAAAAGAGATTAACATCTCCAAAGCCATTTAACTTTTAAATGTGAAGAGATGCCCACCAGGCTACTACACTAATACACATAAGAACATCCTTTCTCTGTCTCAGTTTTCTTTCTGAAGTAGAAAAAAAAAATCAATAATAGTATTTCTGTAGAACCAGCCTGAATTTATGTACTTATTTTGTATAGTTTTCATTTACCACCGTTTAGTTATCTCACTAGAAAACAATGGCTCAGTCCTATAGTAATCTCTGTAGCACATGGCTGAGTGTGAGGAAGCACAGAGAACAGTCTAGGGATGTCGCTCAGTTCATATAGATGATTACCTCACATGAACAATGCTGTGGCTTCAGTCCCCAGCACTGCATAGAGCAGTGTCATGTGCTCATCCGTAATCTCAGCACTTGGGAGCTGGAGGCGTCCGTACCGGCAATTTCAAGGTCATCCTTAGCTATGCGGCCAATTTCAGGCCGTCCTGGGCTTCATGTGACGCTGTGTCAAAACAAAACAAAGCACGAAAATACAGAGAAAGTGTGTGGAAACAAAGTCCTTCAAGCTTTTGCTCGATATTTAATATATCTGATTTTATTTTATTAAGTTTGTTTCTTTAATTTTAAGCCCACCATCTCCATGCACACATTCCTTCAAATAATTATTTGCTGAGTGCCTTAAGAGGCTGCGCTGATGATGTATGCACGGGTTAAGAAACCCTTTCCTTCTTTTAATCCATAAATTAAACAGGGGGGACGTGGTCACACACGACCCAGCATACAGGGACGCAACAGTGGTCACAGGTGGCCCCTGCAACTCAGGTGGATCCCAAGTCACCATCAGGAGAAATGCCCGGAGCCCTTTTCTAGGGTCTGCAGACATCACTGTGGAGTAGGGGCTAGTCCTCACACTAACACTACGCTGAAGACTGGCCTGCGCTCATCTCCTGCTGCAGAAGTCAAGGCAGTGCAGTGTCTCCCAGAATGCTTTGCCTCCCACAGGATGGCTGCATGATCGCAGTCCTGGAAAGCGGAGCCAGGGCTTGTGCCGGCAGGCAAGTACCCCCCCACCCCTACCCAGGGCTACCAGAGAGTGGCGCTTAACGAATCCCGACTATCCGTCAGGGCAGACTGGCAGCCCCACGAAGCTGGGGCTTTTACAATATAAGAATAGTTGCAATAACAAACCTCCAATACTTGTTGCAGGATGAATTCCTGTTTAGGAAAACAATTCCAGCAGATTTTAGTTATAAAATTTCTTCAGAGGTGGGAGGTCCTTTTCAGTTCAAGTTTCAGTTGCAGAAGTTTCATGTCTGGAATTTTTCATCAAGTCCTAGTGTAAACATTAACTAGAACTTTTTGTTTGACACCGTTGTGAAAAATTGCTCTGTGGATATAAAACATTTTAATCTTGTTTTTTCAGCTCATTTGATCCTGTCACCATAATTTATAGTTTATTTTTCTTCCGCAAGTATTGTGTGTATGTGTGTTTAAGTGCGTGTAATGAGATCAAGGAGAGGAAGATTAAAATACATTTCAGTAGATGGCATCATAAAAAGTTAAAGCTGAAAGGAACCTCATATGTTATGCAACACACCCACTTCATTCTGCAGATGCCCACTGAGGCCCACAGGGTTGATAGCTTGCTCTAAGTCACATATACAGGAGTCTTTCACTGGGCCCACACTCCTATTTGATATATCCCATTCCGATTTCAGATACAGTTTCTTGTCACCAATGCATATCGGGAACTGCTGGGGTCGGGGGAGAAGGAACAGTGCGGGATTTAAACATGTCAACCCTCCTGCGCGTCAGATTCGTTCTTTCTCTAGTGGGAAGACACTTGATGAGCATCGCTGGCTCAGGAAGACTTTACTGCTCCTGCCTGTCTTCTGAGAACTGTGTACCAGTGCCGACTGCGTTCTGGGATGCTCCTAGTCCCCAGAGGTCCGCCATGGAGAGAGAGGCCGCAGTCCTTTCCTGCCACCCCCCTCCCAAGCCAGGACGGGACAAATAGTAATAGTCAAGAAGATGGGAGTGTCTAACCAGGGCCTGCGGCTTCCACGAGGAGGTTTGCAGATCTGAACTCAGCGAATTCCCAAAGCCCGTCCCCACCCCCCCATTGCTGTCCAGAGGAGGGGCCGTGGCTGCGTGCCTCCGGTTACTTTGGTAGTGCTGTTGTTTACCCTGTGGTCCCAGCAATGCCTAGTTTCTCTAGAGGTGTGAGGTATTTACCAGGGAATCAATAAACCTGGGCAGAGGAGACATTGGAAAAGGAATTCACGCTAACTCCCACCCTAGAATTTAAGTGTGGAGTGAGAAGAAATGAGGGTCTGTGACTACAAGGGCTTTGAGAGATTCTGCAACCTTTATATCAGCCATGGATTTTGTTCTCTTCTCTCTGTTTCTCTTGCATGACTCACAGCAAAGCGGTTAAACCAGAAAAGTGAGCTTGGCTCTTCACAGGACAGCAAAGGGGACAGTGACTGAGGACATTAGACGGCTGTGTTCTTTTCCACTCTTAGGGGCGGTGGTAGCAGCCACCTCAGAGAAGAGCAGAGCAGCTGGGGGCTGCAGTCGGGGAAGGAAGGGACCGGAAGCTGGCTTTAGAAGGCAGACTCACCAGCCCTTCTTATTCCACATCCCTCCCTGACGCTCGCTCCTAAGCCCAGGAAGCCGTAACTCCTGCCTTTCATTGCATATTTCGCTAAGTGGCCGACATGCGCTGGGTGTGGTAGAGGGAAAGAAATTTTCCATAGAAGGTGGAGACAAACACAGGAGAGCTGGGGAGAAGGAATGTATTCTGAGGATAATTCTCTGAGCCTTGTGTCTAAAACGTCTTCCCAGCCTCAAGTGAAAGGGAGGAGAATGTGTGGAAGTAGGAAGGACCAAGACAAAAATGTCTGCTTCCTCTGAAGCCATATATTTTTCAAGGAACGAATGTAGTATCCACAGTTCTCACTCTGAGCCTAACTCCCCTGACAGCTGGACAGAATGCAATGGGGGGGAAGGCTTTTTCCTGTCCTCCTGGGAATCATTTTCACCCTTATCTCTCCTCCTCACTTTCCCAGACTCACAGTAAAACCCTGCGGGAAATGGAGGGAATAGGCAGGAAACACAAACTCAAGGCCCTCTTGTAGCTCTTGTGCACTGCCAGCCCGCAGATTGGCATTTCACGTACAGAGTGACATGTGTCCTTGCGCACGAGTTGGAACTGCAAAGTAAGGGAACTGGATTTCGTATTTGGCACTGCAGGAAGGCTCCTGCGAACCCAACGTTACAAACTAAGTTAAACGCTGTCTCCCTACAGTCTCCAAAGGCAGTAGTGCTGGCATTTGCACCAACAGTGCATTTGTGACCAACAAGTCGATCCAGGGATCGACGGTGGCATTTTCAGATGTATGGGGACTGATCAGTGCGCCAGGACACGGGAGGTGTCAGGTCCTTCTCTGTGGCTGAGTGAATCAAAATCATCTCTTGGTTTCTTCTGCCCTGGAGTGAGCGAGGAAGAGCGTCCTTAGGGTTTATGGTCTTGTGGTCCTCAGACTATGCATGGGCAGTACTGACAACAACTTGTTTTTACGAGCTGGTTAAAATAATGCTTCAGTGTCTCTTAGTTTTCTAAAAAATATTTTGTACCATATTTCAGAAAGCTGCCAAACCTTTGGGTTTGGCCAGCTGCTAACTCGTAGTCTGCTAGGAGCAAATTCCAGGGCTGGGGGGGTCACTTAACTAGGAATGCTTTGCCAAAACACTCCCTTATTTTCAAAGTTGTTGGGGGTATTTGACCTTGGACATTAGGGGCAAAAGCGATCATTTAACCATTTTGGCAGCAGTCCGTGGCGATCCCGAGGTCTGCAGCAGTGTTAGGGTGGTCTGCCACAGCCCAGCGGCTCGCCGACTTGCACAGCCCTCCTCCTCCTCTTGTGATTCTCCTCCCGATGGGCTTCCTCACTCTCCCAGAGAAGCAGGCAGTGGGAAAGCACATGTCTTCATTTTCACTGGAATGTTCTTTCCAGTTGGCCAATGATTTCTCAAACCAGGCATTACCAGTTACTTAAGAATTTTTCAAATTATATTGATTCCCCCCTCCCCCCCCCCCCGCCTCTGTAACAAGTCAGAATATTTGGAAAAGGAGCCTAGGCATCTACATACTTAAAGAGCTCCGCAGTCGGACCCCAAAGTGTCTTCACCAGTACATCAGTGTGGTCCATGGCCACACTGCTACTCAGCTCTCTGGTAGAAAGAAGAGAAAGGATGTTGACACTTCTGAACGGGCAGCATTAAGAGGGGATGAGGGCGGGAGGGATGGTTTAGTGGTCGAGGCACATGCATGCAAAGCCTAATGACCCAGGTTCAGCTCCCCAGTGCCCATGTAAAGCCAGATGCACAAAGTAGCGAATGTGTCCGGAGTTTGTTTCAGTAGCTGGAGGCCCTGGTGCACCCATTCTCTCTCTCTCTCTCTCTCTGCAAATAAATACAGTGGATGAGAAGAATGTATATAGCTCAATACCCTTATGTATGCTTAATTGCCATTGTAACTTCACAATTAGGAGCAATAACGATGGCTTTGTAAATGCCCATTGGTACTTTTTATGCAAACGTGTGCGCCACAGCAGGGAGAGGTTACAAAAAGCAGAGCAGGCCTGGGGAGATGGCTCGGTGGGTGAAGTGCTTGCCATGCAAACACGAAGACCTAAGTTTGTTCCCTACAAATAACGTGGAAAAAAATCCAAGAATAGTTGTGCACACTGAAGTTCCAGCACTAGGGAGGTGGAGACAGGCCAGCCTCTGGAAGCAGTGGCCAGCTGGTCTGACCTACTGGATGCGCCAGGACAACGAGAGACACTGTCTGCAAACAGATAGATGGCATCCCAGGGAGGGGTATCTGAGGTTGCCCTCCAGCCTCCACACTTATGGGGATATACGTGCATGCACACTCACACACGCACACACATTTTTATGAGAACCAAGTTTCTCTTCCTGGAAGGATAGTTTTTATAATCTTAATAATGAAAAAACTCTGCACACAGAAGAGAATGCCAACAGTACACATGGTAGAATAAGCACGGATACTGAGCACAGGAAGGCATCCCAAGGGGATGGAGTCAAGAGACGGGGTAATACTTGGAGTTGGTCCAGTCTTTCACTGATCTGCTGTGACGAGAGTGTTGATCATGGACTGTGTCACCTTGAGCAAGTCCTGTCCCTCTATCCATCATCCTCAGATTTAGCTTCATGAGCTTTAATTTATGAGATCAGAAAGTGATAAGAACTTTCCTCACCCAATTGCAAGGAATTTGTAAGTGATTATCACTAGTAGCTAGGAATTGGCAAGAGCTCAGTTTAACTTAGTTTTGTTCTTCCTTCCTCTGTCATCTTTGCACTGCATATGCCACCAGGGTACCATGCCAGCATACATGCAAGGCAACAGATGTGCCACGTCTCCTCCTGCCATAAATGCCTACCAAGGTGTTCCATCAAGGTTGGTGCTGGGATCAGAACAAGATGCCACCAGTCACACTCAGCAGGAGATGGGCTAGTGGCATAGTATTTCTGCGTCCCCACCTTAGTATCTGCGTACTTAGACATGGCTTACATAGCAGAAAGAATTCAAGGCAAAAAGCCACTGTTGTGACTGCTAGAAGCAGAGAAAGGGTACACAGGAAAGCTCACTTGAGTTGTGAAGGCGTTCCGGGAACACTAACCCTTCTGGAATACCAGCCGACAGCACACACAGAAAACCAACCAGCCGCCTTCCGAGAGGAGGTCCTGACTGTCCAGAACCACGGGGAGAAATGACACGTAGACATGTGCCATGCCGTGCTGTGGAGGCTGCTTGTTTATCATCCGGGACCCGTCGTTAGACTCCAGTCACTTACGGTTATATCAGTTCTTAGATTTGACAGCACTTACTCTTTTATTCTGTGTAGATGTCTTGAACCATACGCCACCTGTCAGTGATTATTTCAATACTGTCCTACTCATATCTATCACCTACCTATCTACCTATCTGTCATCTATGTCTCTCTCTCTATCATCTCTCTCTCTCGACCCTTGGATCTTTAAGCCATACATAAGTCATAAACAGACCACAGTGCTTTTCCTTTTTCTAAGCCATTGAGAAGCAGCAGGAGCCAGCTCTGGCGATGTTAAATACTATAGAAAATTTTAGAAGATCCAGCTCCAACAGGGAGCTGTTTCTACGGCAACGTAACTCATGGAATTGCTACCGCAGTCAGCCATCACCAACGTCCTGGATTTCTTTTAATAATACTTCTTAAAATATGTTTTTATTTATTCATTTGCAAGCAGAGAAAGAGAGAAAGAGTGGGTGTGCCAGGACCTCTTGTCACTGAAAACAAACTCCAGATGCATGCAACACTTTGTGCATCTGGCTTTACCTGGGTACTGGGAATCGAACTCTGGCCATTACGCATTGCAGGCAAGCACCTTTAACCACTGAGCCATCTCTCCACACCCAAACTCCTGGATTTAAACCTAAGCCAAAGCAACTGAGAACAATATGTAATGGTTGCAAACATCAGATTGGCCAGCCAGAGGTCAGATGCCCACACGCTTTGGACCAGGTGCAGGACGAGGGCCTACTGCATGCTCATATCCTACATCTCTTCCTTCCATTCTGAGCTCCTTTGTAGCTTGAAATGCTATCCCCTTCCCTCACCAGGAAGTGTGTGGGCGCTGGGCAGCCAGAGCAAGTGAAAATATCCTAGTCACTTTAAAGTAATCAAAGTTAGAGATCTAGCATCTATTGTGAGCCTTGCCAAGGCCGGGCACTGCACTGACATCTACTGTGAGCCTTGCCAAGGCCGGGCACTGCACTGACGTCTACTGTGAGCCTTGCCAAGGCCGGGCACTGCACTGACGTCTACTGTGAGCCTTGCCAAGGCCGGGCACTGCACTGACGTCGGGGTCACTGCGCTGCTCGGCCATTGGAGCACTGCAGGCAAACCAGCAAGCTCACCCCCAGCTCAGCCACCTGCTGTGGAGCACCGCGGGTCCTGAGCCTGGGACGGACATCAGCCTGATCCACAGTCTAATGGCCTGTCAGCATTTCATCCAGCCCCACAAAAGGATTTCCTCTCCCCCACAGCCTCAGTCCTTAATTCACAGGGAGCTCTGAGCTCTGAGGTTCCCCATAGAACAAACCCACTGAATTTCTAGGATTAAAGCCAGCATCCTTTTCAGGGTTCTTAGCTGCTAAGAAAAAAAAAAAACCGAAATAGCAATGGGTCATAGCAGCACATGCCTTTAATCCCAGCACTCGGGAGGCAGAGGTAGGAGGACCATCGTGAGTTTGAGGCCACCCTGAGACTACATAGTGAATTCCGGGTCAGCCTGGGCTTGAGTGAGACCCTACCTCGGGAAAGAAAAAAATAAAATAAATAAATAAATAAAACAGACCATAGCTTACCTATATCAATTAGCTGAATAATTAATACAGAATTAGTGTTATCTGGACTTTCTGAGCATTTATATGAAGTTTGACTTCACCTTGTTCACAGGCTGCTGAATTCACAGTGAGTGCCTGATTCACCCACAAGAACTGGTCCTCTGGGCAGACTGTAATGATGGTTTATTTAAATAGTTGCTCTCTAAATGTTCATCCTGGGAAAATCTCAGCAAGGAATTTGATCGTAGTCCCAAGCATCAGGAAGTGCAGGGGACTCAGGAAGTGCGTGGATTCCACAGCCTTGGTCTTCTGGAGGTCAACTCAGGCCGCCACTTGTTATCTCTCAGCTCTGCTTGTGTCTCGCTGACGCTTGGGTCATACGGAAATGGAAACCAGGAAAAAAGAGGGTGCTGGGCCTCTCTCTGCACTCCCAACACGCACCTGTCCTGAGCCTTACCCCTGTTTTCCGACCCAGCTGTCTCTCAGCACAGAGAAGAATCAGCTAGCAAACATGTCCAGGTTTTCTGTTGAATACCAAATATTAAGATGGCTCGTGCACAAAAATTTACCCCAAAAGAGCAGGGTCTGCTGGCATTTTTACTCTGGTCAAGTAAAATTTAAATTCCGTGAGGAGTCCAAATTACAAATACAAAACCTGTAGGTGATGCTTTTCTTTCACCGTCCCATGGTTGCCAGATTTAGGGAAAGGGTGAACGAAACATATTTCATCCTAAAAATTTACTATATTGTTTGGAATGAAAATCTACCTAGATGCAGCCCTCCCACATACCCCCAGTCCCTCTCTGGACTCCCTGGGTAGCCATGACCAGCACGAGCGAGGGAAGCTGCTCCTGGTGACTGGTGGAAGGCATGATGGTGGGTGGACTCCTGCCCAGGACTGGCCTCCACTTCAGCTCTGGGTGGACTCCTGCCCAGGACTAGCCTCCACTTCAGCTCTGGGTGGACTCCTGCCCAGGACTGGCCTTCAGTTCAGCTCGGGGTGGACTCCTGCCCAGGACTGGCCTCCACTTCATCTCGGGGATTTTGTCAGAGCACAGAAGGGTTGATCTTCACCTGTGTTTGCAACATACTGACCCAAGCCTTCAGTAATGTCTTTGAATATAAATGACTGCCTATTTGCCAATCATTGATGTTTGACGTCTTAAAATACTTTTACTCCAAGGAGATACCTGCCTGTAAACTGGCTCTACAGTAGTATGGTTGTGTTTATGATCTGATTTAATAATACCAGTTTTCCTGCATAATAAAATTAGTAATTAGGGCTGGGGAGATGGCTCATTGGTTAAAAGTGTTTGCTTGCCCAGGTTTGATTCCCCAGTACCTGCATAAAGCCAGATGTATAAAGTGGCGAATGCATCTGGATTTTGTTTGCAACAGCAAGATATCCTGAAGTTCATTCGTTTTCTCTTTCTCACTCACTCTCTCTCTCTGCCTTTCTTTTTCTCAATCTTCTTGTAAATATATAAATAAAAATATTTTAAAAATAAAAATAAAATTAGTAACTGGTAATTACAAGTAGTTTTATAATCTTGATAAATCAAAACAGATTAATTTAAAGTACATAATTGAATAAAAAGTAGATCACAAAAGTTTCTTAAGCAAAGGAACAACAGTATTTAGAATGGCTAAGACCACCAGCTCTGGGGTAAAACCATCTTAGTTCAGTGTCTCGAATACTGCTACTTAAAGTACCAGCTCTGGGGTAGAACCATCTGAGTTCCGTGTCTCGAATACTACTATTTAGAGTACCAGCTCTGGGGTAAAACCATCTGAGTTCAGTGTCTCGAATACTACTATTTAGAGTACCTGCTCTGGGGTAAAACCACCTGAGTTGAGTGTCTCAAATACTACTATTTGTTGACTTACTTCGCCAGCCTCCTCATCTAGAAAACAAGACTCACCTCAGTTTGTTGTTGTACTTGTTCGAGATGATTGACGCTTATCAAATGCCTGGCCCAGAGCAAATGTTCAAAAATACTTTACCTTTGTTATGTGTTAAATGTACAGCTTATCTCCCTGAGTCTCAATAAATATCCCTGATCTCTGAGAACATTCATCAGTTTGAAAAGGAAATCAGCGAGTCCGTAGAAACTTTACTGTTTTCAAATAAAGACAGTTTTCTTAAGGGAAGATTTAAATGAGTTAGGGGTGTGGCTGGTAGAGTGCTGCTCGCTGGCAGAGAGACCTCAGGACAGCGGACATACCTGTAACCCTTTGCTTGGGAGGTGAGGGGAGGCAAAAGGATCAGCGAAGTGGAGGTCACCCCTGGCTACACAGCGAGTTAAGACCAGCATGGAATACACGAGAACCTAGAGAGAGAGAGGGAGGGAAGCAGAAATTAAAAGTGATGGTCTTACAGCCAGTTCACTATGTCAGGCATTACTACTTAGGCGTTTCAACCCTGAAGTTGGTATTTCATTAACCCCAGGGAACTGACTGCTCCGTGCCAGGGCAGTTTTCATCGCGCCTTGTCCCTCAGACCCTGGCACTGCCCTCCTGCAGGGAGGACGGGGAGGCAGGTGGCTATTTGAACTGATTTGCAGTAGAAAGGCAAGTGCGCACATTGTGGTCCACAGTTAGCCAGGAATTGGAAACACAGATGTGGAGAAAGGTAAATTATGAAAGATTTATTAAGGGAAAGTTGAGGTAAGAGGGAAAAAGGCAGAAAAGCTTCCAAGCCAGGCTCCCCTGGGAGGAGAGAGGTGAGAACTGAGAAAGTCTCCCGTGGACACTCCGGTCAAGTCGTTTCATAACTTAGAAGTGGATTAGGACAAGCATCATTACCAAGTGCAAATGTTTCAGAAAGCTCTGATTGGTTGATGGGTGTTCAAGAAGGGAGGGCAGGCTCACGAAGGGCCCACCAGCATGGGAGGGAATGGGAACGAGGCTTTTGAGAGAGCCATGAAAACACGCCAGGAGGGGGCAGGAAGCACTTGCAGTGGCCATTATTAATCCATGCTGGGGTCTCCTCCGAGTCGGGCCCAGGGCAGGTTGCATCTGTGTTTTTGGGCCTGTATCTTCCAATGACCACCTACAGAAGAAGACCATTTTGCTCCTAGTCCACGTCAGAAGGAGTGTCCAGGCACATCGCCAGCCACAGCTGACCACTGCTCTGTCAAAGACCAGGGCCACGGTTACAAACCAGCAGCCATGTGGCCTGTCCCAAAGGCATCTTTGAGCACGTCGCCTTGTGCATTTCTTGTTCAGAGTTCCTCAAGTGTCGCTCTCCCAAAGAGACTGCGGAGTTCCTTTCCAGTGCTGCACGGTTCTGGAATGTTCTGTGCTTATTGTTCCTTCCAGATTCCTTACTTTTACTCACAATTGCCGTACAAGTTGGTCACGGCTGGTCACAGCAGGTGGAGGTTCTCTCTGTGGCAGGATTTTCCAGCCTGTCACCCAGCAGCCGGGTTCCTTTGCTTTGACAGGACCGGCCTTCTAGAAGCTCAGGGAGGGGAAGTGTCTGTGTCTCTTTGGCTCCGTTCAGAGCAGTGCAAGGCCTCTCAAACCCAATGCACTCAGCAACACCAAATCCATCCACTGAGAAATCATATCTGAGGAATTTTATGTTAAACATGTAGTTGAAACCTAGTAAGACGTTAAGCTTCCTAGAACTCGTTTCCCCTTATTTGGTTTTCTTGCTTTTCATAAAAGCCAGTTGGAATTCAATGTACTAGGATGTCTGGCTACAAGGATAGGGAGAGGGCAGAAAGGGTGCTGGGCCTGGATTCTGTGACTAAGAGGTTTTTGTGACCGTGGGCATCACTAAGCCATCAGCAGCCTCCTCTAAAGTAAGAACGATACTTGCTGGAAATGTGGGAATCTTAAAGTATAGACCCTTAAGTCAGCCATACATATACAGTAAAGCCTTGTTGCAACTCCTTGTGCAGGAAGATATAAAATGCATATCTTGACCATATGGGAGTTATCTTCTTCCCACATGAAATGAATTGGTCTTGAAAAGGAAAATATCCTTCAGAGAAAGATAAGAGATCTTCAGAATTATACAGTTATGCTCTGGCTACATCAAGTCTGCAAAATAATGCACAATCAGAAAACCAAACCAAAACATTGATTTCATCTGCCAGAACCTGGCCCTATTTCTTGTCTCGTTGTGGTGAAACGCTCCTGCAGTCCAGGCACTCCAAAGGCCAAAGCAGGGGAATCCTGAGCTTGAGGCCAACCTGGGCTGCATAAAGAAAAGAAAAATGAAAACAGAAAAGGCAAAAGTATAGGAAGCTGTGATGGCAGTATGTGTGAAGACCCGTGAATGCGTATCTTCACATTTGCATGTGGACTTCACAAAGCACATGGTTTAAAAGGAAGGGTGACTTCAGTTTAACTTAGACCAGAGGTGGACTTTTCTGGCAAAAGGGTCAGAGATAGAAAGAAGACTGCCAGGTCTCTATAGTGACTAACTTGTCCATTGTCTAGGTCAAAAGCAGCTGTATATAATAGCAACGACAGTGCACCATAAAGCCTTATAAAAACAGATGGCACGCAGATGACCCATGATTTGCTGACCCACAGCAGAAAGCATAATATAGAATGTGTTTGCAAACTGGACACAATTAAGATACTTCTCTTAAGGGGAAATGTGTATACATGTACATTCGTGTTATTAAATCAGTAGTTATGTAAAAATAGCCTTATATACACATACATTCTTTTTCTAAATATAGTCCATTAAGATGCTAGTATGTAAATCACATTGCAATTGGCTTGAATTTCACCAGCCTTTTAAAAAAACATTTTATTTTATTTATTTATTCCAGAGAGGGAAAGAGGGACAGAGCAAGCAAAAGCACAAGAGAGAGAGAGAGAGAGAGAGAGAGAGAGAATGGACATGCAAGGGCTCCCAGCCACTGCAAACGAACTCCAGATGCATGCGCCACCTTGTGCATCTGGCTTACATGGGTCCTGGGGAATCTAACCAAGGTCCTTTGGCTTTGCAGGCAAGTGCCTTAACCACTAAGCAATCTCTGCAGCCCCCCCCCTTTTTAATAAATAGCCATGTTTATTTATGCCAATTAGCTTTACTGTTTTGTTGTGTATTGTGTATTTGTTGTGTTGTAATATGTATTATTATTGCTGAGACAAAATTCTTCAAAAGCAGTAAGTTTATGGGAGAAAGACTTACTTGCCTTTACAGGTTTCAGTTGCAGCCCACCATGACAGGGAAGGTATCATGGCAGCAGGAGCCTGAAGCAGAGCCGGTCACATCCAGGCCACACCAAGGAAGCAGAGAGCGCTCCATGCTGGTGCTCCGCCATCTCTCCTTTTTATACAGTTCAGGATCCCCGTCCATAAAATGGTCCCACCCATAGTTAAGATGTGTCTTCCCACAGGCATGCCCAGAGGCCACCTAATCCAGATAGTAATAGGAGATTCTAGGTCCTGTCAAAGTGTTGATATAAGCCATCACATTGTGGTGGAGAAATCTTTCTTTTTCCTCTTCTTTTTCTTTTTCTTTTTTTCGAGGTAGGGTCTCACTCCAGCTCAGGCTGACTTGGAATTCACTATGTAGTCTCAGGGTGGCCTTGAACTCATGGAGATCCTCCTACCTCTGCCTCCCAAGTGCTAGGATTAAAGGTGAGTGCCGCCACACCCAGTTATTTGTTTTGTTTTTTGAGGAAGAACCTCACTCTAGGCCTGGCTGACCGGGAATTCACTATGTAGCCTCAGGGTGGCCTTGAACTCACAGCAATCCTTCCACCTCTGCCTCCCAAGTGCTGATATTAAAGGCATGCGCCACCACGCCCAGCAGGATTTCCTTCTATTGCACAAAAATATCTGGGCATTCGATAGGAAGAACATCGAACATGGCTTACCCGAGAACACCCACAGCATCATAGTGTAAAGAACTTCCTGCCGCTTCTTAATTATTTAAGCTTGTTGCTCAGCTATTTATCTCACGTTCACTTTAGTGCCTTCTAGGAACATTTTTGTTTCATTCCTATTTGCAAGGAGAGATGGAAAATAACAGAATGCCTAGATAATGAAAATCAGTTTGATAATCACAAAAGGCATCTGTAATTACAGAAAAGTACCTCTTCCCCTTTTTTGTCATGATTGTCTAATAAACCAATTCGGTGTTTGCCTTCTCAGCAAAGCATCCACCTTGCACATCAGAAGGATCTCCAGTCTCTCACTGTTTTAAGATTGTAATTTTTTTGAGTGTTAGTCTATTTTGAGAGCACCTAAAAGTCAAAAACTTCACATTAGAATAATAACAGGATAAAAATGATTAGTTTCCCCAGAATACTCATAATCAGTGGATGAACACAACCTGTGAGTTATTTCACCCATTTGCTTTTTTGCTTTTCTCATTCCAGCACAGGCTGCATGACCTCACTCTCTTGTAAGGTGTGTCAACCCTGAGGTCACAGCCAAAACGAAGGGCGGGGCAGGGAGAGCAGAACACCATCACAGGTGTCCTAGCCAGATAAAAGAGACACAAGATCAGGGCTCATCACCAACCATTGTTTTCCTGAAACAGATTGGTAACAAATTTTGATCCCTACATATCAGCAGTAGAGGCTTGGAAATCTAGAGAAGCACATAGGTGTTTGGTGACGGCTTGTGAACTCTAAACAAACACAGAGAAAAGCCAGGCGTGGTGGCGCACGCCTTTAATCCCAGCATTCGGGAGGGAGGCAGAGGTAGGAGGATCACCGTGAGTTCGAGGCCAACTTGAGACTGCATAGTGAATTCCACGTCAGCCTGACCTACAGTGAAACCCTACCTCAAAAACCAAAAAAAGTTGAGAAAAAGAAAACACAGAAAAACATTTAGCCTATGTGTGGAATCCAAAAATCAATTGGGTAAAAAGTAAAAAGAAATATTACCTTACTTTCCATTTACTTCATTTTGACAAGAACATAGTGAACTATTCTGACTTTCCCATTTTAAAGTTGTCTGGTGTGTTTACAACTCCCTACCCCTTAAATTAGCGAGCACATGAAACTCTTGTCTAACTATAATCTTCAACATCTATGCCATCACATTAATATGTATTATATATCCCCTTTTATTGCTATCTCACCGTGTGTGTGTGTGTGTGTGTGTGTGTGTTTCCTCTAGTTAGTTATTATAGGAAAACAGTGACATATACTGACAATAACTGGACTGGCTTACATCTTTAACACATGATGGATACTTAATAGATAAAGACATGATTATAAACACAAACAAATAGGGATACTTGGCATTAGGAAGCTTGGGCAATACTCAATAGCATGACGATAAAGTGTGGATCCCTTTGGTTTTCATTTCTATACAACACAGGGATTTCAGTTTGGATCAGTGTTTTATGTCGAATGGACTAAACTTGGAACTCTGTTGTGATTTCAGAAGCCTACATTTATTTTTTTAAAAAGTGTATTTTGATTCCTTTCCCCTCCCCACCATGCCATTCTATATAAAATAGCCCAACTGAAATCATCAAAAAGAACAAAATCTTTCTGTGCTGGTTTATGCTGGAGACATATTACATCATTCATTGGCAAATGAGGAAACGATGTCATGAAAATACATCTGTCACCACAATGCAATTTTTCCCAGCACCTTAATGTTCAGGCCGCCAAGTGCCAGCACTTCAGTGCCAAGTCTACTGACTGTTAGAAACAAGCAGAGACTGTCACAGTATTGGACAAAGTACCCATTTTCTTTGTGTCATTCCATCTGACTTACTTTTTACCATGTATGTGACTTTCTGGAAGGGCTTCCTATATTGTTGGCTCCAAACTTAGTTGATTTTGATGTTATCTCCATAACTTTGCAACCTCAACATTTTCTTATTCTCTTCCCTAAAGTCCTATATTTAGTATGCTAAGTAGCATTTATTTGTTCAAAATCTAACACACATTTAAACTCATGCTAGTATTTTTATATGGGCAGTTACGGGCTTTGTTTCTTGGCTCAAAAAGGCATACAGTCCAGTTGGCTGTCTCACATCTGTCTTTACCATAAACCCCAGTATCTTTTAACATGTGTCTTTCTAGAAAACATAAGGTTGATTTTTAGCAATCAGTAGATCCCATTAAGGTAGGAACTCCTGAATTCTTGCAACTTAACTTGCACGTGTTTGGTGGAATAGAAGAATGTCGGTAACACAGTGGTGGGGGGCCTCTTTGAGAAGTTGCCACGTGGAGGGGAGTCTCTGCCTTTCACCCGTCTTCTGTTCAAGTGTGCTAAAGTTCACGTGCACCAACTCAGACTAACCTCCTAACAGCAGGTACCAAGGCCGTTGTTGGTATTTCCACTTACCAGACTTAGAAGTCAAAGCCCACAGGGGATAAATGTCTCCCTAAAGTGAACTGGTGACGCATTGCTGGCTGTAATTACTTACATTCTCTTCAAACATCATATTTGAGGTATATCTGTTATCTAAGGTCCTGGGGGTACAGAGATAGCTAAGTTGAAACCCTGCCCTCCTCCATCCACTCACGCTCCTCTACCTAGCATTAATGCTGGGCTTTCCGCTTGACAGGGCAGGACTCCACAGTCTGCACCCACAGGGGAACCAGACCTTCCGGCTCCTTAGGCAAAGCTGGCAGCAGAGTGTCCTGGCTGCTCCACACAGAGCCATGGGTCTGAGCCTGACGTTTGACTGGAAGTCTGACGCTTGGCTCTGCTCCCTCCTCACTCCCTTGTCTAGGCTCCAGCCCTGACACTGCCTTAGTAGAGACACAGCTCTGAGGGCAGCAGAGGGCCGGTTACTGCCATCCTCGCTGCCTTGTACCTACACCCTGATCCTCAGGCTGCGCCATGAAGACAGCGCGTCATCCATGCTGCGTGGCGTGCCTGGCAGTGGACGGGAATCTAGAATAATGACAAGAAAACTGTTTTCTCTGCTGGGTTGTCAACCAACTAGCCATGGCATCGTAGACACATCACTTCAGTTTACTGCTCTCATTTGATCTAACTAGGGGATCTACTAAGGACTTTTCGTACTGAGTGATCCTTCAAGGATGCTCTTGAGTTTGTTTAACGTGTGCTCTGGGAGGCAAGTCCATCAAGTTTCATTGTAAATGAGATCTCTCAATGGGACCCTGACCATCTGATATCCCCCTCCCAAATCCTAGACTGAGCTAACCGAAGATTCAGTCATTAGTAAAGAGGATAAATATGTTTGGGCAAATTCAAAGTATCCTTGAATATAATATTTGAGAGTACAACTGTTTTCAAATTTAATGTGGGAGGCTATATAGTACTCATCAGGCTACGAATTTCATCACTTGATTATAAATATTAACTAACAGTATTTATGATGACCAGCGCTGCTCTTTGACAGACTAATGTTTTTCTGACTTCCTGAAGTCTCTGCTACTTTGAGCTTTGATCCCGTGATTCTGCTAAATGCAGAGCCCACAGCCTGTTAAATGTTTATTTATTTGATTAATGTTTAGCCTGTGTTTGGCCACTCGCATACCCCAGTGGAGACTAAGAAGGGTAGAGTGGTGAAATGCAAGCAAAGAAATAACTGTAAACCTAAGAAAACTTAAAAAGTAAAAAAAAAAGGGGGGGCCTTTAGAATTTCCTTTTAATTTCTCTGTACCTACTTGCAAAATAGAGCAAGATTTTATATGTCTATGGTAAATTAAACATACTATTAGCACTTTCCAGCTTATTTCACAAGTACACAAAATACCATTAGCACATCTGACACTCAGATAGATGGCCTGTCAGATGTGTGAAGAGCTCTACAGCTTGAAGAAGGTTCACTGTATCTCCAGTGCCGTGTCGTTTTATGTTCTCATGATTAATGGTCTGTGAAATAATTGCTTTTAGCCCCAACTGTGTTTTGTCTCATGGGTTAAAAAGAAATAATGAAAAACTATTAATAACCATTAAACCATTGATTATAAAGCATACATCAAATCAGTTACATAAGGAAGATACATTTGAATGTGTATGTGAATCATCCATATTTTATTTTGTCTTTATCTGTGTCACTCCCCCTTTTGTCTACATTAATGATAAAATAACAAGGCAGGTTGCTGTTTTAGTGGGCTGATAAATAACCAAGCCAAACATGCTTTTGCCCAATGTCAGTGGCAGGAAGTTCAAGTGACAGAATATCCAATTATACAATCTTACATTAACCACCAAAGAGAAGGAATTCGACATTTTTCATTACTTAAAATAAAGTAGAGATTCTTTTAAGAGGATGTTATGGAAAGAGCTCATGAGGACTCCCTGGATTATTTGTTATAAATGCATGGGGATCTATATTCCCTCAAAATAAAAAGTTTAATTTTAAAGAAAGCACATTTTATATAACTAGGGTGGCTAGTTGAGCAACATTTTCTTGTGTTGAAATAAACATAAAATCAAATTTATCACTTTAGCCATGTTAAAATTACAACTCAGTCACATTAAACATATGCAGCGTTGTGTAATTTTGTGCTTGGGGTTGCAGAACATTCTTCACGACCCCAAATGGCAATCTCATCTCCATTCAGTAAGAACCCCATCTTCCCTTCCCTTTGGCTTCTGGTCACCATGAATCTGCTTCCTGTTCCCCCAGCATTACCAGCTCTCCATATTTTATATGAACAATTGTAGTCCTTATACTTCTGCTTGATCAGGCTTCCGACTGTGATGTTTGTACGCTCACTGAATGTGTAACAAGGCTTCAGTCCTTCTCACGTCTATACTATTCTCATATAAGGCATGTCTCACCATAGCTTTGCACTCAGGTGCTCTCCCCACCCACCGCATCTTTGCTTACCCACTCATCAGCTGATGGCCAGTTCTGTTTTCCTCTTTATGGCCGCTATGAGCAGTACTGCTATGAACAATGGTGAACACATTTTTAATTCTTTGGCATAGCATATCTAGGCTTAGCATCATTTGTTCATAGACTAATCCTACACTTAACTTTTTTTCCTTTAAATGTTTTATTTATTTATTTGCAAGCATAGAGGTACAGAGAGAGAGAGGGAGTATGTGTGTGTTTGGGCATGCCAGGTCCTCTATCCACTGCCAATGAACTCCAGCTGCATGTGCCACCTTGTGTATCTGGCTTATATGGATGCTGGAGAATCAAACTCTGCTCCTTAAGCTTTGCAAGCAAGAGCCTTAACTGCTGAGCCATTTCTCCAGCCTCTGTGTTTAACTTTTTGGGGATCACCAAACTTCTTTTTTCCCTTGGTAACAAGACGATTTTACCACCAGCAATGCACGAGCTTTCCAGTGACCCCCCCACTCTTGATAGGACTGACCTCTGTTGACCTTTCTTGCTATGTGTAGTGGCCATCCCGCCGGGCACAAGGTGGTATCACAGGGTGGCTCTGCTGTGCCTTCTAATGGCGGAAGTTGTTCAGCATCACGGCACGTGGTACTTTGGGCTAGTTGAGTAACTTATTTGGAGAAATGCTTCTTAAAACCACTAGTCCATTTTCAAATCGAGCTGTCTGCCTCTTCTTTGTTGAATCCTGTATTATTCTAAAAGGAGCTGGCCCAAGAGTCCTTCAGTTGTTCTGGAAATGTTCTTTTTATTTCAAGTCCAGGTGGTTTGATATTTCTGTCCTTACATTCTATTTGTTAAGAATGAGGATGTGTTCCAGGTCAGCCTGGCCTAGAGTGAGACCCTACCTAGAACCTTCCCCCTCAGCTTGAAAAAATGAGTTTGAGGGTCCTTTTCTGGATGTGTTGTTTTCCCCTGGAGTTGTTGTATCAATTCACCACACACGCAGTGCTTTAGACAGCGGGAATTTATTCAGTCCCAGTGCTGGGGCTGGAAGTCCAAAGCCAGGCTGTGAGCAGGGCTGTCCTCCCTCTGAAGGCTCCAAAAGATGTGTCACTGCCCTCAGTGGCTCCCGGTGGCTCCTGGCATTCCACCGCATGACCCTTGACGAGGCCACACTGATCTCAACTTCCGTTTTCCCCACTGTGTTTCTGTGTATAGGTGCCTCAAATCATCCTTTTCTTTCTTTTATGAAAATGCCAGCCATTGATTTGGAACTCAAGATGATCTCTTCCAAGACGATTCCTAATTTAATTATGTGTGTAAAGGGAGCCTATTTCCAAATAAGGTCAAATTTACACATACCAAGAGTGAGGAGTTGGACCAAATTCAGCACATCATACTTTGTGTTATGTTTCACTAAAATAGAAAATTAAAGACATTGAAAAAATCATTTTAGAAAAATAGGGTTTTCTGAATCAAAAAAAAAAAAAAAATCAATCAGGGACAAAGAAATCTACCTGCTGTTTACTGCCCCAAAAGGCAGACATCATAATGCTTTTTTGAAAACATGTCTTCACTAAGCCTAATTCTGGAAAGAAGCTTTTAAAATAAAATGGCAAAGAATATCTATGTGTTCTTCAGTGAGAATAATTCCACACTGACACATATACCCAGTCCCTTTGTAGACACTAAAGTCCATGTTGCTTCGTACCATTAAGTATAGAAAGCTTTGTTTGAATGTTTACGTGTACACACACACACAATTTCTATCTACTTTTATTAATATTTTACTTTTATTTATTTATTTGAGAGAGAGAGCGAATGGGCGCATCATGGTCTCCAGCCGCTACAAACGAACTCCAGACACATACTCAGCCTTTTGCATCTGGCTCTCATGGGTCCTGGGGAATTGAACCCAGGTCCTTTGGCTTTTCAGGCAAGTGCCTTAACTGCTAAGCCATCTCCCCAGCCCCTCTACGTATATTTTAATCAACAGTGCCTTCTTTGTCATTTATCTCTAAACAATCAGTAATGTTGGGCTTTGGGCATTGGAACTATATTAAGCCCATTTTGATCTTGTTCTCAATTGCCTGAGGAATCAGCTCACTAAAGACAAGTTATACTTCACACTTGGCTCCAGTGCCCTCATATTTTACTATGTAGCTCATGACCAACCTTGTCAGAGTCTAAGTTCTTATAATTAAATAAATATGGAAATGAAGTAACTAAGAATTATGATTCAATATATCAAATATTGTGTTATTGAATGTAAAAAAAAAAAATAGGGCATAGTTGCTCTGTGGAAAATGGCCATAGCACCCAGAACACAAAGCCTAGAATCCATTCTCAGGATCTGTGCTATTCTGCAATATCTTCTTTTATCCTTGGATGGTACTGTTAAGAAATAAGTGACAGGCTTTGACTCAACACATTCCCAAGCTGACTCTCCCTATAACATATAACTTCAGAGATAAACTTTAGAGGATTTCATATGCTACAATGTATGAGCATTTTGAATAAGGCCTAATTATTTTATCCTAAAGTATGCCTTTTTTTTAAAAAAATTGCTTTATTTAATAGGAATTTTAAAAATAATATTTTATTTATTTATGAATTCATTGGAAGCCATCCAGAAAGTCGTTACTTGTGAGTAAAAGGTGGAACGTGAATGGAGTTGAAAACTTTTTAAATTTTCACAAAGGTCCTTTTATGCTGGTGCTGTAGTAAAGAGCCAAGTATTTATAAACTGTCTCTCTAAATCGTGCCGCTGGTCTTTGATGATAAAGTGGGCTGGTAGCGGCACTCAACATGTGAGGCCAGTATGCCTCAGCCTGGGCTGTGAAGTCACTGACAAGGAGCAGGAGTGCCCACCCTGGTTCCTGTCTGTCTGAACGCCAGGCAGGGTGTTCGTTTGTAGATGGGGTGACTGGTGCCTCAGTTACCTCTGTCCTCTTAATAGGAACATCCCACACAAACCTACAGTGATTCTTCCATGACAACACCTGTTGCTCTTGGATAAATTTAGATGAATTATTCCTATTTGCATAAATAATGGAAGATGTCAATGTCAAGTCTAAGGTAGCCATGATTGTCAGTGAGTTGTGTCATGTGCTTTTATTTTTGTTTTTAAATATTTTATTTATTTATTTGTGAGAAGAGAGAGTGAAAGAGAAGAGAGAGAGAGAGAGAGAGAGAAGACAGAATATGGGTATGCCAGGGCCTCCAGCCACTGCAAAGAATTCCAGATGTATGTGCCACTTTGTGCATTTGGCTTTATGTGGGTTCTGGGAAATCAAGCCACCTGACGCACTAACTACAAGATGTCCTAACAGAATCTCAAGACCATATCTAGCCCTCAATTCTGCGCTACATAGCACAGGCCTTCTGGGTAATTACAACTAAAAGAAAAAAGGCCAGAAATCCTGGAATTCATTAACTTGTTGTTGTATGGGCTATAGTCACCTTCACAATAATCGCTTTTGACCTTTGAATTTTATTCATGTTTTCCACCTTGCCTTATGTCTCAAAAGGCCCTGCAAATTCTTTGAGAGTGTGACTGGTGCCCCCTTTTGTGCCTTCTCAGCTCTTTGCCTCTTTCCCCAGCGGACTTCTCTTACTTCTCTTCCGTGAGCAGACGGACCGCACGTAACATTTAGGTTCTTGTCATCTACATCTGAGGAAGACGCACCTCTGTCTCTTCCTTTGCTCTTTTTAATTCTTTTTGTTTTCTTTTTTCGAAGCAGGGTCTCTTTTTATTCCAGGCTGACCTGAAACTCACCCTTTAGCTCCAGGCCGCTCCCCCAAACTCACAGGGCTCCTTCTCCTTCACCCTTCCAAGGGCTGGGATGAAAGGCATGCACCACCACACCCAGCCTTTTTAACCTTTTTAAATAGTGCTGTGTGGGAATAAAAGTTAAAAAAAAAATCTGTTGAAACCAGTTGCTGTAGCTGTGAAATTTCCTTAGCCTGTCTTCCTCATTTTCCCTCCCAGTTATAGTGGAGGGATCAGCTGTGTGGAGACTCATCATTGGATTTAACCATCCTCCTTCCCCTCCTGTAGTTAGAACTCTGGCCCTGCCTCATCTAAATTTCACTCCCTCATTGTGAACATTGTGAAGCTGCTCCTTGCCAGTCCCTGAGCCTCCTCTTTCAGGACTTCCTCTGTAGAGGTGCTACCCTGATAGTGTGTGTGTGTATATATATATATATATATATATATATATATATATATATATATATAGAGAGAGAGAGAGAGAGAGAGAGAGAGAGAGAAAATTGACATGCCAGGGCCTCTTGCCACTGTGAGTGAACTCTAGAACAAGCACACTTTGAACATCGGGCTTTATGTGGGTGCTGGGAAATCGAACTCTGGGCTGTCAGGCTTTGCAAGCAAACACCTTTGACCACTCATCCATCTCTCCAGTCCTGCATCAGTATATTTCTCAAGATAATTTAAATTGTTTTTGCCTGCTTTACGTAAATAATTTGTTCCTTTGGGAAAACCAGGGTTGCCTAGGTCAAAAGACCTAAAAGGTTATCTTTGAAAAGGTGGCAAAATGGCTTTTTAAAAGGATGTGCTACTAGATAGAACCCTCACGACCCTGATAATGGCCTTAGAAAAGACTACAGTCAAGTCTAGTGTCACTTAATTATGCACACATTGCGTGAGATGCACTTTTATAACTCTACAGGTCTTAAAACAACTTCTCCTAATATGTGATACATTATGGAATCCATCAAGCATATGGCAATATGTTTTCTGGAAGCTGTTCCCTGGCAAACATTCATACCCCGATGTTTTACAGTTCTCTTAAATTCCCATCTGATTTTACTGCACGGCTCTTGGAGAAGATTGGCTGAAAGCTGCCTCACAGTCACCCACTGTTACTTTTCCCTGACTACTCCTGTCCATGCTGAACATTTTTTTCTTTATATGATCATAAAGTTATAGTGTAGAGCAAGGTTATTTTGTTGTACTAAAGGTGAAATTATTCTGTGAAATGGATAGCTAAATTAAGATCATTTAAAAATAATATATGTCTAAAAAGGAGTATACTAACTTAGTTTAGCTGACTTGTGCCATCAAAGATGAAAAAAGAAGAGTGAACAACATTGGTTGGGTGAGATAGTAGTAGAATTGTAGACTTCCTTGAGACAGCAATTAGACTCAATAAAATACCTTTAAATTCTTATTCATGAAAGGAATTAATTCACTCAGCAAATTTTGTTGAGCAGTTATTATATGTCAGTGAGCTCACTGAGCTCCCCTACCAGAGCCACGGCAGTGAAGTACATGGGCACCGCCCTTCAGTCCATGTCAGGCTAACGTGGCCACTGCTGCTGCCACTACCGTGGTCAGGCTGCCGCAGCAGGGGTGACACAGACCAGGGGGCTGAGATGGCATGCAATTACTTCCTCGCTGCCCTGCAAGCTAAAATTCCAGGATCAGAGCAAAAACAGGTCAAGTGTCTTAAAACTTCTACCTGCAAGATTCTATGCTGAATTACCAAATCAGTCAAATACGGAAGCCACAGTTAAACCTTTGTAGATATGGAAGTAAGTCACAGTTAAACCTTTGCAGACCTTCCTTTTCTATTGAGACTTTTCTTGGCTTGTAGCCATCGATCTTCTTATTATCTCTTCACAAGGTGTCTTCTGTGCGCATAGGAGGGAAGGAAGGAAAGGCAGAGTGAGATAACAGAGAGAGAATTGGTGCATCAGGGCCTCAGCCACTGTAATCCAACTCCAGACACGTGCACCCCCTTGTGCGCATGTGCAGCCTTGCGTACTTGAGTTACCTTGTGCGTTTGGTTTATGTGGGACCTGGAGAGTCGAACATGGGTCCTCAGGCTTTGAAGGCAAGCGCCTTAACCACTAAGTCATCTCCCCAGCCCTCCACCTACTTTTGACTGGTCAGAATTCTGTCACAGAGCTACCCGGATCACAAGTTGTCTTCTAGCCATTAGCACTTCTCCCTTAAGAAAAGCAAATGTTTTATCAGTAATGAAAAGGAAGGAATGGCTGTTAGTAGTAAACAAGCCATCTTTGTCAAGAAATTATGCCCAACTTCAAGTAGTTTGCAGCACAACACTGGAATACTGCGTGTCAGCTGATTATCTGGAATAGCGAGATGATAGTCCAGCTTCGCCGTGCACATGATTTATGGGAACACAGGGCAAGAGTGATTGTCAGTGGAGGCAATGGAAGAGGATGACCTTGAAATGACCTTCTAAAATGAGAGTTCACCGAGGTCAGAAGTGAAAAAGGACTATCAGGAAAAGGAGACTGTAGCAGTTCAGACAAGAATGCAGGATGTCTCAAGAAATTACAGATATTAAATGGTGACCATAAGTTGTTGTTTTTAGCCAGGAGTGATAAAGAGATGGGGAGATGGAATGAGGCCACATTCAAGTAGGTCCAAGATGCCAGTTAGGAGGTAAGACAGCATTTATTGGACACAAGAGCCATCTAGGAATAAGACACTGTTATAACCAGATATGTGTTTTGAAAATTATCCACATGCAACAGAAGGAAAGAAAGACAGATGCATAGAGCTCTCGTGTGTGTGTGTGTGTGCATATGTGTGTGTGTGCTTTAATACAGGAACCCCCTTTGAGATGTGATGTCAGTTTTCATCAGTGTTGCGAGGTGTGGTTGTTACTATTGGTTTAGTTATGCTAATTTTTGTCCTTTTAACAATACAGGTAATAATTTAAAACAAATGCACAGAAATAACTGAAGTCAGTCAGAAGTTATGTGAAATTTACCTTAGCTAGGAAAATTATTCAGTACACCTTCTCATTTTTTCCTGCATTATTCTTGTTAGTGGCCCGATGAGTCTTGCTAGTAGCTCCTAGATGATATTTTTGAGTGGAACTCGTAGATCCATGATGAGGCTTGCCTATGGGTCTCTGTAGAAACAATATCACAACTAGACTAACTAGCATAGAACCGGAATGTAAAATAAGAAATTGGACTATAGATGAGTATGGATAGAAAATTCTAGCAGCCGTTAGCTTTGGGGGACAATACATTCATTTATAGGAATAGTGAAATTTAATCAATCATAGTGCCCATTTAAGTTCCAAAATCTTTTTTTTTTTTTTTTTTTTGCCTTTGTAGATGGACCTTAGTGACATACACAGCCCCCATGATGTCCCACTCTTCGCCAAATTTCCACTGGTTCACTTTGCTCTCTCTGAAGTTATCTTCCCTTCTCCTAATTTATGCTTCCTTATATTATCTCTTGTTCTCAATATGGAAAACATACTGTAGGTGTAAAGAATAAGAAGTGAAGGTAATGAGAGGATATTGTGATCAAAATAATTATATACATGTATTAAAATTATCAATAAATAAAAACAATATAATGGTTTATCTTGAAAAAAAAGAAAGGAATGACATAATAGAGACAATCCATTAAAGTTCTTTAATTTTTGTCTCCTTGTACCTCTAAGAAGAAAAGAACCTCGTTGTCAAAACATGTACAGAAACAGGCAAATTTTAATGAAATGAGGCTTTGAAACTCATCATGCTGATACATGTTCAAACAGTGTGATAATTATACAGAGGTAGCTAAGATCATTTTTGTCACAAACAAACAAGAAAATTATGTGGAATACTATAATGAATAGCCTTGGGCTTACTAGCAGCCTTTCAGATGTAGACATTTTCCCATACTTGTTTTTTTGTAAGAAATAAAACCTCACTGGACTTTTTCTAAAGACCCAAGAGTGAGCATATGTGTCTTCCTTGTGTGAGATCACACCCAACTGGGAAATGACTGAGTGCGAGCGGCTCACAGCCCATCAGTGAGACTGCCGCTGAACCCCAGTTCAAACCAGTTGAGACCCTGTTCCTGGAGGAGCAGGGCACAGCATTTTCTCTCAGCCAGGCTCCCTTCTAAGAGAAAAGGGGAATACCAACGTGGTTTCTCCTTGTAGACTCACCCATCACCTCAGTGTGAAAGAAGGGCGGGCCCAGAAAGAGAAAAGGAGTGTGGCAGCTAGGGAGCCTTTTCCACATGAGAGGAACCCTCAGGTGCAGAAGACAGCAGTTTCCTCTTAAAAAATACAAAGTTAAAGCCACATTTTAATCTCCCTTTGAACCCTATTGTATTTTTTTTCTTTCTCCAATTCAGAGATAAGTCTTACCACAAATTAAGATCATTGCATATAACAAGTCCTTAGCAACTTGTGATTTCAAGCATCAGAGTGCTTCCTTTTAAGGGAGATACCGCCTGCAGTTCCTGGGGGACACTGACTGTAACTACTGCATTTATTTCCATCTCAAGATACTTTCGTGGGCCAGTGGAAAGAATGTAGAAGATGATGCTACCAGATAGGAATAGCGTTGGGATCCAAGGACCTTCCTGCTCAAATAATGTTGTAACTGCTGAAAGACCATATTAGTCTGAAGCAACAATTATGACTGAGAAAACAAAGTTTAGAACCATCTCAAAACAGAAAAGCAAGCATCCAAAAGTTATCTCTTTCCCCTGAAAAGAAAACAAGCCATCCACTGACCCCTGCCTTCTGAAATATTTCAACATTCCAGGCTGCTCAGATTTTTCTTCATTTCCCATAAACAAACCCCGACATCCTTTAAAGTAGTTTCTGATTGATTTTCCAAATGTTATCAGGTGCGTAACAAATTGTACTCAGTTGGTTCACATTTCCTCTCTATATGCTGGGCCCGAGTGACGCTGCGCAGAGGCACCAGAGGGCTTCTGAGTGCGGAGCGTGGTGGGTAGTGAATGCTGTCGTGGAAACTTCACACAGTCGCTGAGTTTAAATGGTGGAGGATCATTAGAGGCAACGCCGAGCCATCCAGAAGTAAAGCACCTCGTAAGCAGACGAGGAGAGCAAACGATGACGTCTCTTACGCACTAGAATGTGCAAATGCTACTAGGGAATTCTAGGAGAAGCAGTCTTTTTCTTACAGACTGTTACGGTCAGCTCCACAGTGTTGGGATGGACATCTGAAGCCAGGCACAGCTGAGGGAGGAGGGGGCTTATTTCAGCCTCACAGACCCAGCGGGGAGTCCCATCAGTGGCTGAAGAAATGTTCCCACACATCCCGGCCGAGAGAGACCATCACCGGCCAGCCAGCAAAAGGCAGCAAGTAGGAACCAGAGCCCAAAACCTCTCCACACCTCCGGGCTGGAATTCAGATCCATCCCCAGTGACGCACCCCATTGTAGCAGGAGTCTGCCCCTCGGGGGGGCCATGCATTGTATATTGCTTTCGGAAAAATGTGTTTTACCAGAATCCTCACAGTATTTCATTATGTGAGTCTCATGAAAGTAGTTAATTTGTTAAGGTTAATGAGTGCCTGTGGGTGGTAAGGCAGAAAGGATTTAAAGAAACTCCATCAAATGCAGCAATACTGTAAATCTATATCATCTGCCTCCTGCTTGTAAGTAAAATGATACGTTTTTAAAATGAGGTCTGGAGAGACGGCCCGGCAGTTAAAAGTGCTTGCTCACAAAGCCTGATGGTCCGGGCTCTGTTCTCCAGGACCCACATCAAGGCAGATGCAGAAAGTGGCACATGTGTCTGGAGTTCATTTGCAGTGGCTGGAAGCCTCGCCGTTCTTTTTCTCTTTCTTTCTCTCTCTCTTTCTTTCCTTCCCTTTCTCTCTCTCTCTCTCCACGTTTTCAAATAAATGAGTATTTAAAATGAGAAGTGAAGTGAAATTTAACATCCCTTTTGGTTTCATGGAAAAATAAAACATCGATATGTTTTGTTGGTTGAGGCCTTAAAAACCTGTCATGTAAATTAAATCTTTTGTTGCTGTTGTTTTGGTTGGTTGGTTGGTTTAGGACAGGGTCCTGATATGTAGCCCAGGCTAGCCAGAAGCTCACTTTCTACCTGACCAAGCTGGTCTTGAACTTGTGATCCTTCTGCCTTAGCCTCCCAAGTACTCAGAGTACAGGTCTGCACCGCCAAGCCAAGTTCCAAATTAAAACTCTCTCCTGTTTTGAAGGAATATTGTAGCTGACCCAGGATGCCAGTAATTCTTTTCCAATCTAAATAATTTCAACCTAGTTTCACTGATTTTCCCACATGTTGGAATTCCCCTTCCTGTTTTTTTTTTTTTTTAATGTCTCATGTATCCAAAGCTGGCTTGAATTCTCTGTCTAGCCAGAGACGACCTTGGACTTCGGACCTCCCTGCCCCACCTCCCAAGTGCTGAGAATAAATGCTTGTACCATCCCTGCCCTGTTTATACAGCGCTGGAGATCAAAGCCAGGACTTCGGGCATGTTAGGCAAGCACTCTCCCCGCTGAACTAAACCCCTCGCCCCACTTACTGGAACTTTTCTAAGTGACAAATACCCAGATACCTATTGTATCTTAAAAGTATATATAGCAATCGGAATTATTACATTTTTTTAAAAAGGCTTTAAATTTGGCTGGGTGTGATGGCGCACGCCTTTAATCCCAGCACTTGGGAGGCAGAGGTAGGAGAATCGCTGTGAGTTCAAGGCCATCCTGAGACTACATAGTGAATTCCAGGTCACCCTGGGGCTAGAGTGAAACCCTACCTCAAAAAAAGGAAGCAAAGCTTTAAGTTCTACTCCTCCAATATAAATAATAAGTTAATATGTATATTTGAAAATGTCACTTTTTTTTCATTCATCCCACCATACTTAATTTCTCATTAAAGTTAAGTGTGATTTTTACTTAATTTTAGTCCCAATCTCCAAGTTGTATATTGGAGAAAAAGAAAGTGGCTTTTGGACCTTCTTGTACATAAGGTAACTGGATGATTTTTTTTTCTTTCATATTTTTGAGATGTCATTGGTTGGGTCTCAGGTCAGGCCTGGCCTACCTGCCATGCATGTGCCTTTTGTCCATTGACACTTGAGGAGAAAGGACCCCGAAAAAAAAAGTGTACCTTTATTAGATCTTTTTCGTGGATTTTATTAGTGTAAATAGAATTTCCCCTCAATTTCCTAACTGCCACTGGATTTATTAAACATATGAATGAATAAAAAAAAGCACATTCACTCACTGACTTCAGTAAAACGATGAAGCTGTGTTTACATTTTTTAACCAATTTTTCTTTATTAGTTATGCACATACTCAGGATGTAAACAGCCATGTTGGTACCATCCTTACCCTCCTCCCTGCCCTCCCCCCTCCGCAGGGACCCTCCTCATTGGGGAATGTGAGTTGGGCATTGTGGGATTAGCCATCAGTTATGGGGAAGAGGCAATGTCTCTGTGCATAATGTCTCAACTTGTGGCTCTAACAATCTTTCCTCCCCGTCTTCCATGAATTTCCCTGAGCCATGTTGGGTTCATTTTAGGTCTGCTTCAGTGATGAGGTCTTGGGAGCCTCTGTGTCTCTGGCTCTCTGGTTTGGCAGGAGTTGAGTGTCCTCTGTACCTATTTCCTTCACCCTTGTTCTGGTACCAGGTTCACCAAGAAAGCAGCACTCTTGCTCATTTCCCCAATTACTCTATGGTCTCAGCTGGGGCCCTGGTGAGGTGTAATGGGCTGATTCTCTCCTCAGGATCTGCATCCATCTGGAAAAGAGAAGCAGATTCTCCAATGGAGAATGAAGTCAGCACTGGATAAATGGGATAACCATTATTAGTTTAGAGAAAATTTAATAGGTGTAGGCCTCTTGTAGCCCAAGATTGGTGGGAGCTTGATATTGGAGAGTGAACTTGCTTTTTGGACATGATTCTGACTTGTTTCCCAGTTCCAGCTATGGGTTCCGTTCCACTGAGCGAATCTGTTAGCCAGTTCAAGAGCAGGTGGTTACCCACCATGGCTGTGTGCCACTATTACACTTGTGTGAGCATCACGTCAGGTTGCTTGCTGCTGAGTAGCTTAGACTGCGAGTGGCTCGGACAGATGTTGTCCATTTTCCCCCCAGTCGCTCATGTAGCACCTTCTGGCACTAGACACACTAGACAAAGCTGTGTTTTCTATTAATCCACACATTTTGACATTAGGATAGCTTTCACATCCACATTCAGGCCATAAAAAAAAAAAATATTCACTTAAGGCTGGAGAAATGGCTTAGCAGTTAAGGCACTTGCTGCAAAGCCTAAGGACCCAGGTTCGATTCTCCAGTACCCATCTAAGTCAGATGCACAAGGTGGTGCATACCTCTGGAGTTCATTTGCAGTAGTTAGAAACCCTGGCACACCCATTCTTTCCCTCTTTTCCTCTCTACCTCTTTCTCTAAATAAATAAATATAATTTTACATAGTAATTAATTAAGAGAATCTATAATAATGTAATCTCTTAATGTCTAGGATTTAAAATAGCCAACTCTTTAATCCTACTAGGTAGATAAAGGTTATTTTATAATACATACTGCCTGTTTGCTTTTCTGATTCTCAGAAGCACCTGTTATGCATACAAATAAAAACAGCCGTAAGACTTGTCATCGTCTCACTGTTTATATACATGTGCGTGAGAAATCATATGTAAGTTAATAAAATCTACTGAGAGATTTCATCAGACCAGGCGTGGTGGGGCACGCCTTTAATCCCAGCACTCTAAGCTTACTGGCCTCTTTTCCTGCCTCCATTCAAATGAAACATGTTTAATTTTGAGGAACCTACGGGTCTGAAGGAAAAATGTTTCAATGAGGATTGGTGAAACTTGACAAACCCCTGTCCCTACCTTGGAAATATATTACAAATTTTATAACATCATTGCTGGGGTTCTGAAATCTAGATTAATTTATTCTTCATGGGGGAGGCAGAGGTAGGAGGATCGCCGTGAGTTCGAGGCCACCCTGAGACTACAGAGTAAATTCCAGGTCTGCCTGGGCTAGAGTGAGGCCTTACCTGGAAAAAAACAAAAAATAAAATTAAAAAAAAAAGATTTCATCAACAAAGGTGCAGTCATCACCACGTCCTCATACGCGCAAAGGCGGCAGTATCTCCTAGTTCTGCACAAGCCTTCCGCCAGGCTTTGTTTTGCGGTGCAGCGGGGCCTTTGCATCCGCCGCGCTCACGCTGGGCCGTCCTCATCACCAAGCGCAGCTCTGGGATGCGGGATGCCTGGGCCACGGGAACATGGGGCCCTGGGCTTGTGGCGCTTACACAAACACTGAGTCGTGTTCCCACAGTGGGATCCAGAGACCCACAACGTTCTCCAGCTTTTTATCCTGTAAAACACATGATACTGCGAACGAAGAACCCCTGAGGTCCGGGTGGAGGCAGTCTGGAAGGGGGCGGGCACTTATCTGTGTGGGGAATGTAGCAGACAGCTTCACTCCCTGAGATGAACTTCCAGACCAGACACGGTTGTGGAGGAAGGGATTTATTGAAGGGATTTACAGATCCCAGGGGAAGTTCCAGAATGGCAGAAGAAGCTGGCCTGCCTTCACAGGTCCAAGCAGAGAGAGAGAGAGAGAGAGAGAGAGAGAGAGAGGACACAAGCCAAATCCCACAGCACACTTCAGGAACTCCAGGCACTTTGCATATCTTTCTTTAGATTGGAATTTCAAACCCACCATTCCTTAGGGTCCCAGTGACACCTCCTCCAGCCAGGTGGCTGCAGATCTCAATTACAAACTGTAATAAAACACTGAATATATCGGGGGGCCGTCTATTCAAATGACCACAGGGAATATGGGCACTGAGCAGATAGATACCAGCAGATATTCCAAAGGGAAAGAAATGCCATGCCAGTACACGTCCATAGAAAACTTTCCATGGAGATTTTTTTTAAAAAAATTTTTGTTTATTGATTTGAAAGCGACGGACACAGAGAGAGAAAGAGGCAGATAGACAGAGAGAGAATGGGCGCGCCAGAGCATCCGGCCACTGCAAACGAACTCTAGACGCGTGCGCCCCCTTGTGCATCTGGCTAACGTGGGTCCTGGGGAATCGAGCCTCGAACTGGGATCCTTGGGCTTCACAGGCAAGTGCTTAACCGCTAAGCCATCTCTCCAGCCCAAGCCATCTGTCCAGCCCCAAGGAGATTTTTAACAAGGATTTTTGGGAAACATTGTGGTAGCATTTGGGATCCTGGGTAGCACCGTTGAAAGGGAACAAGTTCTTACAGCCAGAACACCCTCCATATTTAACACTATTTTTCTACTTATTCCACCATGTTCCAGTTTAAACACCTACTGTGTGCTAAGAATGATACCTTCTGGCCTTGTTCCCTCCAGCCACACACACACACGTACTTACTTTTGAAGATAAAATACTGTTTGTAACAACTTGGACGCCCACCAGCAATTTAGAAGTAAAATTCAAAATAACTCACCCGTTACGGCAAGCTGAAGGTATAAGGGTGAAGCCTTGCGCATCAGGTTGTTTATTTGAATTGACTTCTCTTGTCGTGCTGACAGAAGTACAAGTCTTGCTGACGTGTTGCGTCATTTTTGATGAAGGGCCGTTGGGTGCTGGTAGACACCGACACAAGGAGCCAGAGACTCTGTTTTCACACCATGGCACGAGGGAAGTTCCACTTGTCTGAAAGCAACACTGACTTGGATGTTTCAGTGTTCACAGCAAGTATAGATTTTCTGTGCCTGAGGTCGTAATGTCTTAAAGGGATATTATTTTCTTTAGTCTGTACTATTTGGTCTTGTTTTCATTATTAATTTCCATATCTCCACCAGTGGAGGTCTCTGACTCCTTCTCAAGAGTGAAAAGATACAAAAATAAAACTTAGCTTTTAAATCAATTAGAAAGACAGAGTACTAGAGTGGTTTTGATCAGACCCTCTCAGCCAAATGTTACGTTTCATGTGAACCATGTGCATTAAAACTGAGATCCAATCACTTAGCCCATGAAGAATAAATTAATCTAGATTTCAGAACCCCAGCAATGATACTATAAAACTTGTAATATATTTCCAAGGTAGGGACAGGGGCTTTTCAAGTTTCACCAATCCTTCTTGTTAAAACGTTTTTCCTTCAGACCCGTAGGTTCCTCAGAATTGAACATGTTCCATCTGAATCGAGGCAGGAAAAGAGGCCAGTAAGTTTAGAGCAACAGAAATGCCTAACGTGGGCTGGAGAGATGGCTTAGCGGTTAAGCACTTGCCTGTGAAGCCTAAGGACCCCGGTTCGAGGCTCAGTTCCCCAGGACCCACGTTAGCCAGATGCACAAGGGGGCACACACATCTGGAGTTCATTTACAGAGGCTGGAAGCTCTGGCGCGCCCATTCTCTCTCTCTCTCTCTCTCTCTCTCTGCCTCCTTCTCTCTGTCGCTCTCAAATAAATAAATAAACAAAAAAAGTTAAAAAAAAAAAAGAAATGCCTAACGTACTGCATTGTTCCAGGAGGAGCTGTTGGCGCAGCACGTAAGAGCTGCCGTGCACTGGTCTGGGGAACACAGGAGTCCTGCAGCTCTGTCCCTCACGGACCATGCTGCCCAGCCATGTCCCCAGACTCTCTGGTGGCCTGGGACGGCGACTTCATGCTTACGACCTGAATACACTAGAGTCAGTAAAGGAGTCAGTAAAGGGTAAAGGAGAGCACATTGTCATTGGCGTGAGAGACGACTCCCCTTGTTTCTGGTTCCCATCCTGCTGTCCACTTATTCTCTCCAAGCCTCAGTTTCCTAATACTAAAAAACAAAAAAAAAAAAACAAAAAAAAAAAACAAGGGTAAGGACTGCTACCATATCTTTCCAATAGTTTAATAATCATTATTTATATGAAAATGTTTCTGAACACAAAACCCAAAACTGGAGGTTATGTCTCTCTCTTTCTCTCTCATTCGTTTACACATCAAATTTCAGCCTGGAGGAAATAAATTCCACAAAATGATTTATTTCCTAGCAGATACCCTTCGACACCAGCAACGGCATCTTCCTCATCAGCTGTCAATGGTTACGTTTATGACGCTTGTCCATACATGAAGAGCGGTGGGCCTTTTCATTCTGTTCTTCCTAAGAAGTCCCTCAAGAAGGCTGGTCTGAACTTTGTGGCCATGACTACTCTCTTTAGCCTGTCTCCCAGACCAAAATCCAATCCCCTTCAGGTTGTCACAAAAGACCAGCATCTTTGCAATGTGCATCTGAGGAAATGGAACTTCATGGACTAACTTCGGTTCACTCCGAGGGTGTTCTGAAGCCACCCCTTTTTCCAGGCCTTTCTAGTTTTAGGGCCAAAGCACAAAAACTGTCTCCATGTGAATAGTGATGAAGGCTTTGGGTTTGGAATCCTATGTGGAAATGTGAGGAAATTTCTGGGCCACCTTGCACTTCTTTTGACTCATCCACATAATGGTGATAAGAATGATATTTGCAGGGCTGGAGGGATGGCTTAGCGGTTAAGGCTTTGCCTGCAAAGCCAAAGAATCCCTGTTCGATTCCCCAAGGCCCACGTTAGCCAGATGCACAAGGGGGCGCACGTGTCTGGAGTTGGTTTGCAGTGGCTGGAGGCCCTGGTGTGCCCATTCTCCCCCTTTCTCTTTCTCTCCCTCTTTCTCTGTCAAGTAAATAAAAATAAAATACCTTTTTGAAAAAAGAATGATATTTGCAGAACTGGTAGAAAGTGTAATGGAAAGAGACTTGTGAGGAACAGGACATGACGTGGTTTTTATAATTTTCATTATTTTTTAAATTTTTTGTTTGTTTATTTATTTATTTGACAGTGACAGAGAGAAGGAGGCAGAGAGAGAGAGAGAGAGAGAGAGAGAGAGAGAGAGAGAATGGGCACGCCAGGGCCTCCAGCCTCTGTAAACGAACTCCAGATGCATGTGCCCCCTTGTGCATCTGGCTAACGTGGGTCCTGGGGAATCGAGCCTTGAACCGGGGTCCTTATGCTTCACAGGCAAGCGCTTAACCACTAAGCCATCTCTCCAGCCCAATTTTCATTATTTTCCTTATGTTACTCCTTAAGCCATCGGTCTTGTTTCGTTTCGTTTCGTTTCATGTTTTGTTGGTTTTTTGGTCTTCCCCACCCCGCTACCGACCGCTGCTTTAGTCGAGAGCAAGTGTGATTTCCTCTTGCTTCTGGTACATACGCTTCCAAGATAACTTAGTTTAACCAAATGAACAAAAACAGAAAGCTATGAGAAGCTGCTTTTGCTGTTCCCTCACTCCTTTAAATCAGAAGAACAAGATGTAAACCTTTTTTTTTGTTGTTTTTTAAATGTCATGTGTCTGTGCTTCAGACTCTCTGGTGCCTCAGTAAACCTCAAAGGGACAGATTTACAATTACTTGGAGCAAATTTCTAGTAGAATTGTTAAGGAGAGAAAATAAAAGACATAAATAAATAAATAGAGTGCAGGTCCCACCCCAGACACCTTGCGCACAATGCGTAAGAATAAACAGAACCCAAAAAGGAAGCCAAAAGCTCTGCGTCTCGTGGGGAGGGGTACCCTGGGTCATCACTGGGAGAACATTTGCTAATGATGGTATGCTGTAAACAGCTTTCTTCCAATGAGGGCAAGTCTGCCCTTGATGGAAGAGAATGCCTTTTTTTTTTTTTTTTTTTTTTTGGTCAAAAGCCAGGTTCAGCATTTCTAACGTGGGCAAATTCCTCTACCTGTACTGACATCATGAAAAAGAAGTAGCACGTTGCAGACTCGTGCCTCTTGAAACTTACCAGCAAGGGGATCCCCCTGGAGGCCTGGTGGTCTTACCTTTCTCTGTCTCCTTCAGTTGGAGACAGTTTTGACTCCACGAGATGGTGGTAGTTTGACCATCATGACTCAGAAAGAGCCACTGACCTCCTGCGGGTCGGGGGCCATTGATGCTGCCAACAGCCCCTCGTGACAAAGCACGTTCTCCCCCAAATGGCCAGCAGTGCTAAAGTGAGAACCCACGTGGTACAGGTACTATTTCCCCACTGGTTATATCAAAAATGCCATTAAAGGGCTGGAGAGATGGCTTAGCAGTTAAGGCACTTGCCGGTGAAGCCAAAAGGACCCAGGTTCGATTCCCCAGGACCTATGTAAGCCAGATGCACAAGGTGGCGCATGAATCTCAAGTTTGTTTGCAGCGGCTAGAGGCCCTGGTGTGCCCATTCTCTCTCTCTTTCTCTCAAATAAATAAATAAAAATAAAAATTAATACATATCACCTGTGAGGAAAGAGTAAGACCATTTACGACTCATCTTGGAATAGAGGGTGAGCCGTGTTTAAAACGATCTTCCAATACCGAGTGGTGATTATGTAGTAACCGGCTGTTGCTGTCGCCGTTGTAGGATGGGGGAGAGGACATAAAAGGGCCTCTGGTACCCGTCCGCCCCTCTCCTGCTGCCCTCACGCCAGCTAGCACGTATCTTCATGATCTTGCAACCATATTTGTCCTGTGTGTCTTGCTGCTCGCAGAGACCCCCCACCCCCCGCCGAATCTTGGGCACATATTTTCTCGCAGCTGCCAGACCTCATCTTTTCCTCACCTTAGCATTTTAATTGGAGAAGTCTTCTCTAACTCACAGGGAATAGCTGCCAGTTCGTCTCCAACTGCAGTTGGCACCCTACCTCCCTCGCCATGTCAATTATGAACATGGTACTGCCCATCTGAGTATGAAGAATTGGGTTAGATTTTTATAAGGGATTAACAAGATGAGTAGGAGTGTGCCTGCTTTTAAGAATTTTCCAATCTAGGAAACAAATCTCACGCAGATAACTATAATATAGATAGCGTTTAATAGTCATCTCTCCTAGAGATTTCTTTAAAAAAAATAAGAGGGTAGTAATTAGACTATTTCTGTGTAGGAAGATCAAAGAAGACTGTAAATATATCCATAAAATATCAAGTGAGTGTTTCCTTAAGAATCCCCTAGACGCCTGTGCATCAAATGAGCATTTATTATTGTTACCACAATTTGAAGATTATCAATTAAAATAGTCTGGATTTCAAGTATATTTATGCAAAAGTTTGTAGTGAGTATGTACTAAGAGACTGGAGTGACTAAATCCACCCAATCTATGAGACTGGAATGAGAATGTTCTAGACTCTGCGCGATTGAATTTGGCTTTAACAAAGGACACTGCATTTAATCATGTCCTGGGATGTGCTGTGTGAAGGCAGTGACCACTGGGAAGAGTTCTGACTAACATCTGGGAGGGGAAGATTCTAGAAGTTCACAAGCATAATGCGAAAAACACCTGGGCCAAATGTGGCATGTAGACCGCCCATCTGAGGGTTTGATTGCAGAACCTCTTCAGAGACACTGTCACTTACCAAAGAATTCTCTACCACCTGGCTCATAGGACAATTGAAGAGAATTAACTTTTATCAGACATACGGTCTAGGCCAGACACCGACTAAATTTGGGGGTGTAGTATCCAACTTAATCTGAAAAACGAACAATGACATTCGGAGTTTTAGTGGGTGAGCAGGAACCACTGCTGGGCTGGGGAGGAAACAGAGCCCTTCATGCTGGCATAGGAACCACCTTCAAAGAAGCAGGAAAGAGAAAGCCTGTGCCCCCAGGCCCTCAAAGCAAGGACTTGCATGTTCTGTGATTGAAATGGGAACAGGAAGCCCTTTAACATCACTGAGGCTCATGTTTTGCTGTAAGACTCACTACTGGGAACTTCAATCTGCAACTGTATTAGTCACTGGGAATTTCTGTGAGTCCCACACTGGCTTGAAAATCTAGTAGATTCTTACGGAATTTCGTTCGAGTGTTAATACTTGTGTGTGTGTGTGTGTGTGTGTGTTTACCCATTCTGTTGGTTTTTCGATGAGCATCATAGTAGCAGGACCTTCTGGGAGGCTCCCATTCTTTGAACGTCTGAGTGCTGTTTTATAAGAACAATGTTCTCGGGCGTGTCCTCAAGAATGTCTTCCATAACCTGAGAACATGGTGTGATCTCAGTTAACTCTGTGTAACTGGGCTCTGCTTCCCTTTGAAGTTCTAGGCTTCTGCGTGTGCTTCAATGTGGACGTGAAGAATTCAGTGAGCTTCAGCGGCCCCGTGGAGGACATGTTCGGCTACACCGTCCAACAGTATGAAAACCAAGAAGGAAAGTGGTAAGCCAGTGGGCTCTGTGGTTGGTTCATTGTTTTACAAGGCAATGGAAAACCATTTGGGTTGTTTCGTGAAGGAAACGTCAACAGAATGAATCATGTGTGCTGGAATGTGCAGTCGGGTGGCTTTGCAACGGGAAGTGACGTAAAGTAGAAGAAGAAACATTCCTTGAAGCTTTACAGGGAACAATTACTGATTTCTGTTGACACCTCAGTTGACCTCAAAGGAGGTTCTTATCTGAAGTAGCCAGTATTCAGCCATGATGTTATCTTGGCAAGACTTCCCTAACTGTTCTTATTTTAAAGTTCCTCGCATGCCTGGCTGAAATTCAGTCAGCAGGCCCTGGGGAGGCAGGCAAGATGCCAGGTTACCGTACCTCAGCAGTTGGGGTGTTTGTTCCTGGTACTTTACCGATCAATTGCATGTTGTCCAATGATGACAGTGAGTCCTGCTACGTTTCTGTCATATAATTGTTTGCATGTTTATGTATGTGTGTGAGCATATTCATATGTGTGCATGTGTGCACGTGTGTATGTGAGCGTGAGTGTGTGTGTGTGTGTGCGCCAGAGGTCGACATTGAGTGTCTTCTGTCACTCTTCACTTGGTTCACTGACATAGGGTCTCTTACCTAAACCCAGAGTTCGTCGATCCAGCTATTCCAGCCAGCCACCTTGTGGCTCCCGAATCCCTTGTCTCTGCCTCCTTCCGCTTCTGAGGTTACAGGGGGGCTGCCACGCACACCCAGCCTCTCCACGGTTGCCGGGGTCTCCCACTTGTGGAGCAGGCATTCCATCCACCGAGCAACCGTCCCAGCCACTGCTGTATGACTTTAAACCTGCAAACATTTGGATCAGTTCATTTTAGTTAAAAGGTTTTTTTTAATTTTTTTTTATTTTTACTTATTTATTTGAGAGCGAGCAAGCGAGCGAATGAGAGAGAGAGAGAGATAGAGAGAGAGAGAGAATGGGCGCACCAGGGCCTCCAGCCACTGCAAACAAACTCCAGATGCATGAGCCCCCTTGTGCATCTGGCTAACGTGGGTCCTGGGGAATCAAGCCTCGAACTGGGGTCCTTAGGCTTCTCAGGCAAGCACTTAACCGCTAAGCCATCTCTCCAGCCCTAGTTAAAAGTTTTAAAGCAAGGTGGGTGTGGGTGGTACACGTCTTTAATCTCAGCACTTGGGAGCCAGAAGTACAAGGATTGCTGTGAGTTCGAGGCCAACCTGGGACTACAGAGTGTGTTCCAGGTCAGCCTGGGCTAGAGTGAGACCCTACCTCCAAAAAAAGATTTTTTTAAGCAGATTTAGATTCATGAAAACATACAAAATGAATATTAGAGCCCTTTTCCTTTGCATTTAACCTGACTATAATAAAGTTGGTCTTCTAAGACTGTATATTGAGGAATAAATTATAGGTTAGTTAAAATTTATCTCCACTTAATAACTAAAGAAGTTTATTTCTTCTAGTAAGTATAATTAAAGGAGATTTATATCTGCTGATCTAAAGGCCATAATTATCATTTCTCTCTTTAATCTCCTAAAGAGTATCAGAAGCAATGATTTGAGCCCTCCCGTTTCTGAGCATGAGTAACGTCGACGAGATGTACACCGGCACTCAGGGGCAGGGACCATTCTCCTCTGTGCTCTTCTCACAGATCAGATGAGAACACGGGTACGAGTGCTACAAAACACTGCATCCTCTGTCCATCTACCCCGCACTCTCCCTATGTGGCCCACCCCCAATTTTTAGACACCAGACACCAATTTTAGTCACTAATTTAATGACCAGTTTCAGATACCAATTCAAGGAATTGAATCATGGGGATAACAGTGATGGGCCAGTTCACCAGGTTTCTATGTTTCTTTTCTCAAAGCTTAATGTTTATATAAATAAATATAAAATCCGATTTTTATTCATTAATAATAGATGCTTAAATTTTCAGAGAAATACTGTGGACAACAAGTTTTAGGACTTGGACCACCACCTACTTAAAATGAAATATCTTTTTTTGTACTTTTTAAAAAAAAATGTTTATTTTTATTTATTTATTTGAGAGAGAGAGAGAGAGAGAGGCAGAGAGAGAAAGAGAGAATGGGTACACCAGGGCCTCCAGCTACTGCAAACAAACTCCAGACTCATGCACCGTCTTGTGTATCTGGCTTACATGGGTCCTGGGAAATTGAACTGGGGTCCTTTGGCTTTGCAGGCAAGCACCTTAACCACTAAGCCATCTCTGTGGCCCTAGATTGTTTTTGTTACATTTACTCTGGACAATTACATATAGATTGGAGTGCAAAAAGGAATGCCCCTAAAGTGGAAAATGTAACTGCAAGCAAGAATCAGAATATAGTGCCTAGGAAATGCACCCCAAAATGTGGGTGGTGTGTATGCACAGTGGAATTTTAAAAGAGACCAAAGCCACGTCATTTGCAGGAAAATGTATGCAAATGGAGATAATCGTATTAAGTGAATTAAGCTAGTCTCAGAAAAGCATATAGTGTATGCTTGTTTTCATTTGTAGTCCCTAGCTGTTACACAGATATATAAAATCCTGTATGTGTGTATGTCATGTCTGCATGTGGTTTTGAGGTCTTACATTGATCCATGACACCATGCATGTGTCTACAACATGAAAGGAGAAATAAGACTGCCCGGGGCACCAAAGTGACTGACAGAGGGGAAGGGTCAGAAAAGGGAAGGTAGGGAGGTTCTGAGGGGTGCCATGCTCAACTCACAATACAGGAGCATATTAAAGTAAGAAGAATCGTGCTGTAACCCTGGCATTTACTGTGTGGTGTCAGGAAGGCCCAGAACTCAAGGTCATTCTCAGCAATACTGAGATTTCAGGGCCAGCCTGGGCTACATGAGAAGTTGTCTCAGACAACCAACTAACAAAACAAACATAACCAAAACCAAAACAGAGGCGAGGGCCTGAGCTAAACTAAAGGCAACTTGAATCAAAGAAAAGTGTATCAAAGGTAAAATTAGACAAATAATCCAGTTTTGAGGGAACTCTGGAAATGGCAAAACGAAGGTTTTGGAGGGGTCAAACATATGCTAAAATCTCTATATTGGATTATCGGGAAATGAAAACAGAAACATACGTGTACGCAAAAATGGAGAATCAACTTTCTTGGGAAGTTGGAAGCTTGTTTGTGCAGCTTTGGCTGAAGGTAAAATGCATCCGGGCAGTCGGGAAGCTCCAGGCAGAGCACAGGCAGAGGAAGCAATGCCACACCAGGAACGCCCCAGGTGAACAGCGACCGGCCTGGCCACCAGCCCTAACCCCGCATGGCCCTGCGGCCACGTGCGGCTCAGTGATGGAGCTTAACACATCGTCACCATCCGGGAAAACAAACACGTTTGAAACATAAGCAGAAAAGTGACTTCAGTGGAGAAATACACTTCTTAAGGCCAGAGCTGAAAATCATCTCGTACTCCTCCGCGCTCAGCCATGCCCTTTCCTTTGTTCGAGCTATTTTAAAAAAGTAAATGTTGGGCTGAGAGATGACTCGGCTGTTAAGCGACCGCCCAAGTTCAAATCTCAAGACCGGTCACAGGCATCTATAACCCCAATCCCACAGGAGAGCAGAGAATCTACAGAATTTAGAGAACAGTAAAAAGACACCAACTCAAAACAAGACCAGCCAGGTGTGGTGACACACGTCTTTAATCCCAGCACTCGGGAGGCAGAGGCAGGAGGATCACTGTGAGTCCAAGGCCAGCCTGAGACTACATAGTGAATTCCAGGTCAGCCTGGGCTAGAGTGACACCCTACCTCAATAAATAAATAAATAAAATAAAACAAGACCAGATGGAAGAGCAACACCACTGTGGTCACAGCAAGAGGGCTACACAAAGGTATGTACGACACACACCATACACACACACACACACACAGAGAAAAGTTTTTTAAAAAAATAAAAAAAATGTTGGTAACCATTTTTGTGGCACATATCAAATTTACCTCTTAACATGTGTGTGAGAGTTTGTGAGCTTTTAAATGTGCATGGATTTTAACTACCTAATTCTATTTTGACATGCCCTGTACAAGGATTTTATGGAAATGTGATTAAAAAGTCAGAACAACCAAAAGGATGTGGCTAACTGAATTTAAAAGTGAGCTAACTTTCACTCCTAAGTTCTTAGGCTGCTAATGACGGCATGGGAGGAGATGATGAAGAGCCCCGGGCACTGGTGACCCAAAATAAACTGTAGAGACATGTTTGGGTATGAAATCAGACAGAATGCAGGCTTACCTTTTGGAAAAAGCAGTAGGGAATAACTTACATGGTTGGGGCACATGGATTCTGTGATTTAACTTTCTCCAAGGGTGAACACCTTCCTAAGCCATACTTACTGCCCACGCTTTAGACATTCATCCAAATAGATTTTTTCAAAAACTCGTCCTGACTCATCTTACCTTATGGCTGTCCCATGCCTAAGGTGCAGCCGCTTTTGACACGAGTGTGTCTGACACACAGTGCTTTAGTTCCTTTGCAAAAATTAAAACTTAATAGAAAAGTCTCCTCAAGTACCGTTTACCTTGCAGGAGTTTACCGACAGCCATAATTCACTTTCATGTCTCTTGCTCAGAAATCACATGGTTTCCCAGTAGCAGGACACATCCCCCTGATTAAGATCAGCTGTTGTCCGCCATGGGCTGCGGCATTCAAGTCCCTGCGGCGTGGTGCAGACGGATGCAATGCAGGAAGAGCGTAGTCGGCTGGACAGCTTTGCTTTGAGGAAAGTCACTTAAATACCCAGCACGAAGCCATTTGGATTTCCAGAGCCGGTGGTGGCCACCAGCAAGGCATCTCAGCAATCTGGAACATGCAAGAATGGTCTGGACTTTCTCCACTCTGCCGGCCCCGTCACCACGGGCTTTCTGTGTCTAACCTTTGAACTGATGTTCAGGCCACCCCAGCTGGTGGATCCTGTGAGTTCTCTGGGCCTGTCCTCCCCAAAATAGACCCTCACCTGGTAGATAGATCCCTCCCCACCCAGTCTTCAACTCAAGCCATATCCAGGGCTGGAGAGGTGGCTTAGTGGTTAAGGCGCTTGCCTGTAAAGCCTAAGGACCCAGGTTCAATTCCCCAGGACCCACATAACCCAGATGCACAAGGTGGCACATGTGTCTGGAGTTCATTTGCAGTGGCTAGAGGCCCTGGCATGCCCATTCTCTCTATATCTGCCACTTTGTCTCTCGCAAATAAATAAACAGTATATTTTAAAACACCTCAAAATTTGTTGACCTCCTCATTGACCCCAGAGAACTGTTTTGTGTCAGGAGGAGGTACCAGGGGCTTTTGGGGTCAGTGTCCAGCTGCCGTCAAGTGTGTCTTTGACACACGACTCGTACAGTCTGGGGAGGGCTGGGACTGAGGACTTTCTGCCATTTTCCTCTCACAGGTCTCAGGAAAGTGTTTATTTTACATTGCTCATGAGGCCTTTTGAAATTTCAATTTGCTCTTTGTTAAAAATGTCATGTCTTTGGCTCGCTCCATTTCCAGCCTTTTTGCTTTTCAAAGACTGAGATCACTGCTGTCAGTGGGGAGCTGTGTGGGTTTAATTCTCCAAGGCGATTGAACACTTGCTCCACTTATTTAGGTTTCTTAAGTTGGCTGACAGGGGTAGGTGGCAGTCTGGGAATGCCTGTGCCAGCTTCTGTCACTAGGCATCAAGAAAGAATGAGGTAAAGAGCGTTGCTGGAACAGCGTGTATATGAAAAAAACGTCCTCAGGAAATTATCCTCTGTGGGGAGAGGGAGGATAAATATAAAACGGACATCAGGGATCAGCTATTCTTCAAATAAGCATAGTAATGGCTATACACACAAGAGTTATTGTTGTGAAAGCACATTTTTCTCAATTTTCTAAATTTTCATTATGACTGAAGCCTTTTCATGCAACAAAGATATTTTCTTGCTTGAATTATCATTTGATTCATCAGGTGTTTCTCCAGAGACCACCAATGATATAAAAAGCGTCCTTTCATTCTCTTCATCTACAGATAATTCATTGCAAAATGCCAGACATAAATTCTAACAGAAATAAAATATAATAAATTAAAGCCAACTTAACTTGAACAAAAATTTTAACTAATAAAACAGTTGATGAGAAAACATGTCTTTGCTTTTCACACTAAGCCCCTGGATGGAGCAGATCCCACTCTTATCTCCTTCATCGAGACAGGAAGCAGGGGCTCTGAGGGTGAATTGCCACAGGTCTTAGACAGCAAGCGTGTGACACAGCCAGATTGGGGAGCAGCAGCCTGACTCTCAGCCAGCTCTCTGTCCCCGACTAGGATTCTCTAGAACCGTGACCCAGGGAACGGCCTTCTGGTACCCAAAGTCATATATGACATTCTACAGGCAAAATACTTAACCTCTAAAATGGAAAACAGGAAAAAAAAAAAAGATTCACAATTTGCACTTCCCAGCTGGTAACAAAGTTTAAAATTTCCAAATCTCCCTTATTCAGATTCATAGACAGTATTCGACTCAGGTATTGATTTATTCATTCAAAATGTTTATTCATTCAAAATGTCTTGCTTGTAGCTGCCATTGTTATTAGAACTAAGGATATATGTGTGAACAAGTAAAATAAAGATCCCTGCTATTGTAGAGCTTCTATTTTACAGGATAGGGAGGAATATAAAATAAATGGTAGACTTGACATGTAGGTTATGTTATATGGAAGGCTGTGATTAGTATTGTAAGAAAAGAAAACAGGGCAAGATAGGGCTGGAGAGATGGCTTAGCAATTAAGGCACTTGCCTGTGAAGCCTAAGGACTCACTTTCAGCTCTCCAGATCCCACGTCAGCCGCACAAAGGTGAGGCAAGTGCAAGGTCGCACATGCCCACTAGGTGGTGCAAGCGTCTGGAGTTTGATTTCAGTAGCTGAGGTTCTGGCGTGCCAATTCTCTCTCTCTAAAATAATAAATAATAAATAATTTTAAAATAGGGCAAGATAGGACTGGGAATACTAGAGTCCTAAAATTCCATAACCCCCGAGCTGATACCCTTAGATCTTGTTATTTTTAAATGTTTGCATCTATTTATTTGCAAGCACAGAGAGAGAACATGCCAGGTCCTAGTGCCACTGAAAATGAACTCCAGACACATGCGCTGTTTTGTGTATCTGGCTTTACGTGGGTGCTAAGTAAGCACCACTTTCCCCAAATTGTATAAAAATAACAAGATGGCTTTATAAGCAAGTGCCTTTAACTGCTGAGCCATCTCCCCAGCCCCAGATCTTGTTATTTTTATGCAATTTGGGAAAAGTGGTGCTTACCTAGTCTAAAAGCAGTAAGATATATGTACTTTCAAGAACTGCATGCTGTCATCAGAGTCAATAGCTCCTAGGAAAATAAACAAACATCGCTTTATGTTTCATATCCTGCTAAGGCACTGTCTACTGTTGGTCCCATCCCCCAAACTTTCTGTGTCAACCCGAAACTATTAGGTTCACCCCCGATCCCCCCCATGTTAGTCCTCACTTTACGCTGATCCCAGCTCTCCCCGCTTTCTAGATGCTTTCTGCTGCACGCAGCCCCAGTGTGGGTGGGAAGACTCCATCCTGCTGTGCGCTGTATCCATGCACGCCTTCTCACCGCCGCCCTTCCTTCTCCTGCCTGCACGCGTTCCCCAGGCTGTCCGCAATGCCCACGTCCTTCTGCCTTGCTGTCCATAGCATGCATTTATTATTAGCATGCATTTTGTGACTTTCTTTTCACTCATTATCCCAGGCTTTTCTCTGCTAATAACATATATTTTCCAACGAGTTAGTTCTCCTCTATGCACCTGCATTTGTCCTCTCCAGATAATGGAATCTTAGAATGGAAAGGGACTCTGGAAATCTATTGCCCATCCATTACAGATATGTATTTGGGGAGACCATGCATGACCAGCCATCACCTGCCTTCTCATGGCCTCACTCTCCACAAGCCCACCTCTCAGCTGCCCCTTCCTGAAATCTCACAAGATGACCAGGCTGCTATTTCTCAAAGAAGACACAGGAAGAAAAGGCAACTTTACCTTGCGTGCCCCCAACAATACACTGCCTCCAGGTGGAGTTAATTCCCAAATCTCCATCAGCTGGGTACCTAGCATTCAGAACACCAGAGTTTATGGGGGACACCTGAATCAAACCACCACACCTCCAAAACTTAGTAGCTGCAAGAAAAGATGATTTTACAAGTCCTCAAGATCATCCTGCTGCCTGTGCTCATTCTTACTTTAGTCATCTGGTACCTCCGCCAAGCACAGATCATTCAAGATGGCTTAACTCACTGGCCATCTTCTGTGCACCATTGGGAGAGCACTGGTCAAGATGACTTAACTCACTGGTCATCTTCTGTGCACCATTGGGAGAGCACTGGGTCGACATCTTGCGACCATTCAATCCTCTGCTAGGCTCGAATGAGCTTCTTCACACCATGTTCTCCAATTGACTGAAAAGAAAAATTAAAAAAAAGAACAAGAAAGAAGCAATCCAATATGTCTGCAAAGTTAGTAAGCCCCACCTCAGAAGTCTTTTCTACTGCATTTTGTCTGTTAAAACAAATCCTAGGCCGATGTGGTGGTGCACACCTTCGACCACAGTACTCAGGAGGCGGAGGTGGGAAGACCTCTGTGAGCGTGAGGCCAGCCCAAGACTACAGAGTCAGTTCCAGGCCAGCCTGGGCTATATAGTGAGACACTCCACTCCCACTGCTTTGAAATCCACCTCCCCTCATCCACAAAACAACCCTCCTCCCCCCCAAATCCTAGCTTCAAAAGGAGCAAAAGTATTATTTTCCAGAAGGTCAAAGCATGTCACATAGTTAAGCACAATTCCACACCAACAACCCCAGTAGTGAACCACTTTCCTCCACTGAAAAATGAACCTGTTCCGAACCCACGCTGCTGTTTCCCTGTGGACTCTGCTCCCTCTGGTCACATCTGCTCTTGTCATTACTGCCTTTTTCCCCCCGACCATCTCCTTAGACATGACTGTAAGAATGTCTGTGATTTGAGTCCTCTTTCCCACATCAGCCACAAACTCAATCATACCTACACTGAACTACGCGTACCTGTCAAAGGAGCGGTGATTTTTCTTTCTAAGGCTTTGCCGGGTTTGTGCCAAATTCAGTTTTAAGCCATCTGAGATATTGTGCTGAATGTTTTTTTTTTAATAGTAATAAGCTCGCTTCTTTGCCCTAAATTGTCTAGCTGTATTTAATTCATTAATATGTAACACTGATTTTATTCAGTGATATTGCATAAAACTTTGAGAATATTCAAAATAAAACTGATCGCTTTCTCCTTAGTGTCGTTGGTTGGTTGTGCTTTTTTTTAAAAAAAAATTTTTTTGTTGTTATTTTTATTTATTTATTTGAGAGCGACAGACAGAAAGAGGCAGATAGAGAGAGGGAGAGAGAATGGGCGTGCCAGGGCCTCCAGCCACTGCAAACGAACTCCAGATGCGTGCGCCCCCTTGTGCATCTGGCTAACGTGGGTCCTGGGGAGTCGAGCCTCGAACCTGGGGTCCTTAGGCTTCACAGGCAAGCGCTTAACGGCCAAGCCATCTCTCCAGCCCCTGGTTGTGCTTTTATACATTCTTTCTAAGTCAGTGTGTTACGTAGATGTTAAATTATTTAGTAATAAGAGGTTCCGGTAGCCCAGAATATGAGCTTATTGCTTTCTAAGCTGTACTCACACTATAGCTTTGTACTGCTTTTGTGATGATCCTATGAAGTACCTGTTTCCATTTTATCAACAAAGCAGCAACCATAGACAGAACAGTTCCTAACCTTGATAGCTAGTAAATGGTGAGGACGCAGTTTGAAGTCAGTCTAACGGCAAGTTCATGAGGAGATAACCAAATTTCGTGGAACACACTACAAACAGTGTCTGGCCCATGGAACGAACCCAGTAACCACCTGATGTTATCACTTCTGTTATTTCTCATAATAATTCGGGTTCATTCACTTTAAGCTGGCCCATAGTTTTTTCACCAAATTAGATAGGTTTTCACTTTGAACTAAGTCACAAATAATTTTTCATCATAGTATGCAATCTTCTTAAGTACTGTGTTTATGCAGAACAATATTTTACAGAATAACCCTGCAATAATTAGCCTTGAGGTTGTTCATATTTCTTAATTTCACCTTAGTGTTTTCTTGATGTGTGAAGCTTCATTGTCTTAGGTCATTTTGAAATTATAGCTTCCCCGAAGTAAAAAATTATGCTTCCAAAGGTGTTAAAACATTTTTATGCACACAGAAACCTCTCCGTGAATGCCTCAAACTACATATTTTATGGAATCTGTTCACTAATTTGATATTTACAGTTGTTATAAAGCTTATTTCCACTAATACATGTTTCTCCAATGCGTCTAGTCAAAATAAAGCCCATCACTTGATAGTATAACAAATTTTCAAACATTTATTGTTTTGAAAATGCACGCCTGCTCCATCTGTTCCCTGTGCTACCTCTCAGTTATTTCTCAGACATGATTCTCCATGCTGAATAGCCCCAGCTTTCTCACGAGCATCTCTTGTCAGACAAAACTGCCATCCGACTCAGTCTCCTCAATGCATTCCCTTGTGCCTCTGCCCCTCTCAATGTGGACATTCCAGACGTGGCCTGACCAGGGCAGAGCACAGAGGGCCTATCACTTTCCTTGACCAGGGCATCTATTTCCAGAAACTCAGCCTAAGGTCACATTAGCATTTTTGGCGCAAAAGCATGCTGTTGGCTCACGTGCGTATGCTGTGAACGCAATCCTACACGGCTTTTTCACATGAGCTCCCATTAAACGAGGCTTCCCATGCCCTGTACTAATACAGACAACAGAACGCCTCTTAGTGCAATCATTTATATATTAAACTTCAGTTAATCTACATTTATTATTCTAAAATGCTGAGCTACATCCAAATTCCCAACTAGATTTAGATGCACATGCTAAGAATTTTAATACTTTCATTTCTTCACTCAAGTCATTGATACATGTGTAGTTTCACACGATCAGAAGTTCTGTCCTCTGGTGTATGAATCCTAGAGTCGGAATTTAGGTGTTTATCTAGCAACAGATTAACAACTTGGGGATATACCCAAGTACGTATCACTCAGCCTCATTGATCTCTTATTCCTGAAGACATTTCGAGAGACTGTTTAATAACTAGCTAGAACTCAAACAAATCGTGGTTGTATGTTTTCCATTAAGGATGGAGAGATTTTACTATTCTGCCCAAAATGACAATAAATGATTTTATCCCAAGTCCCATAAATATATTTATTTTCTAAGTGTCTATAAACTAGTGCATACTCATATTTAATCTTAAAATGACTTCATGTTTATATTTCCTGACTTCTTTATAAAGTTACCAGTTTCTCATGGGAAAGAAATTCTCATTTATACATATGTTCTATAAACTAACACAGTACCAACTATGATAACTGTAGTATGATAAAGCATATAGTTAAAACAATAAAGCAAAAATCTATAGATCTCCCTCCTGTATGTTTTTAATTTAAATCAATCTGTAACGTGTTAAAGACACTCTGCTTATTTTAAAAATCATTAGGTCACCCACAAGATGAGTGTGTAATTATGTCTATGGAAGTTTCTGTTGGCTATCTCAGAACATCATAAAACAGACGGTTTCTTTGTTTAAGATGCTAATTCCTCTGTTTAACTTCCAGGGTGCTCGTTGGCTCTCCTTTGGTAGGCCAACCCAAAACCAGAACTGGAGATGTCTACAAGTGCCCGGTGGGAAGAGAGGAGTCTATGCCTTGCATGAAGTTGGATCTACCAGGTATTTAAAAATCAAATAGTCTCATTCTAACTCAGGTCCATATTCTCACTAAAAAAAAAAAAAAAAATCAAGTGACTCAAGAAAATGCTAAAAGTAACAATAACTCTTCTTCTTAACCTTTTTAATGCACATTGAATGGCATTTTAAGCCACTCTGCCCTCAACTTGCTTAAGTAACTGATCTTGGAATATACATAGAATTTGAATAGCTTGCTGGCTGCATAATTTTTACTTCCCCCCATATCATTCAGGATCCTCTATAAACAAGTGGTAACATGAAAGAATTTTCCAAATAAACATGACCGTCACATTCCTTCCATAAAATGTAACTTAGTGCCTGGGTCTTGAAAGGAAGTTGAATAAGAGGAATTTTTAATTAATAAATTTAGCGTTTAGAAAAGACTATCCTCAGAGAAATTCATATTAAAATACATATATGGAATCTCACTGTGGATGGATCATGATTAGAGAATTCCTTCTAGAATCATCCAAGAATTAGAAGTCAAACAAAATAAAATACTCTAGAAGTGAGTTATTTCCTCACAAGTTTGTTGCAGATTTTTTTTCAGTTTTCTTCTTATCAATTTTCAATTTATTTGTTAGTTGTGAATTTTTTCTTTACATTCATAAACTTCATTACTAGATGTTATCTTAACATCACTTTCCTTTTGTTGCTTTCCCTTGAGATTGGCTCAATATTTTTTCCTCTTTTTTTTTTTTTTTCCTTTTCTTTTTCAAGGCAGGGTCTCACTGTCCTGTCTAGGCTGTCTTGGGACACACTATGTGGCCCCAGGCTGGCCTTGAACTCACAGGGATCCTCCTACCTCTGCCTCACAAGTGCTGGGATTAAAGGTATGTCCCATCATGCACAGCCTGGCTTACATATTCTGGGTTTTTTTTTTTTTGGGGGGGGGGGGTTGAGGTAGGGTCTCGCTCTAGCCCAGGCTGACCTGGAATTCATTATGTAGTCTCAGGCTGGCCTTGAACTCACAGCGATCCTCCTACCTCTGCCTCCCGAGTGCTGGGATTAAACCCGGCTCTGGCTCACATATTCTTGCTTCTTCTTATGTGTTGTGTTTTTGGAACACAGCCTGGATTAAAGTTTTGAATGACAAGTATGGAGATTCCAGATTTTTTTTTGCATACCTTTCAACAGTCTCAACTGTTCTATTAGCAGGTGGTTCACTTGGTCTTGTGCAGTTCCCGTATTCAGATCTCCTTACAGTGAGGAGCACACTCAGTTACCATTCCCTTCTTGTCATTTCAGACGGGCTGTTTGAAGTCTGCCCCACACACTGCTGCTCGGACCATGCAGACATTCAGCATCTGTGTGCATACATTATAACTGTACTTCCTTGGGACTTTTTTTAAAAATAAATTTTCCACATTCTTTTCTTTGTTCGTTTTTATTTACTTATTTGAGAGTGACAGAGAGGCAGTGAGAGAGAAAGAGAGAGAGAGAGAGAGAGAGAGGGAGAGAGAGAATGGGTGTGCCAGGGCCTCTAGCCACTGTAAACGATCTCCAGATGCATACGCCACCTTGTGCATCTGGCTTACGTGGGTCCTGGGGAATCGAGCCTTGAACCGGGGTCCTTAGGCTTCACCGGCAAGCGCTTGGCTGCTAAGCCATCTCTGCAGCCCCCACGGTTCTTTTTGCCAAGATACCTCCACCTGTGGCAGATGCCGTCATTGCCCCTTGGGTTTCGATCCTCTTTTCCTTCAAGAAACTGAAGCTAGGACTTCTGTTTGACTTTCACTAGGAATTAGAGTCTTCCATCGAAAGGGAACCAATAAAAAGAAAACACCAAACAAGAAGCTTCTCCAGTGCCCACCTTTTCTTCTAAGTGAATAGAAACTGTAGTGTCTACCTGCTTGGGGTTGTTGTCCAGAACCCTCAGGTAGACCTTCCATATATATTTTTTTCCTCTTCCTAGAATTTATAGTTGTTACTTACAACAGTTGTTTTGAGAGAAGCTACTCTGTGTTATTGGAAACTGGAATCAATTTTTTTTTCAACTAGCCTGGATATTTTAACTATATCAAGAACAGGAGGAAAGTTTCTGCCCTAGCTTCTGATTGCCCCAGCAATACTTATCCTTAGACAATCTTAATATAAAGAAAATCAGATGTTGATCATTCAAGACCATTGTACCCAAGAGCTTGGTCTGAAGTCCTTTCAGTGAATCAGACTGAAGTCTTGGACAAAGACCAATGCCATTATCAGGAAGTCAGACAGACCATACAGAACTCTATGCTTCCCTTGTCTGTGTTAAATCCACAGGCTGGCTCAAGGCATTCAACTTCTAGGCGTGAACAGTGAGTTAAATACTTCTTGAATTGAATTTTGCTCCTTTCAACTATTTATACACTTTAGTGCCAGGGTTTAGAAGCTTTTACTTTTCTTGTCTACTCTTTATTGTTTTTTTTAAATGTGAATAAGCCTAGCATCTTGCCAATTTTATCCAGTTGGCATGCTCTGGGCCCCCAAATTCCTGTTTGGAATGTCAAATGGAGTCCTTCAGTGTATTCTCTGTATCTAGACTTCCCAGACGTTTCTCTAATCTCGCTCCAGTTTTCTTTGCAACTTTCATGATGTCCCCGTGATTTTAAAAGTCGTTGTGCAAAAACTTGTTTTCGACTTGACTGCTCTTCTACATGTCTTCCTTTTGCTTGCCAGGCATCGAATTTCAGCATTAGTTACCTATAACAAAAAAAAAAAAAAAAAATTCATGGTCTTATGAAACTAAATGGCTTTATTTGCTTTAATTAGCAAAAATGTGTGAAAAACAGCCCCACACTTCTCCTTTCCCTGCTAGTTCTGCATTCTCTCACAGTTCTGCCAGACTATCTGAAACAGCGAGACAGACAGAGTTTCTGGGCCATCAGCCAACGCTCCAGTCTTAAGTTGTTCATTATATTCCTTGGTAGCACCCGGAAGTCTTTTACTTGAACCAGAGGAATGTGCTGTGACATGAGCAAAGCAAATGCAATATTTCTTTCTTTCTTCTTTCTTTCTTTCTTTCTTTTGGTTTTTCGAGGTAGGGTCTCACTCTAGCCCAGGCTGACCTGGAATTCACTCTGTAGTCTCAGGGTGGCCTCGAACTCACGGCGATCCTCCTACCTCTGCCTCCTGAGGGCTGGGATTAAAGGCGTGCCCTACCACGCCCAGCTACAAATGCAGTATTTCAATGAGAAGACATTTACTTTCATATGATGACACTTATTCTCACCCTCTTAAAATTTTGTTCTATTTTGCAGTCAATACGTCAATCCCCAATGTCACAGAAATAAAAGAGAACATGACATTTGGATCAACTTTGGTCACCAATCCCAAAGGAGGATTTCTGGTGAGAAAGAAGAGAGTAACAATTTTGTACAAAAGCAAGGATGTGTCCTTATGAGTTGTTGTTTTTTTTTAATCTGTCATATGATAGTCAACCTTACAGTTTTTAATTTTTGAATGTTTTGAAGGCGTGCGGGCCCTTATATGCCTATAGATGTGGACATTTGCATTACACAACTGGAGTCTGTTCCGACGTCAGCCCTACCTTTCAAGTCGTGAACTCGTTTGCCCCTGTACAAGGTACATGTTTTATGCCCTGTCCCTGCATGTTGGGAAGCAGTTAGCAGTGGGTGCGGCCTGCGTACCCCCAGACTCATGCCAACAAGCTTCCAATACTTCACCTCCTCTCAGCATTACCGACTTCGGTAACTGGCTGCTTTGCCACGGTCTAACCACAACTTGTTGCTGTCTCTAGAAGTGATATTAGTGTAAATTTCCCTTGAAGTGGCGTTTATACTTCATAGCTAAAGCTGGCTTTACTTAAAGAGCAAAGCTCTTTGAGAGAAGTATCTTTATTCGAGCTATGCACAGAGCAAGAACATCAAACTCATATTGAGAAATTGTCTAAACAGAACACTTACAATATTAAAAAAAAAAACCCACAATGAACTAGAGATGGCTTTTTCTTGATGTGAACCCCAGACAAATTCTAAGTGTATGCAATGACTATTTGTGACCTCTTGGACCTTTTTCTAAAACTTTCTGGTGGCAAAGGCAGCGTGTGCACTCTGTGAGGCATCAGTTTGTCTCTTAAAGGGAGCTGCTTTCAGCGGCGAGAGCGCGTCATCGACTTCTAAAATGATCGATTCCAAATTGGCACAACTGCCGCTTTTGTTGCAGAATGCAGTTCTCAGCTGGACATAGTCATTGTTCTGGACGGTTCCAACAGCATTTACCCCTGGGAGAGTGTGACAGGCATTTTTAAACGACCTTCTTGAGAGGATGGATATCGGTCCCAAACAGACACAGGTATGTGACTCTGCTTTTTTTTTTTCTTCCAGTATTTATAAATACAAATCATGTGCAGATTTTTTGTTGTTGCTGTTTTTTTGAGGTAGGGTCTCACTCTAGCCCAGGCTGATCTGGAATTCACTATGGAGTCTCAGGGTGGCCTCGAACTCAGGCGATCCTCCTACCTCTGCATCCTGAGAGCTGGGATTAAAGGCGTGCACCACCACACCCAGCTTTGATGTACAGATTTTAATGAAGCAAACTCTTCCAAAAATAAACTAGTTGATAAAGCTAAAATTAAGGATGAGTTTTATCCTGCTTTCATTTCTGAGGAAAGGGACATTACTTCCAACCATGTTATTTTCTATGACGAAAATGTGAACGCCAGTCTCAATGTTGTCGGACAATATTTCCTGCATATCTCCATGAACTTATAATTCTCCATTACGAGCTAGGTGAAGATGCTTGTGGTGATGTCAGAGCAGGTTTCCGATTGTGTGGGAAGAGATCTGAACTGTCAGGGAGATAGAGCCGTATATCTTACAACATAAGAACCAATGCGTAACTGGCGTCTGCGTGCTTCTTAAATGCTGAGTCCTCTACATTCATAGCTTCTTTTCCAAAATACAAAGTAACGTGCCAGGCTCGAGCCTCAGCAAGTAAAATGAATGCTGTTGAAGTACGTGGCTCCGCACACATCCCTGGTCCTGTCTCCGCATGAAGCAGAGCAGCTCTACTGCTTTAGACACTGAGTTTGCATCTAGTTAATTCAGCATCTGTTAAATGCATGAGATCAGAGATCTTAACATTCAGAGCAGACACAACAGGCTGATAAAATATCAAAATGAGTTCAGTGCCGGGCGTGGCGGCGCACGCCTTTAATCCCAGCACTCCGGAGGCAGAGGTAGGAGGATCGCCATGAGTTCGAGGCCACCCTGAGACTCCATAGTGAATTCCAGGTCAGCCTGGGCTAGAGTGAGACCCTACCTCAAAAACAACAACAACAACAAAATGAGTTCAGTGCCTAGAAGATTGGAATAAGCCCTAGAGGAGGAATCCAAAAGGCTGCGCCAGGCTTTGGGACCTAGGCGAGCTCTGGAGAGTAAGGGCTAACCCTCGCTCAGTGTACTGCTCTTCCCTGTGCGCTCCTCTGAGGTGACCTAAGGTTCTGAGGAAGCTGAGTGACTGATCAAGGTCACCAAGATTTAAGGACAGCAGGACACACAGCTCATGGATTGCAAGCCCAGCAGTTCCATGATTGGTTGCATCTAATCTCCCACATAGTATTTCCCAACCTCTTCCCGTCCCACCCCCATGCGCCGCCTCCCTCTGGGACAGCCCCGTGGCCCAGGACAGGCCAGGCTTCCCCCCTACATCCCTGCCCGGTTCCACCTGCTCCCCTCCACCCTGTTCTGTCCCCTCCACTGTAGCTTCTCATCCAAGCCTTTCCTTCCAACCCTAATACCATTCTTGGAGTAGCTTTTGAATTTTCTAACACTGTATATAGCCATGTGAATGTTTGATTTTACCTTCCACTCATTGATCTATTTGGCTTTAAAATATGCTTGGCTCTTTGTGAACACCAGTGCAGCTGCGGCATGTTTGAAATTTCTCCACTGCTTACGGAAGAAAGTCTGCTTTAGAATAAGAAGCTGTGTGCCCGTGACTCCGTTTTGCGAACAGATGGCAATCACTTTCTTAGCTCAAGCTATTCTGTCGCCATTGTTACGATTTTCACTGTTAAAACAACAATTAGTTTGTCTTAATAAGCATTCTAAGAGGAGCTATTCCACCAGAGGAAATCTAGCCTGCCGGGGTGGTCTTCCTGGAGTCGTGTGTGTGTGTGTGTGTGTGTGTGTGTGTGTGTGTTTCTTGAAGGGGACAATGACCTTTATTCAGAAGAATGGGACTAGCTCTGGGGGACCAGACACTTCAGTTAATGAAGGGACCTGAGCTTACCCTGAAGCAAGGGATGGAGCCAGTGTCCCTTGGCTCTAGGACCCCACTCCATAATGGAAACATTTCTTATTACAACACTGTACCTACTGTCATTTATAGCATGTCTAACTTCACCCAGTACAACCAACCTGCTTTCAAAACTCAGCAGGGCTTGTGACACAGGCTTATAATCCCAGTACTGAAGAGGCTGCGGCAGAAGGGCCACCATGAGTATCCAGCCATCCTGGGGTATACGCATGCTCCAGGCTGACCTGAGGTATGCAATAAAACACTGTGTAAGAAATAAGTATAGGGCTCAAGAGATGGCTCAGCAGTTAAGGCACTTTCCTATAAAGCCTAACGACCTGGGTTTGATTCCCCAGTACCTACATAAAGCCAGATGCACAAAGTGGAGCATGCACCTGGTGTTTGCAGTTGCTAGAGACCCTGGAGCCCTCATTCATTCATTCTCTCTCTCTTTCTCTCTCTCTCTCCTTGAAAATAAATAAATAAAAATATTTTTAAATTATTTTTCTTTTTTTTTTTTAATTTATGTCTTTGTCTTTTTTTTTCAAGGTATAGTCTCACTCTAGCTCAGGCTGACCTGGAATTCACTATGTAGTCTCAGGGTGTCCTCGAACTCTCGGCTATCCTCCTACCTCCGACTCCCAAGTGCTGGGATTAAAGGTGTGCGCCACCACACCCAGCCTAAAAATTAATTTTAAAAGACTTTAAAATAGAGAAACTATGTTTCTGAATTTTCATGTCACATTTTGCCTGTATCAGAAGCTGAATTTTGATACCAACTCCTGTATTTATTCAAATGAAATTACTGAGCGTGTTCTATGCACAGATCTATGATAAAGCCTGAGTGACTGCAGAAAATAACACAGACATGGCTGTTGTCTCAATGGCACTTCTGTGTTCAACACAGTGACCCCTCAGTATGGCTCAGTATGCTTCAAAATGCCTGAGGTACCTGGAGTATATCCCAGACTTTCAGAGTCAGGAACTCTGAGGGGTTAGGGAACATGAATTGTAAATAAGCAACCCAAACGATTCTTAAGCACAGTAAAGTTTGAAAAACACTGGATCGATGCACTAGGCTTGTACTGATGTGTGTGTGTGTGTGTGCACGTATGTGTGTGTGTGCGTGTGGGAGTGTGTTTGTGAGCCACATCCTCCAGATTACAGGAGCTCAAGAGGAGATGCTGCCTCCTCTGACCCTCACGGTGGTCAGCCCAGCCCCTTGCTCAAAGAACGAGCCCTCACTCAGCAGCTGCGGAGTAAATATCTACACCATAATTTATGCATTTCTGGACTTTTCCCTCTTGTAGGACAGCTAAGGAGACCTTTTACTCTATGGATGGCATGTTTAGTATTTTAAGGCTTATTAATTTATACTTTAGCCTTGATTATTCACACTTCAGTCTCTTCTGATCTTTTGCATTCTGGTGGAAAGCTTTATCAAGGACTAGTTCACAAGTATTTTTCTTATAAAAGGGATTAGGAGGGGCCCATTAAGCCAGTTACACTTGCTAAGCAGCATTTGATAAGCTCTAAGTATAGCACGTTGAAACTCTCTTTTAAATGCGTCCTTGTTTCAGTAGATTCAGAAAAGAGGTTCATTCACCGAAAATTTGGAAAAACAATTTCTCTTCAAAGATGTAAACGACAAAACACGCTAACCTTTCCTGTGGTCTCTAGTAATTCTTTGCACACACAGACAGTTTGTTTTCACAACCATTTCTTTTTCGGCTGGGTTGCTTGTGTGATTTAAAGAAGTTTGATTTGGGGCAGAGTGTGTTTTTGCTTTTGATAGCCTACTTGTTTTTATGAAAGCATTTTATTCTTATAGATGGGCAGAACTAGCTCCTAGAATTTTCCTTCTCTTTCCTTATCCTTTATACTTCCGTTCCTGAAAAGAAGAAGTGAGTTGCATAAGAGGCTTTCCAGAAGTTGCAAAGATAAATAGCTGAGAACAAGCAAGGTAGAGAACTGTTAGACATCTCATCCATAACAAAGGTATAAGTGCATTAAGAACGGAGTGGATTAACTGCACTAGGAAGACCTCCTAGCGCAAACCATTCTGAGGATGGCTTAGATGGGTCAGTGCAGTGGTCACTCGAGTTGAGACACTTAGTTCACTATTCCCACGTGCTACCTTAACACATGTGAAGCCCACGGCAACATCAGGCTGTTGCCAAGCCGGTCACAGCAAAGGCGGCTGCCCTGGGATGAGCCAGTCTCTCCAGAGTTTATTAGAACAAAGAACGTGCGTGTTTCCCTCAGATCAGCGTGGGTCAGTCAAACTGAAAGCCAACATAAGGTCATGATGAGGTCCTGTCTACAGAGTTTTCTCGAAATGAGTAGATGCATCTGCTGAGAAAAGCAGAAAACACCTGGATTTCCTAAGCACTGAGGTCATGAAACATAGTTCACTCCCACAAGAATGCTGGTGAGATATCTCACTGGTGGGGATTCTCCAAGGAGCCGATGAAAAAAAGTGATAGACAGGGCTGGGGGAATGGCTTAGTGGTGAAGGCATTTGCCTGCAAAGCCTAAGGACCCAGGTTCAATTCCCCAAGACCCAAGTAAGTCAGATGCACAAGGTGGCGCCCATGTTTGGAGTTCGTTTACAGTGGCTGGAGGCCCTGGCATGCCCATTCTCTTCTCTCTTTCTCTTTTTTTCTTTTTCTTTTTGGTTTTTCGAGGTAGGGTCTCACTCTATCTAGCCCAGGCTGACCTGGAACTCACTATGGAGTCTCAGGGTGGCCTCGAACTCACGGCGATCCTCCTACCTCTGCCTCCTGAGTGCTGGGATTAAAGGCGTGTGCCACCACGCCCGGCTTAATGTGTAGCCCAGGCTGGCCTCGAACTCCTGATCCTCCTGCCTCCGCCTCTTCAGCAATATCCTACCGGCGTGCGCCACCACAACAGGCTCTCTCTTTCTTAAATAAATAAATAAAATATTTAAAAAAGAAAAAGTGATAGATAGCTATCGGGACATGATTCTTTTCTAGGCTAGCATAGACAAGTAGGAATTACAGTACTCTTTGCTTATCTCCCCTCTCCCTCTCCCTGGAGAGGTCAGAAATTACAGTCTTCAATATAAGAGAAACAAGTAGGAAAACAAAACAGAGTAAAAGCCTGCAAGTCCCTTTCTCAGCTAAAAGTTTCTTCACTCTTTTACTAGGAGCAGTGCAGCTTGAACTACAAATGAATGTTGATGTTTTGTCTTCCTAGAGTTGTCTTAATTTACTTTTACCCATGTGAAGTAGTTACTACTTGGTATTTTTTTTCTTTGTCTTAATTTACTTTTGCCCATAGGAAATAGCTGCTACTTGATATTTTTTTTTCTTTTGTACCTGAAAATAGAGTGCTTTCATGCAGTACATTCTAAAGTAACACATAGTACCTTAGAAAGCATGTTGACTTATTTTCCATCACATTTCGGTTTAGAGAAGCAGAGAAATCACTTTTCAAAGAGATATTTGCTCAGGTCTGACAGTGCACACCTGTAATCCCAGCACTTGGCAGATATAAGCAGGAGGGGACAAGGAGTTTAGAGGCAGCCTTGCTGATATTACTAGTTCAAGGCCAGCCCAGCCTGCATGAGACCCGTCTCAAAGCAGGAAATAACAAGAATATATTTGGAAAGTGGTTTTCATGGTTTGCAATAGTTTTCTTGTGTTCATTATCCCCTCTGTTGACAAAAACTGTGGTGCAGATATGGCAATTTCATTATTCTTATTTTAGTAACTTAAAAGAAAATAAACTGGGCATATTGGCACACGCCTTTCATCCCTGCACTCGGGTGGCAGAGATAGGAGCACCACTGAGAGTTCGAGGTCACCCTGAGACTACAGAGTGAATTCCAGGTCAGCCTGGGCTAGAAAAAGACCCTACCTCAAAAAAAAAAAAAAAAAAAAAAAAGAAAGAAAGAAAGAAAGAAAGAAAGAAATTAAACATCTTGAAACTAAGAATGAGAAAATCCATAAACATGTATTTGCTCATACAGAGGTAATAGAACTTCAGCTCAAATAAGTTTTATTTATTTTCTTTTTTTAAAGTTTTTTTCCTCAATTTTTTAAAACATTTTCCATGATTATAAAAAATATCCCCTGGCAATACCCTCCCTCCCCCCTCCCTTTCCCCCTTTGAAATTCCATTCTCCATCATATCCCCTCCCCAGCTCAATCTAAAGTTTTTTTTTTTCATTATTTTTTATGACAGAGAGAGAGAGAGAGTGAGAGCAAGAGAGAACTGGTGTGCCAGGGCCTCCAGCCATTGCAGTTCAACTCCAGAAGCATGTGCCACCTTTTGCACATGTGTGACCTTGCTCATTTGCATCACCTTGTGTGTTTAGCTTATGTGGGACATGGAGAGTCAAACATGGGTCCTTAGGCTGCACAGGCAAGGGCCTTAACCTCTAAGCCATCTCTCCAGCCCTCAAATAAGTTTTTCTAATATGTTATTTTTATTTATTTGACAGAGGAAGAGGGAGAGAGAGAGAGAAAGAGAGAATGGGCACACCAGGACCTCCAGCCACTGCAAACAAACTCCAGATGCATGTGCCCCCTTGTGCATCTGACTAACGTGGGTCCTGGGGAATAGAGCCTGGGTCCTCTGGCTTTGCAGGCAAGCACCTTGACTGCTAAGCCATCCCTCCAGCCCTCGAATAAGTCTTAAAGGGACGGGGGCACTGAAAGCTTGCTGCTTAAGCTTCCCGATCTTGTCAGCTGTGCTGATTCCAGTGGTGTTCCTGGTACAAGAGAGAAATCACGATGATCATCTTCCGCAGTCCCAGATGTATCCTTGAGTAACTGCAAGCAATGGCAGACCGCCTCAGTGGTGTGAAGCTTCCATCAAGGCAGCGCTTTCTCCCCAAAAGACAAAGGGAGAGAGGGAGACAACAAATCCTGTGTCACTATTCCCATGTGACCACTTGTATATGATCGGGAAGTGTGGCCAAACTGACGGAAACATCCATGTGGAACAGTTACTCAAATCTTCCCCCATGTTTCTGCGTAACCCCATGAAGACTTTCGCAAACCTCCTCAAGAGACATTTGCAAACTAATATTTTTTTACCCAAGACAGAGTAAAGGCTATAAAATTGCCTTTAAGAAAAAAAACACCTATAAAAACAAACCTGAAACACTTTGTACTTACCATAAAAGATAAGACGGAATAAACATTATGGAGGCCTTATTGATCCTCAACACCTAAGCATAACATTGTTTTTAATAATAAATGGGAATGATATAAATATGTCAAATACGAGTGCATTACACTATATAAAACCAATAAATTGTGAGGCCTGATATAAAAGTGAAATATACTAATGGAACAATGTCTAGATTGTTCCCATCAGGAGCGTTAGCATGGCACTAAACACGGCGAAAATGAAAGAGCGAGATTAATTAAGTTTTAGGAATATTATTTATCATTCTTTTTACCACACATTTTATGGCCACTTTCCTAGAAGCCTTAAGCCCGGGACTTGATACTTGCTTCTGATGTTCAAAAAGAAGCCGCACTGAGCTCCGCAGCCATCCCCCCGCCAATCAGGCGACACAGCTTCCGTGTGACACAATGCACACGTGGACTCTTCTCACACTGGCCCCAGTCTTCATTCTTCCCCCCCCCACCACCCAGCAGGCACCTTAGTAAGCACTCCAAAGGGAGAGTCATCATCCCCCCCATCCCCGTAAGTCAACTAGGGTTGACTTCGAAACGATGGGAAACCCTCTTGTACAGTTAAAGGACCCCGCAACTTGACCACCACTCAAGGCCCTTCACCCCTCGTTGGCCCTGCCCGGCCTGGCCATTTTCTCAGCGTTCTGGTGTCTGACCAGCGTCCCAGTCTCCACCCCTACCCAGTGCGCTGGGCAAGCTTTGCAGATCACTTCCAATGTCACCTCCGGTGATTTTCTTTGATCACCTCACCCACCAAGAACAAAGGGCTCTCCTCTCGGGTGTTCCTAGCTCACTCGCATCCATCTTACCACCCTGTCGCCTGTCTTTGTTGTGTGGGTCTCTCTCTCTCTCTCTCCCGGCCGGTGGAGCTCTTTTTCATGACAGGACTGTCCCTCCATTCTTTTATTTCCAGGGTGCACTTTAGAGACTTATGTGTCGCCTAGAATAAAACAAGCAACTCATTCATATTGGAAAATGGGCTTCCTGGAATTCTTAGTTTTTCCTGAAATAAAAAATCATTACTGTAATCACCCCTTCCTTTTACTGTGCTTCGTGAAGTCAGGCTGAGCCTCCGAGCTACACGGCGCTGGCGTGTCCGGGAGTCTCCCGGGTGTCCCTGCAGTGTCTTGATCTTGGTTCGAGCCCCCATCTCCCCAGCAGCCTTTGCCCTTCGCCGCACACCCAGTGGCTTAGATTTGACGTCGTCTCTGTCACCCTCGCGCGTTCCATGCCTGGCTCACTTTCACTGCAGTCTCTTCCATCAAGCAAGAGGCTACTCTGTCTATTGTCATCGCCTCACTGATACTTCTAGGGACACGTGTGAGGTGTGGTCGTGTTTAAATCAGTCTCATTTATGCCCCTCTCCAAGTCGATAAAGGCTGAAGTCTGGCTTCCGCTAACTTAACTCCAGAGAGGCGTGTGCTGACAACTAGCTCCCATGGCCACCTGTGCTATGGCCACATTCACAGCCTGACTTAATCACGTGGGAAACATATTGCTCTAGTGGTATAGTTTGATACAAGCAACGACATACCAGCCTGAGCTCTTGTCATGCTGAGCAACTATGCTTCTGTAAGCATAGGAAGTCTCATGGATTTCCCCTGTCATTCCTTCACTAAAGAAACTATTCATCTGTTGCTAATTGTTGAATGAAAGACCAGAAATGTAGTTCACACTGACCATTAAATTTTAGACGCTAATGGTATAACTGACTCGGCAACAGAAGGCAACAATATAATTCCAAGTGGATGAGCCACTCCTTTAAAATTCTTTTACTCAGCAAACTTAGCGCACCCATTTTTAGTTCACCCCCTTCTCTTTTCCCTTGCCTTAAGAAATGTATTAACATCTTAGGTGTGACTGTGCTTAACAATGCAGTGACCAGAGCGGCCTTCTCCCCGGCTCTCTGTCAGTCTTCTCCAACAGGAACGAAGCCAATCGTGTTCCACACCAGGTGTCCGTGAGCACTCAAACAGCCACTGAAACTTTTTCATTTATCAAAAAAAAAAAATCTTTCCCACTTAAAAATGAGACAAAGTCATGTTTTTATGTAATCACACCTACAGTAAAGTGGTATAATTGATCTTTCCAGGTAGCCATCTCCTGCTCTTGTATAACAAGTGTTTCCCAAATATATTATATAAAGCAGTGAATATGTCCCTCATAAAATATTCCCCTAAGTGAGAATAAAACAGTAGTGTTTCTTCCACAACACATGCTGTCAGATGTAAAGCACAGAGAATAATTTCACAAGGATTTGCATGTGAATCTGAGGAAACCAACTGGGGACAGAAGAGAAACGTCTTCCTCTTGTACCATGTCAACGCTGTGACATTTTTGTGTAGCTAAGGGAGAGACAGAGAGGCAGCCCTGCTATAAAGATGTACCTGCAACTTGTTAATCATATTTTTTCTCAGTTTATTTTTGATCATGAAATTCTTGTCTAATCTCTTAGCCATTAACATAGAACAAGATTACTAGAACTCCCTGGGAAAAATGTAAAGGGGCATACAGATTTGAATGATCTTCCTGGAAAAAAAAGAGAGATTGTTAATATTGATCTTACATAGAAAATTCTAGCAACTGTCACATGGAACAAAATCGTGGTCAGCTTTCTGCAGCAGCCTGAATCGGCTCTCAGGTCTCAAGACTTAGCCAGATTTTGTTGTTGTTGTTGTTACTATTGCTTTGTCTGTCCTTATTTTTTCAGACAGGATTTCATGCAGCCCAGACTAGCATTCAGATCCACTGTGTAGCTGAGGATGACCTTGAACTTCTGACCTTCCTGCCTCCGGTTCCCAAGTGCAGGAATCGCAGGTCGGCCCTGCTTCCCGGCTACAGCCTCAGGTTGTCCTCACGGGCCTGCGTCCTCTGCTCTGAATCAAGAAGCTCAGGCCGCAGCTCCCCAGAGGTTGACCGTTCGCTTCCCACGACGTCGGGAAGAGAAGGGAAGTCTCCCCCGCCCCTTCCACCGGGAACTGGTTATCCATCCTTTGGGTCACCAGAGTCTGTTGCTGCTGGATTCACCCTCCTTGTTGACACGCACCTTGAACTCAGTCGTGTCTTTTAGCTACCATCCTTGATCACTTTTTTTCACTTTGCCAAAAGAAAAAAAAAAAAAAAGCCTGGAATCATTCTTGTATGCATTCTTTGCCATGAGCTCTCTACTTAACTTCCATCCTCTGGCTTTTGTATCAGTCCAAGAAGAATGGCTACTTCTGGTCAAAAGTGACTACTCGCTTTTCTTTCTCCGATTTAAAATGGCTTAAATTCCTTTAACTGTCACCCTGAAATATGTTTCATACCGAAGACAGTTTTGTCCCTTCTCTCCCCCCGTGGTATTCTCATAATGTGCTACATGTTCATTACCTGGTTAGATGTTCTTTCCTCCAGAGCAGTGAAGACCGTTAGGAGTCTGCTCCGCAGAGCAGGCCATGGCTGGCTGGCCTTTACTGTAACGTCCACACGTCCTGTGTCCTGATACCTATGTACTCGTCAGGCCGGTGCGGGTCTGGTTCATGTGCCATCGGTCATGAGCCAAGCTGTGACTGAAGCTGTCTCTGTTAGATTGGGTCTTGGCAACACTCAGTACAGCATTATACGTGTATGGATTGTAACGTGACCCTTTTCTTATAGCAAACTCTCTTAAAGGGTCCTTTCTCTGAAGAAGACTCCCACCAGCTTTTAGTCTAAGTTCTGAGGAGACCAGAGACCTGCACTGAATGTCACCTCCCTGAGCCAGGAGTCTCCACAGCCCACTCTTCCATTTCCCACACTTCCCTGCAGCTCTCTTTCGCTGCCTGTCGTTTCTCTGCTGTCTCGGTTTTCTGCGTGCTTGTGTGGCAGGCAACAGTCATCCCTCAGGAATGCAGAGGGTCAACCGTGAGCAAAGCAGACGACACGACGGGACCAGAAACAACACCACAATTGGTGCCATAGTCCACGCCCGTTACCCTGGCAGCCCCTGGGAACTCACAGTGCTGAGCACAGGGCGCAGATGAGAAGCTCACAGCACCCGCCCACAAGTCTGCTTGGGAGCCAAGGGGACCCTCGGCGACCAGGGCCTGGCTGGGCTGATGGCTGGGCGGGGGAAGCTTTGCAGGGAAAATAGAATAGAATCTTGCAGATTTAGTAGAATTTCACTTAGCTGGAGACAAGGTAGGTTTGCTTCATGCTGGGGAGGAATGGAAATGATGAACAGAAAAGGTAGGGTAGGACCAGAGATTGAGAGAAAGACTGGTTTTTAACCTGTTTTTTTTTTTTTTTTTTTTTCAAGGTACCTGGTGGTTCAAGGAATGACTTGCAATTTTACCTATCTTTTTGTTGTTGCTTTTGTTTGTTTGTTTGTTTTTGTTTTTGAGGTAGGGTCTTGCTGTAGCCCACGCTGGCCTGGAATTTGCTATGTAGTCTCAGGGTGGCCTCAAACTCACAGTGATCCTCCTACCTCTGCCTCCCAAGTGCTGGGATTAAAGGTATGTGTCACCACGCCCCACTTCTAACTTCTTATTTATAAATATTTCTTAACTTTTTTTATTTATTTATTTGAGAGCAAGAGAGAGAGAGAGAGAAAGAGGCAGAGAGAGAGAATGGGCATGCCAGGGCTTCCAGCCACTGCAAACAAATTCCAGACCCGTATGCCCCCTTGTGCATCTGGCTAACGTGGGTCCTGGGGAATCAAGCCCCTAACTTCTTTTTTAAATGATAGTAAGTAATACTATATTGAAGTATATTTCAAAGTCATTGTCGGGCTGGAGAGATGGCTTAGCAGTTAAGTGCTTGCCTGTGAAGGTTAAGTGGTTGCCTGTGAAGCCTAAGGACCCCAGTTCGAGGCTCGATTCCCCAGGACCCACGTTAGCCAGATGCACAAGGGGGCGCATGCGTCTGGAGTTCGTTTGCAGTGGCTGGAGGCCCTGGCACACCCATTCTCTCTCTCTCTCCCTCTTCCTCTCTCTATCTGTCACTCTCAAATAAATAATGATAAATAAACAAAAATCAAAGTCATTGTCTACATTGGAAAGTGACCGGAGGTTTCTGAACAGGGACCTTCAGTAAATATGCAAAGTAGAAGACTCCCATGTGAATGAGTCATTAAGGAAACACTTCCAGGAGAAAGTAGGGAGGCTCTGGAGAGGTGGCTTAGTGGTTGAGGCACTTGCCTGTAAAACCTAACGACCTACGTGGCTTCCCCAGGACTCGCATAAGCCAGATACACAAGGTGGCACATGTGTCTGGAGTACGTTTGCAGTGACTAGAGGCCCTGCAGTGGCCATCCTCACTCTCTCTCTCTCTCTCTCTATCTGCCTCTTTCTCTCTCTGAAATAAATAAATAAATGTAAAAATTAAAAAAGCAAAGAAAATAGGGAAGACAAAGCTGGATGACAGGAGAGGACAAGTAAAGGTGTGATTTTAGGTGAAGTTTTGCCCTGGACTTCTGAAGGAATCCTGTGCCCTCAGCATTGCCTAAGGAGAAAGTGAGGGGTAGAAACAAAAGTTCTGGGCTGGAGAGATTGCCTAGTGGTTAAGCACTTGCCTGTGAAGCCTAAGGACCCTGGTTCGAGGCTCGATTCCCCAGGACCCACGTTAGCCAGATGCACAAGGGGGCGCATGCATCTGGAGTTTGCAGTGGCTGGAGGCCCTGGCGCAACCATTCTCTCTCTCTCTCTGTCTCTCTCTCTCTCTCTCTCTGCCTCTTTCTCTGTCTATTGCTCTCAAATAAATGAAAATAAACAAAAAAATTAAAAGTTCCCAGAGCTCTGCCTCTTTAAACCACTGGCCCACACCAGTTCAGGTACCTATCGGCAGTCAACTGAAAAGAGTCTCCAGCAGAGAAACTGGAAGATGAGTGTGCACAAGATGGGAGCGAATCTTGACATTTACAAGAATGAGCGTATAGAAGTGAGAGGCAAGTTAGGAGGGGGTTGAATGATAGAGAACAGATGGTAATGATGATAGATAATAGAACAGATAGATTAATGGACAGATGTTAGGTAGATGATTGATAGATTGATAAATGGTAAATAGATAAATAATAGATAGGTGATAGATAGATAGATAGATAGATAGATAGACAGATAGATAGATAGAAAATAGATATGCAAGATAGAAAGAATCAGTCTCTGACTTCCCCAGGTTTAGACGTTTTTAGTTTTAGCATGAGTATAACTCATTCAGATAATCCAGTATTCATAGTAGGCTCTATGAGACACTTCGCATGCACTGTAAACGGAAAGTATCAACACACGTCCGGTGCAGCAGCCTCACTGGGTTGCCATGGCGCCATCTCCCCTCAGTGAGCTCTTCAAGCACAAGCGAGACCAGTACCTCTCCCAGAGTTCACAACTTTTGACAAGAGTTTGGCTGAAATCAGTCCAAAAGAACAAAGCATACTTGTTAGCAGACCGTGGTAGGATCCTTGGCAGGCTCAGGTTTACAATCCCATGAAGATTCAGAATGGCTTTAAAGGGAGAGCAGTCCACAAGTTAGTTATGTGGCTCGTGTGTAGCGACATCGAACATCAGAGTCACACACAGAGACGAAGGGCGATTGGATTTCAGTGGAGCTGGAAGTTAGCCAAGAGAGTTAATGGAGGGAAGGAAAGGTTTAAAGGAGTTAATATTTTGCAGGTAAATGTTTATAGTGATTATGCCGTGGAACTTAGCCCAGGTGGCAAAATTGAAAAAGGTAAGGTTTCTGAATTTATTAGAGGTTTTGTTGTGGTCAAGAAATTGGTAACTTGGGTACAATAGGCAAATGAGCTGAAGTTAATGACCAGAGAGGAGACATTTGAGTGAGGAGCTACAGATACTCCAGATGACAGAGTCAAGGGCAAGGCCTTAGAAGGAAATGGTCTTGTGAGCTAGGGGGAGAGATTACTGAAGCTAAATAAGTGAAGGAAATAAATGGCTATTCTATAGAGTAACGCAAGTAGATGCTAAAATTTCCGAGAGTAATGGCAGGGGTAGAAGGAGCAGTTTCCAAATATCTTTGGACCCCTATCCAATCCAATGAAAACAAGGGAGAATGAAAGGAAAACAAATTCTGTCAGATGTCCTCAATGGATGAACAATTAACTTGCAAAGCAGTATTTGTTCACCCGCGTAGTTAGAACAAGGCATAATGTTCGTCTAAGTAACAAAACCACTTCAGGTTTACTTACATTGAAATTCATAAGCATAAAAAACTGTGAAGCCTACGAATTCCTTAATAACTAGAAAGTGTCTCCTGGATTACTAATCAAAAGCTGAAGGGGCATCGGGGAAGAATAATTTTAAGTCTATGCCAAGGATAGTAAGATTGCCCGTCACCTCTGGTTCTCAGTCAGAGAAGTAACCTACACTGGAGGCATGGGCATGTCTTCACTCATCGTTTATTTACTTTGTATAACTGATACTTTGTATACTTGGCTACATCATATCTTATTTCCAAATGTCTAGTTATCCAATTTTCCAAATATAACGAAACATGACCTTGAAACAGACGGACATTGGTTAAAAGATAAGCTCACAGAAGGGCGGGGCTCACGGGGCGTGGATATCAGAGTGCAGTCATCCAATTTATAACACATGCCTCGTCTACTCGTGAGCGCATGCTCCAGCTGTCTCTTTAGTTTAGACTGGACAACTTTTTTTTAACCTTCACAAGAAGTCAACTATATTCTTAAGCAGGCTAATGTTTTGTGCATTCCACAAGAGGAAGTAATATCCCACGAGGAAAAGCTTGTGGGTTGAGTATTCTCTGTACATTTTTCTATTATGCCCACAGTAAACAGCCATGTTGGTACCATCCTCACCCTCCTCCTTGCCCTCCCCGCTCCTCCAGGGACCCTCCTTGTTGGGGAAGGTGGGTCGTGCGTTGTGGGGGTAGCCATCAGTTATGGGGAAGAGGCCATGTCTCTGTGCATAATGTCCCAACGTGTGTCTCTAACAATCTTTCCGCCCCCTCTTCCGCGAATTTCCCTGAGCCACGTTGGGTTCGTTTTAGGTCTGCTTCAGTGATGAGGTCTTGGGAGCCTCTGTGTCTCTAGATCTCTGGTTTGCTAGGAGGTGAGTGTTCTCTGTTAGACTGGACAACTTTAAGAGAGAATTCACGTGTTCTATTTTTTAAAAACATTATCTGTTTATGTGTGTGTTTTATCACGTGCTCTTTCTTTTGATTAGTAGAAGTTACCAAAGCAAGGTGATTAAAAACTGGAGAATTTTAGGGGAGGCACATTTTGACACATCACACCCCTTTGCTGTAAGGAATTCATTTCTTATTTCTTTTTGTTTGTTTGTTTGTTTCTCGAGGTAGGGTCTCACTCTTGTCCAGGCTGACCTGGAATTAACTCTGTCGTCTCAGGGTGTCCTTGAACTCATGGCAATCCTCCTACCTCTGCCTCCCGAGTGCTGGGATTAAAGGCATGCGCCACCATGCCAGGCTCATTTCTTATTTCTTTTCCTCAGCACTGAAGGCTGAATCCACGGTCTCAAGCATTTGAGGCAGCTGTCTACCACTGAGCTACATCCCCAGTCAGGGTTGTGGTTCTTAGACTCAGTTTCCTCATTTATGAAATGTGATGATTTGTTACTATACTTTGAATGAATCAGATGAGAAAGCAAAACACGCCTTTAATCCCAGCACTCGGGAGGCAGAAGTAGGAGGATCGCCGTGAGTTTGAGGCCACCCTGAGACGACATAATTAATTCCAGGTCAGCCTGGACCACAGTGAGACCCTACCTCGAAAAACAAAACAAAAACAACAACAAAAAAGACAAGAAAGAAAGTAAAACAAACCTTAAAACCTACAGCATAGTGCACTTTGTAAACCTGCCGGAATCGTTCAGTAAAGAGAATTGGTTTGATAGACGTTTATTAGCAGTAGTCTCCCTTTTCCTATCTGCGCTGTTGAGGTCACATAGCATGGTCACAATTACCGCTATCAAGGTAGAAGGATGTGCGCATTGACAGATTTTTAAATTCATCTGAGATGCCGAAAGGCATTCCACTTGACCTGTGTATTTAAACTTAAAACTGAACGGAGAACTCTTCTAGATTTATAACTCACAGCGGCTTTGTATTCCAGGTTGGGATCGTGCAATATGGAGAAAATGTCACACACGAATTCAACCTCAATAAGTATTCATCAACGGAAGAGGTGCTTGTTGCGGCCAGAAAAATAGCCCGAAGAGGTGGCCTGCAGACCATGACAGCTCTTGGAATAGATACTGCCAGGTATATGGAGTTTTAAAGAAGCACGACACTACGTGACATAAGTGTTCACTGTGCCCTCTGGAGTTCAAGTGAATGTTTGCTTGCCTTGCCAGTTTTTAATGCCGTCTTTCTTCAAGTTTCATTTTGATGGTTTGTTACCACCAAATCTCACCACATACTGGCATATTATTTTTCTGTAATTACAAGGGTCTAATTGATGGTAACTCAATTAACAACTTAACAATAGTCTATTACATCCTGGTGCATAGTGAAGCTTAATATTAATGTTTTTTATTTCAGTCTTTAACAAAGGAATCTTAATCGAAAAGAATCAATTAAAATATGGTCCACTTCTGCTTAATTCATATATTCTAGTACATCCACATAATTTAGTATTTGATTTAGGGTTTTCTAACATCTTAGACCAAATTCTTTTTTAACGTTTTGTTTTGTTTTGCTTTTTTTGAGGTAGGTCTCACTCTAGCCGAGGCTGACCTAGAATTTACCATGTAGTTTCAGGCTGTCCTAGAACTCACGGTGATCCTCCTACCTCTGCCTCCTGAGTGCTGGGATTGAAGGTGTGCACTGCCATGCCTGGCTTTTTAAACTTTTTATTGACAATCTCCAGACAAATAGACAATATACAATAATTATAATCCCCGCCCACCACCCTCTCTTTCCCTGTTCCATCTTCCTCCTCTACTGAGTCCATTCTTCATTCCAGTTAGTCTCTCTTCTATTTTAATGTCATCATTTTCCCCCTCCTACTGTGCAGGTCTTGTGTAGGTAGCGTACAGCAGTGAGTACCATAGCTCCTTTGTGTCTGGAAGGCAGCATTGTAAGCACCCCTCCTCTTCTTTGTATCTGGAAGACAGTGTTCTAAGCACTCCTCCTCTTCCTTTGGCTCTTCTATTTATTTTTATTTTTTGTTTATTTTTATTTATTTATTTGAGAGTGACAGAGAGAAAGAGAGAGAGAGAGAATGGGTGTGCCAGGGTCTCTAGCCACTGCAAATGAACTCCAGATGCATGCGCTCCCTTGTGCATCTGGCTAACATGGGTCCTGGGGAATAGAGCCTCGAACCAGGGTACTTAGGCTTCACAGGAAAGCGCTTAACTGCTAAGCCATCTCTCCAGCCCTCTATTCTTTTTTATTTATTTATTTGAGAGCAACAGACAGAGCAAGAAAAAGGCAAAGAGAGAGAGAGAGAGAAAGAGAGAATGGGCATGCCAGGGCCTCCAGGCACTGCAAACAAACTCCAGATGCATGCGCCCCCTTGTGCATCTGGCTAACGTGGGTCCTGGGGAATAGAGCCTTGAACTAGGGTCCTTAGGCTTCACAGGCAAGCGCTTAACCGCTAAGCCATCTCTCCAGCCCAGCTCTTCTATTCTTTCTGCCACCTCTTCCACAATGTTCCCTGAGCCCTGGAGGCTGTGACAGAGATGTCTTCTTCAGTGCTGAACACTCCACTGTCACTTCTCAGCACTTTGATGAGCTTTGAGTCACCCCAGTGGTCACTGCCATCTGAAAAGAGAAGCTTCTCTAACCAACAGTGAAGCATTAAAACATGGGCATAAAAGCAAGCATTTAGAGTACTTTGATGGGCATAACATATATCCACATAGAGTAGTAATTTCCCCCTTAGGGATTGTGACTCCCCAGCTACAGGTTTTTCATTAGGTTTTCAGTACCAGGCATGAATTCTTTCCCATGGAGCAGGCCTCAAATTAAATCGGAGAGCAGCTGGTTTTCCCCATAACAGACATGTCACCATTGTACCAGCCATAAAGCTTTCAGAATCTAGTCCTGTTTAAGACCATGGGAGACTTTTCTCCCCCAGCAGGCTGCATAGCTCTTTCCAGTATCACGACAGTTAACCAACAGGAAGGAGGCTTCCAGCTCAGCCTCTGTTTGATTTCTCAATGTTTTGCAGCCCAAGCATGTGGAGCCTTCAGCAGTTGGGTCTTATCATCCAGCTCTGATTGGCAACCACGAGCCTTGGAAATATCCTGTAATGTTGTGAAGGCATCAGAAGTTTCCCTGACCAACAACTTGCTGGAAGGTCCCCCATCCGTCACACTGAAATTTTCTGTAGCAATCTATGGCTTCCGGGTACAGTATTATCTGCCCTCACAGGGCGCTTCTGCCCAAACACTCCTTTTTTTTTTTAACACTTTTTAAAAAGTGTGTACCACCACACTTATACCCAGTCATTTATTTATTTATTTATTTATTTGGTTTTACAAGGTAGGGTTTCACTCTAGTCCAGGCTGACCTGGAATTCACAGTGTAGTCTCAGGGTGGCCTCGAACTCACGATGATACTCCTACCTCTGCCTCCTGAGTGAAATATTTTTATTTATTTATTTGCAAGTAAGAGAGAGAGAGAGAGATAGGTACACCAGGCCCTCCAGCTGCTGCAAACAGACTCCAGACACATGTACCACCTTGTGCATCTGACTCTACATGGGTACTGGGGAAATGAACCTGGGTCCTTAGGCTTTATAGGCAAGCACCTTAACTGCCAAGCCATCTCTCCAACCCCCCAAACACTCTTTTTAAAATGATAGATACAGAGATAGATAGATAGCTAGATAGATAGATAGATAGATAGATGATATACAGATAGATGATAGATAGACAGAAAAGATAGATATAGATGATAGATAGATGCTTAGCTAGCAAGGGAATAGCTTTCAATATGGCTTTTAAATAATACCTTCAATTTTGATTGAGCCTCCTCTTGCTCCCACCTCTTCTCCATCCCCTCACTTGACCCCACTTAGGCATTTCGTCTCCAGTGTTTTGCTCTTCTACTTACATACGTACTATACCCTCCCCCTAGGCCTTCCCCTCTCCTCCTTCCCTCATGGCCCCTTTATATCTATCAGAATCAAAATTTCATTATTTTGTCTGTTTTTTCAAGGTGGGGTCTCACTCTAGCCCAGGCTGACCTGGAATTCACTTTGTAGTCTCAGGGTGGCCTTGAACTCAAGGCAATCCTCCTACCTCTGCCTCCCGAGTGCTGGGATTAAAGGAGTGTGCCTCCACGCCCGGCTCAGAATGGAAAGTTTAAAAGACCAAATTAAATACTGTTTCATTTTAAATCATTTTCAGGGCAAAGCTTTCAAAGAAATGAAAATAATTTCATCATCTCTAATGCTTTATTTTTTTCCCATTAGTTGTTCGAAATTCACTCTAGTTTACGTCTTCCTCTCTGAAGATTTCCTCATGGGGAACGCACAACTCATGCCGTGGTTCAGTGTTGTCTTATAAAACACACAGGGGTCCTTTCTGACAAACGTGGAACAGTCTCCCACATTACCACCAATCTCATTCAGTTCATCGCTCTTGCTATTTCTTCCCTCCTTACTATTAAAACCAGCGAACTTCCAAGCAAAACTCGACTCACAAGAAATCTAAGTAGTGTGACTTGTGTTAAGACTCCTCCTGTTCTGACGTTACACCCTCTGGCCTTTTACCTGACTTTGAAGAGCTGATTAACCACGGCCACACTTCACCTGCCAGCTAGACTCGGGCTGTAAGGAGGTTAAAATGGTTGAGTACTACAAAGAATGCGTTGATATTGAAATACTTAAAATTTCACGTGCAGCTTTAGCCTCGCAAACTAAAAAACAAACATGTGGTTCTAGTTTCATGGGGCCCAAGAGAAAAAAAAAACACACAAAAACAGATGGGGTAATTATGCACCCACCTGCCCGAGGACCACTGGTTTATGTACACAGAGAGCGCACAGGTGAGTATGTGGAGTGCACCCCCAATCGCTGACGTGGTGGGGTCACATGTTCAGTGTAGATGAGTGATCTCTTAAAGCTTTGAGCCTGTACAGGGTTGTTCCTTTCCCAGAAGCAATGACTTAAGAATGAATATTCCTCTTTTCAAAGTGACTGCAGAAACATCTGGCTGTGTTTGCTGCTGGATAAATCCCACTCTAAATATTACAGCTCTCTACGTGCTCTGCCCATCTTTCCCCAAGAATTTAGCCATAGGACAGAGTTGCCTAAGATTTGGATGCGTACAAACCCCTCTGATGATTTCGCAGCACTATTTTTCTAACAGGTTACATTTTCATGTTAACGCATGGTTTTAATTACTTTTTTATTCCTATTGGGCAGGGCCAGTTGTGAGAAATATTTTTAATTTCTTAAACTCTGTTATCTCCATTTTCAGTGAATTCTCTCATTTCAATTAAAACCACTTTTTGAAGTTCTCTTCTTATTAACCCAAATTTTTATTGCTGTCCATAGGTGTACAGTATTTATTCATAAGACCAAGGTTTTCCTATCTGTAAGCAACACATTGTCCTGGTTTTTAAAGGCAAACAGGGAGGATGATGCTTAATTGTAAGAGATGACATCAGATGCTGGTGTCTTAGGGACAAGGGCAATTTGTTCATGGGTGTGTTTGAAGCAGCGACTGTACGCTCAGACTTCTGCGCTACTCTTCCTCGATGAAGCCAGTTCTGGTTTCAGAGCCTCTTTATTTCCTTACTAAAGAACTTGTAATCATCTCTTCTATCTGATGCTCATTTAGTTCAGCTGTGATCCCTAACTTGAAGGAAATGAGCAAATTCGGGTGGTCGTCTAAGGAAATTAGAATTGCATGAAGAATAAATCTCATGTATTCACATCCAGCTCTCTCTGATAGTTCAGCCCTCAGCATACGTTTTCACTTTTGCTCTTGCATTTAAAGACATCAGCAAGTCTACTTGTATAACACGGTCAAGAAAACTTATTGATACAGCCGTTAGAGACGACAAAAAAAACTTCATTTCAGAGGGACCATCGCAAAGTGAGTTTCACAGCAGAGGAGAGGTCTAAGCCAGCTTTGACTCTATGGCAAGGGCAAGATTTATACTTCCGAGGGATGAGGTGGGGATGGAAAATATTACTGAGGAAGCTGCTAGGTGGCAGAATTCTTGCTAGACTAACTCAACAGGATTCTCACTGAAGGGAAATGAATAGCAGGAATACTCTTCTGTGTTCTCAACACTCATTGCTTTACTTCCAACACCAACTATGTGGATCATTTTTCACAATGACCAGTTCTCTGACAAGAGTCGCACTATTTCTTTGAAGTTTCCCAAGAAGAAAATGCTGCTATTTTGTATATGCAGTGAGTGAAATAGTGAGACCTTTTGTTGTTGTGGTTTGGTTTGTTTTTTTTTTTTTTTGTTTGGTTGGTTATTTTTTTTTCTTTTTTTCTTTTTTTTTTTTTTTTGAGGTAGGGTCTCACTCTAGCCCAGGTTGACCTGGGATTCACTATGTAGTCTCAGGGTAGCTTAGAACTCATGGCCATCCTCCTTCCTCTGCCTCCCGAGTGCTGGGATTAAAGGTGTGCGCCACCGAGCCCGGCTTGCGGGACGGTTTACTGTGGCGTACGGATGGAATGACTGCATGGTGATTCTCTTGCCTCCACCCGAAGCAATGCTGGGATGCTTCCCCTGGAGGAAAGCACCAAGCTCCCTGGATGGCCATGTTCCAGTGTGGGTTTTCGCCTTGCCTAGTCTCTGGGTGACTTGATGGACCTCTTTCTCTCTCTCTCTCTTGCTTGTGCTCCCTCCAGGAAAGAGGCGTTCACTGAAGCCCGGGGTGCCCGAAGGGGAGTCAAAAAAGTCATGGTCATTGTGACTGATGGAGAGTCACATGACAACTACCGATTGAATGAGGTCATCCAAGAGTGTGAAGACGACGACATTCAGCGATTCTCCATAGCCGTAAGTACCTTGCTAGAGACGGTTGCCAAGCGCCCGTGAAGGGGAGCTGTGCGCATCACAGGAAGATGCGCTAGCCAGTAAAACCCGCTGCCTGCTAAGTAAGAATTCTGCCGGGAGTTTTCCTTGTTACTTCCACAAATGCTCATGTTTCGGTTTTCATTAAATTCTTTGTTACTCTTGGCTGCCACCACACAACTGTCTTGATCTCTTTGCTGGTTTGAGCGTAGTGACAAACGCCTTTGCCTACAGTGCAGAAAAACTGCCCACGCGGGGACACTCAGTTAACGGCTGTCCTCTTTCTTCTCTGCGCGAAGCCGGGGCGTGCCATGCTCTTACAGGCATCCGGGTCCCAGAGTTGGCCTCACCGGTCCTGAATCCCCCAGAGGGCAGAGTGGGCATTCCAAGTACCATGGACGTGAGCCGCCAACTGTGTCAACCATCATCAGAGTGAACACGGTGTTAGATTTGGGGTGTAGTTCAGAGTTCTCGCCTCCCTTGCACAAGACTTTAAACCACACACACACACACACAGCATTAGGAAAATTTGACTGGACAGAACTATCAATAAACAGCTTTTTAACCGTAAATGAATCCTGTGTTTCACATCACGTCTGGTGGCACACTCAGTGTCTCCTTTCCTCAGACACTGTCTCTCTTTGTTGGATTCCTGTTTGATAATTCATATGCTGCCTCTCTCCTAGCCCGAAATAGATTTCCTAATTCCATTTAATCTTCAAGGGGCTCCATATATTCATGGGTTTCTTTCTCTTTTTAATCAGTGAGTTATTCATACAACTCTTGGAAGAACTATAAATAAAAATGTATAAGAAAGGTTCACTTTGCAACATTATTTGTTACTTTTTTTCTAATGTGTATTCTCCCACAGTATACTAAAAAAGACATTGACTGGTGCCAGACTAGAAAATCAGACCTATTTTATTCCTTGTCGTTTGTACATTAACATAGAAAGGTTTGAGATTTCTCAAGGTCCACCCATACTGAATATATATATATATATATATACAAGTAAACCCAAATGCTTAGTTATTCTCTGGACTATTCCCTCTACTCCACCCCTTTCTGCCCACATTTGATCCTGGACAACATGGAAATATCTTTGGCAGGAAAGAGCTCACCCAGAGGGTTGGCTGTCGGTAGGTTGTTTAAATTCCCAGCGCTAAAGCTGCAAACATGCCCTGTGAAGTTGTCAGGTTTGGAAAGGGTCCTGTTGGCTGTGTTCTCTGTCTGTCCATGCAGGAGTTCAGACATGGTCAGATTCCACTCTTAGATACCAGTGGCTGTGAAGTGTGCATCGCCTAGCTCATGCAAACGAACATGAGGCATCAGAAGGATCTTAGAATTCGTTTATTTTTCAAATAAAAGATTCCATACTGCGTGTAAACTGCTTACACACTTTACTTTGGCACATCTGCATCAAGGAAGTTTTAGTTCTAAATGTGTCTTTCTGATGAAAATCAGCAGAATCCCAAATGCTCCTGCTTGACAGGTTTGAATGGAGTAAAGCAGGAGAAGTTTAAATTTTTCTAATATTTTCTTTTTCACAGAAAATGTGTTTGCAAGCTATCAGAACCTTGGGTAAAAGATAAAGATCTGTTTCTATCATCCTTTTTACCTATGATATAAAATAGGTGAAACGTGTATGCAAGTCACAGTAACCCATGGGATTTTTTTTTTCTCTGTATTTTTCTTTTAACATATACACAGGTTTGTATTTAAACACTTTGTTTTTAGTTTATAAATAAATTTCATTTTTTAGACATCTTACTTGGGCATTTTTCCTGTTAAATTTTATACGCTTGTCTCCGTCACCTGCCGTTAGATGTCTGATAGCATTAATCTCACAATTAACAGCCTCAGCCATGCATGGCTTAAAACTCAGCTATTACATCCGTTTTATGTGTATTTTCAACTGTACAAATGGTTTTCTGTGTATACTTCAATTTACAAATGAAATGGAAGTTAATGTGTCAATCTGACAATCTAGACTATGTTCAATAGGAACCAATGAAGAGAAATCTTGATTTTTTTTTTTCCATTCTAGGAGTCACATAATCTATAGAATAAATTATATGAATCAGTTGGGGACCCAGAGGGTGTCTGTGTATGACTCTCCAAGAAACTTGGTAGTGTTACTTTTGAACGTCAGATTTCAAAGGCATGGATTTTAATAAACAGAGTCGTGGGCAGGCAGAGGAAGATGTCTTCACACACATGTGATAGGAGCCTTGTCCATTCCCCACCGCAGCCGCAGTCCTGACAGTCAGTGTGATAGGAGGAGTGTGCTCTTTCTTTACTGAAAATATGCTTGGAACCCTTAGCTGACTTTCAGAAATTAAAATGACATCATTGTTGTGTCTTAGATTCTCGGTCACTATAACCGGGGAAACTTAAGCACTGACAAATTTGTGGAAGAAATCAAGTCAATAGCCAGCAAGCCCACCGAGAAGCACTTCTTCAATGTCTCGGACGAATTGGCCCTCGTCACCATCGTTAAAGCTCTGGGAGAAAGAATATTTGCCCTGGAAGGTAGGACTAGTCCCCTTAATCCTGCATGTGCCTGCTAAAATTCAAGCTCAGTGCAAGGCTATTATTTATGGTATGATTTCACCGCACCAGTAATTCATGGTGTGCGATAGTCACAGTGAAATAATTCCTTTTCAACCTAAGTCCGTCTGGAGCTGCTGCTTCACAGAACCATTCCTGCTAGAGGTACCTTTGGGAGGGCGTGACAGCTCAGTATGGGAGCCCAGGGCCACCTGGACACCTCGTCAGCACGTTTCAGGGCCTTCAGAGCGCTCTGCCTTGAGTCCTAGAACGAAGAAACTTCGGTTCCCTGTTTCTCTAAACCACGTTCCTTCCTTGTGGTGTTTCTTTAAGGTTTTCAATGACAACTGCCTGTCGAGGACACTGAGTCGTGCCCAGTGTCCTCAGCCTTAGGGGATCGCCTCGACCTTAGGAAGGGCATGTCTAGTCACAAACTACTTTGAAACTGGATAGATCATGAAGAGGGGTCTTCAGAATGGCTGAGCAAGACTAGCTGGCAAGGCGACCTTCCTCACATCTCTCTGATGGCCTCGGGGCTCGTGAGCGTGCCCCTGCTCCCCACCTGGGGACATCACAGGGAATTCTTTTGCCTGTATGCTGCATCCAAGTCCCCTTGATTGACTGTCCTTGTGCACACACCATGAAGGACTGCTGTTCATGTCTCTCGTGAAGAGAAGCTTAACAGCCTTCTCTTTGTCTCCACAGCAAGAGGGGGAAGAGGGAGCAATGGTAGTGAGGCATGCCTGGGTACCAAGGGGCAAAGGAAAGGATATAGAAAGGAGGTGTATAGCATGGTGTGCCGTGCATAGTATTAAACCCAGGGCCTGATACATGGTGGATTTGTGCTCTACTGCTGAACGACATCCCCGGCCCAAGGAAATGATTTAAAGCAATGGTTTTCAAAGCACTTTTTTTAAAGATCGATATATTTTGCTTTACAACCCAGTGCACGCACACATATCCATATAAAAATAAAACCAAGCTTCAGCATTACTCAGAATCAATGCTGGTATATGCTATGTACTCTGATGGTTCCTCACGCCTTTCATTTTGCTCTGCCCTCTTTCAGTGAAAATAATACTGGCCATACAGACCCTGCTGTCCACGTCTGATTTCAGTCAGTACTCTGAAAGTCTGCTTCGTTTTAACATGGTGGGCACTGACAGTCCCCAAAGCCCGGATTCCTCTGGCTCCCTTTTCTCCTGAACCCTTGTCCCTTACGCTGTCTCTAGAGACAGGACACTGAAGTCTTCATCAGTCTGAAGCCACAGCTGCTTATGAAAGACTGTCCTGTGTCCTCGGGATTACAGACTCCCGCATGGCTTTGGGCTTTTACCAGCCACTGGAAGGTCCTTTAGCAATGGGCTAAGTTCTGAACTTACCTGGCCACAACGAAAGGAAAATATAGGAGGCATTCAAAGTTATTATGAACTTCTAATAATACAGGCTCAGTAGCAATCTGTAAGGATGTGGTTGTTTTTTTAATTACTTTTATGCTAGATAACATAGTGTCGTTTCTAAATATTCCCCTAGGCAAGCAAATATAACCTAAAACTAGCAGAAATGAAACCCACATTGAGGAAGGAGGCGGCTCAATTTGCCTGAAATGGCATTTCCAGATTATTTATAACCAAACCACACCAGGGTGTTCAAGAAATTGCTATATTTAAAACTGAAAGTCAAAGTATATATTTTTTTTTTCCAAAAAGTAAAAAGACTGGGGGAAATGACTCAGCAGTTGGGAGACTCACTTGCTTGGGCTGACCTCGGTTTGATTTGCCCAGTGTCCACGCAAGGCCAGCTGCACAAAGCGGCACATGTGTCTGCAGCTCGCCTGCAGTGGCAAGAGGCTCTGGCACACCCATATTCTCTCTTTGTCTCTCTTTTCTCTCTCTACCTGCAAGCAATACATGAGATTTTTAATTATACCATGTTATAAAGAACTCTACACACTGAGGCGTCTTTCTGCATCTTTGTCGCTCCGGTTCTAAGCCCACCAAAAGCAGGATGGGTTTCCTGCGCCGTTTCTGTCCCCCGCTGCTCTCGGTCCTCCTGCCTTAGCCTCCCCTGTGCTTGCGTTATTCTCACCGTGAGATCAGAAAAGGTCTTGCCTTCTTACTTGAATAATCCCTGCTTCCTGTCAACATTTGTTTTAGCTGGAAAATAGCTGCAATTATGGGAGTCCCAGCTTGCCAAGGACAGTGCCACCCAGTGAGAAAAGCACACAGAGGAAATGACCTGCTTCTCTTTCCTATCAAGTTTCGGGAGAGATGCTGAAACTCCTGACCAGAAACTATGCAGGGATTAGAGTGAAGGCTCGCTCCGCACGAGCGTGCCAGGGACAGAAGCTCAGGCGCACAGGGCGAGCTCTCCCCAAGCAGCCTGCACAGCACGGGGGAACCGTGCGGCAGGGCAGGAGGGAGATGGGCAGGGGACTGCTGCTCTGTGCTTGCTATTGGCCTTGCAAAGACAAGCGAGACAGCAGCGCAAATCAGTCAGCATTTAAACCCCATCTGTGGGCTGGAGAGACGCCTCAGCCACTAAGGCGCTTGCTTGCAAAACCCGACTGCCTGAGCTCAGTTTCCCAGTACTCTCGTAAAGCCACATGGGCGAAATGGCACATGCGTCTGGAGTTCGTTTGCAGTGGCAAGCGACCCTGGAGTGCCCATTCTTCCCCCCACCCTCTCTCTCTCTCCCCCTTTTATTTTTTTTAATTTTTTGTTTATTTTTATTTATTTATTTGAGAGCAACAGACAGAGAGAGAAAGAGGCAGAGAGAGAGAGAAAGAATAGGTGTGCCAGGGCCTCCAGCCACTGCAAATGAACTCCAGATGCATGTGCCCCCTTGTGCATCTGGCTAACATGGGTCCTGGGGAATCAAGCCTCGAACCGGGGTCCTTAGGCTTCACAGGCAAGCGCTTAACCGCTAAGCCATCTCTCCAGCCCTCTCCCCCCTTTTAAATAAATAAATAAAAATATTTTTAAAAACTCCATCTGTAAGTTTAAGTTAACATGCATCTCATTCACTTAGAGGGCAGTTTGTACAAGAACTTAAAGCGGTTCCTTTGGAATCTTGATTGATTGCTTTACTTGACCTGCTCCTATGAAAAGGCAATTACTAATGCATTCTTGTAGTTTTATGCAAATAAATAGTAAATATATCTAACTGGACGAATGTGATGATTCTCATGCCTCAACAGAAGGGGCAGGCTAACTTGCCTTAAATTATGTTATTTTTAACGCCGAATAAATCAGTAACTCCCTACTGAGAGCAAGTAAATCAACGTCCCTCAGCTCCCTGAGGAGACTGTGGCTTCTGGTTTGTGAATGTTTTGAGAATCATTTGGACTCATGGACTTCCATACAATGCCGTCTCTGCATTTCAGCAGTGGGCTTCAAAATGAGTGTGTGCTTCTATAAAAATATAATCAGACAGGATGTGGCCTGCAGGCATGTGAAAAAAAAAATAAATTTTTCCAGGGCTGGAGAGATGGCTTGGCAGTTCAGGTACAGTTAAGGCGCTTGTCTGCAAAGGCTAATGATCTAAGTTCGATTCCCCAGTGCCCACGTGAAGCCAGATGCACAAAGTGGTGTGTGTATCTGGAGTCTCTATTTGCACCAGCTGGAGGCCCGCTGCACCCATTCTCTCTCTCTCTCTCTCTCTCCTCTACCTCTGTCTCTGCTTGCAAATAAATAAACACATTTTGAAAATAAATAACTAATGAATTTGTCTAATCTGTGAATGATACTCACAACCAGCATTACAATAAACACAAACTCCCCAGAGCTCAGACCGCTCTGCAGACCTTTGGGTGGGACATCAGATCTGCCCCCAACACACTCTAGGGCTGGACTCCAGGATCCTCCCCCAGTGATACCTCCTCGAGCCAGGCTGCTGGAGATCCAAGTTACAAGCTTGAATGAAACACCTGAGTCTATGGGGGGGGGACACACATTCAAACCCCACACCAGGCAAGCAGTCCAACGTTAACTACATAGGCCTCCATGGTCCTATGGTAGCAGGCTTCTCCATTCCTCCAGCAAAGGATAGGAAACATGAGAAAAATCAGATGGGATCCTTCACGAATGTACTGGGCCTTGTATTCAGTCCTGCCTAGGACTTTGGGACTGAGAAATGTATGGCTGAAAACACCCTGAGACTTTAGACAGTTCTGCTTGGCGGGTCTCCACACCCAACCAGGTCTCCATGTGCAGAACACCAGCTGCGGCCTGCAAGGCATTGCTAAGTCCCTCACCGTGATATTCTCTACGTTGCAGCTACGGCTGACCAGACGGCGGCCTCCTTTGGGATGGAAATGTCACAGACAGGCTTCAGTGCTCACTACTCACAGGTACGCTGACCGTCTTGGAAGAACAAGGGTCTTGAGTCTGTCCCCAAGCGACGCTCAGCCCACCGGTGGTGTTGCAGCTTGGAGCGCGAGGCACGAGGTCTGCCCAGGCCGCGATGTGTCCCGATGCCCACGGGGAATGGCACCTCATGAGCTTCTTGTCTGGAAAACACTTTACACATGTCACCACATTTCCCTGAAACGTGGGAATCAGACAGTCCGAGCCTCTTGTAATTATGAATCTAGCTAGATGAAACATGTTTAGCGTATTTGCTGAAAGCATGGAATGGACCTTTTTTGGGTGTCAAGGTATTCAAGGGTCTTGTTAGAATTTCTTAACACATTAAGTTAGAGTTTTGGTGCCCAGAATAATGCGGAGAGGCAAGATTAAAGACTGTAACACACGTGAGTGGTAAAAGGAATGGCATCATGGTCTTTATCAGGAATATTGACATTTTTATTAATTATGGACATACTTAGTATGGAAACATCCACGTGTTGGTACCATCCTTTCTCTCATCCCTGCCCGCTTTCCAAAGGGGTCCCTCCTCACTGGGGTAGTAGGTTACCCCATGGGGATTGTGGGTTATGTATTGTGGGAGCCGCAGTCAGTTATTGGGGAGAGGCAGTGCCTCTGGGGGCATGATGTCTCAATCTGTGGTTCTAACAGTCATTCCATCCCCTCTTCTTCAAAATTCCCTGAGCCATGTTGTTTTTGGTTGTTAGTTTCTTTCTTTGTTTTTGTTTTTGTGTTTTGGAGGTAGTGTTTCACTCTAGTCCAGGCTGACCTGGAATTCACTATGTAGTCTCAGGCTGGCCTCAAACTCATGGTGATCCTCCTACGTCTGCCTCCCGAGTGCTGGGATGAAAGGCATGCACCACCATACCTGGCTTGTGTGTGTTTTATGTCTACTTCAGTGATGAGGTCTTAGGAGCCTCTGGATCTCTGCTTTTGGTAGGTGTTGAGTGATGTGCAGCCATACAGTATAATCTTGTGCAAGTTTCTTTTTGTGCCTATTTCTTCTCCTATAAAAACAACTGTGGGCTAGAGAGATGGCTCAGCAGTTAAGGCACTTGCCTGCAAAGCCTAAGGACCCAGGTCCAATCCCTCAGTTCCCACATCAAGCCAGATGCACAAGGTGGCACATGTGTCTTGAGTTCGTTTGCAGTGGCTAGAGGCCCTGGCATGCCCATTCTTCTCTCTCTCTCTCTCTCTCTCTCTCTCTCTCTCTGTGTGTGTGTGTGTGTGTGTGTGCCTTTTCCTCATTCTCTTTCTCTCAAATAAATAAAATTCAATTTAAAAATTAAAATTGTAATAACAGCATCTAACACATCAGATTAATGTGAGGGTTATATAAAATACTGTATTACAAAGCATTTTGAACAACTCCTACAGTATTGATACTGTATAAGGGTTTGCTTTTACAATTTTCATTAACTGGCGATGCTTTGTGTCCCATATCTAAGGACTGGATTATGCTTGGAGCGGTGGGGGCCTATGACTGGAACGGAACAGTCGTCATGCAGAAAGCAAGTCAAATGATAATCCCCCACAATACAACCTTTCAGACTGAGCCCCCCAAAATGAATGAACCTCTTGCCTCTTATTTAGGTAAGACTTGGACATAGCTGATGGAAAACATGAATTACTTTTTAACCTTGTGCTGTTCGTGCATGGGTGCAGGTGTGTGTGTGTGTGTGTGTGTGCCGCGTGTACACGGGGGGGGGGGGGTCGGAGGCGTCTGGCGCTGAGCTTCGCCTTGTACCTTGTTTGAGAGAAGTTCTGGGCAGAAAGGTGGCTCAGTCAGTAAACTGCTTCCCACAAACGTGAGGACGTGAACTCAGAGCCCCAGGGCCCGCATCAAAGCCAGGCGTGGCAGCAGACTGATTGGGATGCGGCGCTGCAGAGAAGGAGACAGGGGGGTCCCGAGGCTTGCTGGGTCCCTGGTCTAGCCGAACTGGAGAGCCGCATGCTCAGCGGGAGGCCCTGGCTCCAAGAGTAAGATGCAGGGTGATTAAGAAAAACACACAGCTTTGACCTCTGGTCTCCATGCACACCCACACATAAAATCAGAAACACACGTGTGTACACCACGCACACAACACCCAACCAAAAGGGGAAAATGCAAAAAGATAAAAAGTGTATATTTTGATTTCTAAATTAAGCCGGGGAAGACTAGAACAATTATACTGCATTTACCAACGGCAGCTGTGCATCACTCTAAGTCTTCCTAACTCGCACGTGAATTTTCCTCAGCCAGGAAAGTACCCTCAAATCCTGAGCGCCTGGGAAATGCCGCATGTGAAGTTGAAAGCCATCACGGTATGGTAAAGGAAGGCCTGGATGGGCCAGGTACCTACTTGAGTCTGTCTTTGTCTAGGTTACACAGTCACCTCCGCCACGGTCCCCGGGGATGTGCTCTACATAGCTGGACAGCCTCGGTACAATCACACGGGCCAGGTCGTCGTCTACAGGATGGAGAACGGGGACATCCAGGTCCTCCAGGCTCTCAGCGGGGAGCAGGTAAACTGGAAAGAAAACTAGCGTCCCAGTGTAATCTGTGCGTGTGCCTCGTGACTTCTCCTGACCTAACCTCTGACTTCTCAGACCCGCTCACGCAGTATCCGCTGTGAACCGGGCCCTCCGCTAGATTCTTTGGAGAGGTGCAAAGTACCCATGCCCTTAATGTCGTGACTCCAGTTCAGATAAGAGTGCCGCACAATTTAAATCACAAGTTGTTTCAGTTTCAAGCCCAAGACTCCCAGAGAAAGGTGAGGCGTGCCCGGTTAGGGACCAGAAGTTCTGACGCTCAAGCAGTGGAAGTCACTTTAAAGTGGCGTTTTGTTTCCCCGCGCTTCCTGCAACAGTGAGCACAACGGCTGGTGTTCATAGGAGCCAGGTCAGTGAAGGCGATGTAGAGAGTCACTGAGCATCAGACACGGGATCGCAGGGGGGGGGGGCGGGTGCTCGGCCCTGGACAGCTGCTGAACTCACACTCACGTCCTCAGGGCCTTCTGTTCGGAACGAAGACCCAACAGTACTAGAGTTACATTTGTCTGCATTTACAACAAATTCAGCTTTTCAAAAACTTTTTAAGTCCTTTAAAGGCCTACGAAAAGGTACCTCAAAGAGTCACTGAGCGTCCATTCAAAAGCACATCTTGGGCTGGAGGGATGGCTTAGTGGTTAAGGCATTTGACTGCAAAGCCAAAGGACCCAGGTTCAACTCCCCAGGACCCACATAAGCCAGATGCACAAGGGGGTGCACGCATGTGGAGTTCATTTGCAGTGGCTGGAGGCCCTGTTGTGCCCATTTTCTCTCTCTCTCTACCTGCCTACTTCTGTATCTCTCTCTCTCTCAAATAAATAAATAAATAAAACGTAATTGTTAAAAAGTCCATCTTTCACTGTAGCTAGCAATGTCTCAAAAGTGTAGGGCTAAAGCTTTGAGGAGGAAAGAGTTCAGAGGGTTAACAGTGCCGCAGTGGAGGTTGTGGGAAGCATCCCTCACGGAGGGCAGGAGAGTCCCGGGAGAACGGCAGGTCTGCGCTCCAGGGCAAGCGGAAGCTCACAGGATGGCGCCACGGGCATGGGCTTAGAGAGATGAAGGGCAGCGTGTAGGCGGGGCATGGTACTCATGCCTATGCGTCGTGAGTGCCTGGCCAGACAGCGCTGTGGAGTGAGACCCTGTCTCAACCCCTCTGGTCCTTCTCCCCCCTCCAAAGTTGTCTAGGACCCAGAAGCTGAATTGCAATAGCAGAAATCAAATAAGCCAATGCAAGAAGCATCAACAGCGGGGATATTTAAGAACATGAAACATTCACCACAGGTCAAGGTCTGAAAGGTGATGTAAGCATTTAGACAATGAAGCATCAGTCCCCCGCTTTCCCCCTGAAGCAGATCCTTGTCTTTGGAAAGAGAAACGACATTGTTGTCGGGGTAGCCCCACTCTCGGTAGCTCGTAGCTGCTGGATTAAGATCGGCCGTTGAGGAGTCGGTCGTCGCCAAAGACCGTGACGGTGAAAGATGCTGCGGCGGTCTCGGTCTGTTCAATTTGCTCCACATTTCCGTGTGACCGTGCCAACACACCGACGGGACCGTCCCAGAATGCCATCTTTTCACCCCATCCTCTCCCTCACAATAGCCGTAGTCATAGCGATGTGATGGGCTGGAGTGTGCAATCCAAGTGTCTTCTGTTTCTCCCAGGCTAGAGGATCTGTCCTAGCTCCTCACCCTCAAAGCGGGGGCTGTGATCCAGTCCCGAGGACACCTAGATCCACTCTATGTGCCCTGTCTTTGCCAGCCGGCTCGTCCACCCGTGCCCTTCCTCCGCGACGGTCTCCGCGGTAACCTTTGTCTCTTGCCCCAGATCGGCTCCTACTTCGGAAGTGTCTTGACAACGGTGGACGTGGACAATGACTCCCACACGGACCTGCTGCTCGTGGGAGCCCCCATGTACATGGGGGCCGAGAAGGAGGAGCAAGGGAAAGTGTACGTGTTCGCCCTCAGTCAGGTAACGGTGCCCGCCTTTGCCGTCAGCCCACGCTCACCCAGCTCCCGTCCTTCCTTCACTTTGTGAAAATGAGCCAAGGGGTTTGCAGGAGCGGTTCACCCCGCCAGCCACTTGGAACCGTAAGCATCATCTAGAACTCGAATGAAGGGCTCAACAGATGGCACAACTGTCAAAGGCATTGCTTGCAAAGCCTGATAATGGATTTGATCTAGTGTCCACGTAAAGCCAGATGCACAAACTGGTGCATGCATGCACCTGCAATTCAATACAGTGCCAGGAGGCCCTGGAATACCCATTCTCTCTCCTTCCCTCTCTGTCTCTCTCCACGTCTCTCAAATAAATGAATATTTTTAAAAAGAATTCTCACAACGTAGCTTCAGAACTTAAATATTTCATTTGAAAATGTGAAGCCTTTGTTGTTGTCATTGCCGTGGTTATCTAGAAATTCCAGGGTAAGGAGGACGAACGTAAGTTCCACTAACCTACTGAGTAAAGGTGGGCAGAGCCGCTCAGGCGCTCCGGCCCGGGCACAGAGCGGACGACACAGCGCTCACCAGGGAAGCAGCTCCCAGCACGGAGCCCAGCGCGTCCCAGGAACCTCGCGGCTGCGGTTAGCCACTGTCACTGGGCTGCAGTGAGATTAGTGTCCTGATTTTAGACACGTTTGTCAGGTGGTGGAATTTTGATTTCTTTACTCAATGACTGCTTTGCTATTTTGTTTTTTAGTTCTTGTTTGTTTTTGTTGTTGTTGTTGTTTTTCAAGGTAGGGTTTCGATCTAGCCCAGGATGACCTGGAATACACTACGGAGTCTCAGGGTAGTCTCAAACTCATGGCGATCCTCCTACCTCTGCCTCCGGAGTGCTGGGATTAAAGGCATGTGCCACCACACCTGGCTTTAGTTCTTTTTAATTCTTAGAATTTTTTTTCTCATATTCATTCTTTTTTGTTTGTTTGTTTGTTTATTTGACAGCGACAGAGAGAAGGAGGCAGAGAGAGAAAGAGAGAGAGAGAGAGAGAGAGAATGGGCGCGCCAGGGCCTCCAGCCTCTGTAAACGAACTCCAGACGCGTGCGCCCCCTTGTGCATCTGGCTAACGTGGGTCCTGGGGAATTGAGCCTCGAACCGGGGTCCTTAGGCTTCACAGGCAAGCACTTAACCGCTAAGCCATCTCTCCAGCCCCTCATATTAATTCTTTTACATCATGAATCAATTGCTTATCTTTCTTCATATCGGGTTTTTTTTTTTTTTTTTTTTTGCTTTCTTCTGTCTTTTCTTTTTGTCCTGTGTTGTTTTTTTTTTGTGTGTGTGTGTGTGTGTTCTTTGCTAGAACTTTCTGTCTCTTTTCTTCTAATTTCTCTCTACATGAGCTTCACAGTTTGCTTTTAGAACAGGCTAAATTTCCTCTTCGTCTTATGTGGAAATGAAGAGAGAGATACGTCACAATGAAGTATAATGTTGGGTGAAGAAAGCACGGTGGCTGTGAATGAGAACTTCACGTAGATGCTGTTAGCTGCATTCTCAGCTTTGTTAAGAAACCTGACATTCTTAGCAGGCCTTTCTTCCTTGGGGGGCATTGTGTCATATGTGTGGTGTGGGTATACATGTGTATGTGTGCATTGCCTTCTCTGCTCTCCAGAGGACTGGGTTACAGGGACATGCGGCCCTTCCCAGCTGTTTACGTGGGCACTGGGGATGGAGCTCGTGCGGTCTCAGTCCTTCGTGTTGCGTGGCAAGAACTCTCTCCTGCGGAGTCACCTCCTCGGCCCAGCAAAGCTTTCTTCCAGTGCTGCCACAGTTAAGCCCTCAGCCATGCCTCACTTTACTCTCAGAAACACTTTTATAGGGCTGGAGAGATGGCTTAGCGGTTAAGCACTTGCCTGTGAAGCCTAAGGACCCCGGTTCGAGGCTCAACTCCCCAGGACCCACGTTAGCCAGATGCACAAGGGGGCGCACACGTCTGGAGTTCGTTTGCAGTGGCTGGAGGCCCTGGCATGCCCATTCTCTCTCTCTCTCTCTCTCCCCCTCTTTCTCTCTGTTGCTCTCAAATAAATAAATAAATAAATATTTTTTTTAAAAAGAAACACTTTTATAGATATGTGACAAATTTTGCCATTGATATGCAAAAGATTGATTTTTTTTATTTATCTGCAAGGAGAGAGAGAAAAAGAGAGAGAAAGGGGCATGTCAGGGACTCTAGCCAGTGCAAACTCCAGATACATGCACCACCCAGTTCATCTGGCTTTATGTGAGTACTAGGGAATCGAACCCAGGTCGTCAGACTTCGCAGGCAAAGGCCTTAGCCACTGAGCCATCTCTCCAGCCCCCAAAATAATTTCCTTTTGCTCTTCTGAGGTAGGGTCTTGATCTAGTCCAGGCTGATCTGGAACTCACTACGTAGTGTCCAATTGGCTTTGAACTCACAATGATCCTCCTACTTCTGCCTTCCTAGTGCTGGGATTAAAGGTGTGAGCAACCAGCTGCAAAAGATTTCTTTTAAAAATATTTGATTTAGTTAGTTAGCTATTTGCAAACAGAGCGACAGACAGACATAGGCAGAGAATGAGTGTCCAGTGTCTCTAGCCACTGCAAATGAACTCCAGATGCATGTACCACTTAGTGCATCTTTGCTTTCCATTAGTACTGGGGAATTGAATCTGGGTCATTAGGCTTTGGAGACCGCTGTCATCCTCCAGCCCCTGCAAAAGATTCCTAATCAGGGCTGGAGAGATGGCTTAGCAGTTAAGCGCTTGCCTGTGAAGCCTAAGGACCCCAGTTCGAGGCTTGATTCCCCAGGACCCATGTTAGCCAGATACACAAGGGGGCGCATGCATCTGGAGTTCGTTTGCAGTGGCTGGAAGCCCTGGCGTGCCCATTCTCTCTCTCTCTCTCTATCTCTACCTGCCTCTTTCTCTCTCTGTCTGTTGCTCTCAAATAAATAAATGAAATTTTTTTTTAAAAAAAAAGATTCCTAACCAGACTGATTCAGTCTGCAAACCCTACTGTGCTGCAGTAGTGACAGAAATTTTTAGGTGTCCTATTTATCTTTCTTCCAGAAAAGGTTTGAGTATGAAATGAGCCTGGAACCGATCCAGCAGAACTGCTGCTCGTCTCTGAAGCACAACTCGTGCGTGAAGGAGAACACGAATGAGCCGTGCGGGGCTCGCTTTGGGACCGCCATAGCGGCTGTCAGGGACATCAACGCCGACGGCTTGAACGACGTCGTGATAGGGGCCCCGCTGGAAGACGATCACGCGGGAGCCGTGTACATCTACCGCGGCTTTGGCAAGACCGTGAGGAAAGAGTTCTCACAAGTAAGACACTCAGCACCGGTCTCACCCTCCCAGCACCGCTCAGCGAGTTCAAGGACAGGCATCACCTCACCTCCTACCTTCCTTGATTTCTTCTTTACTGACTCCGTGGGGAAACTGGGAATTTTCTCCTAAGTATTCTCTGTGCAGGAATTATCTTGTCTTTTATAGTTAATCTAATTTCTTTTCTCTGGCCAGTTGCCTCCAGTGCCTGATCTTTTGAAATGGTTTTAAAAGAGAGAGAGAGAGAAAGAGAGAGAGAGAGAAAGAGAGAGAGAGAGTCCTTTGTAGCAACATTCTTTAACATCTGCAGTGTGTTTAGTACTAAGGAGTCCTAAGTGTCTTCCTTTCTGAATAAGAGGACAATAGTAGTGTAATTAGCCAATGGAGGAAATGAGATTATGGTTTTTATATTTAGTGTCCACTTTGGAAATAAAATTGCATTAAATCTATATTTATAAATTATATTGATGAGTTTTCATCAAATAACTGAAACTGAGAATAACTGAGAAAGGGTTTTCTGAGGTTGTCTTCGGTTTTCTGTTTTTGTTTTGTTTTTTTTTCTCAAGTAATCCTTCTTGGAAATAATTAGAATAATTAAGCTCAACCTACTTAGGATTTCTGTTGTTCCTGATTAAAACATATTAGCACTTCACAGACATCATTTATAAAGTTGATTTCTTCATATATGAGAGAGATATTAATTCACATAAAATGCTCAATGCACTACTAATGCAGGAGCATTTAGAGTAGTTCTTATATAATTGTCTGCTTTTATGTAACCATGGTTGGCTGGGCACTGAATGACTATTATGAATAAAAGTTTGTATTTCAACACTTACTTTTCTAGCATGTAAGTTCTGAAAAGAACTAAGACCACTAGTGATTTCTTTTGACACTGCAGTGGTCTCTTATTTCTATAGGCAACAGAATTCTCAAAGCCTTCATATATTTCAAAGTTGCATTCAATTTTTCATAAGTTTGTAATGATAAAAGAAAGGGCTTATTCTAAGTAACAACACTACGGTTTATTTGATGAATGATTTGTTTCTGTTAAAAATTGTCATGGCATTATATGTATAACTAGAAGCAGACAACATGAACAATTCAGGGCATGAAGGACCCAGGAAAAATGTGAAGCACTTTTCTTCTTGTACTTCTTTATCTTTTCGTGGTTAATTCCACAAACTTAGTGGATTGATATTTAAAGAAATATTTTAGTCGTTTAATAGAATAGATAGTCATAAGCAATTTATTTTGTAAAATAATGTCAAGTCAAAATGCAGCTTGAAAAAAAAACATGCCAAAACAGAATATTAGAGTCAGGTCAATCTTCCTATTGGGAAATGCTTTCCCAAGAAACAGGTGAAGATGTTCTTGCTCGTTTCCATGGGAGCCAGAGATACAGCTGACACAATCCACAATCAACCTTTGGGGACAGCAAGGCAGATACCTCCTGACTGGTTAGCTGAGAAAAGATCTGGAAGTACTTCTCATCGAGACAGAGAAGTTTAAATTTCAAAAGCGCTTCCATTTGATTTGCCATATTTGACTTATTTTTTTAATGTTTTATTTTTATTTATGAGAGAGAATGGGTGCATCAGGGCCTCTAGCCACTGCAAATGAACTCCAGATGAATGTACCTCCTTGTGCATCTGGCTAACGTGGATCCTGGTGAATTGAACCTGGGTCCTTTCGCTTTTCAGGCAACAGCCTTAAGCACTAAGCCATCTCTCCAGCCCTTATTTGACTTATTTTATGTGGCTTAAGAGGAAAACAGGAGGATAAGAAGCCCCCAGGCTTAAGGAAGGCCCGTCAGTCTGATTCTCTTGCCCTCAGGTTCCACTAAACACTACCAGTTCATGCCAACCATTAAGTCAGTACATACACAGCCCCCAGGCACTCCAAATTCCCTGTGCCTTCCCTGCCTTGGGGACAGACATGAGTGGAGTTGGGTCTACTGTGACCTCAATCTGTAGGGTAATTTTTGACACACTGCAAAGAAGATTTCATATTAGAAAATGTTTTTTAATATTTTATTTTTATTTATTTGACAGAGAAAGAGGGAGAGAGAGAGAAAGAGAAAATGTGCGTGCCAGGGCCTCCAGCCACTGCAAACGAACTCCAGACGCGTGCGCCCCCTTGTGCATCTGGCTAACTTGGGTCCTGGGGAATTGAACCTAGCTCCTTTAGCTTTGCAGGCAAATGCCTTAACTGCTAAGCCATCCCTCCAGCCCTAGAATGTATTATTTATATCTAGCACAAAGTCCAGTGATGTCCATATTCATCTCTATAAGAACCTTCCACTCCTTCTCTTGCTTATGTGATAATTTCAGCGTTTCTAGAATCTTTGACTATCTCTGCGTAATGCAACTGAAAAGGAGCTAAAATGCACACCCTGCTACTCACGTTTCCCTTAAGTATTAGACAAGCTCTCAGGTCACCAACCCTGAAACGACTTTGTATGAACCACAAGCACATGGTCCAGTGGAGTCATCAGAGTTTTTCCTCTTGTCTCTACATAAGGGGCCTCTTGTTTCCCACAAGATCTTTTAATTTTTTGTGTGTGTTAATCAAGCTAAAGTTTCAGATTTACTCGAAGCTGCTCCAAGTAGACCCTTCTGACATCCAACCCTCTGTCGGGGTTCTCACAGCGTATTCCATCAGGCGGGGATGGCAAGACCCTGAAGTTTTTTGGCCAATCTATCCACGGAGCGATGGATTTAAACGGTGATGGCCTGACAGATGTGACCATCGGGGGCCTTGGTGGCGCTTCCCTTTTCTGGTATGTATGTCGTGATGTCTGATTAAGTTCACTCAGTGTGACTAGAAATCTTGTCTCACCGAGCATCTATTTCCTTTTATGCTCAATGGAGCAAATGCAAGTTATTCAGTTGATTTAGTTGAAGGACTCAATGAATCTTCGGAACCAAGAAGCTCTCTTAAACAAGCAGGCAGAATGGACTCTTAACTCGGTCGTCTATCAGATACTTGACACTGAACACTGGGGAACTCTAGGAGAAGTTGTTTTCAGAGGTGTATGGGAAAGAAAAATTCGCCTTTGGGGACAATTAATTCTGCCCATTTGTCTGACTCCTGGAGATATATGTGTATATGTAGTCCCTTTCATAGCTCAAGCTCTGGGGCAGCAGTGAACAGCAAACCGGGGTGCTGGGACCTGAGGACCCATTTTCGCAAGGCTGGAGCAGAGATCGGAGCAGGATGGAGGCGGCAGCAGGTGTGCAGAGGCAGTCGGTGTCACCCCAGGCACGCAGCCACTGGGTCATGCCCCCATCAAGGCCAGTGGAGGCAGGAAGGACGTACTGGGTGCTCCCTGTCCAAGCCAGCCCCATGCTCGTAGATGCCATGTTCCTAAACAGGAAACTAGATGTGCTCAGGCAATACGGGTACAGAGCTAACTCACTACAACTCAGTGTTTGTCAATAAGTGTAAAATAATCACACCAATTTACAAGAATGCACTATCTAATCCAATTTAAAGGTATACATAATGCAAAATATGGTTAAAGGTGCACGATCATTAGATTGTGCACAGATCATTTTACATTATAAATAAAGATAACCTGGGCTAGAGAGATGGCTTAGTGGTTAAGCGCTTGCCTGTGAAGCCTAAGGACCCCGGTTCAAGGCTCAATTCCCCAGGACCCATGTAAGCCAGATCATAACGGGGCTCATGCTTCTGGAGTTTGTTTGCAGTGGCTGGAGGCCCTGGCACACCCATTCTCTCCCTCTCTCCCTCTCTCTCTCCCCCCCCCTTCTTTCTCTCTCTGTTGCTCTCAAATAAGTAAATAAAAATAAAATAAATTTAAAAAATAAATAAATAAAGATAACTTCATGAAAGGTCAGCAAATATGATACACTGTGTACACAGGCTGACATCATAGGAAGCCATTAAATCTTGTCCTCAGCAGCCAGGCACACACCTTTAATCCCAGCACTCAGGAGGCAAAGGTAAGAGGATCGATTGCCATGAGTTCGAGGCCACCCTGAGACTACTTAGTGAATTCCAGGTCAGCCTGGCCTAGAGTGAGACCCTCCCTCAAAAAATCAAAAAAATAAAATGTTGCCCTCAGCAAAAATAGAAGTATTAGAACACCATGTGTTGTAAATTATAAAACGTGCATGTGCCCATATGCGTGTGTGTTTGTGTCCCGCCTAGTACACACGCGTTTGCATGTGTCGCTAGTCTTCTTCACAGAGTTAGAAGACTCCAGGCACTGTTAATGATGGTTACAGCTCAGTGGTAGAATCACATGTCATTTGTGTTTCCTTGACGCATCCGTAGCTTTCATGTTTTGCATGAGCACAATTTTTTTTTTTTTAATCAAGAAAAGGGAAAACTCATTTGCTTTCAGTGCAGAAGCACGAGCGGAGACTTCAGCCCCCAGAGGTTCTGAGGTCCTGCAGCGGCAGCTGATCTCACGAAGCGGAAGCCGGGCAGCGACGGCCAGTCGCTCTGGCTTGAAGAGAGGCCGTGGCTTCAGGCTTCCTAGGTAGCACCTTACTCTGCTGTCCTCACGTGGGATTAGTGCAGATCACCGGGCTTTACAGCTCAAAGGATTAAACTTAATCCTAGGATTTTTCCTTTTAAACAGCTTGTGAACTTGGGTAAAATATTTAAACTCTCCCAGCCTCTGGCATCTCATATCCAAAACAGAGATAATAGCTCAGCCTTCCCTTATCAGTGAAGGAGACATTTCCAACCCATCAGTGGATGCCCGAGGCCTCTGGTAGTATTAAAAGTCTGTGTCAGAGTTGTGAGCACACACTGTACGTCGGAAGGGCAGGCAGCACGCTTAGAGTGGACACTCAGGACGAAAGGCCAGTTCACACACCAGGAGGACACAGGGAGATGCAAGGTCTAATCTTGCTTTGCAAACTGTACGCTCTTTTCATCTCAGAATTCCCACTTGATATTTTTGGACCGTGGTAACTACAGCCGTGGACAAGAATGTGGGGAAGCACTGTATTTCTTCTTATTAAAAGGAAGTGAAGGTTTAAGTGAATTACTGTGCACACGCAGTGTCCCGGGCATGTTTCTACATCTTTCTGGAGACAGAAGCGAAGTGCACACTACAGGAGCAGATTCGTGTTAGCAGTGAGCGTCAGCGGGGCGGCCACCTGCTTTTCTACGTGTCTGTGGGCCAGTTCCAAACTGGAAGCACGCTAAGGACTCCCCAGATTCGGTCCTGCTCCTGAGAGCACGCCCAGACACTTGGACCCACCTTTTCCATCACAGGCAAATCTAAGTTTTTGGCTTTTGAACACAATTTCCAAGATGGTCTAAAGAACCCACGCAATCTCTTCTCTATCAAACATTCATTAAAGGACAGCAGTGTCACGAGCCCATACACCACACCATGGATAGCCTGCATAAGACACTGACATTTCCCTCCCAAGCTGATGGTCTTCCCTAAATGCAAAAAACGTGCAAGTAATCCCCGCTGTTCATGTGGTTGCAGGTCCAGAGACGTGGCTGTAGTTAACGTGAACATGTCTTTTGAACCCGAGACAATAAATATTCAAAAGAAAAATTGCCGCGTGGAAGGGAAAGAAACAGTGTGCATAAGTGCTACCGTGTGTTTTCATGCGAAACTAAAGTCTAAGGACGTAATTTACGAAGCTGGTAAGCAAATAATTGTAGCGAGTGCTCTTGGGCTGAGGGCAAGGCACCAGCTCCAGTCTGGAAAGCTCTTCCAAGCACAGTTAACTGTTCACCGTCTTTCCAGGGAGTGTGTTGAGCCCTGAAAGTATTTCTGCTAGAGCATCTTCCGTGGAGCCCAGGCAGTTCTGCAACAGAAGTGATATATTTGCATGCAGTAACCCCAATATTCCAGTTTCCCTGATCCTCGATGTATTTGGATATGAATGTTATCTACTATGTATGCATGTATTCATTCATTCATTCCCCCTTGAGATAGCCTTTAGAAATGATCTCGAAATGAGTCCAGGACTCCTTCATCCATTGTCACCAAGCATCCTCCCCCGTCTCCTTCCCTCTTCTGGGAGAAGGTTGGGATTGCCGGTGACCTGAACACACTGATTCCTCCCAGCCTCCTGCCTAGTTTTCCGTCCCATTGAGGCGAGCATGGTGTTCAGTCAGACGCGAGCTGTGCAGGGCTCTCAGCTGCATCACATCAGCCCACACATCCCCTGCCCTGTGCTGGACTCGTTCTGTCTGAGGTAGTTTTTCTGGGATGTCAAAACATGTGGAAGTCGAAGCTACGAAGGCTACTGGCTGCAGACAACTGGTTTACCCTGCCAACCAAGTGTGAGCATATGGGCAGTATTGCCAACCCTTAAAATTGCTTTTCTCTATTTGTGTACATGTATGCTCCAAAAGAGTCTGTGACTAAAAGATAGATGGCATGAGGAATGGGAAAATGTGACTTGGGTTTTCACATGCAATATTATTTCAGTCTTATTTAATTTGTATTGAAAGAAGACATGATTAAAGGAAAAAGTTTGTAGCCCTTATGCAAAGTATAAGGTTTCATCTGTCTTCCTTATTGTGGTTACTTTGGAATTGAGTAGTGCTTTGAGCATAATCTAAATTGGCATGTTTCTATTCAAGATGTATCAATGCCATCACCTATATGTAACCGCTATTGAAATACATGTAACACCAATAAAATACATAATCAATATTACAGTCAGCTTCATAACATTCTAAACCGTAAAAGAAATTATTTTAGGGCAAGAGAGATGGCTTAAAGAGAGATGGCTTAGTGGTTAAAGTGCTTGCCTGCAAAGCCCAAGGACCCACGTTTGACTCTCTAGATCCCACGTAAGCCAGATGCACAGTGACACAAGTGTGCAAAGTTGCACAAGCGCACCAGGTGGCGCGCATCTGGAGTTCTATGCCATGACTGAAGGCCCTGGCATGCCAATTCTCTCTCTTTCTCGAAAACAATTATTTTAAAGAACAATCTAGTAAACACAGACATGGTGAGTGAAGGAGATGAGTGGGCTGTGTGTGAGCACCTTTGTGTCTCTATGAGCATATGTATGGATGAGGGCAAGACAGCTCGTTGAGCCAGGAGGCAGTTCTAAATGGCTCTTCATGGTTATGTGTGTGGCCAGTCGTGTCAATCCCTGTGCTACAGTAGTATGGAGATGCTGAGCTATGGGACCTTTTCATTTACTGATTACTTGGAAGATTTTTCAATAGGGTTAATTTAATGGGTTTATCACACAAGAATCATTTCTGAATAAACATTTCTTTCTCTCTTTTTTTTTTGCAGATTTGCAGTACCGTGTCACTCTAGATTCAGCAAGACTGATATCACGCAGTTTTTTCTCGGGAACACAAGAGAGAAGGATTCAAAGAAACATTACAGTTCGTGAATCAGAATGTGTTAAGCACTCCTTCTACATGTTGGCAAGTAAATCATATATTTTAGCTGCCTTATTCCAAATTGAGTACAGATGTCGTTATCTCAAGTCAGTCATATGCTTCCCATTTTATTTTGAAGTACACGTCAGATGACAAATCACGTTTTCTTCTTATAGTCACTGGAAAGTCACATCTCTCAGTGGCTCACTTCTGATACATTTCCTAGCACTCATATGTTATTGAGTAGTCACATGCATAGTATATGAGTTATATCATGTGGTTGTGTCTTCACTGCTTCCTTCTTTTCTTCCTTCTCTCCATACTTCCCTATTTCTTTCTTTCTAAATATTTTCATTTATGAGAGAGAGAGAATGGGTGTACCAGAGTTTTTGCCACTGCAAACAAACTCCAAATACATGCTTCACTTTGTGCATCTAGCTTTACATGGGTACTAAAGAACTGAACTCAGGCCAGCAGGCTTAGCAAGCAAGCACCTTTAGCTGCTGAGCCATCTTCCCAGCCATTCTCTCTCTCTCTCTCTCTCCCTCCTGTCTCTTTCTTTCTTCCTCTCTTCCTTCTTCCTTCCCTCCCTCCTTTCTTTCTTTTTTATTTCTTCCTACAAGTTAGCATTTGTCCCAGGCTGGCCTTGAACTTTCTAGGTAGTCGAGAATGACATTGAACTCCTGATCCTCCTCCCTCCCTCTCCCGCACTCTGGGGATAGTGTCCTGCACCACCACACCTGGTTCGTGGAGTGCTAATTTAGCTCCCAGGCGACCATGAACGCTAGCCAAGCACTCTGCCAACCAAGCTACATCTTCAGCCTATGGTTGTTCTGTTAACTTGAAAATATCAATTTGAAAAAAAGTTTGTCTTTCTGAGTGTAAGAGACTTTACAAGTATTATGTACTGTTTGCCAGCTTGAGGTCCTAAGAGAAATCATATTTTTATGCAAGCGGCTCAGGGTACCACATATCCAGGGGCTTCAGTTCACCCCCCAAGGATCTGTAGGAGTCATGTGGTCATATTCCCAAGCCCCTGCTTGCTTAGCTGTGTCTCTTGTCCAAGCATAAAGGCCACCCACAGACTGGGTGTATGTGAATATTCCAGTCAACCCCACGGGCAGAAGGATTCTACCATAAGATCAGAACAGCCAGTAAGTATGATATCAGTGACAGATTGTAGGTTTCAACCTCCAGCATCAGCCTGACTCTCAGGATATTCCAGTAAAGCTTATGCATGAGAGGATGAGAATAGGATCAGGACGCCCGGTAGGTGTGTTATCCGTGACGTGTTGTCTGCTTCGACCTCCAGGACAAGCCCGACTTCCAGGACTCGGTGAGAGTCACGCTGGACTTTAACCTCACCGATGGGGAAGACGGGCCCGTTCTTGACGACGCTAACCCGACATCAGTCCATGGCAACGTGAGTTGGATCATTTTAAAATTTGGAATGTCTGCTTAAAGGAATGTGTCCAAAAAGTAGAAGTGAATTGTAGTTATTTCCTCACTGCTGGGACTAAACACTGGTGCAGAAGCAGCCAACGGAGGGAAAGGGTATGTTTCTGGCTGACAGTCCCACGTGGAAACTTCACCGCCGCGGGAGAGAATGAGAGGAGCAGAGACAGCCTGGCACCACGTCCTCACAGAAGCAGGGGAGAAGCAGAAAGAGAAAACAGTGCTGCAAGGGGGGCTGGGCTGTAACACCCCAAGGCGTGCCACCCCCGTGACACACGTCTTTCCACCTCACCAGGCTTTACAGCCTTTCTGAACAGCATAAGCAACTGACCTCAGGCCCAACTGGTAGAAATCTCTTCTCTTATCTCAGGCAGCACTGGCTCTCAGAACACAGCTTAGTGATGATGGGCATCTGTCGCAGTCAGGTCCACATTGCTGGTAGAAATCACCCAACCAAGAGCAGCTTGTGGGAAAAAAAAAAAAAAAAAAGAGGCTTATTTTGGCTTACAGGCTGAAGGGGGAAGCTCCATGATAGTAGGGGAAAATGAAGGCATGAGCAGAGGGTGGACATCACCCCCTGGCCAACATCAGGTGGACAATAGCAACAGGGGAATGTGCCAAACACTGGCAAGGGGACACTGGCTGTAACACCCATAAGCCCACCCCCAACAATACACTCCCTCCAGGAGGCGCTCATTCCCAAATCTCCATCAGCTGGGGACCTAGCATTCAGAACACCTGAGTTTATGGGGAACACCTGAATCCAACCACCCCAGCACCCCCTCTGGAACAGTGGGCTTGGTCCACAGCTAATGACCTAGTCTTCAGCACGCAGACCCATCTCTGGCCTCCCTGTGGGCGCACCGCTGCCCGGCGGACTGCGTTGCCTCCCTAGTCCTGCTCCCAAATTAAAAACTCGCTGTCCCACGCCAGAGGCTGAGTGAGGCAAGAGAGAGGGAGGAGTCTGGCACAAATATGGCACAGAAAAGGAAGTATTAAGACGGGGAGTCCATTTGCCCCTCGCGCCCATCTTCCACTCGCCCTTGCAGACAGTTCTTGCAATTTTTGTACCAGGCATGGAGGTGACAGTGTTATTAGGAACTGGGTTCTAAGTCAAGAATTTCAGGGTTCTTCAGGAATTTCTACCTTGTCTCAGGAGTCAAGGAGAGGCCCCCTGATGTTGTGACATTTAAGACGACACCTCGTTAGAGTGGGGGAGCGACAGAATGTGAGGCTACGGTGTGTACTCACCCATGCGCCCCGAACCGAGGCACGAGGGCGCCGTGCCCAGCGTGAGGGTGGAGGGAAGGGCAGAGACGAGATCCTCTGGACGTCGGTGCCACCGCCCAGATGTGTGTGTGTGGCTAAGCATTACGTCTGCCACAGTACGGAGTGAGCTAACAGAGACAAGGGTGCTAAGACTATTGAGGAGGGGGAGGAGTGTGGAAGAGCCCGGAAGGCACCGAGGGGTGCTTGGTGATGGGCTGGCTAAGGAGGGTGGCACTTAGGAGCGAAGAACCCTAAACTCCCTCCGCTCACATACTCGCAAAAGGAAGAAAGGCAGGCCCGAGGGAGGGCGGGAATAAGAGATGGAGGGAGGGAGGAAGGAAAGGAAAAGAGGAAGGGAGAAAAAGAAAGCAGATCAGGCACATCTTCCAGAGGCTTGGTTAGCCATTTTCCCGCCCCTTAACTGACCTTCATCACATTGCTGACTGCCTGAATTTTGCCACCTGGAGATCGCCTTAAGGGAGTAGCGCAGATTTTGCCATGCTTGATTCTTAGAGGCTGTACTCTGGCAAACCAATGCCAGGGAAAAAATAAGAAGACCTTTATAAAAGCAGGAAAGAGTGATGACATAAAAATAGGAGAGAGACCAATGGAGGGTGGATTTGGGAGGGGAACAATGTGGGTTATAGGAGGGAATTATAATGGTTTGTTGTCTATACTTATGAAAATTGTCAATAAAAAGTTTTCTTTTTAAAATATACTGCCTTCAAGAGACTGGAAGAATTAAACCCATCACAAAGTTTATTCTTTCCCTGTGAAGTACAGGAAAAAACAAAAAGAATTCCTGGGCTGGAGAGATTCCTGGCTTAGTGGTTAAGGCACTTGCCTGCAAAGCCAAAGAACACAGGTTTGAGTCCCCAGGACCCACTTAAGCCAGATGCACAAGGTGGTGCAGGCTTCTGGAGTTTGTTTGCAGAGACTGGAGGCCCTGATGTGTTCATTCTCTCTTTCTCTCCCTCTCTCACTCGCTCTCTTTCTCTCTCAATTAAATAAATAAAAATAATTTTTAAAAAATGGCTTAAGAGCTCAGCAGTATAGTTATTTTCTTCAGTACTTTTCAATAACACTTAACCATACTTTGAAAGACCCTCTCCTGTGACCATTTCAGATTTACTTCAGCAAAGATTGTAAAACCCAGCCCCGATGCCTCACAGACCTCACCCTGGAGGTGCGAACCACAGCCCTCACCCTGGCGGCGCCCACCACAGAAGAGAGCGTGCTCACTGTCCGCTCTCCGAACGACAAGTTCAACGTCAGCCTCACCATCAAAAGCAAAAAGGACAGTGCCTATAACACCAGGACAATTGTGCAGTATTCTCCAAATCTAATTTTTTCTGGAATTGAGGTAAAGTTGCAGTTGTTTACTTATCTATGCTCATAGCAATTATCATTCACCCAGGCCTTTCAGACTGCTGAGCAAACCGCTTTTATTTCACTGATTTGGGAAGAGCAGAGAACATTCTATAGAAAGTCAGTACACACTGGTGATTCAGTTCCAAGCTTTGATTATTAAAAGCTTTTGTTTTGTTTCTTTGAAAATATATGTCTCTTAGATTCAGTATTACAAAAGGATAGCTGATAAATCAAAAGGCTGTTACGTCACAGATATTAAGATTGAATCAAGAAATTGTATAATAATCAAAGCCAAAACCACTGAACAGAAATGCAGCAAGTAACTTCCCTGCTGAAAGATGTTTACAATAGAAAAGTCAAGATACTGTCTCTGTCTATGAAAAGTCTTCACTTTGGCAAGAGTGTTTTCGTTAAATGACATGTTTATTTATTTAGAACAGAAAGGATTTAAATGTATTTTGGCAGTAACATAGGTCTATGTAGCAGATTCATTTATTAATTTTACAATGCTATAGGAAGCTGTATCAGTTTTGCTTCCAACCTTGCACTGTGCTTTTAATTCTGATCCGTAAGAGAATCGCCTTAAGTTAAGATTCCGTATATATTTACACGCATTAATAATGTAACTCGTGTTGTAAAACCATACCCTCAGGTATGGGGGCAGTAATAGAGATAGAGAGCCTGTCTAGCATGTGTAAGACCCGAAGTTCAATCACCAACACTGGAAATATATGTACATGTTTATTTAGACACAGTATTAAAGCATTGTTGTCCAGTTTCCATAAATTTAGATTGTTACTTATTTCTCTCCATTTACTGGGATATCTGCTTGGAGGTCTGGCAACTAACATGGGCTTTTAAAAGGTCATTTGCTGCTATGACATATTTACTGTTCAGAATATTAATTATGAAAGTGTAGTAATCGCATAAATGCAAAGCACGAGTGTAAAGTGATACCAGGAAACGTCTGTCGTTGCTGAGACTCGCCTGGAGAGCACCCTATGTTGGGCAGCATCGCCCCCGTGTCTCCTCCAGCTAACTTCACAGCCCTGGCAGAGAGGCGAGAAAGAAACCAGCAGGGAGCCACAGTGCCTTGGTGTCGCTACCTGGAGGTCCCCTACGGCAGTTACAGTAACAACAGCGATCAGTGACCTTTCCAAAGGCCACAGTCGAGAGTGACACTGTGTGCTGTCTCGTGTTCTAAAGGCATCACCTTCATAATTCTCACTAATTCTGTAGTAAACAGGTCTTGCTATATGTCAAAGACTTGGAAATAAACTAGGTCATAACATTTCTATAATTGTGCTTACAGTTGGTAGTGTGGCTATTTAAGTGACAACATTATTTTATTCTTTTTGTTGTTTGTTTGCTTGTTTGTTTGTCTTTCAAGGTAGGGTCTCACTCTATTCCAGGCTGACCTGGAATTCACTATGGAGTCTCAGGGTGGCTTTGAACTCATAGGGCTCCGCCTTCCTCAGCTTCCCCAGTGCTGGGATTAAAGACATGTGCCCCACGCCTGTCATTGTTTCATTCTTGACATATAAAATGTTGGTGTCTCCCCTGTATGGTGACATTTTAAGTCTAAAGAAATAGACTATGAGGGTCAGGCAGGTAAGGAATCTTGGCAATGCTGTAGCTAGCAGGATGGATCAGTAGTTGCAGCTGGGGGCTGTGGGTCAGGGTCCCTGGTTCTTCTCCACAACACTCAACTCCTCTAGCCGTGTGCTGCTCTGTGGGGTCCATCATGTAGACATTAGTCCATGCAGACATGGAAGTCACCTGTGCTGTGAGTGTTCTGTGTGCTTTTGGTGCATTAATGCTCTGTGTCCTGTTTGCATACCGTGTACTCTGGTGTACTCTGTCCTGTTAGTGTGCTGTGTACTGTGAGTGTATTGTGTACTGTTAGTGGTCTCCTTTACCTCCTGAGTATTCCTGCAGGATAGTGAGATGTGCTTCGTCGTTCCAGAACCCTCAAGTAATGTGTTCAGATTTCTAGGAAGTACCGACTGCACAATCCTTGGGTGCTGTGACCGTCTCAGAGACACTGAGAAAACTCTTGGGAAAGCAGTCACTGAAGCACGGCTGGGAAATTTCTGAAACAAGTTCAAATGTTTCCCAGCTTTTATACTCTCTTTCTGCTTGCCTTCTCTTTTTAGGGAATTTCAAAGGACAGTTGTGAATCCCATCATAATATCACATGTAAAGTCGGCTATCCATTCCTAAGAAGCGGAGAAATGGTGAGGCGATCATACAGAACATGTGTAGCACTCGTTTGTGACAAGCAATAGCCAAATATTTAAATCCTTCTTATGACAGCCTGAGGTTATAGAAATCAAAAGTGTCACATTCAAACATTTTGAGGTTGGAAGTCTACTATAGTGTGAATGTTTATGTTTCCCTAATACCCATATGTTGAAGGTTAACCCTAACACGATGGTGTTAAGAAGTGGAACCTTTGGAATTTGTGGCTTCTTAAGAGGTACATAAGAGAGGCACACACTTTTCCACTGTATGGTATCATAGCAATGTGACCTACAGAGCGGAGGCCATCATCAGACATTCGGTCTGTTGGTCCTTTGATCTTGGAATCCTGTATCCAAGGACTACAAGCAATAAATGCCCGATGTTTATAAAGTACCAAATCTAAGTTATTTTGCTAGAGGCGCCAAGTAAGATTCAGGCAGAGTCAAAGGCCAAGTGTTGCATTTGTCAAATTCAAACACCAAGATAAAATTTACAGGGCATAAACAAATAGATGCACTGTTTTACATCCCCTCCCGCAAAGGATGAGGGCTCCAATTTCTCCACACTTGTTAATGTCTCTCTCATTACAGCCACTCTGGTAAGTGTACCGTGGCATCTTCCTGTAGCTTACCTTGTGTTTTGCTAATGGTGAATGATGTTTTGAATAGCTTTTTGTGTGCATATGTCCAATATATGGCCTTTGGAGAAATATCTGTTAAAAATCTCATTCTCATTTTTTTTTAATTTTAAGCTAGGATCTTACTGAAAAGCCCAGGCTAAACTGAAGCACGTTAGGTAGCCAAAGATGACCTCAAATTTACAAGAAGTCCTCCTACTTCAGCTTCCCAAGTACTGGGATTGCAATCATGAGCCACCAAGTGCAATTTTCTGCCCATTTTTAAATTGGCCTGTCTTTTCTATGACAAATCAGTAAGAGCTCATTGTAGATCCTCCACCCAGTCCTTTATTAGACACAGGACTTGAAAATTTTGTCAGTCCTCAGTTCACTTGTTTTTTTAAAGAACAAACATTTTTTAATTTTGTTGTAGTCAAGTTAATATACTTATTAGTCTTTTATCTTTATGGGTTTTGTGTCATATCTAAGACTATTTTGCCACATCCAAGACAGTAATTTTCCCCGTGTTTTCTTCCATGAATTGTATGACATTTGATCAATGTTCAGGTCTGTGATCCACTTTGAAGAGCTTCTTTAGCCAACTCACACTTGGCATCTGGCTGTGCAGTTGTCTGGCACCGTCAGAGAAAAGACTGATTCTCCCCTGCTGCCAATCCCTTAGCCACTTCCGGTACTCAGTAGTCCCTTGCTGCTTAGGACCGCAGCTTGATTCAAAGTATCGCTTATGTTGAATTTCCTTGCTGCTTAGGACGGCAGCTTGATTCAAAGTATCGCTTACGTTGAATTTAGAGAGATGAGAAGATATTTTACAGCTGCAACTTGAGTTTTCAATGTGAATAGTCTTCACATTGAGTTTCAAGACCTCCGTTGTCAGTAGAATCATTACAGGGTCGTGGGAATAGGCAGTGGGCTGGTATCTTCCTGTTGTCACAGAAACTCATCAAGAATGTCAAGACAGGCTAGTCACGGGGTTAAGGGAAGGCAGGGAACTGACTCACTGAGACAGTTTAGCCCTTTGTGCGCTTCTTTGAGCACACCCTGGAAAGCTTCATCAATGCTGACTACTGCTCAAGGGAGGGAGAAAGATGCAAAGTCATGACCATGTCGGGTCCCGCATCTGAGGATGGCTCACTGTTGCCTTGAAGGAAGGCCCTTTCTCCCTGAACTCTCAGGTGGCAGCGAGGGAAAGGGCAGCCTTCTGGGGCCTCTTGTAAGAGCAATAATTCTACTCATGAGGACCTTCATGAGTTAATTACCTGACACAAGGTGCCACCCTTTCATATCACAGTGAGACTAAGTTAGAAAAAGAGACTGAACATGTAGACCATAGCAATATGTAAATCATATCATAGATTCGCATTTAAAAGTACATGTGCATATGGTATCTTATTCTATATATTTTCAAATGTGATGAGGTTGCATTTTATATGACAGTGTTTCTCAGATAGCTTTATAATTGGAGTTTAGTAATACATGTAAACAAAATAGTTTAATCAAAGTTAACATTTCTGTCTCTAACTTAAGGTATGCATTTTAATTTCACAGGTAACTTTCATAATACTATTCCAGTTTAACACGTCACATCTCATGGAAAATGTGATCATTCATTTAAATGTAACAAGGTTGGTTTATATGTATTATGTATGTATGTATGTATGCACGTGTATCATTTCTTTCATGAAATTAGAGTATTTCCCCTTATAGAGTCACTAGAAGATTCTTGCAGCTTGAGAGAAGATGTCCATAAGACATTTTCTACACACACACACACACCCCTTAGACACAATTAGCAAAAATAAAGGCAGTCTTATTTAACAGAAATAATCAACTGAATGAAATCATTAGTTATGTTATTAACACACAACTTTCATAACTGCCAAATTACATTTAAGATCACCAGGATCTGCTAATTTAAAAAGTTAATAAACTTTTCCTATCCGTGAAGGTCAAGTGAATCATTAGATGGACTTAAAGTTTTATAATACACTTACGATTTAATAAATCTTATCCAGATCAGTCCACATGTCTAAAAGTTATAACAAAACATGTGGGATAGAGCAGAAGAGGGTTAAGAAGAAACTTAAAGCAGGGATTGGCCTTCTTCAAAGCGTAGTTATCCACTGGAGCATACCCAGTGAGATCAAGCTCCAGCTCTTGTTGCCCTTTCCTGAGTAACTAGCATGGTGCCAAGATAGAAAAGTCATTGGATTAAACAGAAAATACTAAATAAATGAGAAAACTAATTGCCTCAATATTTTCAATTCAGTTTAACTCAACAAATATTTATTTGAATTCTATTGTGGATAAGGTATTGAATTAGTCATTATAAGATTATAAAAGTCACTAAGGTTATGAACCTTCTCATGGTGTGAATATCAAAGTAGGGAGTTGAGACTAATATAAAAATTATGGACTAGAGAGAGGGCTTAGCAGTTAAAGAGTTTGCCTGCAAAGCCAAAGGACCCCGGTTCAATTCTCCAGGACCCACGTAAGCCAGATGCACAAGGGGGGCACATGCATCTGGAGTTCATTTGCAGTGGCTGGAGGCCCTGGGGCTCCTACCCCCCTTTCTCTCTCTTAAATAAATAAATAAAATATTTTTTTAAAAAATCTATAAATTATTACAGTATGGTAATATAGACAGCACATTATAGAAATAAATAAATGATGCATTAGAGACTTAAATTACAGAGGCTGAAATTGTATTTACTTGGCTGTGAGAAAGTAAGCAAGCTATATTGAGAGAAATTAACTGAGGAAGACCATGCAGGACAGGGAGTTGTCGGATAGGATTTCACACGTGCCATTTCAGGCATAATATGCAGCTTGGGCGTGGCCTCAGAGGTAGACCTGATGGTGTCGCACTGAAATCCATCGGCTGTAGCTGAAATGTGAGGAGGGCGTCGAGTCAGATGGAGAGAGAACAGGAAGTATGCACCCTGCTAGCTCGTGTTAGATACTCGCCGCCATTACAAAGACCTTGTTTCCTAATGGGACATGCCTCGAGGAATCGGGAGATTTCTCATGAATGAATTATATGTATGGAGCTGCTTATTAGGAAAAGTAATTTGGCTATTCTGTGGAACCGATAAGAGACAAGGGTCAGACTAGTCATATTTAGCTTAGTCACGTGATTTCCCATAACCCAAGGTGGCCTGCTGCTGTCTGCATTGCACAGTTGTTTTTTTTTTTTTAATTTTTTTGTTCATTTTTATTTATTTATTTGAGAGTGACAGAGAGAGGAAGAGGCAGATAGAGAGAAAGAGAGAGAATGGGCACGCCAGTGCTTCCAGCCACTGCAAACGAACTCCAGATGCATGCACCCCCTTGTGCATCTGGCTAATGTGGGTCCTGGAGAATCGAGCCTCGAACCAGGGTCCTCAGGCTTCACAGGCAAGCGCTTAACCGCTAAGCCATCTCTCCAGCCCTGCACGGTTGTTTATGTGAAGCCGCTCTATGCACTTGGGAGCAAACAGAGCCATTAGAAGGTACTTCATGCCTGCTCTGCAAGACTGTGTTCTGGATGTTTGGTCTGATGGTGGAGGATTATAGGAGATAACTATGAAATCTAATGCTTCTGAATATTTCCTCCCCGCCCCCAAGGTAGAATCTTGCTCTAGCTCTGGATATGTCATCTCAGGGTGGCCTTGAACTCATGGCGATCCTCCTACCTCTGCCTCCCTAGTGCTGGGATTAAAGGCGTGCGCCACCACGCCCTGGCTGCTTTGGAATATTTATGTTCTAGGAATAATATTAAATTCTTTACACTGATTGACCACTTGTCATTCATTAATCATTTAATGCCAATGTCACTATTTCATAGATGAAAATACCAAGGCATAGAGAGATTAAATAGCTTGAGCTAAATTTGCGAATGTCCAAGAACAATCATATTCTCTGGCCATATAAATTATGTCATTCCTCCATGCTATCTTCATAAGTATGAGATATATGCATGTGTGTGGTATATATGTACAAATACAATTTAACTTACATAGAATTAAAATTATAACAAAAGAATAAGAGATTTATAGATAATAAGGACTGTAAGTACTCAGTTTGGAAAGCTTATTAAAGAGGAAATAAGAATGGTATAGACTAACCCTAGGCTGTGTCACTCTACTTAAGTCTGTACAAGATCCTTGTGTGTGAAAAATAAATATCACCTAGAGTGATTTGTGTTCCAAACATAGACTATTGTTCCATGAGTTAGACCTAGTCACTGTGCAGAGGTCCAGAGATCTTACCAATTAAACATGGAGATTCTTGTCATTATCTAAGAATCTTGAGAAGCCGGGTGCTAAGTCGGTGTAGCTCTCCACTCTAGCTGAACCTCACCATCGAGTTGGAGACCTGAGCACTGTCCGTTTCTGGTCCTCTCCTCACCCGATGAAAGACTAAGGAAGCCTTCCACTCTCCGTGTTTTTATTCATTTGCAAATATAATTAACCTCCTGTCAGATGCCTCACGTTTCATGATTTGTGTCACATGCTGTGTGTTTTGCAGTGACAGTGAAGAGTCCCCCGAATCTCTTTTTGATAACGAAGCACATATTTCCATCCCAGTAAAATATGAAGTTGGACTACAGTTCTACAGGTAGGAGGAAAGCATCTTCGCTCACGGATGCCTTTCTGACATCTGAGTGGATCTCACAGTGTGCTCTCTGGCCATTAGCTGGGAATAGAGAGAGGCAAATTCTGCAAACCCTTCTCCAGACCTGCTGAGTCTGAAATTATGCTAAGGGTATCTGGGCATCCCTGGTATGTGGGTCTTCTAGGCAACTCTCATGCACTGTAGCATTCGAGAACTTGTGTACTAAATCACTCAAAACATGAGGTGCCAATGATACTGGTCTTAGCCCCTAGAAGACAGCTGATGTCCTAGGAGTCCTTTTCAGAATGCAACGTAGTTTGCTAAGAGGTCCCCAGAGTGTTTCTTAGCCATCATTCTCACGGCGTGGGATTGTCGTCATTCTGCCCGTTCTGAGAACAGATGATGCAAAAAGCACTTCTCTGTTCTACTCTTCATAAACAAATATTTCTGTTAAGCCCTTCTTATCTATCCAAATACAACCATGTTGGCAAAATTCCACTCCACAACCATCCTTGCTTTACAGGACTCCAAGCATTTGCCAAACAAATATGCACAGTGTACATATCAATAAAAGAATCAGTGCCAAGTTCAGTTAGTCTAATCATTTTACCACATTGTTTATTTTTCTGTGCCATTTTTTTTGTTTACAAATAAGAAAGTGGCTAGTAAAGATTATGGGACATAATTTGTTTATATGCCTTAGCCACCCAAGCCTGCTATCTGCTTTCTAATAGTCTTATCATGTTGTTTGCTGCCCTGGTATATTTCCTTTCTGTTTTGCTGTTTCCACTTCTGTCAGTGCAAAGATTTTTCTAATAATTTTCCTCTTACTTCAAATCAATTTTTGGCAAACATTTTTAAGTATTCCTATTTGTCCTCTCTTGACTGAAGTGCTGCCTGCTTGGAGATATGTTCTTAAGGCCCACCAAGGTCATCAACCAACGACAGTGAAATTTCCATGGACAAGACTGAACTTTTAACTTTAGCAGCAAATATAAGACTTTTAAATTGTGGAAACATCAACATTTCTTTTTTTTTTTTTCTTTTCCTTTCTTTCTTTCTTTTTTTTTTTTTTTTTTTTTTTTTTTTTTTTTTTTTTTTTGCAAACCTAGTTCCAATGTAGCACTACTAAAGATACTCAAGTTTAGCTTAATTTTTCCACTAAATTTAAATACTAGTGAATTAATGGAAATTCATCACTTGTTAACACTAAAATTTTACTTAAAAGTTACATATAATTTAGCATTTTAGGCTCAAGTATCAGTGAGTGCTAAACTAAATCATTTAACCATCTCCTTCATCAAATATTTAGTTGAGGTTTCTGATTTGAAGTCTGTCACCAGTATTTTTGTGAAATTACAAGATGTGGAGAGAGGAAAAAAATGGTCAAATAAAAGTTAAATATTACTGCATTTGATTATTTTTTTCTAATTCTTTTAAGCTCTGCAAGTGAATACCACATTTCAATTGAGGCAAATGAGACTGTCCCTGAAGTCATTAATTCCACTGATGACATTGGAAATGAAATTAACGTTTTCTACTTGGTAAGAAATTTTTTCTAAGTTAATGTTCTAAAGGAATTATAAATTTATTAATTAAGGCATTAACAGATAGTTAAAAACATGCTTCTGTGTTTAATATGTATATGCTAACATATTTTCTTTGTAATACCTCTATTTTAGAATATTTTATTTAAATTGATCATTATGCCATGAATCAATTTCAAAAGCCAATCTCTAATTTCCTTGTAATAGAATAACTTCTTTTTTTAATTTTTTGTTTATTTCTTTGAAAGCGACAGAGAGGAGGGAGGGAGAGAGAGAGAGAGAGAGAGAATGGGCACGCCAGGGCTTCCAGCCACTGCAAACGAACTCCAGATGTGTGCGCCCCCTTGTGCATCTGGCTAACATGGGTCCTGGGGAATCGAGCCTTGAACCGGGGTCCTTAGGCTTCACAGGCAAGCGCTTAACTGCTAAGCCATCTCTCCAGCCCTAGAATAACTTCTTTGAGAAAAAGTTAACTATGCAACCAAATGGATATTATGTAATGCAAGCTATGGAGTTTATATTATTTTAGCATGAATAAGTAAAACATCTTTTCTAATAATAAAAATATTAGAAATTGATTAAGTTCATTTATTTAATGAATCACAACCTCTCTTCCTTATTCCAATGATACACATTATATTGTAAATTACTGATGCTAGCACTGTCCTCTTCTTAAGGGATGTTTTCTACTACAACACTCATTTGTTATTTAGAACCTTCAAGAAAACTTTTGTAAACTCTGCAGCCGACTTACATGGAGTTCCATCTCAGGTACCACTTAAGACTCAAGTTTACTCAGGGAGGAAAGAGCAGTTGCTTCAAGTGATAGGTTTAAGAGAGTTTCAAAAGAGACAGCCCTACAACACAATGTCAACGTAGTTTCCATCTTCTGGCACCTGTCAGCAAGGAACACTGAAGTTCTCTTACAAAGTGGAAATGGATGTGTACTGTCAAACGGAGTCGCACTTGTCACCTGTACTGTCTGCTGGGGTCACTCTGACAAGCTGTGCTGGAAACTGACATTACCAACGATTACGTATCTGTTCTTCCCATAGATTAAAAAAATAGGATATTTCCCAATGCCAGAACTTGAGCTGAAAATTTCCTTCCCCAATCTGACATCAGATGGTTATCCTGTGCTGTACCCGACTGGATGGTCCTCTACTGACGTAAGTCATACGTGTGTCACAGTTATGTCCTTACTGTTACCATGTTCACCTAGCATTTATGCCTTTTGTTCTGCCCACTACTTGTGGTTGGTTTTATTAAAGGAAGAAGAAAGGCACTAGGAAAATTAATAATAAGTTCCGCTGCCTACTTGGGATGTATTAGTTCTCTAGTGCAGCTGCAGTGAGTTAGCAAAAGTCAGTGCTGAACTCCAGGAAGCTGTCATCCGGAGATCTTTCATTTACCTAAGCCTAATTACTCTATTTCCCAATAAGGTCACACCCACAGCTTCAGGGTGTTGTAATTTTGGAGTACCTTTTGGGAATCATTATTCAGTCCAGTAGATATTAGGTAATGGGTTGTTGATGTATACCTAAAGGCGTGATTTACTTTTACTTGATGTAGCCGCACGATTTGTTTCGTTCGCTCCTAAGCACCCCCAGCCGTACCTGACGCAGATGCGTCTCCTTGCTGCAGACGGCGGCAGGGCTGCGGGTGCGTGTCTAAGACACAAAACTCCGCAGTGTGGAGTACATTAGTGTGCCTATGACTTCAGCACTGGGCAGTCTGTCTTGTCATACAATTTAAAACTTAAAGTGTACTCCAAAACAAGAAATAACAGTCATATTTAGTTTGTAATCATTTAAACGTTTTCTGGAGGACAAGCAAGTACACAAAGCATTGTAATTTTCCTCTGGCTCAGGGGAAAAAAAAAAAATCAAACAAACAAAAAAACAGCCAACATACTGTGGAGCAAATGCTAACTCTTTATTTTTCCTTACTAGAATGATAATGAGGATTCAGCTTGTGAAATAGTGGACTCTACAGCCTCCTTCCCCCTCTATTGCAATTAGTGCCATGGAAATAGAAATTTCTACCTAGGGGTAGGAGTAGTTAGCAAGTAGTGGATGCCTGGAGACTCTTCCAATCTACAACCTTATACGAAAGGGTCTTACTAACGAGAGCAGCTGTCACCCACAGGCCCTTGGTGTTCCTGCACCCACTGACTCGTTTCCTTGACTTCTGGTACTGTGTCATAAGGAAATGTTTTCTTTCCCTAGAATGTAAACTGCAGGCCCCCGAGCCTTGAGGATCCCCTTGACATCAACTCTGGGAAGAAAACGATCCTTTTGAAATCAAAAGATCTCAAACGAGGCACGATTCAGGTAACTGAAGCGCTCCTTTCACCTCGTGCTGTCCAAGGGGGGCAAACTTAACCACAGCTGAGCAATGAGCATCTAGGCGTTTCCACGCGGCCGGGCTGCTCAGACGACAAGCACGCTCACGCGTGTCTCTGATGCCCAAACAGGACTGTGGCACCTGTAAACTGGCTACACTCACCTGCAGGCTCACCCCCTCTGACCTGAGCCAAGTGAACGTGTCCCTCCTCCTGTGGAAGCCGACGTTTATAACGGTGAGTGGATGCGTCGCTCTGCGCAGTCCCTGAACAAAACCGATGTCTCTACGTAGTCCGCATGTGCACAGCACGGCGCTGCTCTGGAAGTAACCCAGACCAGAGGGCTCCCAGAGTGCAGAGTAAGACCCGGATCTCACTGACCGAAGTGCCCGGCCATGCGGTGTCCTCAGCCTCTCTCATGCTCAGTCTTTGCATCATAAGAGAGCAGTGCCCCTCTGGTCCTAAAATGCAAGCTCACCTCAATAGTTTGGGACCCACGTAAGGTTGGAAGAACCGTAGAGTAGCGATCTCCAATGTCACAAAAAGGAGAGAGCAAAAATAGATTGTGGAGTTGTATTCGAATGCTTTCGTTCTTTGTGAATATATTTCAGAGGGCATTTTTTAAATCCCTGATAAAGCTATGTCTATCTGATGGCAAACTGATTTAAAACACAGCTTATCATATTTTGTATTGTTTCTGTCTTAACAAATATTTAGTTGATCCTATAAAATTGCAATTTTTATGTCTCAGTGTAGTTGTTGTTATAAATCATGAGTGTTGAACATTGTCAATATCATGTATTCTAAATAACTGTCTCTATGTAAATCTCATATCCTTATGTAGGCATTTCATGCTCATCTACAAGAGAAGTAAGCAAGGTTCAAGTTGTTTTTTCTTTTCTGTGTGGGGGGGGGTGTTTCGAGGTAGGGTCTCACTCTAGCCCAGGCTGACCTGGAATTAACTCTGTCATCTCAGGGTGGCCTTGAACTGATGGTGATCCTCCTACCTCTGCCTCCCGAGTGCTGGGATTAAAGGCTGTGCGCCACCACGCCCAGCTTCAAGTTGTTTTTTTTTTCTAAAGACATAGCTGAGTGGAAAGTATTCTGAAGACGGTTCATGCTCTGACATGTCGTAACTGCTATTTGATGGAGGGCATGAAGGGAAGAGTAAGTTCTCAGTATTGGTGGATGCTGTGAGCGCCTGAGAGCTAACAGCCAGTGCTTCTCATCTCAGAAAAATCTCTGCTCTACTATGTGGACTACTCAGGCATGCCCAGTCTTATTTTGATTGGCATGAGATATTAAAAACAAACCCTGGGCTGCACAGATGGCTTAGTGGTTAAGGCTCTTGCCTGTGAAGCCTAAGGACCCAGGTTCAATTCCCCAGTACCCACATAAGCCAGATGTGGTCCATGCGTCTGGAGTTCTTGCAGTGGCTACAGGCCCTGGCACACACATTCTCATTCTCTCTCTCTCTCTCTCTCTCCTTCCATATATATATATATATATATATATATATATATATATATATATGCAAACCCTTTCTGCTTTCCAGACATATTTTTCCAGCTTGAATCTTACTATAAGGGGAGAACTTCAGAGTGAAAACTCATCACTGATTTTAAGCAGCAGCAACCAAAAGCGAGAGGTAAGTTCAGCTGTAAGTTTTGAAAACCGTCTACGTTTCTCTCCAACTTCTGTGACACGTTTCTAGTCGTGTATCGTCACGCAAGCAGTGGCTGGTATGACGCAGTGACAGATGCAATCTGCTTTGCTTTTCATCAGCTTCAAATGTGTTCCCAGCTTTGCGCATCCTCCACAAAATAAGAAAACTCCTATTTACAATCAGGGCTGTCAGATTTCTCTGCTGCCTCTAACCACACTTTCACCTTGACAGCAAATGAGGCACTTGTGAGTTTCCTCCTTAGAAACTGGTGTCAACTGGAGCTGTTATCTGAAGAGCAGCCTAGTTTAAAAAAAAAAAAGGGCTGAGAGATGGCTCAGCAGTTAAGCACTTGCCTGTGAAGCCTAAGGACCCCGGTTCGAGGCTTCATTCCCCAGGACCCACGTTAGCCAGATACACAAGGGGGCGCACGCATCTGGAGTTTGTTTGCAGCGGCTGGAAGCCCTGGGCGTGCCCATTCTCTCTCTCTCTCTCTCTCTCTGTCTCTGTCTCTCTCTCACTCACTCTTTCTCTCTCTGTCGCTCTCAAATAAATAAATAAAATAAAAAAAACAAAAATAAAAAAAATTACATGAAATGCTGTTATACTATTCACAAATACATGTGAATTTTTAAAGTTTTCTTTATTTAGTTATTAGAAAAATTGAAACAAAACTAAGACGGTAAACGCTAATTCAGATTCAGGCAGAGTCTCCGATAAAATACACATTTTTTTTTCTCTCTTAGCTTTTTATAAAATGAAGTCAAAGGACTTACTATAAACAATGGTGTGGCTTCTCATTTGTACTGGGACTTGAATGCCCACGTGGGTAAACTGCGCCACGTGGGTAAACTGCGCCACGTGAACCATTATATTCTCTTTGGAGGATAATGCTGTCAAACTTCCTACTTAAAACTACTTCATTGTCACTGACCTGTGACAACTGCATGCCTGTAAGGAAAAAAAAAAAAACAAACTACATGCACAGAGTGGCCCCACCGCAGCATGAAGAGCACCCGCTGACTGTCCAGAACTCAAAGCTGGGCAGCCTCGCTGAAACCTGAAAAAAGTCCACATTTATCTCATGGGAGAAAAAGCATTTCCAATTTCTAAATATACTGTGGCAAATTACTATAAGTGGTTCTGTTTTCCTAAATGTTACTTAAGAATTCTCCCGGAGATATTTAAGCCCTACATTTCATCCTAAAGGAAAATAAACTTATATTGGTAAACAGTGATTAACACTGCTCACTTTGTAATGGTGTGATCTTGTGGAAGCCACTGGTCTTCTCGAGACTTCAGTAGTGATGTCGGTGAGTTCAAGGCATTATTGGAGATGAACTTAAATTCTGTCTGATTCTGTGTCTCACCCCACTTGCACCGGTTCTGCTTCTGGTGTACCAGCTGTGACCCATTGGAATGATCTTATCTCTGATTAGGAAATATAATAAGCAAACATCTCCTGTTAGTTTCCTGTCTTATCCAATCCTCTTTCTAGGTTGAGGAATTGAGATGTTTCAAGTCACAGTTCACACAGAAACTTGAGCTACTGTTGGCCACCAATAGCTACTCTAAATTTAATTTTTTAAACTTTTTTTTTTAATTTTAGAGAGAGCAAGACAGAGAGAGAGAGAGAGAATTGGTGCACCAGGGCCTCAGCCACTGAAATCGAATTCCAGATGCTTGCGCCGCCTAGTGGGCATGTGCTACCTTGTGCTTGCCTCATCTTTGTGCTTCTGGCCTATGTGGGATCTGGAGAGAGATCAAACATGGGTCCTTAGGCTTTGCAGGCAAGCGCCTTAACCACTAAGCCATCTCTCTAACCTCTAAATTGGATTTTAAAAACATTTTTATAATTTTATTTATTTATTTGCAAGTACAGATAGAAGAAAGAGAGGGAAAGAAAGGGGGAGAGAGAATGGGTGCCAGGGCCTCTAGCCACTGCAAACGAACTCCAGATGCATGTGCCCCACCATGCATCTGGCTTTATGCGGGTACGGGGGAATTGAACCCTGGCTTTTAGGGTTTGCAGGCAAGTGCCCCAACTACTCAGCCATCTTTCCAGCCCTAAATTTATTATTTTTTTTCTCAGATAGTAAGGCACAGTTCTCAGAGCAGACAAGCTCACTGAGGTTGGGATGTCATACTGAGAGAGATCAAGTCGCTAGAACACCGGAAGCTGTCAATTTTATAACCATATTTTGGTGAAAATCCAAATTATAGGAAACTGAGAGATAAGAAAATATGAAAAGACAGTGAACCACAAGAGAAAGTAATTGGGGGGATGCATGTATGTACATATATCTGTACAAAGGACATAAGCGCATTTGATTATATAGAAAATTGCATTCCCATATCATTAGAATTGTAGCACATTAGAATTGCAGCCAAGAGACCTACACAGGTTTTTATTGTAACAACTTGCCACATTCTGACCTAAACTGATGCTAATGTGATAATGAATAAAGTTTATTAATTAATCTACAAAGCCCACAATACTTTGTTTCTCCCTAAAGTTAAACAAAAAATTCATTCCTGCCCTTGAGCGCCCTGATTTATTCGCAGCTCTCTCCTTACGCACAAAGTTCCGAAAGATAAAATTGTAAGTAGGTTTGTTAATGATAGCTTTGATCCAGTTGAAGGTTTAGAGTAGACGGAAGGCATTTTCAAATGTAAACTTCGATGTTCTCTCTGGACATGAGGACGAGATGAGGGACCCTGCGGGAACGGTGTTTCCGGAGGTCCAGGGATGTTTGTCACTGTTAACAGCCTTGTTCAACGCTTTGCAGCTGGCCATTCAGATCTCCAAGGACGGGCTCCCGGGCCGGGTGCCACTGTGGGTCATCCTGCTGAGCGCTTTGGCCGGGCTGCTGCTCTTGATGTTGCTCATCCTGGCTCTGTGGAAGGTAAGCGCCCCTGCCCCCAACTCTGCCCCCCGCCCCCACCTCCGCCCCCTGTCCCCACTCCCCATCCAGCCACCACCACGCTGAGGGGAACTGCGACTGACCCGTGCTCGGGAATGCAGTACTACACGGCAGCAGCGACACCAACGTTTAAGTGACCGAGATAAAATATTATAAATGGGGTGGGAGAGGTCGCCCCGCAGTTAAATATGCTTGCCTGCAAAGCCTGACAGCCTGGGTTCGATTCCCCCAGCGCCCACGTAAAGCCAGACGCGCAAAGTGGTGCGTGCATCTGGAGTTCATCATTTGCAGTAGCAAGAGGCCCTGACACACACATTCTCTCTCTGTCTCTGTCTCTGTCTCTCTCTCTCTCTTTCTCAAATGAATAAAGCATTTCAAAACTTACTGTAAATATTTGATGGGTTGTGACTACACAACATCTCATTTTTGAAAAGGAATAAAATAACGTATTTGGTACTAAACATATTTAAACATCCCAGAGAATCTCCTTAGAGGTTACGATGATTAAGGATGATTAGCATTTAATTTTTTTTTTTTTTTGGTTTTTTCGAGGTAGAGTCTCACTCTAGCCCAGGCTGACCTGGAATTCACTATGGAGTCTCAGGGTGGCCTCGAACTCATGGCGATCCTCCTACCTCTGCCTCCCGAGTGCTGGGATTAAAGGTGTGCGCCACCACGCCCGGCTGCATTTAATTTTTTTTAAATAAGTATATGTGGAATTTTATTGGTAAGAAAAATTAAAGTGTTTTATGGCAAGAGTTAAGGTTGAATTACTATGTGGATTTAAGGAGACATAGGGGTTAGATTCATGACCTGGAGATCAGCCTCGTCTCAGGCATCATGTGACTCTGTGTATCTTAAAGAGCAAATTCTTCATTCACGTGTAAACAAGTAGACCCAAATATTATCCAACAATTTTGTGGCTAAGTGAGGGATAAATAATTTACTAATTTGTTGTAAGAGAGGTCTTGAAGTTCACGGACTCCTACTTTGTATTCTTGTTTATAATTGTGGAGCAATCTATTTTCTGTCAAGGTAATCTGGAAACTTACATAGACTTTTTTTCTGGCTACTATTTTATACAGAGGACTTGCAGATTTCTATGTCATTTTCAGACAGGAGATCATCTTTAGGATAAATTGAATAGAGAATAAAATCCCATAGAAATGTTTAATGCTTTTTCCAATTAAACATGAAATTGGATTTGTTTTAGTATAACATATTCCTACATTTTACCCATTATTTTGTTAAATAAGCCATGTTCAAATGAATATGTGGCTATATATTTGTTTTCCTAACATGTGAACAGCAGAAATAACCAAATGATTTATAAAGCGAGCTTATTTCCCACTAAATTACAGCTGTTCCCAATTCTTCCCGACATTTCTGTAATGATTACCTTCCTCCTTGGAGGATAACGGCTAGAGGAGAATATGAAAACTTGACATTAAATTCCATAAATATAACCCATGATTCCCCCACCCCCCCCCCCCCCAGCAAAGTCCCTAGACCCAATTCTTATAGTATCCAGGTCTTCCCCAGAAGTGACCTACCTGTAATACACGGCTCTGCCACACGGGGGTGCCCAAGGCCTGTCTTCCAGGCTGTCTGACCCAGGCTGTGGCTTCACACCACGCACCAGCACCACTGACCTGGAAGGCTCCGGATGGTCTTCCCCAATGCGCTCTTCTGCGTGAGCACTAACCTGCCCCGGTGCTCTTGGGACTATTCGGGCGACAGAAAAAGAAAACCCGAAGTGCTATTTATATAGTTTCTCTCTGGCCTCAGGCCTCTGTTTAAGATAAACAAAAAGATGTTCCGTGCTTTTTGGTTTCTGTTCTGAAAAAAAAAAAGCATAAATGCAAAAGTAAACACTTTTTTCCCCAGTGAACGTTGCATTGAATCGTTCTTATGGTCTCTAAGGTCTTGTGTTTGCATCCCCCCCCCACAAAAGGACGTTTAACAATCTGGGGGGGCTGGCCAGTGAGAAGGGAGGGAAACGACTCCCAGGGCCTGCTGCCTGGGCACCAGGAGCTGTGTTGAGCGTTTCTGCTTCAAGCAGCCTCATGGGTTTAGATGAGGAGACGGGCACGCTGGTGGCATGTTTGCCAGGGCCGTGTGGCTGGCGACGTTCAGAGGGTGGGTTTGAATTTGGAGCAAACACTATTAACCGCCACCACTCTGTAATCCCCATAACCTGTTCAATAAAGTACCATGATGCTCATGAGACATCAAAACAAAGGTTGTACTCTCTCCCAAGCTTACCAAGTAGTGATAATCGGATTCAGGCCTTGCTTTTTCTCCAAGGCCACCCCCTGTTTCAACAGATGACATTTCTGCAAAGGTCAGGGCAGAAGGGCAGGAATTCTTTGAAACCTGTATACAAGTATTTGGTTTTAGAATAAGAGACCCTGGTTGGATCGGTGTAGCTAGTGGTGTAGAATGACATAGTTCACAGAGAAACTGCAGGAACCTCTTCCAACTTGATTCCCAGTGATGCCACCGATGGCTTTAGTCATTCATCTCATAGATTCCTCATCCAGTAGGACTTATCATAGCTGGTCAGTGCCGCCTTCCCCCTTATCCACTGTTTCTCCTTCAACAGTTCCCATTATCCAGTTACGAATGGGTCACAAATAACAGTTCAGGATGCAGACGTTTTTTGCTTGCGTGTGTGCATATGTGATGTATGCACGTGTAATGTATTGTGTGGGTGTGGAATATATATATATATATATACATATATATATATATATATGTATATATGTATATATATATGCCCTTGTGGCGCCCTATATACTGGGCTGCAGCCAGGGTCGCTCACCCGCGGTGATGGAGACCAGTGATGAATGCCCAGCTCCATCTCTCTTCCAGCTTCATCTTCTCCTTCTACTGATTCTAGACTTGTGGTACTCCGAAGCTTCAAAGAGTCCCTGGTCTCTGCTCTGCTGGGGGCCTGAGGTTGCAGATGCACCCAAATGTTTGATGTGGGGTCTGGAGACACGAACGCAGGAAGTGTCAGGCCCTCGTGCAGGAAGCGCGCTTAACTGCTGAGCCATCTCTCCAGCCCCCGATGTCTGGAGAGAGAATAAAAACATACTTACCGCGCTGGAGAGATGGCTCAGTGGTTAAAGTACTTGCCTGCAAAGCCTAACGACGAAGGTTCGATTCCCTAGTACCCATGCAAAGCCAGGTGCACAAAGTGGCGCACGCATTTGGAGTTCGTTTGCAACAGTAGAGGACTCAGAGCACCCATTCATTCTCTCTCTCTCTCTCTCTCATTTTACCTTCCGTCCTTGCAAATAAATAAATAGCATGCTTATTTTTATTAGCGTGCAATGCGATTGCTACATTTTATCACTCATCAATGCTAATCTCTCACTGTGGCTAATTCATCCATCAAGTGTTATCATCGGCGCGTGCGCATAGGAGAGAGCAGCGTGTCAGGGTCGGTACGATGTGACTGGGTGAGGGGGACTGCAGTAGCACCCCATCAGCTCTCAGTCTTTCGTACGCAGTATGAACGTCTTCATTCGACATGTATTCATGTAACATTCACGGAGCGTCTCCTCTGTGCCAGGGACACCTGGTAAGGGTTAATTACAACACAGGAGCTAACACATAAAAGCAAACGCTCCAACTGACATTTTGGCTTCAAATTTTGGCTAAGATTGGCTCAGTGTACTTTGTGACTATAAACTATATTCTGTTAATCTCCACTCTCAGTACCCATCTTCCCTTAAAATATTGCTGTTTTAAAGAGTTGTTGCGGGGGGAGTTTATTTAAAATATTTTTTAAAGTATACAAAATTGAAAAATTGCTTATCTAGGTCTCTCACGGTGTTTTAAGGATTAGGTTTAAATGACATTTAGTTTATTTAATAAGATTTCTTTTTCTTTTTCTCTTCTTTTTTTGAGGTAGGGTCTCGCTCTAGCCCAGGCTGACCTGGAATTCACTCTGTATTCTCAGGGTGGCCTTGAACTCACGGCGATCCTCCTACCTCTAGCCTCCTGAGTGCTGGGATTAAAGGCAGTGCGCCACCACGCCCAGCATGATTTTTGATGAAACTACGTTGCTGCAAAGATCTCATCCAGTTCCCATACTTACATCTGTCATTCTGCATAACAGGAAATAAACACCTTGTGATACTCCAAATGATAAGGGATAATGAAATGTGACTCACATTCACAACTATATGATTTTTTTTTCATTTTAGTCACTGGCTTTATTTTCCCATTTAAATTACATGGAGTTTTCAAAGCAACTTCTCACATAAACCTCTCTATAAGTGTTCTGACACACTCAGTGTTAATCCAAATAATGGCGCTGTCACCCCAACGCCTTTCCATGGTACCCCTACCGCAGTCCCTTGGGCTCTAGTACCTTCCACTCACGCCCGCTGGCTATCCGAAGAAAAATTCTCTTGCACATCCCTATGGACTGGAGAAGATGATTACAAAGTAGACAGTCTGCAGTTTGCTTATTCACCAAAGTATTTCCCAGAACTCTTTGAGTTAGCTCAAAATGTGCTCTGTTTCACTGGGAGACATTGTTATACTAAACCAAGGAAAAGCCCACAATGAAATAGCAACTTGATAACTCATTAACTTGACATTAATAGGTCAATGTAAAAATATTTCATAGTTATCTGGATGTGTTGTGTGTCCAGATTTGCCAATATATTATTACATTAGTTTCTATGGAAACAGATTATTACTTACCTAAATGAAAATAATTTATACTGTTAAATTTTATGTTTTCTCAACAGATTGGGTTCTTCAAAAGGCCACTAAAGAAGAAAATGGAGAAATGAAATTTTTATAAGAGAAAACAACAGTAACTCAATGATCTATCCTCAGGTTTGCCTCAAATATGTGACAAGAAATTCATGAATAATCAAGCACATGGTCACACACCTCTGTGTCATCCATCAGGGATCAGTCGTGTGGAAGTGGCCGATCGAGCGTGTTCCACAGGCAGTACCTACCACAAAGATATATTTTAGAAAATGATGAAAAGTATTTTTTTAAATAATTGCTCATTTTTGTTGAGTAACTAAGATTACAAAGTGTTTTAAAGAAAAAAAACAATATACATGTTTATATGTTAAACTGCCACCCAAAGTATTTAACGCGTGCACACAGAAAAAAGTTTTTTATTCATTATAACCCTCACTTCCAAAACCGTATAAGTGAAGCTTTTGCTCTTTGATTACCCACCCTCGGAATGTCAGTCAGCATTTGGAACGACGCTTTATAAAAAAAAGTCACTTCTTCCAATTCCAGTGAGAAAGATTTTCCCCCTAGTAGAGTCTGTATACAACACAGACTCAAATAGAATTAGGTCCCAGAGAACGCATTCCGCAGCTAGCTCAGTGCGGGGTCCTGTAGTTGGAAGGACGTTTTCCAATGTGGTTGGAGAACAGCGCAATTGTGCAGAAATTCTACGTAGGATAGACAATCAAGATAGAGTCATTGTTTAACAACACGTGCACTGAGTGGATTAATTTAAACTTTATAAATAGTCAAAGTGCTTACTTTTTTTTTATACTGAGCTCTAAACCACAAAAGCCTTTTGTTTTTAAGCACCTGAAGCAGTTTTGTGTAGCATAGCAGAGACGTGTCATGAAAAGGCACGTTGGGTGCAGGGGACGTGCCAGGGTGGCGTCTGAAGGGCAGTGTGCATGGAGGGGCCTTGTGCTGACGCCCTCCTTGCTGGGCAGCCAGCGAATGCCCGGGGTGCCAGGCCATCGCCAGAAGCAGGAGTTTCCTCAACTCCTCGGTACAGGGTTCCTTCAAACCCCCAAGCTGTGGGAGCTTGTTTATTTTTCAAGTTATTTAATTTTCCAAACATTTTCCTTATTTCTATGGGAAGACAGTATTCTCCTTCAGCATAACATTTCACCAGGAACTCACTGCTTTTGAGTGCGGCAGAGCAACATTTAAGTAGATCCCCGGAAACGTAAAGAATTTCTGGTTGGACAACTCAAGCCATCGGAGGTCTCCTCCTTCTTAAGTGACCAGTTTCTTAAGTGACCAGTGCATCTCCTTGAACTCTGCTGTAACCAAAGCTCCCAGGCTGCTTCAGGCATTAGGAAAAGAGCGAATGAATGTTGCGTCCTAGCTGCGCCTGTGAACTGCTCTGTTAAAACTTGCTGACACTTCTGCCCCCGCGACCTGCCTTTCTCCCCTTGATATGCCACCGCCCAGCCTGCCCGGGTCCCGGACGTGCCGAACCCCGCTTTCCTCCGCACACAGCAGTTCAACAGAGGATTGAAATCCTGTAGGTCTGATTTTCAAAAACTAACTTCTGAAGAATTTCCTGTGGTCTCAGATTCAGCCTACCTCTTGGCTCTCCAGCTCCACGTCTAAGACCCCAGCAATGAACCTGGGGCATGCCAAGGTCATCAGTGGCTTGATAAAAGGTGGGAAGAAAGCTGGAGAGAGAAAAAAAAAAAAAAAGACATTTCCTTCACTCCCTCTCTCCAGCTTCATTCATAGTCTCCATCAGCTCTGGTTTTGCTCAACAGAACTCCGGTGTCTCCCAGTGGCCATGGAGCAATACTCCAGTGTCCACCTGCTCAGTGGCCCTCCTCCAATCTTAGCACCTTCGAGAAAGGAATCGAGCAGATACGCTTTAATTCATCATCAGCATCTGTAACTACCAAACTATGACTGTGCACATCTAATCAGAACCTGTTGTGAATGACGTTTTGAATTTTAAAGGACGAGGAGGGAAAGGCGGTCTCACAAAGAGCTGTCGGAGACATTTGTCTAACACAGTCTTTACGATAATCCAGTAGAATATTTAAAGCACCAAAGATCCAATTTTCCTACGATTATCATGTGTGGAGGTCAACGTGAGTGTGTGTGTGTGTGCATGCACACACAAGCACATATGAATTAAATATGAAAGACCTGAATAACACCACATGGCAGGATTTCCAAAAATAAAATAAAATAAAATAGACACCAGCAACAAAAGGTTGATTACTTTGTTTTCCATATACTATGCATTTTCATTAATGTTTAGTTTTAGCTGTTAGTTCAGCAACTAAAAGCAGGCATGCCAAGGCTTGGATTTTTAACCATGTCAATAGATGTCCTAAATTATCTTTCTACAAATGTTTTACAATATATAAATGATAAATACACTAGACCTTAAAATTTTATTTTAAATGAATTAAAAATGGGTGATATTTAAGTTTTATGAGCTTATGAGCTAAACTAAATTACCAAAACCTTTTTCGTGAATTTTATTTCTTAAAAAAATGACTGTTGTTTCCATTGTGAATAGAACTATGTATGTGATCCCATTACTGATCAAGCCTATAGTGTAAGTTTCTTAACACTTTGTTCTCCAGGAGGAAAAAAATAGCTCTGACATTATTATTTACCAGTTTCATGTGTTCTCTTTCTAGCCACTTTCACACTGACAACATGACCTTAATCGGCTTGTAGATTTTCTCAGGATCAATGAACTGATGGGTAGATAGATGGGGAAAGTGCGATAAGTCTATAAACATGCCCAAACGCACAATACAATCATACTTCAAATTATTCTGAAAGCACTGACTGTGTTAATCTCAATGGTCATTATGCCACACACAACAACCAACTCTTTAGTAACAAGTCCTAAAATCATAGCCATCCTTTAATATTAATAAAGCAATATGAAGTTAGAAAAGAATGAGAGTTGAAAGCAAAAAAATATTACTAAGGGAGAGACACACCTACTGAGGCACAGAAAAGCCATTTCTTTTTCTCAAGGAACCCAGAGTCAAAAGCCACATTGTTAAAAGTCTTTCTTAAATGTTGTTAAACTTCCGTGATCCAATTTAAACCTCATCGATGCAATTTATTAAGCCACTTTCTCCTGAGCACTACGTTCTTGGGCAATTTAGACCCTGAATATTTTCTGTGTTATAAGTATGCTTGAAAAGAGACTTGTGGAAAGAGCTAGTTTTACAAAATTTGAGGCTTGGGCAGTGATGTTCACATGCACGTGTTTACACAAATAAGTGTCCACTATTTTATAAAACCAGAGTCTGGGCTGAACTGGAAAACAAAAACATCTGCCCCCAAAGCGAAAATCTCTAGGTTGAGATGGACTCACGCTGGGTTGCAGGAGAGGCTGTCGGAAGTCACCCCCGTTCCGTGCGGAGCCCCCGCTTGCACACGGTGAGCGGAGTCCCAGGCCTCCACGCAGCGGGCTCTCAGGGGCACCGTCTCTGCAGAACGCACCACTGTGGATGAACCTTCCTGTCATGTTCTAGTGAGGATGGGGAAGACCCAGGCCGGCCTCACATACCAGTGCACATCACTGTCCAAATCAAGCGGCTTCAGCAAACCGGTTGTTCCAAACAGTATCCTCTCTGGGTTGGAATCAGATCTGGCCCCCAGTGACACGCCCCCGTAGCAGGAATCTGCCTGATACGAGCTAAAGCTGCAAACTCAGTTTTAATAAAACACCTGAGTCTATGCGGCCATACATTCAAACTACCACAATCTCATATTAAAATTTTACCTTGAATTTGAAATTCAAAGTAAGAGATTTCGTCATCAAACCTGAGCAAAATACAAAGCAGCACGTGCAGGCTTATAAATTGCAGCTCTATGTCCACAGCCAAGTCCTGTACCTAACTGATAGAAATGGATCTTTCTAGTATACAAGGGGCCTGAGTTTAATCCCAGCTCTATGTCCACAGCCGAGTCCTGTACCTAACTGATAGAAATGGATCTTTCTAGCATATGAGGGGCCTGAGTTTAATCCCAGCTCTATGTCCACAGCCGAGTCCTGTACCTAACTGATAGAAATGGATCTTTCTAGCATATGAGGGGCCTGAGTTTAATCCCAGCTCTATGTCCGCAGCCAAGTCCTGTACCTAACTGATAGAAATGGATCTTTCTAGCATATGAGGGGCCTGAGTTTAATCCCAGCTCTATGTCCACAGCCGAGTCCTATACCTAACTGATAGAAATGGATCTTTCTAGCATATGAGGGGCCTGAGTTTAATCCCAGCTCTATGTCCGCAGCCGAGTCCTGGACCTAACTGATAGAAATGGATCTTTCTAGCATATGAGGGGCCTGAGTTTAATCCCAGCTCTATGTCCACAGCCGAGTCCTGTACCTAAGTGATAGAAATGGATCTTTCTAGCATATGAGGGGCCTGAGTTTAATCCCAGCTCTATGTCCACAGCCGAGTCCTGTACCTAACTGATAGAAATGGATCTTTCTAGCATATGAGGGGCCTGAGTTTAATCCCAGCTCTATGTCCGCAGCCGAGTCCTGGACCTAACTGATAGAAATGGATCTTTCTAGCATATAAGGGGCCTGAGTTTAATCCCAGCTCTATGTCCACAGCCGAGTCCTGTACCTAACTGATAGAAATGGATCTTTCTAGCATATGAGGGGCCTGAGTTTAATCCCAGCTCTATGTCCACAGCCAAGTCCTGTACCTAACTGATAGAAATGGATCTTTCTAGCATATAAGGGGCCTGAGTTTAATCCCAGCTCTATGTCCGCAGCCAAGTCCTCTACCTAACTGATAGAAATGGATCTTTCTAGCATATGAGGGGCCTGAGTTTAATCCCAGCTCTATGTCCACAGCTGAGTCCTGTACCTAACTGATAGAAATGGATCTTTCTAGCATACAAGGGGCCTGAGTTTAATCCCAGCTCTATGTCCACAGCCGAGTCCTGTACCTAACTGATAGAAATGGATCTTTCTAGCATATAAGGGGCCTGAGTTTAATCCCAGCTCTATGTCCGCAGCCAAGTCCTGTACCTAACTGATAGAAATGGATCTTTCTAGCATATGAGGGGCCTGAGTTTAATCCCAGCTCTATGTCCGCAGCCGAGTCCTGGACCTAACTGATAGAAATGGATCTTTCTAGCATATAAGGGGCCTGAGTTTAATCCCAGCTCTATGTCCACAGCCGAGTCCTGTACCTAACTGATAGAAATGGATCTTTCTAGCATATGAGGGGCCTGAGTTTAATCCCAGCTCTATGTCCACAGCCGAGTCCTGTACCTAACTGATAGAAATGGATCTTTCTAGCATACGAGGGGCCTGAGTTTAATCCCAGCTCTATGTCCGCAGCCGAGTCCTGGACCTAACTGATAGAAATGGATCTTTCTAGCATACAAGGGGCCTGAGTTTAATCCCAGCTCTATGTCCACAGCCGAGTCCTGTACCTAACTGATAGAAATGGATCTTTCTAGCATATGAGGGGCCTGAGTTTAATCCCAGCTCTATGTCCACAGCCGAGTCCTATACCTAACTGATAGAAATGGATCTTTCTTGCATATAAAGGGCCTGAGTTTAATTTTTATTCCCCACCCAAAACTCAGTCTGTCATACCAGACATGCGTATTAGTGCTTCTTGCTGAAATTTAACTAGATGCCCCCCCCCCACAAAAAAATGCAAGGGTACGTGATCCCTTGTGGGGACTGTTTTTGATGTGAGATCTGCCTTTTTTTTTGTTTTCATTGTTTGACATGTAGCAAAACCTCACCCCAGTACCTAATGAATTCAGGACTTTACACAGGACTCCACACGCAGCTGGAGGATTGCGATGCTAGGGAGACGGGCACCTGAAAGCAGAGCCTGTTTACATCTCTGCCCACCTCCTCCCTTCCATTGGGTTTCTCCTCTGTACCGCACCCTGCGGGCACTTGGTTCTGGTCTGGGCTTTCCTCAGAAAGGCCATTCCGTGCCTTGCACCTCTTGCAGAGCTTTGGATGGTAGTATTATGTCTTCGATGGCAAACAGAGACCCAGAAATTCTATAATTATCTGTCACGTCACGGGAATCGTGACGAAATAAAGCATGGACCAGTGACACTTGGCATTATGGTGACCCTCGTCTTTCAGATGTTTCAAACTGTACCCTGACGGGGAGGGCATGCCGCTTGTGCGGGGCCGAATGTCTGATCTTACTAAAGCCTTACTCATGCATATGGACCGGGGACAAAAAATTTCAAAGAAATAGTCCAAATTAGCATCAAAAGCAGTTGTGTTCTTGAGCAACCCTTTATGAACATTACCTATCCCTACCCCTGATTTTTTTGTTTATTTTATTTATTTATTTATTTGAGAGGGACAGACAGGGCGTGAAAGAGGCAGAGAGAGAGACACAGAGAGAATGGGCGCACCAGGGCCTCTAGCCACTGCAAACGAACTCCAGACGCATGCGCCCCCTTGTGCATCTGGCTAACGTGGGTACTGGGGAGTTGAGCCTCGAACCGGGGTCCTTAGGCTTCAAAGGTAAGCGCTTAACTGCTCAGCCGTCTCTCCAGCCCCCTACCCTTGATTTTTAAGAGGCAGAGAGAGGAGTAGGAAAAGGAGAGAGAACACCATTTCCCCCTTTTTTTTCTATAGAGTAGCCAAAGAAAAAGGCACTTACCCGACGTCTTGTACAAAACAGAGATGGACGTAGGCAAGGACATTCAACTACCTGTCTTTAATACCTACAGCCTTACTCCTCAAAATACCGCAGGCTGCCCGAGACCCCATGTTCCCCACCCCCAATATTTACATTGCATGTGTATTTATACGTACATCGTAAAGAAAAGCAAACATATGTCCATACCTGCAGATGAATGAATGTAGCTTGTCAAACAATTGTTTGAGCCAGAGGCCCACAGCTCCTCCACTCTGCAAATATTTGCACAGGAGACCTGACACTTAGCGTTTTGTTCCGGGGACACACGCTGTCCCCCCTCCACCACCCCCAGGAGGCAGCAGGAACTCTGTCTTTTGAGTCAGTGGACGCTGGCTTGTAGGAACGGGCTGGGCGTTGCTGCTTTCAGGTTGTAAGATTGTTCACAGGCAGTATGCATTTAATAACTACTGCCCCGAGATAGCCACTCACTTCCAATACACATTCCCACACTGTCTAACACAAAATAGACTGCATTGCTCAGTTTGTTAACCTATCTCAGATGAAATGCCCTGACATGATTATCTCAAAGCTGTATGTTCATGGACTTATATTACAAATTCATTAGAAGAAAATGTCTTGATAACAGCCAGGAACAGGTAAGCACAAGCTTTTATGACTAGTAACTTATACACATAATTTAAACTCATTTTAAGAGGAAATTTATTTTCACATGGGAGTCATTTAAGCTGGTAGCATAAGAAATAGCTGAGTGAGGGCTGGAGAGATGGCTTAGCGGTTAGGCGCTTGCCTGTGAAGCCTAAGGACCCCAGTTCGAGGCTCAATTCCCCAGGACCCACATTAGCCAGATGCACAAGGGGGCGCACGCGTCTGGAGTACGTTTGCAGTGGCTGGAGGCCCTGGTGTGCCCATTCTCTCTCTCTCTCTCTCTCTCTGTCGCTCTCAATCTCCGTCCCTCTCTCTCTCCCTCTCTCTCCCCATATCACAAATAAATAAATAAAAATAATTAAATAATAATAAAAAAGAAATAGCTGAGTGAGCAGAAGTGCATTTTGAATGTCCTGCATGTGGCTCTTCCTTTATAATGACTTGAGGTCAGAGGTTCGGTATTTTTGTATAATTCCGTCTTACCTTGTGCCTCAGCTGTGTGGGTTTTTTTTTTTTTTTACATGAAGGTAAATGAACATCCTGTTTTATGTATTAAATTTAAAAAAAAATGACTCAAAGAAGAATGTGGTTAATGTGACTGGAAGGATATGTTTTATCCAAAATGAATGTGATTGCTTTCAAAAGCAAATACTTTTTTTTTTTTAATCTCTGTAGCAGTTTTTACTTTAATGATCTTTAGATGGGAAGAAACAAAAGTAAATAATTGAGTCTGTCTGTGGTGTTTCCTGTACGAGATGCAACAATGTGATTAGTCTCCCAAACTCGCGACAAAAGCCACAGGATCTATATTAGTACATATCCTCTCCTGATGAGAGGTTTCAATAATAAATCATGTGCTGGGTAATAGTGCGCCAGACCACTGAGAATCCAGAAAGAGCCAGTTTCTCCCACATCGTTTCTGAGACCCAGGAAGGTGTGATTTGTCCCTTACCCGCCCCCCAAGCCCAGCCACAAACAAGCAGGCAATTCTGCAGAGGTGGAGAGCAGCTGGCCTCCTCTGACTCACTCCAGGCTGGTGGGACCTCCCTGGAGGGGCTGTTAGAGGCTACAGCTCGAGGGCTTAGCCCCCCAAGTCTGCCCTGGTGTCAAGCACTAAGCACGAGCGCCCCCCCCCCATTCCTCTAAACCTGCGCTTCTGGCCAGCCAACAACCATGAATGAGAGTTCCCATAGTCCCCCTCCGTGGAGTCCTGCAATTTGCTGGAGTGCTCCACACGACTTGAAACGCTCGCATGTACTGCTTTATTACAAATATTTTTTTTTTTTTACAAAGGACACAGATGAAGAAATGCCCAGGGCAAGGTATGGGAGAAGGGGCGCAAAGCTATGCACACCCCCTCTGAGTGTAGCACCCTCCGGGAGCCTCCTCTTGCTCAGCATTCGGAAGCCCTGAACCCTGTCCTTTGGGAAATCAGAGACCTGCGTAGCACGATTGCCGATAACCTGGGCTTTTGTATAAAACTTGCAAGTCCTGTCTGTCCAGGTATAGGTGCATTCCTTCCTACTTGTTAGGAGGCAGACACTCTGGAGCAGGAAGGCCTGTGAACGCTATCATCAGACAACATCGGTCAGAAAATTCCTTTTGGGGGCCAGCTCCAAGACAAGAAGTTACAGAAATACTAGTTTCCATGGTCCCTCCCGGTTTCTACAGGTACCTCAAGGAGGGAGTTCGGGGCCAGGTCTCAGTTATCTTCTTGCTGCTGGGACAAAATGTTCAACCAGAGACTGCTTATGGAAGAAAAAAGGTTTATTTTGGCTTATAGTTCACTATATCAGGGAGGAAAGAGAAAGAGAGAGAGAGAGAGAGAGAGCAGCAAGCAGAACCAGGTTGGAACACCTAAAAGAACCCCTGCCCCCACCCGTGGCACACCTCCTCCAGCAAGGCTCCACCTCCTGAGAGTCAGGCAACTTGCCAGAGAGTGCCGCCAGCTGGGGACTAATTATTCAAACACTTGAGCCTACAGTGGACATTTTATTTCCAAACCACCACAGGCAGAAAATGCCAGATGAAAACATAGATAGATAGATAGATGATAGATAGATAGATAGATAGATAATAGATAGATAGATAGATAATAGATAGATAGATAATAGATAGATAGATAATAGATAGATAGATAGATAATAGATAGATAGAGATAGATAATAGATAGATAGATGATAGATAGATAGATAATAGATAGATAGATAGATAGATAGATAGATAGATAGATAGATAGTAATATCACATTCACAAAATATGAGGGTCAAAACAATACTAAAATGGAAAAATGAAACTTGTACGGGGGCAGACTCCACCGGGATTCTCAAGTCTGCAGCTTGAACCTTACACTGACATGCTGGAAGGACCCTGAACCTGCACGGCTTCCGGTTAGAATGGGCCAGCTGTTTTCCTCGCTACTTGGCGGAGATGTACCAGCTTGAATCAATGAAGTCAGCAGCACGCCATCCGGAGGGTCGGTCTTCCGCTTCCATCTTGATCAGCCATTGCTTTTCCTCCTTCTTGTTGTACATCTCAGCGAAGCATGTGTGGTCTGAAGTCACGTAGGTGCCTTGGGTTAGAAAGGCAACGGGAGGGTCGAGAATGTCATCAGAATGGGACGGCAGCGTAGAATTAGTACAGGGTCTCGAAACAGCCTTGATAAAGTGCACAGGACACTTTGCATGCTGAGACTCTCTCTCTCTCTCTCTCTCTCTCACACACACACACTTTGTCTGTTCTACTTCACTGATACCAGGCATGGTGACTCAAGCACAGGGAAGGAAAGGCTGAGGTAGGTATCCTATAGCTTGACTAAGGCAGGCAGGGGTTCAATGATATTGTCCTCAGGTCCTCGAAACTGGTTCTCTAGGCATTTTACTGGTGGTGTTTAGAAGTCGCCTTGTTGACCCTTGGCATGAGGTTAAGAAGCTAGATCGGTGATTGGTCAGTCACTTTTCTCAAGAACCAGAATCATAGAGGATGACTGAGCACTCCTTCCTCCTGATAAGCTACCACTTGCACCTCTGAAGCTAAGGTCGTATCCACGGGGCTACTCTTGACTGCAGGGGACATAGGATATTGCATTCAAATCCCAGCCTCTGTGGAAAGAGAGAAGCTCAGCGACAGCAGGGCATGAAGGCTTCCAGCCCACAGCGTCCGCTGAAGTCCTAGCTCAGGTTGAGTCAACATGGTTATGATCGCTTTTAAATTCCATGCTTATATGGACAGAAGTTCAGACCTGAAATCATCCGAGAGCTTGTTCAACTCCAGAATTCTGTAAACACACAAAGATACATGTACTTTCCAGGATCACCCGACAGATGTTCATCATGCCATGTCACTAGTCTATGTAGTGACCGACTAAAACTCGCGGGGCATTTATAATGCTGGAAGCTGCCTTGTTTGAAGGTACAGTATCGCTCACTGGCTAAAGTATTCATTCATCAGGCACATGGAACATGCACTGTATGCCAGTGTCATGCTATAGTTTTGGTCTGAAGTGTCTCCCAAAGGCCCATGTGTTAAAGGCTTAGTGCCCAGCCTATGGCACTCTCTGGAGGTGGGCCCTTAGCAAGTGGGGCCTGGTTGAAGGAGGCGGAAGCGTTGGTGATACTGGGGCCACGTCCCTTTCCTTACCCTCTGCCTTCTGGTTGCTCTGAGGTGCAGTCTGTGGCATTGCTCTGGCTTCCACCACAGGCCCAAGCGGCCAGGGATTGAACCCTATGAAACTGTGAGCACAAATAAACCTTTCTTCTTTTCAAAGGGACTACCCCAGGCATCTTGTCACGGGGGTAGAGAGCTAGCACATAATACTACATCAAAAACTTGAAAGTAGGGCTGGAGAGATGGCTTAGCGGTTAAGCGCTTGCCTGTGAAGCCTAAGGACCCTGGTTCGAGGCTCGACTCCCCAGGACCCACATTAGCCAGATACACAAGGGGGCGCATGCGTCTGGAGTTCATTTGCAGTGGCTGGAGGGCCTGGCACACCCATTCTCTCTCTCTCTCTCTCTCTCTCTCTGCTTCTTTCTCTCTCTGTCTGTGGCCCTCAAATAAATAAATAAAAATAAAAAATATTTTTTTAAAAAGACTTAAAAGTAGGGCTGGAGAGCTGGCTCAGAAGTTATTAAGGTGCTTGCCTGAAAAGCTTAACACTCCGGTTCACTTCCCTAGGGCCTGTGTAAAGCCTGCATGCTTTATTTCATGCATCTGGAGTTCCTTTGCAGCATCTGGAACCCTGACACATCCACTCTCATTCTCTCTCTCTCTCTCTCTTTCTCTCTCCTCCCTGTTTCTCCCTGTTTGGAAATAAATAAAAATATTTTTTAAAAATCGAAAATCGGGGCTAGAGATATGGCTTGGCAGTTAAGGCACTTGCCTGAAAAGTCTAAGGACTCAGGTTCAATTCCCCATTACCCACATAAGCCAGATGCATAAGGTGGCACATGCATCTGGAGTTCATTCGTAGTGGCTAGAGGCCCTGGCAAACCCATTCTCTCTCAGATAAATAAAAGCAAATAAATTTTAAAACGTTGAAAATCAGTTGCCCTTTTCTCTATCGGACACTGGACATCATTAGAAGGAAATTGTTTACTGAGGCGTCTTTGGAAAATGTTGTCTGAAGAGATGTAAGTTATGATCCCCTCCAACCTCAGCTGCTTCTTTCTCGAGGGAGTCCTCCTGCAGAGCACACCACCGTGCTCCTCCTCTCCAGTGCTGTGCTCGTGGTAGTCCGCCTGAGTCCCAAGCAGCATTTTCGTTTCATACATACACACTCGTACCAGTACCAGTCCAGCCCCTCGGAAGGCAAAAACTATTTTGGTACTAAGCAGTCACAAATGCCCTGTGACCTGCAGTTTCCCTGACAGGCCCCAACAAACAATCTCTCCCCAGTTCTTTCGGACAATGCGCGAGGGGCTGGTTCAAACTCACGGACACAGCTTGCTGGTCATGTTCTCAGTTACCCTCTTGTTCTGGAACAAAAACACCCAGGAGCAGTTGAAGCACGGGAAAGGTTTACTTTTGGCTAATAGTTTCTAGAGGATGTGTCCCTTGTAGTGGGGAAGGCATGTCAGGGCTGAGCACCCAAGCCTTTGTCACGTCTTCCTAGTCAGCAGGAGGAAGCAGAGAGGGCAAGACCAGACAGGACCGGGCTGTTAGCACTTCCAGAACCTTCCCCAGAGTCATACTTCCTCTAGCAACTTTCCACCTCCTGGAGGCTCCACAACCTTCCAGAGCAGCGCCACCCCCTGGGGATTGAAGTACACGTGATTATCTAAATACACATGATTATGTAGGGGACATTTCATATTCAAGCCATCCCTCCTGCCTTTCAGCCTGCTGGTCCTGCTGCTGCTGGTCCCATCTCCCTGTTACCAAGATGCCATGTCGTTTCCTTCTGAAACGGTCCTAACGGTATCACGGCCCTTCCACCTCTGTAGTACCCTTACTCTGGTCCTCTCGTTCTTTACAAAACAAGACCACTACCATCAAAATGCCCTCTGTGGGGAGGCTGGAGGGATGGCTTAGCGGTTAAGGTGTTTGCCTGCGAAGCCAAAAGGACCCAGGTTCGATTCCCCAGGACCCAGATGCATAAGGTGACACATGCATCGCATGCCCATTCTCTCTCTCTCTCTCTCTCTCTCTGTCAAATAAATAAAAATAAATATTAAAAAAACTTAAAAAAAAAAAAGCCTTCTGGGGAATCATACCTGGGTCAGTAGGAGTTAGTTTGCAGCAGCTGGGGCCACTAGTGTGACCATTCTCTCAAACAATTTGTCAATCTGTGAGTCCCTCACTCCTTCCCCTCCCTTCTCTTTCCCTCTGCATGGAAATAAGTAAATAAATAAAAATTTAAAAATAAAAATATTTTTAAAGCCCTCTGCCCAAATGCAATAATCAAAGCAGCTCACCATTTTAGACACTTGGCCATCCGAAAGACGCTTCATCTTCTTTCGTAAGGCTCAATTCATTCATCAGGCTTCTCAAATCCGAATGCAGGCCTGGAGGGATGGCTGAGGGGTTAAGGCCTTTGCCTGCAAAGCAATAGGACCCAGGTTCGATTCCCCAGGACCCACGGAAGCCAGATGCACAAGATGGCACACACGTCTGGAGTTCGTTTGCAGTGGCTAGAGGCCCTGGTGGTCCCATTCTCTCTTTCTCTGTCTCTCTGAAATAAATAAAAATTAAAAAAAAACAAAAAACAAATGAGTGCCAATGAATTCTCCTATCCATCTACCCCACCCTAACCAGAGAGCCTCACCCTTCAAGCTGAAAGCCAGCTTCCTGAGCGCAGGCTACACTGCGAGTCTGTTTCGCCCTAGCTCCGCCTCCTGTGAAGGAGTTGGGCTCATCAAGTACCTGTAAACATTTCAAAGGTTTAATGTAACAGGATCTACTTGGTGTGAATAAAGGACTGTGTCTTACCAAACAGCGCTCAGAAGTTGGCAGAAAGAAAAATATAAATTTAAAAATAAAAGAAAGAAAGAAAATGAGAATGCACAAGAGATTCCCACCCCCTCTCCCCCCACCATCCCATCTCAGCAAACGTCGACTGTACTGCTCTGATGCTATTTCTGGGGAAGCATAGGACTAAATGACCAGGAATGGTTTCTGTCCTCCAGGGTAACTTAGCTCTCTCCACAGGCATTTGCTTTTTGCTTAAATATCATTTCCACTAATTATTAAAAGAAAAAAAAACCTCCCATTCTGTTTTACCACGTTCTACTCAAGGCAGGAGAATGCTTAGGGAGATCGAAAATGCCTTTTAAATAAGTGATTAAATTGGAAGAATGAGTCTCCCGTTTTCCCTTTCCTAGACATTGTAGCATTAGTAATATTGGCATCTTCTTCCCTTAAATTGCTTCCTAAGGCCCACGATAGCTCTTTACCCAGATGGCACGGCACAGTGCAGGCCCTGTCTGTAGATTTTAACTTATCATTTTAAATTGAGCTTTGTGAGTTGTGAAACTATGAATCATAAGGTAGGATCATGTATATATATATATACATATATGTGCGTGTGTGTGTGTGTGTGTGTGTGTGTGTGTAGGATTGCAAAATTCTATAGATTTAAGAAAATACATAATTATGACAATGAGGTAAGATATACACATATATATATATATATTATTTCAAAATTCTATGGATCCAGAAAAATACAGAATTGTGACAATCAGCAAAATTAAGATGCATTTCTAGCACCCCTACAAACTCTCCTCACGCCACTTTTGGTCGCTTCCTCTCTCCTCTCTGGCCCTTTCAGCTGATGTGATTTCTGTTCCTTGCGATTTGCCTTTCCAAGGGTGTCACGCCGCTGTAGATTTTCACACTGCCAGCCCTTCGCCTCACCGCCGTGCAAAGTGGCACCCGAACGTAACGAGGAGTGGGCAAAGCAATGGAGACTTGAGGAAGAAAGGTGGAAAGGACCCAAGGTGTCAGGGCGGCCATGTTTAGGATTTTGGCCAGCCTCCAAAGCACCAAACAAAGAACACAAAAGAAAGTTTACATTGTTTGTGTTAGAACTCAAGAGTAGCGGCCAGGTTCAGCAGTGAGAACTTGTGGGCCTCTGAAGACCGAATTAAGTCATCTCATTAAGGAGATAACTACTCCTTCCTCCTCTTTAGCATGTCATTCGGTGAGGGGCAGTCTCTTGATGAGATGAGCGACGGACATATTTCCACCCTCTTGTCTTTCACACAGGAAAAGGGAAGATGGAGTCCCTCTTCCAATGACCTCTAAGACCGCTAAGGTCTGCGTGCCTACAACAGTAGCAGTGATTTCATTAAGTGTATAGCTTTTGATATCCCTCCATTTTTAGGTGGTCTGACATATACACCAATTGTTCACTCCTTTTTGCTAAGTACCATTTTATTATGTAGATATATTTTGTGATTGTATTGAGTACTTTGTTTACTTGTCTTGGACACACATATGTGCATAATGGGTAGGAGGGAATTTTCTTAAAGAATTGAAGAATTGTGGGCTATTTGATTTTATATTTTCTATGTGATAACCTGATTCTTGATTGAGAGAGAGAGAGATTCAAGCCTAGCACTGAACATACTTATGGGCCTTGAATTGTCCAGGCAGAAATGGACTCAGAACCTGTATCCTACGTAACTGTCTACTATATTCATGTATCTGTCACCCTATATGCTAGTTTGGAAGAGTCAAATCCGGGATTTTGCGTCTCAGCGTACATTTAGGCCCCATAATGTAAGTGAAAGAGAGTGGGAGTGAGGCAGCCTGGCCTCTGCACCCCAGCACTGCCGCGTGTTGGTTGTTTCTGGGTTTGGCTCTCTGAAAATGAGCTTCCTCACTCACACAGTGGAAGCCATGATACTTAACTATTAAGTATTAACTATGAGTGTTAACTATTAAGCTATCATGAGAAGCCAGAAGAAAATGAGTTCAGTCTTGGAAAGGGGGAGAGCGGGTGTTTCTATAATCAGCTGGCTTCATTTTTGAGTATTGATAGGAAGCTCAGATATGTAACTTCAATTTTTAAAGAATTGTCCCTCTGAAAGTGAAGCTCTATATTCTCTCTCTCTCTCTCTCTCTCTCTCTCTCTCTGTGTGTGTGTGTGTGTGTGTGTGTGTGTGTGCCTGAGAAATGAGTAAAGAGACAGTATGGGAAGTAGACAAAGACAGAGAGGCACTACAGAGAAAGAGGTTAACTATATATTGGAAGAGAGTGCTTGGAGGGAAGGAGAGGTATGAAAGATATATAGCCAGGACCTAGCCAAAGATGTGGGGACTGTCCCAAAATCCATGTGAAAGAATGTTCCATGTGATTGGGATGACTCAGAAGGTATCAGGGTGCTGGAAAGAAGTGACTGGAGTGCTCAGCACTGCAATATCTCTATCACACCTTCCAAGGCTCAGGGTCCATTGCGGAAGAGGTGGCGGAAAGAATGTAAGAGCCAAAGTAAGGGTAGGACTCCTTACAACGTGCTCCTCCAGACACAAAATGGCCTGGATATCCATGACCTCATAGTGCCTGACACTACCTACACAAGACCATCATAAGAGGAGGAAAAGATGGGGCTGGAGAGATGGCTTAGTGGTTAAGCGCTTGCCTGTGAAGCCTAAGGACCTTGGTTTGAGACTTGATTCCCCAGGACCCACGTTAGCCAGATGCACAAGGGGGTGCACGTGTCTGCAGTTTGTTTGCAGTGGCTGGAGGCCCTGGAGCGCCCATTCTCTCTGTTTCTCTGCCTCTTTCTCTCTCTGTCTGTCCCTCTCAAATAAATAAATAAAAATAAAAAATATTTTTAAAAAAAGAGGAGGAAAAGATGATATCAAAACAAAAGAGATACTGATTGAGAGGGGGAGGGAATACGATGGAGAGTGGAGTTTCAAAGGGAAAAGTGGGGGGAGGGAGGGCATTACCATGGGATACTTTTTATAATCATGGAAGTTGTTAATAAAATTTGGAAAAAAAAAAAGAATGTTCCCAGTGATCTGTTGGGTCATACTGGAGTAAGGGTCTATACAGGTGAATGAAAACACTGTCCTTTGAGACGAGATCAAATGTAATAGCAGAGAAATTATCCTCAAGGTCAATTACAGCCAAGTCAGCAGTCTGTGCTGGAGAGGAAGGAGGCTGGAGTCAGGGTTAGGGACCTTGGGCGCGACACATCACGTGGCTGCATCCATGCCATCAATGTCCATGATAGAGACGGAAGAAGGAAAAATTTGCCCCAGACATTCACTGGAAACCAAATGTCCATCCCCAGTGTCTACTAAAAACGGGATCAGCTTACCAGCCCCTGCGATATTCACCCGAGGTTAAGTCTTGAGGCCAGTGGTCAGAAGGGCCTCTGGACTGGGAGGGACCCTGCCCATCTTTGGTGGCCAATCCTAAGAGGTCAGGAGTGGAGAATCCTGGCTCCAGGCTAGGATTTGAGGTAGCTGGCCTCTGCCCAGATTCAAGAGGACAATCTGATCCCCAATGCCACATGCTGTGATACACCAGACATGGGATTTTCGGTGCTTATAGATTCCAACAGGCTCTAGACCAATGGCCCACTTGGCCACCCTTGAAGTAGGATCCTGGATTCCATCCGTTGCGAGGGGGAGATCTTCTCTGGCTGTTTTGTATAGCAGTAGCTATTGGCTGCAATTCGACCTGACCTCTTTTCCACTTTTGGTATTTAAGTCCTTCCTATTGTGAGAGACTGTTAATGTGGTCTTTCTGAGGGGTGTGTGGGCCATCCTCTAGTTTTTGACATTTATTCTTAATACCCGAGAAAGTGTGTTTGAGGGGTAATTGAGAAGCAGGCCGTTCCACGGAAAGAACTGCTCTTTGGAGTACGTGAGTGCAAGAGAACAGGTTGGGACTAGGAAGAGATGCAACATGGGGGTGTCAGGAGCAGGGTGTTTGGAAGATCGCCCACAACAGCGTGCACAGCCAGAGGACACGCCCTCAGGGCTTAGAGAAAGGCCAGCCCGGCCAGAAGAGACACCAAAACAGGGCAGGGAGACCGAAAGCCAGGGCTGTGAAGTTCCTCATTCCGTGACTGTAATTACAGGGTTTCAAAGATATTTTAATAGGGCCTAGACAGATGGCTCAGATGGTTAAGGCACTTGCCCACAGAGCCTAATGACCTGGGTTTGATTCCCCAGGACCCAAGTAAAAAGCCAGATTTGCACAAAGTGGCGCATGTGTCTGGAGTTCACTTTCAGTGGCTGGAGGCCCAGGCATGCCCATTCGCTCTGTCTGTGTCTCTCCTCTATCTTTCTGTGCTTGCAAATAAATAAATAAAGATATTTTAATAGCATTTAAAAGTTTACCCAATCTAATTGGACTGACGGCCCACTCTATGGGAGGGAACATGTGCCTGGTACTGAAAACCTAATCAGAAGTCTATGGCAGGGGAGTTCATGAGCCTTGGGGGTATACAGCCTGCTCTTGTCTGGATAAATACATATATTACTCTTACCAAATTGCCCTGAAAGCACTACACTTACTGTTCATACTCATATATTAATGCTACTCTCACTTCTGGTTAGAGAAGCTTCTCTTTTCAGATGGCAATGACCCCTGGGATGACCCAAAAGGCACCATAGTGCTGAGAAGAAGTGACAGAGGAGGAATGTCCAGCACTGAAACATCTCTATCACACCCTCCAAGGCTCAGGGTCCATTGCGGAAGGGGTGGTGGAAAGAATGTAAGAGCCAAAGGAAGGGTATCACTCCTTACATACAACTGCAGAACAGAATTTGGCCTCGATATCCAAGACCTCGCAGTGCCTAACAATACCTACACAAGACCCTCATAATAGGAAAAAAAGATGATGACATCAAATTAAAAGAGAGACTAACGGAGAGGGAGGGGATATGACGGAGAACAGAGTTATGAAGGGGAAAGTGGTGGAGGGGAGGAAAATACCATGGTTTGTTGTCTGTAAGTATAGAAATTGTCAATTAAAAAAAAAAAAATATATATATATATATATATATATATATATATATATATATATATATATATTTAATTTATCCAAAGTGTAGATAATGCCAGGGGGCATGAAATTGTACAATTAAAATATGCGCAATTTATTACACATTAATTATACCTCAACGTGTCTGTTAAAGGAAATAAAAAACAAATACAATTGCTAGTAAACTCTTATACTTAGAAATAGTGGTTTGTGTCAGGATTAGAGCTGGGAGGTAACCCTGTCATTAGACACTTAGGATAAGGAGAAGACGAACAACAGAGAAGAATGGAAGGGGCTGGAGAGATGGCTTAGCAGTTAAGGCACTTGCCTGCAGAGCCTAAGGACCCAGGTTCGATTTCCCAGTACCCACATAAAACCAGATGTGCCAGGTGGTGCATCTGGAGTTCATTTGCACTGGCTAGAGGCCCTGTGTGACCATTCTCTCACTGCCTCTTTCTCTCGCTCTTCGATAAATAAATAGATAAAATGTTTTTTAAAAACAGAAAAGAAAAGAAGCCAAACTTGGAAAGAATATGATCAAAACAATCCCAAGCTACATTCAGAAACAGAGCCAAGGTTCGAAAATTTTGTTCTAGGCAACACACAGCAATGTGTAGAGGCAGACTGCATGTGTGAGGCCCACAGTGAGGGCGGCCACAGCTAAGACCCGCTGAGCACTGAGACCCACCGGAGTGTAAGCAAGCGATCCGGGGATCCACTAAAGACAGCATCAGTGTGGGGGGGAGAGCTTCTCCCTTGTGAAGCACACTGACAAGCAGACCTGGCACCATGAATGATGACGTCATCACACATCATCACTAGACTCACAAGCGGACCTGACATTGTGAATGATGACGTCATCACACGTCATCACTAGACTCACAAGCAGACCTGACATCGTGAATGATGACATCATCACACATCATCACTAGACTCACAAGCGGACCTGGCACTGTGGATGATGACGTCATCACACATCATCACTAGACTCACAAGCGGATCTGACATTGTGAATGATGATGTCATCACACATCATCACTAGACTCACAAGCGGACCTGGCACTGTGAATGATGATGTCATCACTCATCATCACTAGACTCACAAGCAGACCTGGCACTGTGAATGATGACGTCATCACACATCATCACTAGACTCACAAGCGGACCTGGCACTGTGAATGATGACGTCATCACACATCATCACTAGACTCACAAGCGGACCTGGCACTGTGAATGATGACATCATCACACATCATCACTAGACTCACAAGCGGACCTGGCACTGTGGATGATGACGTCATCACACATCATCACTAGACTCACAAGCAGATCTGACATTGTGAATGATGATGTCATCACACATCATCACTAGACTCACAAGCGGACCTGACATTGTGAATGATGACGTCATCACACATCATCACTAGACTCACAAGCAGACCTGGCACTGTGAATGATGACGTCATCACACATCATCACTAGACTCACAAGCAGACCTGGCATCGTGAATGATGACGTCATCACACATCATCACTAGACTCACAAGCGGACCTGGCACTGTGAATGATGACGTCATCACACATCACTAGACTCACAAGCGGACCTGACATCGTGAATGATGACGTCATCACACATCACTAGACTCACAAGCGGACCTGACATCGTGAATGATGATGTCATCACACATCACTAGACTCACAAGCGGATCTGACATTGTGAATGATGATGTCATCACACATCATCACTAGACTCACAAGCAGACCTGGCACCGTGAATGATGATGTCATCACACATCATCACTAGACTCACAAGCGGACCTGGCACCGTGAATGATGATGTCATCACACATCATCACTAGACTCACAAGCAGACCTGGCACCGTGAATGATGACGTCATCACACATCACTAGACTCACAAGCGGACCTGGCACCATGAATGATGACGTCATCACACATCACTAGACTCACAAGCGGACCTGACATCGTGAATGATGACGTCACCACACATCACTAGACTCACAAGCGGACCTGGCGCTGTGGGTGATGACATCATCACACATCACAGCTGTGGACAGGCAAGTCCACACCCAGTGGAGGCAGCAGGCACAGGCCTCAAGCATTGCAGTGTGACCCTGAAGCACATGCTTGAAATAATTCAGGGAATGAGGGATGTATTTCTGGATCAAGGTTGTCTTTTCCCATAGGCAGTTGTCTAGGGATTGGCTCACCAAATCATAGATGCCAACTTACCTGCCCTGGCAGGACTAGAATCTGCTTTTGAGCCACTTTCATCCAAGATGGTGGGAAACAACAGCGTCTCGTTTCTTCCTCGTCAGGTGTCTTCTACACGCCTAGTCTGAGGATGAGGCTTCTTCCATTTGGATGTCTGGTTCATCAAATCGGGCCTGAGACACATGTATAAGTCCCTTCTCCTCCCCTTATCTTCTTGATTTTTCACTTTATTTTTTATTTTTTTTGTTTATTTTTATTTATTTGAGAGTGACAGAGAGAGAAAGAGGCAGAGAGAGAGAGAGAGAGAGAGAGAGAGAGAGAATGGGTGCGCCAGGGCCTCCAGCCACTGCAAACGAACTCCAGACGTGTGTGCCCCCTTGTGCATCTGGCTAACATGGGTCCTGGGGAATCGAGCCTCGAACCAGGATCCTTAGGCTTCACAGGCAAGTGCTTAACCTCTAAGCCAACACTTCAGCCCCACTTTATTTTTTTTAAAGATTTATTTTTAATTATTTATTAGAGACAGAAAGAGGGAGAGGGAGTGAGAATTGGTGCATCAGGCCCTCCAGCCACTGCAAACAAACTCCAGGTGCATGCACCACCATGTGTATCTGGCTTACGTGGGACCTGGAGAATTGAACCTGGGTCCTTGATGCTTCACAGGCAAGTGCCTTAACCTCTAAGCCATCTCTCTAGCTCTTATGTTTTTTTATTTAGAACATATATACCTTTTTAACTTTTTTTGTTTTCTTATTAACAACATACCCTTATCCTCTTCTTGCCTGTTTCCTTCTTCCCTTTACCCACAGGCTTCTAAGACTTCTATTCATTCCCCATGTGAGGGGAACTCTTCCCTGGCCATTTCCTCTCCCTTCCCAGCAACAGCAGAGCAGGGAGGAATTTCTCTTTCCTGCTTCCTGTCTTCACACTCTCCTTAAGAAATTCTCCTCACTTACCCTTCCCTGTCGGCCATGGCTTTTTTTTTTTTTTTTTCATTCTTCGATAACTTGGACAAGGACCTGACGCCGTGGCTCACGAGTCTGGGTCTCTTGCATCTCTATGGGTATCTAATCTCTCCCGGGGCCCCAACCCTGGATTATGAGAACCATACAAGCGCAGGTGTAAATTAGGGCTTTCAGAGGATGACGTAAGTGCATTTTCATGAATGGGGTCTCCTTTGTACTCAAAGACTGGAAAACGTTCAACTATGATCTGTGAAATTCACTTCTTCTCCGGATGCACACGTTCCAGACCACAGCACTGAGGAAGTGACTGACATCGCCATGGCCTACCATGTGATGGCTTATTCAAGGGCTTTGAGGCTGTCGGTTTCCCTCTAATATAAGACTCAAAGCATCTTTATTTACCTACAGATCTAGGGCGTTCGAATAGCGTGTGCCACCTTCCATATAACTACTTTTAGTTAAGAATTATCATAAATCTGCAGAAAATAGACCTAGATGTTCCTTCATTCCACCAAACGGCGCCAATAGTGTGAACAGCCACATCCTGGGAGACGCTGAAGACAACGCTTAGTAATAAGAGTCCAAAGACAGCCATGGAGGCTAATCAGTGTTGCTCCTGACTGCAGTGCTCAGCCCTGTTAGTCTGCACATGGTAAATGCTAAATGAACTCATGAGTATACAAGTAAGTTACCGAGTGTCTGACACAAGATTTTCTCCTGAATTCGAGTAAGGAATCATGCTAAAATAGTAATATTTTGTGAGAAAGAAAACCTAGAAGAAAATGAAGAGTTAAACATAGAGAAAAACAGGGCTGGAGGGATGGCTTAGCAGTTAAGGCCTTTGTCTGCAAAGCCAAAGGATCCAGGTTCAACTCCCCAGGACTCACGTAAGCCAGATGCACAAGGGGGCGCATGCTTCTGGAGTTTGTTTGCAGTGCTTGGATGCGCTGACACACCCATTCTCTTTCCCTCTCTCTGCCTCTTTCTCTCTCTCCAATAAATAAATAATTTTTTTTTTAAAGTTAGAAGACCATGCAAGACAACATAGGTTATGAGACAGGAAGTCAGGAGCAGCCCAGGGGCAGCAGAGATTCAGACAATGATTAAACCAGAGCTGCCAGGCACATCTGAAGCTTAGAACCTTTGAGTTTCTCTCAGCTTGACTGAGCTCATTCTTTGATCTGTAAACACATCTCACTAGTCCGCCAGCCAAATAAATGCTAATGGAAATATTGGCTCTGCTTGATTTTTTTTTTTTTTGATGTTAAACATTTGAAATGCATTTCCATCTGAAAGGACACAACTCCAATCTAAATGGCAGAATCAGACTTACTTCAAACAAAATCAGAGCTAATGTCATCCATGAGATGCACTAAAAGTTGAATAGCAAAATGAGGGATAAATTGTTTTTGGCTTCAGGGAAGAAAAAAAAAAAACCTATGCAATGGATGAAAAATTATATATTCTGAGCAGAGAATTTACAGAGCAAATATCATCTTGAGTGCTTTTATGAGTGTGTTTAATTGACGCTCAGCCTTTACTGAGTTCAAACGAGACATACAAAGACGAGAGCAAAGACAGGCCATGGACAACTTGGGTCTCTTGCAAGCTGAAGTTGTAAGGCGAGGGGAGTAATGAGTAACGAGAAAGCCATTCTACAGAGGGGAGGGAGGGCAAAGGGAGGTGAGGACTGAGGCTTGCACAGTTCTGGAAAGTTCTACAGAGGGAGGTGCGTTCATATTTTCCCATCACCACCTTGACCTCCTTCAGGAGGCAAGCATCTATGTTTTTGGATTTTTCTGGAATTTCTTCATAGCCTTTCAATGTTTAACATTTTGGTCTATATGAGTTTGCATGACATAGCCATTCCCCCCCCCTTGTGAATAACAATGGGTCTGTCACTGAGATCAAGTTTTCCAGAGATCAGGTGGCCACAAGCAGACTTGACCCATCATATGACAAGTTTCTTCAAAAAAAAAAAAAATGCAGTAGTCATGAGCAATATTTCCCTGCCATTGAGCTTTGCCGTCCTGTCAGACACAAACTCCTTAACTTCTTGTTTTCATATTAAACCAAAACATAAGCCATTAGTTGAACAAATTTATTTATGTATTGGCGGAACATCAACTTAGTGTCAGGTCCTGCCTTAGAGATCGTGGCGTAAAGACGTTAATGATACATGCTTACTGCCTTTAAGGATTTCCCATAGGAGAGAGCTGTCTTGTTGATAATCTAGAATAAGCAAGTAGAAACCTGCTCAAACTGGCTCAAGAGAAGCACAGCACCATTCCGTGGGTGTTAAAGGACGGGCAGTTTGATCCCCCAAATAGTTGAGAAAGAAGACAGAGAACTCAAACAGACACACACTCCTCTTTCATTTTCTTGACCTCCTATCTCTCTATCTTGGTTTTTTTTTTTACAGATGTCTGCACGTTGAGGTTTTACATACTCATTAAAGAAAATGGTTTTTCCCAAACCAACACAAATTGCTCATCCACGTGGTCAGCAAACGACTCTAGAACCTCTACATTCTGAACACGAATCCTGGAAGCAAGGCAGTGACTGATTTAGCGTGGGTAGGCGTGTCCGTACATGTCACCAGGAGGCAGCGTTATGCGACTCAATCGTTTCTACAGGGGCAACGTGGTATACTCAGGACAAAGCCCCACAGGCACTCTGAGGCTCAGGGACCACTGAGGAAGGGGGCAGAAAGAATGTAAGAGCCAGGGGACAGGTGAGCAGTGCTGTCTTCCAGACGCGAAGTGGCCATTGCGTTCATGACCTCACCACAACCGTCACTACGTACACAAGACCAGAACCATGTTGGGCTCAATGACATTGCATCATGGATGGTAGGGGAAGGCTGAAAAGAAAAATTAAAGTAGAAGATGGGCTAGTTAGAAAGAAGGAGTTCAGTAGAGGGGGGTGAGAGAGGGGACAAAAAGGGTGAAGGGAGAGATTATGATCAAAATGCACTATGTATAGGGAAGTGTTTATTTTTGGACATTGAAGTGACTCAACCCATGCCTGGGAACTGGTAGGTGAATCAAGTTCAGTGCAATTGAAGCGTCATTCGCTGTATCCTAGATGCACAAGGAGTCATTGATTGTTGCTTCATCTCAGACTTTCCAGAACTTGTGCGGATTTCATGTTTGTTCTCCTTTTCAGGTCTAAGGGAAAGAACGTGAAACTGTTGGGAAATAAATTTTGGTGCAGGGACCATGCAGTGGGTGGGAGGTGATTATTGCCAGGTGTAAACTAGCCAAGTGTGATATAAAGAGGTAAGATTTCAGAGACCCACAATGTGAGACCGTGGGACACACGCAGGACTAGCTCATCATAGCACGCTACAAATTAAATACACTTTGGGTAAAGTTCTAACAAACAAACAAACAAACAAGAAAAGCTAGGGGAACCCAGAGTCAAGAAAAAGAAATCATGGATTTTCAATGAAGGGAAAGGAAAGGTGTAGCAGACAGCTTCGGGTTCGCTGAGATGAACTTCCAGACCAGGCACAGTTATGGAGGAAGGGATTTATTGAAGCTTACAGATCCAGGGGAAGTTCCATAATGGCAGAAGAAACTGGCCTGCCTTCACAGGACCAAGCAGAGAGAGAACAGTACAAGCCTAGAGGTCAAAAGCCACAGCACACTTCAGGAACTCCAGCTAGGCACACGTTGCATATCCTTAGATTGAAATCTCAAACCCACCACCACACCTTAAGATCCACACAATGGCATTGCCTCCAGCCAGGTGGCTAGAGATGCAAACTACAAACAAATAAACAACTGAATATATTGAGGGCCATCTATTCTATTCAAGCCACCACAAAAGATAATACAATCTGACCAAACAAATCATTTGAAGGGACAGAGAAAAATGAAAAAAGTCACTCTAAATAGAAAAGTAACTAAGGAATTCACAAGGAGGAATGAGAGAGTTGGTCAGTGAATAGGTGGATTGGGCCTAAATGTAGTGTTTTAGGGAAAGATAGGACAGGACTCAACAAGGACCTTAAATGCAAAATGCTTGAATTAATCTTATAGATATCCAAAGATTTTTTAGTAAATCAAGCCTGAAATTTTATTATTTATTTATTTGCACACAGAGAGATGAGAAACAGAGAAAGAGAGAGAGAGAGAATGAGAATGGTCACACCGGAGTTTCTAGCCACTGCAAACCAACTCCAGATGCATGAGCCACTTTGTGCATCTGGCTTACGTGGATATTAGGGAATTGAACCTGGATCATTAGGCTTTGTAGGCAAGTGTCTTAACCGCTGAGCCATCTCTCCAGCCCAAACCTGAATTCTAAAAAGAAAACTATGATGTCAGGTAGGGAGTATAGATTGGAGACAGGAGACACAGAGAGATTGTGTAGGAGTCTGTCATCATTTGCCAATCAAAAGAGAACAAAACCAGGAGATAGGCCAGGCGTGGTGGCGGACACCTTTAATATCAGCACTTGGAGGAGGCAGAGGTGGGAGGATCATTGCGAGTTCGAGGCCAGCCTGGAACTACAGAGTCAGTTCCAGACAGGGTTGGAGTAGTGGCAGTATGGCCCGTAGCAACCTTGGGGCGGAGAGCAGAGGTATGCGGTTTGATTACTGCATATATGGCAGCGAGATGTGCAGAGATCAGGATGTGATGATAGAAGATATCAGATAAGAATGTGGGGAAACCTTGTCTGCCCTCCTCCCCTCATAGAAAAAAAACTCCCACTGAGCACTGAGGAGAGAAACATGGCATAGCCTTCCTCCACAGATGAGCAGCTTCACAGGACGAGCTTGGAGTGTCCCAGAGCACTTTCAAGGGCTCAGTGACGTCAACGCCATTCTCACAATAAAACCAAGGAATAAAACCATTCCTTTGCGGGCCGGTTGGTACTTACTCAGACCTCTCTGGAACGATGAGTAACCGTGATCAGTGTGTGTGTGGATGCGCTGGGGGTGGAGGGGCACAACATTTTTTTTTAATTTTATTTTTTTTAATTTTTATTTATTTATTTGACAGAGAAAGAGGGAGAGAGAGAGAGAGGGGGGGGGGAGGGAGAGAATGGGTGCACCAGGGTCTCCAGCCACTGCAAACGAACTCCAGACGCATGTACCCCCTTGTGCATCTGGCTAACGTGGGTCCTGGGGAATCGAACCTGGGACCTTTGGCTTTGCAGGCAAACGCCTTAACCACTAAGCCATCCCTCCATCCCAGAACAATTACTTTTAATGGCAGAAAGTAGGAAAAGTCATTGATATGTCTCTGGATTTCACATTTCAACTAGCTTTAAAGAAACTGTCAAGCACTGAGTATTGACGTAGTAGTAGAGGATTACCCCAAAGTGTCGCCCTTGTCCAGCTACAGACCTATGTGACACCCCATTAATACTTCTAATTTAATGCAAATGACATTTCCCAGTAGCTTGCCTGCTGAGAGAGATCAACAGTAGACCAATACCACTTTCTTCACAGACGGGTTTATTTTGGAAAATAACTATTTTCTTGAAATGTCTGCTATTACCTTAACATGTTAATGGAGTATTGTTCTTTTAAATTATTAATATAGTATATAAATATTTGAAAAAAATAGCTGCCTTGACTTCTTTTTTTGGGTGTGATGTGTACATGTGGTAATTTCACTCGTGTGTGGACACGCATACACTCTGTGCCCACACATATAGAGGCAGGGGGATGTTGGATGTCCTTCATTTCTCTTCTCCTTATTTCCCTGAGACAGAGTTTTTCAGTCAGACTGGCTGCCCAGGGAGCCCCAGTGATCTTCCTGTCTCCCCTCCCTCAACCATGGCTACACTGACATTTGTGGCTATGTGCAGCTCTGTGTTCTGGCGCCGGGAATCAAACTCAGGATCTCATACCCGCTCAGCAAGTATGCTCATGGAGAGATGGCTTAGTAGTTAGGGTGCTTGCCTGCAAAGCCAAAGGACCCAGGTTCGATTCCCCAGGACCCACATAATGCCAGATGCCCAAGGTGGCGCATGCATCTGGAGACCCTGGTGCACTCATTCTCTCTTTCTATCTGCCTCTTTCTTTCTCTCTGTGTCTCTCAAATAAATAAGTCAAAATGAAAAGTACTTTACAGAAAACGAAAATGTTTTTTTTTTGTTTGTTTGTTTGTTTTTCGAGGAAGGGTCTCACTCTGGCTCAGGCTGACCTGGAATTCACTATGTAATCTCAGGGTGGCCTCGAACTCTCCGCGATCCTCCTACCTCTGCCTCCTGAGTGCTGGGATTAAAGGCATGTGCCACCACGCCAGGCTCGAAAATGTTTTAATACTCTGAATGACAAGGAAGAAAGAAAGAAAGAAAGAAAGAAAGAAAGAAAGAAAGAAAGAAAGAAAGAAAGAAAGAAGAGAGAGAGAGAAGGAGGGAAGGAGGGAGGGAGGGAGGAAGAGAGGAAGGAAGGAAGGAAGGAAGGAAGGAAGGAAGGAAGTAAGGAAAAGGGCTCTTTAGACCAGACTTGAGAAGCTCAGCCTTGTCCTTCCTTATTTCCTGCTGGGCATGGGTTTCCTAAAGCAACTACATTGAGGCAGAGCGTCTCCTAAGACATGAAAGCCAGGTTTTCTCTTAAGTCTTCTGTCTTAGAAACCCTTTGTGTTCTTTAAACTAGTGAGAAGCAGGAGTTTTTATTTTTTTTCTTTCTACCATTTTTGCCTGTTCTGGAAAAATCCAACTGCAAATCTAGTCGATATCTAATATGTGATATTAGCATGTTTGGTTCTAAGAGCAAAAGAAAAAAAGAAAGGTGTTTTCCTCTTCCGCCCCCCCCCCGCCCCCCCCCCCCCCACAGATGAGGGATCCAGGGTGCCTCCCAAACACACCCAACACAGCTCACACTGCCCTGAGTCAGAATGAAAGAGACAGATACTCATCTCCCTGAAACCCGGACCACTTCCTGCTAGAGGTGCGCTAGGAGCCAGGAGCCCGGAGCCAGGTGGTGCGCCCCGGTGCCCTGCGGGAGTCTTAGTGGGCAGTGAGCTCACAGGCAGGGCCCAAGCAAGGCCTGGCAATGCCGGGTAGGGGATTAGTCAGTAGAACAAGCAGGTAACAGGTGAGAAAACAGGAAGCGGCCTGGGGCTACGCATTTCAGCTCCAAGGTGTTCAATTCACCCTCTTAGCATAAGCACTGGTGCCTCTCGGGTGTCTGATTTTTGCTTTCGGAATTCAAGATTTCAGTCGCACCTGCGGTGGAATAATAGATAAGTGAGCATTTGGTGTTCACCAGTCCGGTGGAGTTCTTCCCGCCTTAGGACTCACACGAGTGCTGCAAAGATTTGGGGAGCTGCTCAAAACAACCATGGGACAAATAAATACCTGGTGAATTACAGAAACACCTGCTTCCTTCAGCGGAAAAGCAGGGGCAGGGAGAATTCTGCTCTCTGCCAGGTGGCTGGACTTCTGGAGGGAAAAGGCAGATCCCAGGACGATGCTTATTTTTATTTATTTATTTATTTGAGAGCGACAGACATAAAGAGAAAGAGGCAGACAGAGAGAGAATGGGCGCGCCAGGGCCTCCAGCCACTGCAAACGAACTCCAGACGCGTGCGCCCCCTTGTGCACCTGGCTAACGTGGGTCCTGGGGAATCGAGCCTCGAACCGGGGTCCTTAGGCTTCACAGGCAAGTGCTTAACCGCTAAGCCATCTCTCCAGCCCGTTAGTCTGTTCTTAAAACGACTGCCTAGGGAAAGCTGTGCAGACTTAAGACTGAGAGGATGGGATAACACGGTCATAGCAGACAGTAGAGGAAGAGGCATGCCAGGTCTTTATTACAAATCACAGGAGAATGAAAGGTGCCTCTCTCTCCCCCTCTCTCTGTCATTCTCCTTCTCTATCTTTCTTGCCCTCTGTGTCTTCCTCTCTTCCCTCCCCACTCTCTCCCTGTCTCCCTTTCTCTCTCTCTCTTTACCTCTCTCTGTCTTTATCTCTCTCCACCTCTCCCTCTCTCTGTCTTCCCCTCTGTCTTTATCACTCTCTCCATTTCCCTCTCTCTCTCCCTTTTCCTCTCTGTATGTCTTTATCCCTCTCTCTCTCCCTTTCCCTCTCTCTTCCCCTCTCTGTCTTTATCTCTCTCACCCTTTCTCTCCCCCCTCCCGTCTTCATCTTTATCTCTCTCTCCCTTTTCCTCGCTCTTTCCCTCTCTCTGTGTCTTTATCTCTCTCTCTCCCTTTCCCTCTCTCTTCCCCTCTCTCTATGTCTTTATTTCTCTCTCCCTTTTCCTCTTTCTTTATTTCTTTCTCCTTTTCCCTCTCTCTGTCTTTATTTCTTTCTCCCTTTTCCTCTCTCTTCCCCTCTCTCTATGTCTTTAGCTCTCTCTCCACCTCTCCTCACAGTCACCCTCTTTCCCTTTCCCTCTGTCCCCCTCCTCCTCTCTCTTTCTCCACACCACATCACACACACACACACACACACACACACACCTCTTCGCCATGCATAAATAGTACCTCGGGGATAATCATACCTTGAGACTAGGTTCTTTGGGACGAGCGAGTTTCTAACCTGGTCATTCTGAGATTATTTCTGTCCTTTCTCCACCCACTCAGGAATGGCACAGAGGGGCGCACACCTGGCAGCCTGGGAGCCATGGTTTAAGGCTTGGGGCTCCCCAGCTGAGACCCAGTGTCCCGGAGAACCAGGGGACGTGGGTTTAAGGCTTGGGGCTCCCCATTTGAGGCCCAGCGCCCCTAGAGGACCAGGGAGAAGTGAGTTCTCCAACAGGGGACCACCTGTCACTTTCCTGTGGGCCGGTCACAAACTGTAGGGGACAACACTGGTGCAGGAGGGTCTGGCAGGTTAGGGAAGGTCTGGGGCGCAGTGTCCCATCCCCTAGGTCAGGACGGGGGTGGGGGGTGGGGGGATGGGTGTAGGGACCAGGAGGACCCAAGTGTGCAAGGGCAGGGGACGTCAGGGGACAGGGCTTGGCTGGGCGTGGCAGATCCGGAGTTTGCCCCGGCGGGCGGGCGGGCCGGGGCGGGCAGGAGGGGCGGGCCGGGGCGGGCCCTGACTCTGCCCGGGGCTGCGGGGCCACTTTCCCTCGCTCTCTTCCAGCCGGGGAGAGAAGCGATCGGGGCCAGCGTGCCCACTGCCTGTGCGTTCTGGGAGCGCCGCGCGCCCTGCACAACCCCGGAGCGTCCACGGGCGGGTCCCCAGCGCGCTGCCCAGGATGGAACCCGGACCGATGCCACTGCTGATGCTGCTGCTGGCGCTCGGGCAAGGTAAGCCCGGGGTCCCCCTCCCGTCCTTGGCGTGGGGCCGGGGAGCCCAGGGGAGGGATCCGGAGGCGAGCTGAGCTGTGTGCACCGAGTCCACGTGGAGCCGGGCTCGCAGCCACCCGAGCGGCTGCTGGAAGATGCGCGCGCGCACACACGGATTGGGGATTTGAGGGTGGTCCCCATCCCTGCCTCCCCACATCCCCTGGTTCCCCGGTCGAGGCAGGTGCACAGGATCTGCAACCCTCCCTCCCCCATTCTCCCCATGAACTAGCTTGCAGCTCCTCAATACTGCCTGGTGGGGCTTTTCAGGAAACTCGAAATACTTTTTTTTTTTTTCTTCGTCCCAGTGGCTTGCACAATGTCGCCTATTCTTATTTCAGGATGCAGCTCTGGGGTCTCTTTCCATAGGAGACAGAGACATCAAGTGCTTCTTAAATCCTTGGCAGAGGGAATTTCTTCCTTCCCTTCTTCCTGCTTCCTCTTATTGTTCCAAGGTCGTCTGGGCAGAGTGGTCACTAAATGCAGTCCTTCCCACTTTCTGGGTCCTTGGATGCATGAGGCCCGAAGTAGCCAGAGGGGCCGGGGCAGCTCTTACTGCATGGTCTCACTTCCTCTGCACTGGAAGGAACCCGGGTTCTGTCTGCTTTTTCTCACCACTTTAACTCCCAGCCAAGTGTGTGCCCAAGTTTAAGAACTTGAGTTGACTTGAGGAGAGGAGGCAAGCTTGCATCTGGACGTCTGAGCAGCTATCAAAACAATGTGCACGGTCAATGGTTTTCAAGTGTTTTGACAGACAAATACTCCTCCAAACTGTCCCCTAGGGGGTGACTCTTTAAACTGGAGGAAAAATAACCAGTCTGTCGTTCACGGATAAGAGAGAAATGGTGTCAGCGCCTGGCTCCTCCAAGCAGATACAGGGCAGGTTAAGGGTTAGGCGGCAAACTTAACACACAGTCAGTACCTGGGAACACATCGGTTGGTTTGAGGGGCCATCAAGTGTCACCTAGATAGATAGAAGGTATCAGACAAAGTTGGATTGGGCACTGAAAATCAGTGCTGGGAACTCTACCACCTTCCAGAGAGAGAGAGAGAGAGCTAATAGAAATATAAATTCAAGCTCTTCCTCTCTCTAATTGCCGGTATTCAAAGAAGCTATGGAAACACAACATGGGTTTCTAATCCCTGAAGTGTTGAGGCTTGCTTGGTAAAGAGCAGTGAGGAACACCCGGGCGGAATGCGTCCCCGCAGGGCATGAAGTCAGGTCCCCGGATTCTCGTCTGGAGCTCAGCGCGCGTTAACAGACATGACTCAATGTAAGCAGGCAGCTGCGAGTTCAAATGACATCCATGAGAACAGCTCAGGTATTTACGCCCTCTGCCTGGTCCAGGTACTTGAATATTCAAAGAAGTTGCCTCTAATTGATATAAAATTATATAATAATGCTTTGTCATTGGGGATAACAGTTGAGGTTTTAAGGAGAGTAGCATGGTTTTTTGTTTTTATAGTGTGAGTATCTGAGGTTAAGTAAACATCTATAGGCCAACAGTATTTACATTTTTCATGGCATCGCATTAGCTGATGAAATTTGGAGGTGTCATCTTTGCACACACGTACATTAATGGCTCCTTATGGATGATATATACATGTGCAGTTGTGGCACGCATGCACACACAAAAATTAAAGTTTTTAACATATGTATGTGTGTGTGTGCGCGCGCGCACGCGTGCGTGTGTGTGTGTGTGTGTTTATTCTCCCAGCATTCAGGCAAACAAATTCCCCTTACATCTCATTTTAACACTTAAATTCCAGTTTACTTTCCATAAGCCTGCTCGCAGCTGTGGAAGAGAAGGGCGTATTTGGTGGTTTTGTTCCATATTTATCATTTTTCCTACTTCCCAGGCAGGCTGAGGGTGACAAGAGGTATCACAAGAGGCTGAGAGAGCCTGTCCGCCAAGTTAACATCCTTGCAAGAAAGGCAGCTGTCACAACAGTGTGAATGAGGTCACTTTCTCCAGGTAGTGGATCCTTGCGCCTGTATTCCAGAATGTCTTACTTCCTAATTGCCCTGAAGCCCTCTAAGCAGTTGGCCCTCTGAAGCGCACAATCTTCAGTTCGTAACTATTCTGTGTCCTACACCTTTTCCCTATTTGAGTTCCGCCTGAAACACCCTCCACTTCTGGCTTCTGTTCCTGCTGATTTTCTTCTATTTCCTGACCTTGTCTAGGCCTCTTCAGTGGCTCATCCTTGGCCTGTTTCCAGTTGGCGTTGACGGCGCTCCGTCCATTTGTGGAGCTCTGTCCTGAATCCTCCTCTTCATTCTATCAGATTTTCCTGAGCCTGGCTCTCCAACCCAGCCTCACCCTTCTCTTGAGTTTGCTGGTTAGTAGCTCCTTTTCTTTTATTTATTTATTTATTTACTTATTTTTCTTTTTTTATTTGAAAGAGAAATAGGTGAGGGGGCGGGGAGAGAGAGTGAGAATGGGCGCACCAGGGCCTCCAGCCCCTGCTAAGGAACTCCAGACGCATGCGCCCCCTTGTGCATCTGGCTTATGTAGGTCCTGGGGAATTGAACCTGGGTCCTTTGGCTTTGTAGGCAAGTGTCTTGACCACTAAGCCATTTCTCCAGCCCGCAAGTTAGTATTTCTATCAGCCACCAAATATGTCCACCACGATGTTCTATAAGCACAACAAACTCAACATTTTTATTTATTTATTTATTTGAGAGTGACAGACAGAGAGAGAAAGAGGCGGAGAGAGACAGAGAGAGAGAGAGAGACAGAGGGAGAGAGAATGGGCGCGCCAGGGCATCCAGCCACTGTAAACGAACTCCAGACGCATGCGCCCCCTTGTGCATCTGGCTAACGTGGGTCCTGGGGAACCGAGCCTTGAACCAGGGTCCTTAGGCTTCACAGGCAAGCGCTTAACCGCTAAGCCATCTCTCCAGCCCACAAACTCAACATTTTCTAACCTGAATTCCACTCGTATCCCCAAAGGTTTTCTCCTGTCTGGTGTCCTGTGGTTTTCGGGCAGCATTGCTGTGCAGAGAGAAGAGGCTAGAAATCTGGGAGGCCTTTCCAGCCTCACACTCACCTCTGGGCGTGGGTAGTTAGTTCTTCCCACCGCTGCATGCACTCAGCCTCAGCTCTCATCTTCCGGGGTCTTTGAACTGCCTTTGCCAATCTCTTTCTTATCCCTTCCGTTTATTGCCCCCGTTGTCATCAATACTCTCTTTCTGAAACTCTTATCAGTGTCTAATCACTCCACTTTTGTATTTCACACACCTGGTGGTCCCCTCCACACCCGTAAACGGGGCAAAGTCCAAATTTTCCTGGCGTCATAAAAAGTCTTTTGCCATCTGGCCACGGCCTCCTTATCCAACTTTTTGTGTACCTCCCTTTTTCTGTATGTATGTAAGCACACACACAGACACACACACACACACACACACACAGCAGAGCTTGCAGATACACCTGTGTACACCATTTTATGTCTGAGTACATCTGGCCATATCATGCTTGATGTTAAAATATATTCCAGACTATTCCATCATCTTCGCTATATTGTTGCTTTTTCTCTTTCTCTTTTCAAGGAGAGAGAGAGAGACAGAAAGAAAATATAAATGAATGGGCACTACAGGGTCTCTTTCCACTGCGTATGAATTCCAGTTTGTGTATCTGGCTTTACATAGGTACTGGGGAACTGAACACAGGTTGTCAGGCTTTGCAAGCAAGTGGCCCAACCACTGAGCAATCTCTCCAGCCTACAGACAGGATTAAAAATATATTTTATTTATTTATTTGAGAGAAGGAAAGAGAGAGAGAGGAAGAGGTAGATAGAAACAGTGGGTATACCAGGGCCTCCAACCACTGCAAACGAACTCCAGGTGCATGGGCCGCCTTGTACATCTGGCTTATGTGGGTCCTGGGGAATGAAACCTGGGTCCTTAGGCTTTGCAGGCAAACGCCTTAACCACTAAGCCATCTCTCCAGCTCCCTACAGCCAGGTTTTTAAGTGAATGCTTCAATATTATCACTGCCTCTTCTTCTCATTGCTTCTCTTGGCATTTTTGGCTTGTGGGTGTGTGTGTGTCTAATGCGGAGTGTGTGCGTGGTGTGTACACATGCGTATCCTTGGAGTGCCCCGTGTGTTTGCACGTAGTGGCTGCAGTGTAAAGAAAGACATGTGCCGGGCGTGGTGGCACACGCCTTTAATCCCAGCACTCGGGAGGCAGAGGTAGGAGGATCACCGTGAGTTCGAGGCCACTCTGAGACTACCTAGTGAATTCCAGGTCAGCCTGGACTAGAGTGAGACCCTACCTCGAAAAACAAAAACAACAACAAAAAAAGAAAAAAGAAAGAAAGAAAGAAAGAAAGACATGTGTCCCGTTCCATCACTCTGACGCTGCCTCTAGTTTGACCTGCAGTCTCTTACTGACCGCTGGGCTTGCTATGTTTTCAGAGCTTTGGAGATTCCTGGGTCTCAGCCCTCCTCCAGGACTAGGGTTATAGGCATGCATGGCCATGCCAAGCGGTTTATAAGCATGTTAGAGACTCAAACTCGGGCCACCTGGGAAGCTCCCCTCAGGCCCTCAGTTTTGTGCAGGAAGGACACTTCACAGGTGAGTCATCTCCCCAGCCCTCCCCACATTTCCCGTGCTACCTGGACCACCTTGGGAAGTGACCACCAAGAGAGGTCGATTTCAACGCGAAGGGGCAGTTACCACAACTGTGTCAGTTCAGATGAATTCCTTCTGACGTGGGCGGTGAGTGTTCCCTGGCTTCTTGTGCTCACCATCCTGGCTCTCATTAAGAAGGGCATGCCTGCTCATGCAAACACATGAGCTGCTAATGATAGAATTTCAGACTTCCAGCAAAATAATGACATGCCGGTATATTTAAAAAAAAAAAATACAGGGCTGGAAAGATGGCTTAGAACTTAAGGCACTTGCTTGTGAAGCCAAAGGACCCTAGTTCGATTACCCAGTACCCACATGAGCCAGATGCACAAGGTGGCGCATGCATCTGGAGTTCATTTGCAGTGGCTAGAGGCTCTGGTGCACTCGTTCTTTCTATATATCTGCCTCTTTCTAATAAACAAACAAACATAAATATTTTAAAAAATATGGGGCTGGAGAGATGGCTCAGTGGTTAAGGCGCTTACCTGCAAAGCCTAACAACCTGGGTCCGATTCCCCAGTACCCAAATAAAGCCAGATGCACGAGTCACCTGCATCTGGAGTTCCATTGCAGTGGTTAGAGGCCCTCATTCCCTCTGTGTGTGTCTCTCTCCTTGCAAATAAATAAAGAAACCCACTTTTAAAAAATAAAAATGGGGCTGGAGAGATGGTTTAGCAGTTAAGTGCTTGCCTGTGAAGCCTAAGGACCCCGGTTCAAGGCTCGATTCCCCAGGACCCATGTAAGCTAGACGCACAAAGGGGGCACATGCATCTGGGGTTCATTTGCAGTGGCTGGAGGCCCTGGTGTGCCCATTCTCTCTCTCTCTCTCTGCCTCTTTCTCTGTCTGTCGCTCTCAAATAAATAAAAAAACTAAATAAAAAAATTTTAAAAACTAGAAATAAAAACAAATTTTAGGGAGATTGGGAAAAATAACAAAGGCCGAAAAGTTCCATAGCATCAGGCAAACACCATGGTCTTCTCTCCACCACCAATGCGGCTCAGCTGAAGACGTCAGGGGAAGATTCGTCACAACAGGCAGGAAGAGAGAGCACAGGTGCCTGTCCCTCCGGGAAGACAAGCAAAGGGCTGGAAAGTCACCCTCTGTTGCTTCTGATTGTCGTCGTGACAGCGACCACTGGTTGACCAGGCAGCACACGCAATGAAGTGGCCTTCCAGAAAAGAGCCGGAACCTCACAAGTCCTGACACAGTAGTCTGGGGCTGACAATGGCCCTAGTCCCCTCCTGACCCACGGAGACGACAGTGAATTCCACGAGCCACTGGGAGCTCACCTTCCAGAAGCATCCCGTCTACGTAGGCACAGTATCTGGTGGGAGTAAGCAGGGGTCACGGAGCAGGATTGCAGCCTGTTTGGAAGCAAGTTCAAACACTCTCCTAAGCCACTGTGGACAGCTAACGGGCTTCAGCCCATCGCGCTCACATTTATCAAGTCAGCGCCTTTTTCTGCACAGCTTGGAGATCCGGGCTATGGAGAGGGCGCTTAGCATGAGCCGTGCTTTCATCAGTGTCAGATGGATATGCCAGTGGGCAGTGGTTTGTGGGCCAATACAGATAGGTGAGGTGTCAGGTTTAGATGTGAAACTCAGGGAAGTGATGACTATTTTGCAGGCATGATGCCAGCAAGATGTCTTAAAGAGGGGGCTGGAGAGATGGCTTAGCGGTTAAAGTGCATGACTGCGAAGCCTAAGGACCCAGGTTCGATTCTCCAGGTCCCACATAAGCCAGATCCACATGGTGGCACATGCGTCTGGAGTTCGTTTGCAGCGGCTAGAGGCCCTGGCACGCCCATTCTCACTCATGCTCTTAAAGATAAAGCTAATATACTGGTAGTGTCACAGAAAGATGGAGAGAAAATAAGTATCCAGGGCTGCAGAGATGGTTTAGTGGTTAAGCACTTGCCTGTGAAGCCTAAGGACCCCTGTTCGAGGCTCTATTCCCCAGGACCCATGTTATCCAGATGCACAAGGGGTGCAGCGTCTGGAGTTTGTTTACAGTGGCTGGAGGCCCATTCTCTCTCTCTGTGTGTGTCTTCCTCTTTTTCTCTGTCTGTCGCTCTCAAATAAATAAATAAATAAATGAACAAAAAAATTAAAAAAAAGAAAATAAGTATCCAACCATATTTTTGCGCTCCTGAATTATCAAAATGAAAGACCGTCTCCTCCCCAGCCCCTCAGTGTCTTGAACTGTTTATATACTTTCAAAGTTATGTTTTCTGTAACTTAGAGCTGTAGCCTGTTCCTATAGCGTAATAGATAGATGCTTGCATGGAATTAATGAGTCAGACAGAACTGAACGTTGAGTTAGAGAGTGCAGAAATAGCGCTGTGATGCACTAAGGTGTCTGCAAAGGGCAGAGAAGAAGGATTAGAATTCAGATCTTCCAGGAACGGGCTCAGCGATCATGGAGTTGAGTTCTCTGCCATCCTCAATAGACTAAGGTTGTGGTAAGATACACAGAGAGTAGCATTATTAGAAGACCCAAATCTGGCTCCTGGGTCAGTTGTTTAGTTCTTTAAAAAATTTTTTTTAAATTTATTTATTTACTGGCAAGCAGAGTCAGAGAGGAGAGAGATAGACACCAAGAAAGAAAGAGAATGAGCATTCCAGCACCTCTAGCCAGTACAAACGAACTCCCGACGCATGTGCCATTTTGTGCATCCATTACTTGGGTACTGGGGGATTGAACCCTGGTCGTTAGGTTTGGTAGGCAAGTGCCTTAACCACAGAGCTGTCTCTCCAGCCCAGATGTTTAGTCCTTGAATGGGAAACAGTGGGGGGGAAAAAAAACACATCATTACACACTCAAGCTGTTTTCAGAGAGTGGAAGGTGGAGGTGAGAGGTCAGAAGCCACCCGGCCTTGGGTCCTGCAAACCTTGGCAAGGAGCTGCCTGTTAGCGCCAGGACAGAGGGACGGTCTCTCTTACACAGAGAGGTGCCATGCTCACATGTTATCACGAGCAACATTGCTTTCCTGCTGGGGGAAGGTGGGTGGATGGAGACCAGACAGAAGGCACCAAGAACATCTAGGAAACAAAACAGTTTCAACGTTAGCTTAGCGTGCCGGTGACATGATAGTTATCAGAGCTCGGTGAGTGGTAGCGAAGAAAGAGAGAGAGAGAGAGAGAGAGAAGCACTTTGAAAGATTGAAGGAAAAAATTATGTGGGACATCGTGACTGGTTGACTGAGCTGTCACACGGCGAGAGAAGGCAGGAGTTCAAGTTGTGATTTGAAAGCTCGGTACGGTGTCTTTCACTGAGGCAATCGACTGAACGAGGAAAACGGGAAGAAAGTGATTATCAGTTTGTGCAGGTAGAGTTGGAGACAGCCAGGTGCAGTCACCTAGTCAGTCAGTGGTTTCTTGGAGTTGTCTGAGGAAGAGGCAAGCTTGGAGCCCTGGGGAGAGATGCCCTCATCTGTAGAATAACTAAAGCCATGGCGTGGATGAGTCAGGCAAGGAAGAGCAGAAAACGTCTCTGGGAATAACCTGGGAACTCCTTTGAGGCTCAGGGAAGGAAGAGGCAGTCTAAAAGAGAGGGGAGGAATGGCCAGAGAATTAGAAAGAAGGCTTCAGGAGTGGGACACCACTGGTGCGTTCAGGGTTGACCTTACCAGGCCAAGCTGGAGTGGCTTTGACACGGGAGGTCTCCACACGGTGCGAAAAGTAGGAAGAGGAACAAGAATGGAGGGGCCTGGGGATAAGTAGAAGTGAGGAACTGTAGGCAGGGAGGAACATTTGATCATAAAAGGGAGGAGAGAATAGAGAGAGAATCAAAAGAGGAGAAGTTGTCTTTGAACATCTCAGCAAATATGGAGAAGTCTCCATAAAATGACGGTGATGAGATTTGAATTTTTTCTTGGTTATGATCCTCTATGGTACAACTGTAATATTTTTTTTCCAAAAAAAAAATAAGGCATCTATAGGTCTCAAAGACCCCCTAGCAAAAGACATACAGCAGAGGAGAAGAGTTTTGAGGTTGGGGTAAGGGTCTTAGCCCAGAGAAAGGAGAGGCAGGGAGACCCGTGGCCAGCATTGGCACAAAAGACTCTCACAGGTGATGAGAAATCAACAAAGTGGGTTGTAGGATGTGGAAGGGAGAGGTTAGATTGACTGAAGGCAGAGTTGATCCAAGTATGCAACACGGGAAAGACAGCAGAACGAGAGCGAAGCCAAGAGGAGCGTAAGGTCAGAGAAACGGGAGGAGAATCCCTCGGCCTCCAGCCCGCTGCCGTTCCGATATCGAGGACCATTCTACACGCGTCCAGTTGTTTCAAAGCACGCTTAACGTGCTAAGGTAGTTGGCGGTCAGTACGTTGTTTGAGGATGCATGATACGAAACAGCGTTCCAACTTGGATGAGTCGATTTATACACTGCTTTAGTCAGATTTTCCTGAAAATCAGTTTGTGGGGGCCGGGGACATGGTTCAATGAGTAGAGAGCATGGTACACAAACATGGAGCGGCGAGGGAGGAGGGAAAGGATGGTACCAACATATGATGTGTCCACACGAAGTTTCTAGTTAATTAAAAAAAAAAAAGTGAAGGAAAAAGAAAAAAAAAAAAACCATGGGAGAACCTGAGTTTTGATCCTCAGAGCCCACACTAAAGCTGGGTGTGGCGGCATATACCTACAGTACCAGTGCTGGGGTGGGGGCAACAGGATGCTTCGGACTCAATGGTTTAAACTGGTTCAGCGGAATTCAAGAGCTTTAGTGTGCACAGCGTGAGACCACGCCTCAAGGAATAAAGTGAAGAGAGCACGCACACACCAAAAAGAAGAAGGGAAAAGTAGTTTGCAGAGACATAGAGATTCATGTTTCTCCAATTAATCTTTCGCGTGTCTATTTTAATCTTTTATGCTGGAGGGGTGCTGTGTACGCGTGTGGGGGTGAATATGGAGGCCAGAGAGCATGCTCAGTTGCCCTCCTTAGGAGCACTGGCCTATGCCTCAGGCAGGCTCTCCTGCTGGCCTGGAATTCACCAAGGAGGGCACAAAATCTGGCCGGTGAATCCCAGAGAGCCTTCTGTGTCCAGTAATGGGATTACAGGCGCATGTGACCATGCCCAGATTTTTTTTTTTTTTTTTTTTGATATGGGTACTGGGGAATCAAACTAGAGTCTGCACGCTTTTGAGACAAGCAGTTTGCTAACTAAGCTATCTCCCTAGAGCTCCCCAGTTTTACATAGTACCATAGCAATCTTTTGGTGTTTTTGTTTTGTTTTGTTGTTTTGTGTTGTTTTTCAAGGTGGGGTCTCACTGTAGCCCAGACCGACCTGGAAATAACTATGTCGTCTCAGGCTGGCCTCGAACTCACAGGGATCCTCCTACCTCTGCCTTCCGAGTGCTGGGATTAAAGGCTTGTGCCACCACACCCGGCCATAGCAATCACTTAAATAATCTTTTTTTTATCAGTCTGTGTCACGTAATCACAGTGTTAACTTTGAAAGGGTTTATGGGTACAGTATCAAATCCTTCCATTCTGTGCAATTCACGTTCTGTTCAGATCATTTCAGAGCCGTTTTACTTACTTATACAAGTTTGAAAATGCACTGACATTGATTCATGACTTTGTCAGAGTTGTAATTACCTCGAGTTGCATGCACCCAGGTGCTTTATCCAGTCCGTGTCCGTGGGACACTTGGACACTTAAGTCACTTTGCTACCCAGGACAAAAACAAACTGCACAGTTGGCTTGTGTCTTCGGCTCAGGGAACACTGCGGCAGCTCACAATTGTCAAATCATCCGCCTGTTCTGGCTGCTCAGGTAGGTTGACACAGGCTGCGAAGTTGTCTGCAAAGACTGTTATCACAGCGCACCGTAAGCCCCAGTGCACCGCAGAAGCCCTTCGCAAATCCAGAACGCAGAAAGGCCTTCTGCCTGAGACGGAGGTTAATGTTCAAACCGAGCAACGCGCACGCGAGAGCGCTGGACACCGCGCCGGCGGCGTGAGCGACCCCTTCGCTGTGTGTGCAGAGGCACCAGCGGAGCCTTCACGCCCGTGGGTGCCTGGGGCATCGGCGGTGGTCATTGGTCATTCTCCCCTTCCGCGGTGGCCTTGCTCTGTCTTTGTGTGGCCCTGATTCCGTTTCCCTGGATACCGTGTGGAAACAGAGTCAAAACACACTGGCCTCTGGTCAGGTCGGTCAGATGGCTAGGTTCCAGGTCATTTACCCGTTTCATTCTATTCCTCAGCTGCTGGCTTCTTAGGCTATGGGGCCATCCTAGACCTTCTAAATCATACTCTGAACGACTGGTGCATAAAATCGAAGTTTCACAATAACTGACTTAGTTTTTCGGGAAGTAGAAGAAAAGCTGAGCTGCAAGTTTGAATGCCTTTAGGTGGTCTTTATTGTTTTTAATAATGCAAAATGGGCCAGGCGTGGTGGCGCACGCCTTTAATCCCAGCACTCGGGGAGGCAGAGGTAGGAGGAGTTCGAGGCCACCCTGAGACTACATAGTAAATTCCAGGTCAGTCTGGGCTACAGTGAAACCCTACGTGGGGTGGGGGAGAATGTTGCAAATGGGCTGGAGAGGTGACTCAGAGGTTAAAGGCACTTGCTTTCTAAGCCTGAGGGATACAGGTTTGATTCCCCAGTACCCATGCAAAGCCAGATGCATAAAAGGGAGCATGCATCTGGAGTCCATTTGTAGTGGTAGGAGGCCCTACCTAGTACTGTGGCTATTTTTTTCTCTGTCTATTTGCAAATCAATAATAAATAAATTATTTTTAGAAAAGAAAACCTAAAGTTCTGCATTGCCCTAATAATACATAATGCAAAATTGAAAGTGATTCATAAATAATTTATGCAAGTATCATGGTAATTAAGAAATTTCCTTTTTGGCCTGGAGAGATGGCTCAGCAGTTAAGGCACTTGCCTACAAAGCCTAAGGACCCAGGTTTGATTCCATAGGACCCACGTAAGCCAGATGCACAAGGTGACACATGCATCTGGGTTTTTTTGGCGGTGGCTGGAAGCCCTGGAGCACCCATTATCTTTATCTGCCTCTCTCTCTCACACACACACACACACACATAAATAAATAAAGCATTGAATAAAAGAAATACCCATTTTTACTATAGTGCTTTGTATAGTCCTCTCAAATAGTCAGACTTTCATGGCATCATTTTATTATGATTTCTTTTTTTTTAAAATATTTTATTTTTATTTATTTATTTGAGAGCAACAGACAGAGAGAAAGAGGCAGAGAGACAGAGGGGGAGAGAGAGAGAGAGAATGGGCGTGCCAGGGCCTCTAGCCACTGCAAACGAACTCCAGATGTGTGCGCCCCCTTGTGCATCTGGCTAACGTGGGTCCTGGGGAATCAAGCCTCGAACCGGGGTCCTTAGGCTTCATAGGCAAGCTCTTAACCGCTAAGCCATCTCTCCAGCCCTATTATGATTTCTTATTGCTAGAAGGCGAGAGAGGAGTACAAGGATTTGAGTGAACCCCTTTGTCCGCGTGCAGCCCTCTCACTGTTTGCCATGGGCTGGGTATCATTGTGATGAGTGAACGATGCCAGGGAGGGCCACAGACGACACCTACGGCTCTGTGCGATTGGACGGACTCTGAGCAAATGCCAAACTGAACATTTCTCAACTTCTGCTTTCATGTTTCTGTGACTTTGTTAAGATTATTGGACAAATTAGTTTTCACTTCTTTTTGAAAAAAAAAATATTGGGGCTGGAGAGATGGCTTAGCGGTTAAGCGCTTGCCTGCGAAGCCTAAGGACCCCGGTTCAAGGCTCGATTCCCCCAGGACCCACGTTAGTCCGATGCACAAGGGGGCACACGCATCTGGAGTTCGTTTGCAGTGGCTAGAGGCCCTGGGGCGCCCATTCTCTCTCTCTTTCTCTTTCTCTCTCTCTGCCTCTTTCTCTCTCTGTTGCTCTCAAATAAATAAATAAAATAAACAAAAATTTTTTAAATATTGTATTTATTTATTTGCAAATTAGAGAGAGAAAGTGAAGAGAATGGGCATGCCAGGGTCTCTAGCCAATGCAAACAAACTCCAGATGCATGCGCCACTTTGTGCATCTGGTTTTACGTGGGTACTGGGAATCGAACCCAGGTCGTTAAGCTCTACAGGCAAGAGCCTTAAATGCTAAGGCATCTCTCCAGCCCACCTTATCACTTCTTTGACAGAAATTGTTAGCACTTAAAATCTCTTTCCTTAGTCTTAAAATGTACAACAAATAAAAGCGTTAGGGCAGTGCTGACATCTCTCCCCCATAAACCCTTTCTGAATCTCATAAAACAGCAGCCCAGTTTATCTTCAGTCCCGTTCCCTTTGCTACTGAAGACGCTGTGTAGGATCATGTGGTAAGGATTTCAACTCACCCAATGCATAATGTCCCCAACTGAGGCCAGCAAAGCGATCCTCTGCCCGTCTCAGCTTTCCTGTCATACCCAAGCATGCTCTTCATTTTCTTATTCAGCACCAGGATTTTTATGTTTTGGTACTTTAGTTGATTTTGCTTTTTAAAATGTCCTAAATAACATGTCTTTACACAGCCTCAGTGTGAAGTAAATTTATGTATTAATTGATGGATGGATGTGCTGAGACCAGAGACTTAAAAGGGAATGCTCTCCCATAGGACCACTGACATGCGTTTGCTAATTTGGTATTGGCAGCCATTACATTGAACACGGTTACCACGAGTGAAAAAAACAAACTACATGTGAGAATTCCTCAGTGTAGTCCCCTTGCATCTACTTTCACGCATGCGTGCGTGCGTGTGTGTTTTTTATTTATTTATTTATTTCTGACAGAGGGAGACAGAGACAGAAGTGTTAGAGAGATCATGGGCACCAGGGCCTCTTGCCACTGCAAATGATCTCCAGATGAGTGTACCACTTTGTGCATCTGGCTTTACGTGGGCACTGGGGAATCAAACCGAGGCCATCAGACCTTGAAAGCAAGTGCCTTTAATCACTGAGCCGTCTCTTCAGCCTACATCTACTTTCTCTATTCTATTTTCCCTTTGAAGTTTTTTTTTTTTGATATAAGTTATTATTACTCACTACTTCTCGTTTCAATAATGATGATCCTATAGTTAAGCCCTTTCTTAATTATTCTTTTGCTATTGTATGTTGAAGTTTCATAATTGTTGCTTCGTTCTTTCTAACTTTCTTAGCTGAAGTTTTTTTTTTTTACCTTCTCGATTATTTCTTTTTATTTCTTTTATTAGTTATGTACACAGTGTGTATACAGTCATGTTGATACCATCATTAGCATCCGCCCTGTCCTCCCCCCTTCGCAAGGACCCTCCTAGTTGGGGAATGTGGGTCATGCATTGTGAGGGTAGCCATCAGTTATGGGAAGAGGCAATGTCTTTTTGCATAATGTCCCAACGTGTGGCTCTAACAATTTTTCTGACCCCTCTTCCGCGAATTTCCCTGAGCCATGTTGGGTTCGTTTTAGGTCTGCTTCAGTGATGAGATCTTGGGAGCCGCTGTGTCTCTGGATCTCTGGTTTGCTAGGAGTTGAGTGTTCTCTGTGTCTATCTGCTTCACCCTTGTGCTGGTACCAGGTTCCCCAAGAAAGCAGCACTCTTGCTCATTTCCCCAATTCCTCTATGGTCTCAGCTGGGACCCTGGTGAGGTGTGATGGGCTGATCCTCTCCTCAGCATCTGCATCCATCTGAACAAGAGATAGCTGAAGATTTTCAGTGCAGCTTGCTTTCATTTGAAGGGTTGTAACCCTGAGTTGTTTCATAGATCGTGTGTTTTGGTGCCATCATTTGGTCTGCCGGGTCGCTGTGGTCTCTTGTTTGTGCTGGTTCCCATTTATACTCTCTTCTCCTCCCCGCTGACTACTCATCCTTGTTGGACAATATATCAACGCACTTACCTGGGATTGTAATTTGGAGTTTGGGATTTAATCTTTCTTTTTTGTTTAATTTAATTTTTTTTTTTTTTTTGGTTTTTCGAGGTAGGGTTTCACTCTAGTCCAGGCTGACCTGGAATTCACTATGGAGTCTCAGGGTAGCCTCAAACTCATGGCAATTCTCCTACCTCTGCTTCCGAAGTGCTGATATTAAAGGTGTGCGCCACCACGCCCGGCTAATTTAATTTTAAAAGTTTTTAATTTTAAGCGGTGGGTGTGTGTGGGGGGGCTGGTGCACCAGGGCCTCAGCCTCTACAATTGAACTCCAGGCACTTGCGCCACCTAGTGGGCATGTGTGACCTTGCGCTTGCCTCACCTTTGTGCGTCTGGCTTACGTGGGATCTGGAGAGTCAAACGTGGGTGCTTAGGCTTCGCAGGCAAGCGCGTTAACCACTACGCCATCTTTCCAACCCCAGGCGATGTTATCTTTCTAAGGAGAACATTTTCATTTGCTTCCATTGAAGCATTATTCTGGAAGTCTCTGTCATTCCCTGTCAACTTCCAGTGGTTTCAGAGTCTGACGTTTCATAGGCGACCCTGGCGGTGGATACACAACTACTTTACTTCCGATTCACGTGCCATCTCAGGGGCAGCGGTTTACTATAAATGACCACCACGGACTCATCAGATACCCCACCTCAGACAGATCTTGGATTTCACCCTTTCTTTCTCCTTTTAGAACTGAGGACTTTTGTTCTCCCTCTCCCTTTCCCAGCCAAAATTGTTAACAATAGCCCAAGTCTTGTTTCTGAATTTCACTTCCCCTCCCTTTCAATTTTGGGAGGTTTTTTTTTTTTTTTTTTTTGGTTTTACATTATTTCCAAATTTTTCAGCAATCTTCAGTTTGTTCAAAAAAGCAAATACTTAATTACCAAAAGAGGAAATATGGATAAACATTTTTATTGGTAAGTTTAATAGATGGTCATGTGGCAGCTTGGTCATATTCCCCATCAGGTTATCTAGATAAACATTTTAAGGGTCTCCTTAAACATAAAGCCACACTGATTTCTAATCTTCCAGATTTCTTAAATGCTGTGTTGAAGTGACCTTTTTTTAAAAAATAAATTTTTGTTTATTTTTATTTATTTATTTGAGAGCTACAGACAGAGAAAGAGGCAGAGAGAGAGAAAGAGAGAGGGAGAGAGAATGGGCATGCCAGGGCCTCAAGCCACTGCAAATGAACTCCAGACACATGCTCTCCCTTGTACATCTGGCTAATGTGGGTCCTGGGGAAGTGAGCCTCGAACCGGGGTTCTTAGGCTTCACAGGCAAGTGCTTAACCGCTAAGCCATCTCTCCAGCCCTGAAGTGACCTTTTAACTGATAGAAAAGTACCTGTTTTCCTTTGGCAAACATGTATTAAATTGATGCTCCATATAGACTGGTATTATAAAATCTTAATTTTATAATAAAATATATTAAGTAGCACATTTAGTTCACCTATAATTTTGTAATCACACACACACACACACACACACACACACACACACACTGCTTTTAGCTGCAAGGTAAGCTTATGTATTGAAAAACCAAATTTGACTAATAAATTCAGCTTATAGAAGCTGAATACTTGATCATATCGCAAATGACACATACTAAAATATTCATCTTAACGGGAAGAATATTTCCTTTCTTTTTGTGTTTAGAAGTATGAATTTAAACTTTTCTTAGATGTATTCACCACTTAAGTGTGTTTTGTTTTGTTTTTTAACTTGGTCTACTAAGTTTATATTTTTTCCACCTGGGTTTCATGTTTATGCTTTAATGAATATATTGTGTGCCTTGTCCTCATTAACTATTGTCCTATTGTTTTATATATAAGATACATTAAGGGTTTTTTTTTCCTGTTTCCTCTTGGATCACTTCCCAAAGGGCATTACTCTGCCAGAGACTGTGCGTGTATATATGTGGGGTGTGTGGGGGGGGGGATTTAGGTCTTATCACATATAGAACAGTATAGCCATTTATTTATCCTTTTAATATTTTATTTTTGTTTATTTATTTGACAGAGAAAGAGGCAGACAGAGAGAGGCAGAGAGACAATGAGCACACCAGGGCCTCCGGCTACTGCAAACGAACTCCAGATGCGTGCGCCCCCTTGTGCATCTGGCTAATGGTGGGTTCTGGGGAACTGAACCTGAGTCCTTTGGCTTTGCAAGCAAACGCCTTAAGTGCTAAGCCATCCCTCCAGCCCAGTATAGTCATTTATAATGTAGAAATTTACCAACTTTTCCAACATTAGATTTTCAATCTCTCTCTGTAATTTGGTAGCTGCAAAGTGGTGCACACATTTTTTTCATTCACAAGAAATTGTTCTTTACAAGTTACAATTTTGGAATACCTATCTTCTGAAATAAATAAATAAGCCTGTTGATTCAGGTCCTGGAATTTAGGCTTGGTATCCTAGAACTCATACCTAGAAAAACGTCTCAAGAGATCGTCTGGGAGCTGGAGAGATGGCTTAAGGGTTAAGGCATTTGCCTGCAAAGCCAGAGGATCCTGGTTTGACTCTCCAGGACCCATGGAAGCCAGATGCACAAGGGGGTGCATGCGTCTGGAGTTCATTTGCAGTGGCTGGAGGCCCTGGTGTGCCGATTCTCTCTCTGCCTCTCTCTCTCTTCCTCTCTGCCTCTTTCTCTCTCTCTCAAAAATAAATAAATAAAATATATTTAGAAAGAAAAGAGAGATCATCTGGTTGGACGCTCCTCCTCATCTTCTAGCTGGCTCTTGAAATGACTGCAATCTGTAACGTTCTGTCTGTTTTTAAGATGCCCGGCCATCACCCTCCAAACTCCCGTTTGTCTTCTGTTTGGCACGTACACTTCCATCCATTTTCACTTGAAGTTGACAGTCCCCTTGTAAAGACGGCGACTCTTCAGACGTTCTGTTTGCCAGAACACTTGATTGTAAATGATGCCGTGTAGGTTCAGCAGTCTTCGTTCATCATCACTGACCCTGTCTCTGGCCCCTGGTTTCTTGCACTGCTTTGAGAACAGCCAGAGCATTCTGGCCGTGTGCTGCTTTGAGAAGGTAGACAGCTTCCTTTCTTGACGTGGAAGCATCCAGTCTTCCCAGCATGGCGCCTGCAAGTAACCTGGCTTCGCATGTCATGACTTGGATTCCACAGTCAAGCGTCCTAATAAAGAAACGACATGAGTAGAAACTCATCATGCAGTCGCTCGATCCATACGAACAATGAGGGACTCTCACATCACTTGGGGGGGGGGGGGCGGTGGAGAATGGGATTCTGCATCTCGGAGCCAGGATGTAACAATATTCCAACACAGCCTCAGGAACAGCTTAAAGACTGCTCACTGGTGGGTCCGGGCGTCGGCGCAGGGCTTGATAATTCTTTCTAAGAGAAAATGGATGAAGTCTCATTGTAAGTAAGTGGCATGTCTGGCTAGATCATCAGCACCCTGCCCTCAAAGTGCCAACGCAAAATATATCCAATTACCACCAAAACTCCCCTGAGCAGAGCAAGAACGCACTGAGCACTCTTAACTGTTCTCAGCAGCATAGAGTTCTAGCTGTGAAGGGTTAGTTAAATGTCATCACTTTTCTAGTGACCTTAGATAAGTCACAAGCAACCCATATTCTACTTTATTGTGTCTCACTGACAGGCTTAAATGTGATTGTGAAGAGGAAAGTATTTTGTACATTGTAAAAGACTATTTATATTTAAAATCCGAATGCTTGGTATTCACCTACATATTTGCCATCACCCATTTACTTGGGACACTGTTAAATTACGAAGGACCTACCACATCCCAGACACGGGCAGAATTGTGAACTGTAAGGCCTTATGAGTGCAAGGATTACTGTAGGACCACCACGCCCAGCATATTCTCTCCTTACAATGAAAGCCGGGGGGGCTGGGGTCGGCTTTTTGCTATGTTCACAGGCAGTTGTTGAGATCATTTTGTGCTTTGACTAGGAGGGTGTTTTTTAAGTGACATAACTACAAGCCACATGTTACAAAGCTTACATCTTTACATGCTGGCTGGTCATTTCCAAAGTGCTATAATTTACTTAGCTGGTTTTTTTTCTTTACTTTTATTTTTTTGAGAAGGAGGAAGCGTTACCTGCACTGGGGCCCTTGCGGCCTAAAGACAATGCTATTGGAAAAGACACTTCCTGCGGTTGTGCATGCCTACAAAAGATCTAACATGACCTGTGGCCATTTCCCGTTGCTGTACATATTCTGGGTAATGATTAGCTGCCCTCGGGGCTGGAAGCATGTTTGTTTAGCTGTGGAGCAGGGCTTCATCACCCTGCATCCTGTCCGTGTGGCTTCCTGGAAGGTCCGGGGACCGATAATATTTTCTTGGTTTTGATGGTGGGCTTTTTATGCACATCAGCAAAGAGAGAGTCGTCTGTCTCCCAGCTACGCATGACGCAGCAGTTTCAGAAAATTAAGTCGAAATGCACAATGGTGCTAAGAGACAGGACAAGCAGAAACCAGCTTTACTAAGTGCTTCTCTCTAGGCTGAGGGTTTTCTACGCATTACCTGATAACAGGGAGGGATGCCCACATAATAAACTACCACGCAGATAAGAAAGCAACAGAGGGCTGGAGAGGTGGCCTAGCGGTTAAGGCGCTTGTCTGCAAAGCCTGAGGACCCAGGTTCGATTCCCCAGTGCCCATGTAAGCCACATGCACAAGGTAGTACATGTATCTTGAGTTTGTTGGCTGGAGGTCCTGGCACGCCTATGCGCTCGCTCTTGCTCTCTCTTTCTTTCTGCCTCTTTTTCTTTCTCTCTCTAACGGAGATCCTAGTGCATGAGAAACTTTTCCAGAGCTGCTCCAGCCTCAGAGGTTCAAAGCGTGCCCTCAGTGACAGCGGGGTTGAGAGCATTTGCTTCATGGGAGGGCACCGGCTAGCAAGGTGGAGGCTGCAGACTTACAGACGGAACTACAGGAGCGACGGCCATGACCGGTGATACTAGTTTTCGACCTTCTTTTTTTTTATGACAACATGTTTATGATGTGTTTATAATGTTGCACATTGTATATCACAGTGCTACAATCTGCTAATTACTTTGTTACCAGTTGTTACAATGGGAAGGCAACGGACAACCAAATGCTGCCAAGAATCAGTCTCCCGGCCTCGTATGTTCATTTATACAAACTTCTTTCGGGGCCATGTTCATGACTCTTCTGTTGGTTTTTTATCAATTTTTATTAATATTTTCCATGATTATAAAAAATATCCCATGGTAGCCCCCTTCCCCCCCCCCCCACTTTCCCCTTTGAAATTCCATTCTTCATCATATCCCCTCCCCATCTCAATCTTTCTACTTACATATATACAATACCAACCTAATAAATGCCCTCCTCCCTTTCTTTCTCTTCCCTTTCTATCTCCTTTTTAACTTACTGGCTTCTGCTACTGAGTTTTTTCCTTCTCGCACAGAAGCCCAATCATCTATCTGTAGCTAAGATCCACATATGAGGGAGAAGATGTGGCGCTTGGCTTTCTGGGCCTGGGTTACCTCACTTAGTATAATCCTTTCCAGATCCATCCACTTTTCTGCAAATTTCATAACTTCATTTTTCTTTACTGCTGAGTAAAACTCCATTGTATAAATGTGCCATATCTTCATTATCCACTCATCAGTTGAGGGACATCTAGGCTGGTTCCATTTCCCAGCTATTATAAATTGAGCAGCAATAAACATGGTTGAGCACATACTTCTAAGGAAATGAGATGAGTCCTTAGGATATATGCCTAGGAGTGCTATAGCTGGGTCATATGGTAGATCAATCTTTAGCTGTTTTAGGAACCTCCACACTGATTTCCACAATGGCTGGACCAGATTGCATTCCCACCAACAGCATAGAAGGGTTCCTCTTTTTCCACATCCCCGCCAACATTTATGATCATTTGTTTTCATGATGGTAGCCAATCTGACAGGAGTGAGATGGAATCTCAATGTAGTTTTAATCTGCATTTCCCTGATGACTAGTGACGTAGAACATATTTTTAGATGCTTATATGCCATTCGTATTTCTTCCTTTGAGAATTCTCTATTTAGCTCCATAGCCCATTTTTTGATTGGCTTGTTTGATTCCTTATTATTTAACTTCTTGAGTTCTTTGTATATCATAGATATTAATCCTCTATCAGATATATAGCTGGTGAAGATTTTTTCCCATTCTTTAGGTTGCCTCTTTGCTTTATTCACCGTGTTCTTTGCAGTGCAAAATCTTTGTAATTTCATGAGGTCCCAGTGGTGAATCTGTGGTTTTATTGCCTGAGCAATTGGGGTTGTATTCAGAAAGTCTTTGCCAAGACCAATATGTTGAAGGGTTTCCCCTACTTTTTCCTCTAGCAGTTTCAGAGTTTCAGGTCTGATGTTAAGGTCTTCAATCCATTTGGACTTAATTCTTGTGCATGGAGAGAGAGAAGAATCTATTTTCATCCTTCTACAGATATATATCCAGTTTTCCCAACACTCGACTTTCTTATTTTGGAAAGGACACAGGAAGATGAGCTTCCCTCTGGTAGACTTGCTGTCCCTGGATGATGGATGAGGGGACCGTGAAGTACTCTTGGTGGCTCAAGAGTTATTGCGAGAACTACTGGCAATTCCATCTTTGGAACTGACTTCCTATTTGCCCTGGGTGAGATGGAAGAGAAATTCTTTTCCACTCGCATTTTAACCTTAACCGTATCTATTGGTTAAGGTCGTAGGTCTACTTTCACCCAAGGGAAGCTATTACCCAAGGCGTGGTTATCAGGAGATGGGAATCACTGGACGGTACTCTACAATTTACCAGGGCGTGTGGGGGCGGCATCTCTGAGAGGCTGGTATGTGAGAGAAACTGCAATGCACTGACTGAGAGGGAGGACGTGGCTCTCTGGGAAACGTCCATTCCAAACAAGGGGTTAGATGCCGAGTGTCTGAGATCCAAGAGTGCTTGAGGAGAAAAAGCTGAAGGCAGGGCTGGAGAGATGGCTCAGCGGTTAAGGTGTTTGCCTGCAAAGCCTAAGGACATTGGTTCGATTGCCCAGGACCCACATAAGCCAGATGCACATGGTGGCTCATGCGACTGGAGTTTGTTTGCAGTGGCTGGAGGCCCTGGGGTGCCCATTCTCTCTCTCTCTCTCCCTCTGCTTTTTTTTTCTCTCTCTCTCAAATAAACAAATAAAAATAAAGTTTTAAAAATAAACTGAAGGCAAGGGTGAGGAGAGAACAAACAGGTGAGGGAGGGTGGTCATGTAGCCGGATAGACAAAACTTACACTTGAAAACAGCTCAGTAACAGTTCAAGCTAAAAAGGAAGCAAATGGTGAGAATCAAGGGAGATACAAAAGAGAGGGGGTCGTGAAGGTTTTGACCATCAGGCAAGAAAGACTACAGCCAGAAAGTTATAGAGATGTTTCTTGTGAATGGAGGTGTACAGAAGAAATAATCATTTTAATTCTGTTTATTTTTCATTCGCTGACTGAAATATGTGAAATGCACTTTCTACTTAGCAACTTAGGTAACAGGGAAAGCAGGTGGGAACGGGGAGGGAAAGAGAGAGGGACAGAGAGAGAATGGGGAAAGTCTCTCCTCCATCTCACACAGGGCAAAACGGGACGTCAGTTCCAAAGATGGACCGGGCAGTGGTTGTCACGGTAACAAGAGTATTTCGCGGTGCCCGGTAGTCAGCAGGAGACAGTGCGTGCATCAGATGGTAGGTAGCCCATCTTCCAGAGTCCTTTTCAAAATAAGAAAATCTACTGAGTTCTTAGGAGGCACCAAGTCATAGTAAATGGACTGTAGGAAACAATTGTGGGACTTTTGTGTGGTTGTTTGCTTTCAAGGTCAAATTGCTGAAATGCAGGAAGGTCTTGAAATGACCTAACCACATGTAGCCTGTAGCAGTTCGCATAACTTGATGGGTTTTATCTCTCTCTCTCCTCTTCTCTCCTCTCCTCTCCTTCTCTTCCCCCCCCCCAAACCCCACACCTTCACACAATAGGATCTTTTTGCATAAAATATGAACCTTACAGGATACAATATAAGTTTAGATTTCTCTACATAACCTATCATAGTAACTTGAAAATTTATGCTATCATTAGACTTCTCTCTGTCTAGTCTGCTAGTCCCGTGACAAAATACCACAGACATTTCTATTTCCTAACGGTCATGGAGGTCAGCAGTGAAGGCATTTTGAGGACTGGGGTGGGGTGGGGTGGGGCTCTTGCTGATTTATAGCTGGCCACCTTCTCTCCATGCTTTTGCCTGGCCTGTCCTCTGGCGTCCCTTCCTTTGGTAAAGACCAGGGTCCACTCTGATGACCTCACTTAACCTTGGTCATGTCCTTGCAGTCCGTGACTCCAAATGCATTCACGTGGCGGCGTGGGGAGTCAGTGTGTTACGTGTGAGGCGATTGCAGTTTAACCCATGACATCCCCCAAACCTAAGCAATGCATCAGAAGGTGTGTTTCTGACTTTGCAAATTAGTGACGCTATTCCTTTTATATGAACACAGAGTAACTGTCAAATACATGATATATACATTTACTATAAAAAACGATGTCCACAAACCATAAGGCAGGGGATTATGGTCCAAAATGTCATCTAGCATCTCTCTCTCTGTTAAAATTGCGATGAAATTCATTCCAATCCTTATTCTATCTCTATAAGCAAGCAACATACTCTCAGGTTTCTTTGAACTCCCAAGGAGAATACTCTGCCCTCATCATTTCTCCCTCAACTACCTCAACGTAGAAATCTCTGTTCAGTGGAACCTTATGTACCAGCTACTGTGTTAGCCGGTTGTGTCATGGATGTTGACCGATGGCGTGAGACTTGTGAGTGAGAGGGAAAAGGCTTTCCAGCAGTCAGCACCACAAGCATCCTGAGCACGCTGACCCTGGATTCCTTTGCCCCGCTGTAGTCTCATAGTAGACACCTGCATGTACCACGGGTTACGCTACACTAAAGGAGCAAAGGGCTGAACTTTAATTTTAAAGGGTTTGCAAGACTGTTCCTCGTCCAGGGGGATCTCAAGGTTTTCCATCATAAACTGAACCCTGTGAAAGGATCCAGATTGCAAACAGAACAGCAGGGCCCTACATTCCTGCCATGTCAATTATATTGAATTGATTGATGACCCCTTAAGTCCCTAACGTCTATGAATATGGGCTTATTTGGCAAAGGGGTCTTTGTGGAGTGCCGAGAGGAGACCACTGATGTAAACACGGGTCCCGGGCTGCTTCCAGCAGGAGGTCAGCAAGACTCCTGAAGTTCTGCTGGAAACTGGAGGAACGACCACAATGTGGAATGGCAGAAAGTTTGGTCTAAGCATGCCTGTACTTGCGTGAAGATCGCACAACTTTGAGATGCTGCACTTTGGAAGTTTAGCTGAGCAGACTTCCAAACACAGTGTTGAAGGTGGAGCCTGATTTTCCCTTTCTAATAACTGTAAAGAGTGAGCGGAAAGAGGAAAAGTGGATCTGTTAAACGAAAGGGAATGAGCCTCTCACTGGTCTGGATGATGCAGAAAATTCTCACCCTATGCAGACTGCAAAACATGCATACAGACAGACAGACAGACAGACAGCTCATGTGCCTTCAAGATGTGTGTTATTGAAATGGCCACTGTGACAGTATTTAGAGGTGAAGCCTTTGGGAAGGAATTAGGTCACACTGCTAGAACGCTCATGAAAGGAACTTGTGCCCTTACACAAAGAGACTAGACAGTGAGGCAGGAAGACAAGAACGGGACAGTCTGTAAACCAGGAGAGCGCCGTCGCCAGAATGTGGGCACACGGGCATCCGGATCTGAGAATTCCAGCCTCCAGAGCTACGAGAAGGGTTACACCAGGACAAACTGAGACACTAACATCGGGGGACTCATTGTTAGGAAAGTATGTGAACAAGAAAGCCAACAGTCAGCCGGGCATGTCACGCACGGGTGGCCAACCACCTCGGCCCAGCCGAATGAGCCAGCCGGGAGGAGGTGCCAGGGAAGATGCGGGAAGTGTCTGCTACCTGATGCCAGGGCTCCCCAGACAGGTGTCGGAGAACCGCGGGGAGTTATTTTTGGCAAAGAATATTCTCTTAGCAGAAACGTTGTCCTCACACACTGAAGGAGCAGGAGGCAGTCCACTAGAGCAGTGATGTAGTGCTCCCAAGGTCCACTAGAGCTGAGATGTAGTGCTCCCATGATCCATGAGAGCTGTGGTGTAGTGCTCCCACCATCCACGAGGGCTGTGATGTGGTGCTCCCACGGCCCACAAGGGCTGTGATGTGGTGCTCCCACGGCCCACAAGGGCTGTGATGTGGTGCTCCCACCATCCACGAGAGCTGTGATGTGGTCCTCCCACGATTCACGAGAACTGTGATGTGGTGCTCCCACGGTCCATGAGAGGAGCTGTGATGTGGTGCTCCCACCATCCACGAGGGCTGTGATGTGGTGCTCCCACGGTCCACGAGGGCTGTGATGTGGTGCTCCCACCATCCACGAGGGCTGTGATGTGATGCTCCCACCATCCACGAGGACTGTGATGTGGTGCTCCCACGGTCCATGAGGGCTGTGATGTGGTGCTCCCACGGTCCATGAGAGGAGCTGTGATGTGGTGCTCCCACAGTTCACGAGGGCTGTGATGTGGTGCTCCCATGATCCACGAGGGCTGTGATGTGGTGCTCCCACGGTCCATGAGAGGAGCTGTGATGTGGTGCTCCCACGATCCACGAGGGCTGTGCTCCCACGGCTGGAGGTTAGGGTCACAGTTATCAGAGACAAGTCCTCAGAGCTTGAAATCTAATAAAATTTTCTCTTCTCAATGTCAAACTTCTTTGCAACTGGTGACTTTTAGGTTTTCCAATTTTTTTTTTTTTTTTTTTTTTTTACCTTTTGCAATAGAATTGACTATCCTATGCCTGCCCCACCATTATAGTTTGGAAGGAGATAACTTGGCTTACAGTTTTGCAAGCCCATAGACAGGTCAGCCTGAGCTTGAGTGGGACTTTACCTTGAAACCACCCCTCGCCCTCGAAACACGAAGTATACAGGGACAAGAGATCCAGGAAGACTGTCTCCCCTGACACGAATCCTCTCGTATTTCCTTTATATTAACTAATCCTTGTGTTCATAAACCTCCAGCACACAACCTTTAGGTTTGTAGCAAGGGGCGCTAGGAGACAAGCCCACAGAAACGCCGGTGCACACAGACTAAGGCCTCAGTGAGGGGTGACCCTGTCCCTGCAGTTTTGAACCTCATCACTCTATTGCAGTCCCTCTTCTCTTTCCCTTTACCCCTCATTCTCCTCAGTCTTGGGTAAAAAAATTTGCCTGCCCGTGAGTGGCAGAGATACTCCATCTCTGTCTCTCTTAACCCCAGCGTCATCTTCTCTGACACGATTCTTCTGCATTGCCTTACAAATGACTCGCAGAACGTGCGCAGATGAACGAGGCGGTTTCAACACCAGGCTGCCTGTCGGATTCCCTCTGCCCCATGGCTTCTGAGGCCCGCTGGCATTTCAAGAGGCCACATCTCCTCCTTACAGAGCGGACAATCATGTTCGAACTGCATGAACCGTGGGCTCTGGACGGTACTGCTTCGCAGTTCTGCTGGTCTAGGACAGGGAAGGAAGTGAATGCTTTCTGATTTTTGCTTATTGCAAGAATGTTATACAATGGATGAAATACGGAACACAGCAAATTGCTTTCACAATTAAATTGCTTGCTGGGTTCATATCTTATAGGCTATTTTATATTTTTCTTCTCTTCTGAAAGTTATTTTTGTGTTAGGGCTTTCGTTAAACATTTTCACCCATCCCTTTATTCTTCACTATTTACTGTTTTTAATAATTATAAAATTTCATTGTTTGTATACCGTGATTTGCATACTCAGTTTCCTTATATTGGACATTCAGGACATATTATTATTATTAAGTGGTCTTTTATTTGTTTGTTTGTATAGTCATTCACTTTGAGCTAGGGTCTTGTGTAAACCCAGTCTGGCTTTGAATTCACTATGTAGTAGGTACTAAATTAGATTAGGTAGATGGGCTCCTTTATATAAAATTTCTGTAGTTATATAAACTGACTAGGATCATATACCCAGTGTGAAGTGATGACGTAGATATTGAACTATAAATCCATTTTGAAAGAGAAATGTGTGAGTTGAAATTGTCCAGATTTATCAAATGAGACAGGAAAACAGAAAATTAGATCAACTATGATGGAGGGATAGTGACAAAGAATGATACATTTCGTGAAGAAAATGAGCAGACCATTTATGATCAGAACTCCTAAACGATAAAGCAATAATTGAGCCAAGCAAAGAGCCAGAGCTCAGCTATCCCGGGAGGACACAGAGCAGGAAACACATTGAACACTCGTCTATTTCGGGCTCCTTATCTGCCAGTTGGTAATAACCACTAGGTTTGCCCAAGGTTGTTGTGAGGAATAAATGACTCAAAATGATTTTGTCATTTCAAGAAGATGTGGAATGAAGAAGTCGTAAGACACGGTGGGATCCTGGGTATAGCAACATAGTGGATAATAGGCTATGCACCATGGTTTAAATAGAGGGGAGGGCTGAAGAGATGGCTGAGCGGTTAAGGCATTTGCCTGCAGAGCCAAAGGACCCAGGTTCGATTCCCCAGGATCCACGTAAGCCAGATGCCCAAGGTGGTACATGTGTCTGGAGTTCGTTTACAGTGGCTGGAGGCCCTGGTGTGCCCTATTCTCTCTCTCTCTCATCAATAAATAAAATAGAGAAGAAATGCCGAGAGGAAATTTTATCCAAAATAATCGCACTCATGTTTGAGTATTAGGAATCTGAGAAATCCCTTTTTCTCCTCACGTTTCTGTATTCCAAGTCTTTATGGAAGAACATATGTTAACTTACAATGGGTTTTGTTCAATAGTGATTACCGAGGTGCTAAGAAAATAAAGGTGAATACAAGGTAGGGCCGGCCTTTCAAGGATCTTGCATTTAGTAGGCAGAGAGACACCAAACAATACGGACACGTGAGAAAATGTAGGATATCTGTGACTCTAGTGGCAGAGGGACGGAGCGGGACCGCGCTGCTAGGCGGAGGGGTGAGAGTTCCCTCCGAGAACAGAGCACGTGAGCCGTGGCCTGCTGCACGGTGGACAGTTGGCATGACCTAAGCGGTGCAGAGCCGGAAAAACTACCGTAGGCAGTGGGGACAGGAAGCCGGGGAGGCCCCAGGCAGAATGTACTGGATGCACTCAGGGGACAGGAAAGGCCGTGCGAATGTGACTCACTGTAAGCAGGAGGAGAGGAGAGGGAAGTGAGGTCAGACAGATACACGAGTTCTACATGGAAGCAGTCTTGGAAACGAGGCGATGGGAATGCGTTTCTTTTGAATGCTGGTGAGCTTGGGCTATTCATTTATTTATCTAGTTTATCAGCGGGAGAGAGAGACAGAGAGAGAGGTGGATAGAATGAAAGAGAGAATGGGCACTCCAGGGCCTCCAGCCACTGCAAGATGTATGCACCAGCTTGTGCATCTGGCTTCCATGGGTACTGGGGGATCGAACCTGGTTCGTTAGACTTCACAGGCAAGCGCCTTAACTGCTAACCCATCTCTTCAGCCCTATGGGACTATTTTAAGTAGAGATAAAAGTGACTATATGTACATATATTGCATTTATTTACTATATATATTATTCCTATATGCCCATACATAATACAACTAGACTTCCAGATAGTCAAGTTAACTCCAGCTTTTTGTTGTAAGTGGATATAGCAAACATAAATATGCATAAACAACAATGCATATATGCTATGTGTATATAATATATAAGAACTTTTTATTTTTTATTTATTTATTTTTGGTTTCTCAACGTGGGGATTCACTCTAGTTGAGGCTGACCTGGAATTCGCTTTGTAGTCTCAGGGTGGCCTCAAACTCACAGCGATCCTCCTACCTCTGCCTCCCGAGTGCTGGGATTAAAGGCGTGCGCCACCACACCCAGCTTATAAGAACAGTTTAATCAACCATGGATTACATATGGTTAGGTTATCCCTTAAAATTATATCATTCAGAGATGCCACAGTGCTCTTATTTAAGAACATTTTATTATGGTATAATAACAAAGCCACCTAACACTTTTTTAAAAAAACGTATGTTTGTCATTAGGTCAGGTATGACTCTATATGCAATATTATAAAATTTAACTTCAAAATAATAAAAATGAACTCCATCATAATTTCTTGTTATTGCATGATTTGCCATAATCTAATTAATGGAAGGAGCGGTGACAATATTGTATGTCCAATCTCACATGTTGTTTCTGGGGTTAGATATTTAAAAAAAGTGATAACAGTTTTTCACGATCTCCCCAAGTTCTTTAGGTAATCTATTTGAGACCTGGTAGGCATTCACATAGTAATTGCTAAGTTCTGTGTGATGGATAGAAGGGCAGGATGGACTGGATACCCCAGTTTCCTGAATGCCTCCTTCTGGTTTTCTGCTTAACTTGCTGGGCTATTTTCTTGTATATTTTGAGTCCTCAAAAGTAAAACAGGCGGCTATGAAAAGAAGACGGTAAGGTTAAAATCTGCAAATGTTCCGCATGTAGATTATGCCACTTAGCTTCTCAAAAGGAATATTCGCACGTCTCTTCCTGGCAGCACGAATTTCTAAGAAATCACGAGCCTAGCTTTCTTTCGCGATGAGCAAATCCCCAGCAGAGCGGTGTTGGCAGTTAAACTCCACCTCTGACTTCACTGTCCCTCTGTACCATGTGCTCACGGAAGTTGAGAGGCACAGTGGAAGAGTAAGTCACCTTCTCCCAGGCTTCCTGTGCCCCAACAGTAGAATTATAATTCACCGTGTGGCCTCGACGCTCTCTTGAACGTGGGCTCTTCCTCTGCGAGAACCCGTGGTCATGGGACTTAGAGGAGAGTGAGTCTGCTCACTGCGTGCAGACGTGGATGCTGGCCCCAGACCCCACAAAGCCCTCTCGCATCTCGGCAGAGGGTATACACGTCCCCAAAGCCCCTTCTCCAGGGGCGTCCAGCATTAATGCCCCTGTGACAGAGGAAAGGTGGTGACCTTTACCCCCCCCCCCACTCCATCTGAAGCAAGAATTTCCAAAACTGTCTATGCAGATGGGTCCTCCTCACTCTTGATTCTGATTTTTATAATTGTCAATTCTTTTTTTTTTTTATTGGCAACTTCCATGATTGTAAACAATATCCCATGGTAATTCCCTCTCTCCCCCCACTTTCCCATTTGAAACTCCATTCTCTACCTCCCCCTTTCAGTCAGTTTCTCTTTTATTTTGATGTCATGATCTTTTCCTCCTCTTATGAGGGTCTTGTGTAGGTAGTGTCAGGCACTGCTGAGGTCATGGATATCCAGGCCATTTCGTGTCTGCAGGAGCACATTGTAAGGAGTCCTACCCTTCCTTTGGCTCTTACATTCTTTCTGTCACCTCTTCTGCAATGGACCCTCAGCCTTGGAAGGTGTGATAGAGATATTGTAGTGCTGAGCACTCCTCTGTCACTTCTTCTCAGCACCATGGTGCCTTTTGAGAAGCTTCGCTAACCAAAAGTGAGAGTAGCATTAATATATGGGTATGAACATTAAGAGAAGTGCTTACTGGACAGTTTGGTGAGCACAGTATATACAATTTGTCAATTCTTGATCATTAAGGAAGAAAAATCAAAAAGCAAAACTCAGGCTGGGGAGGTGGCTTCAAGCCAATGAGAGCCCTTGCTACACAAAACATGAAGGCCAAAGAGGCCCCTGATTGTCCCTGGGTTCAATTCCCCAGCACCCATGTGAACAGCTGGGCATGACCACACCTGCCTATGGCCTCAGTCCCGTGGGGTGTGGAGTACCAGGCTCACCTGGTTAGCAGTCTGGTCGAAAACGGAAGCTCCGGGTTCAATGACGCATGGATGAGTGATAGAGAGAGATCCTGGCATTCTCCTCTGGCCTTCCACACGCGTGTGGGATGCGCACAACACACACACCAACATGCAAGAAAAGGAAAATCACATTTGGCTGTTTTCACTGTACTAAAAAAGTACAAGACCTTTCTCTACACTTTTATCCCCCAAAATGCTTCACCAGCACCGTGTTTACAGCAGTCATGCCCTGTGGAGACCATGTCAAGGTTTGCAAGGGGCTCAGAAGAGACCCGTGAGATCTTACAGCTAAAGTGGCTGAGGGTCTTACTTAATGAAGGACAATTAGAACTCAAATTACCTTGAAATCCTTAAGAGGTCAGACAGAGCGTTGAGTTCAGCGTCTTGACCCGGCCAGTCTGCGGATCAAATCCCAAACCTGGTTCTCACCCCTCTTCAGCGGTGAGATGTACTAACCTCTGGGAACTTCAGAAACCTTTGGGAAGCAAGGGTGTCATTAGTAACCATCTCCCGAGGGTGCGGTGCGGACAGATAAATCATGAGCCCTGCCCGTGGACTAGGCAGCTTGAGTCTGGGACCTCACATGAGTATGTTCAGCGCATTTGCTATTACTGATTGGTAAGGCACAGGTATGATGTGCAACTCTTAGGCCCAGCAGGATTTTTTAAAAAAATGGTCTTTAACCATTATATTATGTACTTGCAGTGAAAATTTATAAGTACAAGCTATGTTTTTTAATTTTTTAATAGGCATTTTAAGCTGTTTGGCATACAATGTTGGCCTCCCAGAAGCAAAAATATTTTCCTGGTCCGTCAAGTGAACAGTTTGGCTACGCGGTGCAGCAACTTATAAATCCAAACGGCAACTGGTAAGACTAGGTTTTTCTTTTCAGTAAAATACGATACGCATTCAATATTTGATAATTCCAATTGCTTGTTCAAATGGATGCATCGATATGTTACTAATGATAATCCTCGTTTGTTTGTTGGAGACAGACGGAGGAAGAGGCAGATAGAAAGAATGGGTGGGTGCACCAGGGCCGCCAGCCAGTGCAAACAAATCAGACACCTGCGCCTCCTTGTGCACCTGGCTTACATGGGAACTGGGGAATCAAACTTGGGTCCTTAGGCTTCGCAGGCAAATGCCTTAGACGCTAGTCCATCTCCTCAGCTCAAATCCTTGAATATTATTTTAAATGAAGGCTCTTTCTTTGAGAGTTGATAACTGCAGGTTGATAATTGATGGGTGAGTGTAATGGTGCTTTTTGTAAGAGCCTGGATAGAAATTTAGCTGTCTCTTGCAACGTGGTAGCAGTTTGGGCCATTAGACTAGTTAATGACAGCGAGATAGATACTGTCTTCATTTCTTATTCTGTAAATATTGATATTCCTTGAGATTTAAGATCACTGGCCAGCTAACATTATTCTGGTGTCATTTAAAATAGTAGAATGATAGAGCCAGGTGTGGTGGTGCACGCCTTTATTTTATTTTATTTTTTTGTTTATTTTTATTTATTTATTTGAAAGTGATGGACAGAGAGAGAGAAAGAGGCAGATAGACAGAGAGAGAATGGGCGCGCCAACCCAACCTTTGGGAGGCAGAGGTAGGAGGATTGCTATGAGTTCGAGGCCACTCTGAGACTCCAGGTCAGTCTGAGCTACAATGAGACTCTACCTTGAAAAACCAAAAAAAATTATTATTATTATTATAATTATAATAAAATAAAATAGTAGAATACCCCTTACATATTTCTCAGCAAGCCTTTCCCCACCCACTTCTGTCGTATTTCTGCATCTCATGAAAGGGTCTTCCCAAGCACCCATACAAAACTTACAAAGATGTCTTTATTTAGCAACCTTTTTTTTTTTTTTGCCCCATAGTAATCCCGGCCTTTTAAATGTAGGGGTTACATTTATATACCAGAGCTTTTCTGCCTGGTAGAAACTGACCAGTTTATTGGAATTGAAAAATATGTGTATATCACCATTGCTAGTTTGTTGCCATGCCCACAAGGGGAAATCAGATGATTCCGACAGTTGTTAGATAGAAGACAAGATGGCAAGTTCAACTTCCTCCTCTGCCCAATTTGGTACCTACTTATGAACAGTAGTTCTGTCACTGGAACCTGATCTCTCTGCTGTAACAGAAGGTTCTAGACTGTGTCCATTCACTCTGGGCCTCAGATCCTAACCTCCACTCTTCAAGAAGCTTACCAACGATTACACAGAGAACAGTTGAGCTGTCACGTGAGAACTATAAAATACAATCTTCTTGTGTCTGAACTCATTTTTAATTCTCTAAACAACCAAATTCAGAAATGTATTTAAATATATTTTATTTATTTATTTGCAAACAAAGAGAGAGAGAGAGAGAGAGAGAGAGAGAGGGAATGGGTCCACCAGGGCATCTGGCCACTGCAAATGAACTCCAGGTGTACGGGCCACTTTGTTCATTTGGCTTTATGTGGGTACTGGGGATTTGAACCTGCACCATCAGGCTTTTTAAACAAATACCTTTCAGTGCTGAGCCATCTCTCCAGCGCCTCCCCCCCCCCAAATGTATTTTTTAACCCAAGTTGTTTCAGTACCAAGACAGACCTCTCTCTGGGTCGAGGAAACAAAATGAAATCCTGAAGATAAAGGTCAGTACATCTTAGAAGGTGTTTGGACAAGGTGAACACTGAGCCTAGTTTTAAAAATATTTTTTGTTTGTTTGTTTTTGTTTTTCCAGGTAGGGTCTCACTCTAGCCCAGGCTGACCTGGAATTCACTATGCAGTCTCAGGGTGGCCTTGAACTCATGACAATACTCCTACCTCTGCCTCTCAAGTGCTGGGATTAAAGGCATGCGCCACTACGCGTGGCCTTCAAAATATTTTTTATTAATTTGCAAGTAAAGAGGGAAAGATAGAGAGAGAGAAGGAGACAGACAGACAGAGAGAATTTGCACACTAGGGCCTCCAGATGCTGCAAATGAACTCCAGATGCATGTGCCACTTTGTGAATCTGGCTTTATGTGGGTATTGGGGGATCAAATCTGGGTCATTAGGCTTTGCAGGCAAGTTCCTTAACCACTGAGACATCTCTCCAGCCCAAAATACTTTTTATTTATTTATTTGAGAGCGACAGACAAAGGAAGAGGAGAGAGAGAGAGAGAGAGAGAGAGAGAGAATGGGCGCGCCAGGGCCTCTAGCCACTGCAAATGAACTCCAGATACATGTGCCACCTTGTGCATCTGGCTTACGTGGATACTGGGGAATTGAGCCTCAAATCAGGGTCGTTAGGCTTCACAGGCAAGCGCTTAACCACTAAGCCATCTCTCTAGCCCCCAAAATACTTTTATTTACTTGAGGTAGGATAGATGGATGTTCCAGGGCCTCTAGCCACTGCAAATTAAATCCAGACACATGAAACACTTTGTGTGTCTTGCTTTATATGGGTAGTGGGGAATCGAACTTGGGCAGGTGGGCTTTACAACAAGAGCCTTTAACCTCTGAGCCATCTCTCCAGCCCTGCGCTGAGTTTTAAGAGGAGGAATGGATGGACTGGAGAAGAGTCCTGTGAGGAGACTAGAAAACAGTGACTGCTAGAGACGCTTCGTCAGGAGCAGGGATGAGAGTGGTCAGCTTGGACTGGCAATGGCTATAACCATTTGGGAGAAGCATTTCTAACAAACATAAAATAATATTTTCATAGCCGTAAAGTAGTAAGAAAGCTAGGGAGATGATATGGTTAATGTTTTAACATTACAATCTAGATTAAACTTGCTGCTGAGCACCTAGATTGGATCTACTTCCCAACAGAGGATTAGTGAGTATTGGTTGGATGACTTCATCAAAGTCCTGTTTCCAAATGACTCACCACAGAAACTCTTTGGTGTGAACTACTGGAGACTGACTTAAGAAATGTGAGTTAAACGAGACTCTTGCGTGAGCTCTAGTGGTCTGCTTCATAGCTCCGATATAGCCGAGAACAACTGGCACTGGGTTTGAGGAGTTTTTTTTAATATTTTATTTATTTATTTGAAACAGAGAGAAAGAGACAGAGAGTCTCCCAGCCCTCTCCTCTTTGTCTCTGTAAGCATTCAACACATTGTTAGAGACAAGAATGTTAGCAGACTGGACTGAGATTCTGTGCCGATAGCGTGATGTCAAGACCCGGGGGATACCAGGCATTTCTAAATGCTGCCTCGACCGTCTCATAACAATCTTGAACGATGTATAAACACAAGACAATGATACTTGCAAACAAGGCCCTGTTCTGTGTTTGGCTGGGCAACTGCCTTGAATTCCAGCGTGGTGAGATGTAACATTCAGCTTAGGTTCAAGGCCTTCCTTCCCTACATCCAGTCTCTGATCACCAGTCTGTCTGAGCAGATCCCACTACACGGAGGAGAAGGGCGTAGACACATGTATCCCGAGGGGCGGCCCGCTATGTGATGAGACGCAGGAAGGAAGATCGAGGCCTGTCTGAATCATTTCACTGACCGGGTCTTGACAAGCAGAGAAACGGAACAGGCTGTGCCGTGGCCATAATTGTCTAACCCACGGTGGACTGGGTACCATGTGAAGTACAGAAAATGCAATACATAGAGCTTAACCTGTTGCAGTCAGGTTCGCATTGCTGGCAGAAAACACCCGACCAAGAGCAGCTTGTGGGGGAAGAAGGGGGTTTATTTTGGCTTACAGCACTCGAGGGGAAGCTCCATGATGGCAGGGGAAAGCGATGGCATGAGCAGAGGGTGGACATCACCCCTGGCCAACATAAGGAGGACAATAGCAACAGGAGTGTGTGCCAAACACTGGCAAGGCAACACTGGTTATAACACGCATAAGCCCGCTCCCAACAATACACTGCCTCCAGGAGGCTTTAATTCCCAAATTGCCATCAGCTGGGGACATGGCCTTCAGAGCACTTAAAGTTTATTGGGGACACCTGAACCAAACCACCGCCTGCCCCTTAAGGGGTATGGAATAGTCTAAGGCAGAGATGCATGTGCAGAGGCGGCAACCGTGGATAATAGGGAAGACAGAACTTAGTGCCAATTCCTCAGAACTCATGGTGCTTGGGTGGTCTTAGTCCCCTAGCTACATGAACTTAACAGTAAGAGCCCATTCTCCCACTCCACAGCCTGGGTCACTGGTGACACAAGAGTTCCTCGTGGCCTGGTCGTCAGTCCCACCCTGTCCACGGACCTTGCCGCTGAGGACGGGCTCCGGGGGGCCCTGGGGACGCGATGGCAATGCAGGCGGGCGTCAGGCAGGACAGACGGCCTTCGCAGCTCACAGGGAAAAATAATGCGAAACTCAGGACCCAGAGCGGCCTATTTGTTTTGGCGATTGGCACCGTGCCCTTCCCCAGTCCTAATTTATGACAAGCGCACAGACGTGATGGGAAGAGCAGATGTGGGAAAGAGCTGTTTAAACAGTGACTTTCCTTCTGATACTAATGAAGTTAACTCTGGGCACACACTGAGGTCTGGCATCCCTTTGAATCAGTTATAAGTGTGTACTCTTGAGAAGTAAATGCATGCATGCACACAGCACGCACACACACACGCACACACACCACTATTGTGAAGCTAAAGTTTTAATACCGCTTTCCTCTGCATACTTGGACTTTCTTGATAATCCGTTTGAACCTTGACTCCACTCTCACCCGTTTCATTCTTCTGACACCTCTCTTTAGGCTCTCATCCATTTTCTTAAATCACGCTCCACTATTTTTTTTAAATATATATTTCATTTATTTATTTGAGAGAGAGAAAGAGGGAGAGAGAGAGAGAGAGAGAGAAAGAGAGAATGGGTGCTCCAGGGCCTCCAGCCACTGCAAACAAACTCCAGATGTGTGTGCCCCCCTTGTGCATCTGGCTAACGTGGGTCCTGGAGAATTGACCCGGGATCCTTTGGCTTTGCAGGCAAACGCCTTAACCGCTGAGCCATCTCTCCAGCCCACACTCCATTACTTTTTTTTTTTAATTTTTACTTCTAAAAAATTATTTATTTATTTATTTATTTGAGAGTGACAGACAGAGAAAGAAGCAGATAGATAGAGAATGGGCGCCAGGGCCTCCAGCCACTGCAAATGAACTCCAGATGCGTGCGCCCCTTGTGCATCTGGCTTATGTGGGACCTGGGGAATCGAGCCTCGAACCGGGGTCCTTAGGCTTCACAGGCAAGCGCTTAACCGCTAAGCCATCTCTGCAGCCCTGCTTTTTTTTTTTTTAAAGGTAGAGTCTCACTCTAGCCCAGGCTAACCTGGAATTCACTATGTAGTCTCGGCTTGGCCTTGAGCTCACAGAAATCCTCCTACCTCTGCCTCCCGAGTGCTGAGATTAAAGGTGTGCGCCACCACGCCCAGCCTTGTAAATTTTAAGAAGGGGGCAGATGAGAAAGGGGTCCTATTGCTTCGTGCATGTCATCCCAGCCGCCAGGGTCCTTGGTAGAGGGACTGGCTGAACTAAGGTTGTGGCTGTAGTGGACAAGAGGGGAACGGTCAGGAGACTGGGCCTGCTGCACACACAGGGACAAGTGGACCGAATGCACAGGGACCTGGCAGCCCACTCAGGAGAAATGGCTTCTCACACTCCAAGTGGCCCGTGGCCACCAGCAAGCCACCACAGGGTGACTGCAGACCTCATATCCGTACCGTCGTCCCTGAGTCTCCAGGCAGGAGCTCCGTTACTTTTAAAGATAATTTTTCTTGTTCTGTGGACCCCGTGCTTCTAAGAATTCAGAGGCATACTTTACACCAGCATCTACCAGCTTTTTAACAAAAGCCCAGTTGACTCTTTTATTAGTTTTATTTATAAGATTTTTATTGCACTCTAGACTTCTACTCCAACAATAAAGATGGCATCTCTTTGATAATTCTTGAGCCTTTTTTTAAAAACAGTCTCATGCAAGCTGGATGGTTTTAAAAGCAAGACGAGCGGCCAAGCGCAGAGCCAGGGCAGCGCTCCGGCAGTGAGCGGAGCCACGATCTCTTCTTTCTCCAGAGCAGGCGGAGGCAGGGCAGCCTGCCTCCTGCCCCGAGCCTTCATCTCCCACACAGGATGTTGAGATGTGGTTGCTTCAGTCCTTATCACAAGCAATCTGCAAAGGCTCGAGATATGTTTAAAATCGTTTCCTGGGGCTCGTGGGGGATATGTGCCGTTTCTGTTTGTGTAGTCTGAAGGCCTGTCCCAAGAGCAGTCTGAGCTCATGATATGACTCAGTGTCATTGTGTGACGAAGGCTGACTGAGAGCGGAAGGGAATTTCCAGATGCGCAGATGTGTTTTTTATGGTTCTGTCTGGGACTGTTGCACACTCAACTTCCTTATAAAGAGAGGAGTATGAAGAGCAGCCGTTACAATGAAAGGAAGTCCATCTATATATGGGCTTATAGTTTTCATGTGTGTGTGTGTGTGTGTGTGTGTGTGTGTGGTGTACATGTGTGTGTTGTACATGCACGCGTGTGCACCAGTGTGTGCAGATACAAGTGCCTGTGAACCTAAAGCCTGAGGAGTACACTGGTGCCTGTGCCCTTGTCATAGGACCTCTCACTGAACCTGGAGCTGATTCATTTCTGTCCAGACTGGCTGACCAGTGAGCTCCTCCCCCCCCCAACTTTGAAAGGGATTTTGGAACCTGTCTCCCCTCACGCCGTCTCTTACGGTCACAGCCATGCACTGGCACGCTTGGCTTTTTACATGGCTACATCCGCTCTCTGTGCCCTCCTTCTTCCGTCGGTCTTACCGTGAAGTCTGGCTAGAGCCAGCGTGATGGGCACCGTGTGCCTTCTCAGCGTCCCACGAAGAGATTCCTCACCCCGGTCGGAAGCTGGAGCACCAGCTGTTTCCCTCCCATCTTCCTCATTTCGGAACACGCACTCAACCTCCCCGAGGCACCAAGAAGGCCTTTTGTAGGAATAAATGCGAAACCCTTCCAAAATGAAGTCACCTTGCATGTGAAAGACTCTCATTGGCATTTTGTAAGATGAGGCGCTTATAACCAGTCCCGTTCTGCCTCCCCCCCCCATTCCTTGCCCCTCAGCCATCTCTCGGGGCGTCATTAGCTGCCATGACTGTTGAATTAGCTGCACCCCATTCCTTTGCCTTCTGCATGGCCCCTTCCCTTGTCCTCCCCACCCCCTCCTCCGATTCCCTTTCCAAACAGCCGGGCCTTTGCTTTTCAGTGCAGCTTTTAACCACGATCCAACATCACCCTCACACGCTTTCCCAGAGACGGACCCTCTGACCATCACACTGCCCGGGCAGCTCCACTGGACTTGCTTATTTGAAAGCTTTGCTTTTATTTTAAATGTTACGTGCCACCAAGCATGAAGCTACAAGCCTTTTATCCCAGCACTAGGGAGGGTGAGGTTAAGTACCCCAGTGAGTTTGGGGCCAGCCAGCCTGGGGCTGCACAGTGAGTTTCAGGTTAGTCTGGGCTAGAGACTCTTCCTGTGTGGGGGGAAAGGGGAAAAAGAGTACCCAAATGAATATGAATATATATATATATATGTATGTATATGTATGTGTGTGTGTGTGTGTGTGTGTGTCTACATATATTCCTGCTTTCCATTTGATTTGGCCACTTTCATTAATTTGTAAACATCCAATTATTTTTTTATTCCATACAATCATTGGAAGTCTAACTAGGATACATTCCTGCATTTTCAAGTTAAAAAAGCACATTGTTATTTTTTTAAGATTTATTTTTATTTATTTATTTATTTATTAGAGACAGAGAGAGGGAGAGAGAATGGGCACACCAGGGTCTCTAGCCACTGCAAATGAACTCCAGACACTAGTGCCACCATGTGCATCTGGCTTACGTGAGACCTGGAGAATAGAACCTGGGTCCTTAGGTTTCCCAGGCATGCGCCTTAACCACCAAGCCATCTCTCCAGCCCCCACATTGTTAATTTTTATAGATAATTATTGGACTACTTTGTTGCCACGCAATTAAAACATCACTCAAAGCCGGGTGTGGTGGCGCACGCCTTTAATCCCAGCACTCGGGAGGCAGAGGTAGGAGGATCGCCTTGGGTTCGAGGCCACCCTGAGACTCCATAGTGAATTCCAGGTCAGCCTGGGCTAGAGTGAGACCCTACCTCGAAAAACCAAAAAAAAAAAAAAAAACCACTCAACTCTTCACAGAGGTGTGAAAAGTGTCATGTGTGCTATCAACAGAGACTTTCAATGTATCTCTCGCTTGGGATATTACAATAACCTTCTAGTCACTTCACCTTCAGCGCAACCTTTTTTGTTTGTTTGTTTGTTTTTCCTAGGTAGGGTCTCACTCTAGCTCAGGCTGACCTGGAATTCACTCTGTAGTCTCAGGGTGGGCTCGAACTCACGGCGATCCTCCTACCTCTGCCTCCCGAGTGCTGGGATTAAAGGCGTGCGCCACCACCCCCGGCTCAACGCAACTATTGTAACAAAACGGCTTTCACAGTTCCTAAAATATGTCACACCCAAGACAATTCTACTCAAAAAACTTCCAAAGCCTTCGTCACCCCCGAGGAGAGGAAGAGCAGAGACCTTTGAATTACGTTCACGTCTGTCTCTACGTGACCGTCACCCTCTCCTCCCGCGTTCCCCAGCCACGGGGCTGTTGCCATTGCTGGGCCCGCAACCCAGGCTGCTCTCCTTCAAGCCTTTGCTTCTGCACAACTTTCTTCCTGGGGTCTTTTCTGGCTGTTCTAAATAAAGATCACACTGCTCCCCACTACCCTCCAAAGCCATGTTTGCTACCACCACGCGGTTCCTTTTCTGTGTCCAAAGTAATTTTGTTCACTAATGTGTCTTTAGTGCCTAGAATTAAGTGTGGCCTACAGTAGGTCTAGTCACCGTGTACAGGACAATCAGCTGGCGTATGCATAGTCCACAACCTACCCCAGGCTGAGAGATGGCTCAGTGGCTGAGTGCACTTTCTACGCAAGTCTACGGGGCCGAGGAGGGCTTTCATGGCCCAATTTGTAATCTCTAGAACCCATGTAAATAGTGGGTGTGGCCAGGCTAACAGACAGGAGAAGATTGCCCAGGCTTGGGGGAAAGGCAGCAAGCTCCCTCATCAGTTACCATCAGAGTTACCTCAACTGAAACAGGAATGAGTGGCAGAGCGCCCCCTGTGGCAGGAGAGTGCATGGGATTTGAGCATCTCTCCCTCTTACACACACACACACAAACACACACACACACACACACACACATGCATGCACGCGCGCGCCCCACATTACAAAAGAAAAGAAAAAAGAAATTGTGCTGTGGAATTGTACCCCTTCAGAACTCAATAAACTTTTTTTTTTCTTTTCAGGATAACAGACTGTCTTGATGCACTATTTTAAGCATACCTGTGTCAGTAATCTCTATAAAAATCCCAGAAAGCAGCATTTAGAGATTACAGACCAAAAGAAGATATTTATAGCAGCCCTTGGACCATCGGTTTAAAACTATCCTACCTACACCACCCTAAATGCTATTTACTAACCAAATAAGGCATTTTGAATACCAGTGGAGGTAGGCAAATCAGGGATGTTTTGGGAGTCCACATAATCACTATTTTCCCACAAGATAATTGAGCAGTAAGTGTTATTTAAGGTAGTCTTGGGGAAAAAAAAATCCCCAGTTTCACTGTAGGAAAAGAAAAATTTATATCTTGGGCTTTTGTTTAGTTTTGAGACCCAGGACATATAACTGTCCATGCATTCCTTTCTACTGGTTGAGGTGACTCGAAATCCATTACTATGCAGAAGTTTGGCCATATTTCAACAGGGGTCCATGTCCTGTCCCCCACCTTTGTGACATTCTGTCCTGGTGTGCCTCCATAGAAATCCATAAAATTTTATAGATCAACATACCTGCCTCCCTAACTTCCTGCCTGAGTAGTTTGAGAATGCTGTGTTTGTCTGGGAGTGGCCGCTGGTCAGGTCACAAGCTCTCCCCATGAGGGTGAGCTGTCGGGAACAGAATTCCACGGAGGTCTCAGGGTAGATGAGAGGAGGAATCTGCTGGAGACTTAGTGGTAAAGGCAGTGGACAGTGACCTGGATCCTGGCCTGCGGTCACCACCATGGCGGGGAGGCGGCCGTCTAAAATGATTTACCACATTGAAGGCAGGAGTCACGCACGCCAAGGCCACTCTTGCTCTTCGGCAGTACCCAGAATGGTCAGGTTTCCTGCTGCTTTCCCCTGTGTTGTGCAAGGAATGTAAGGTAGAAGATGAAGATGTGGGCTGGAGAGATGGCTTAGCGGTTAAGTGCTTGCCTGTGAAGCCCAGGGACCCCGGTTTGAGGCTCGGTTCCCCAGGACCCACGTTAGCCAGATGCACAAGGGGGCGCACGTGTCTGGAGTTCGTTTGTAGTGGCTGGAGGCCCTGGCATGCCCATTCTCTCTCTCTCTCTCTCTCTGCCTCTTTCTCTGTCTGTCGCTCTCAAATAAATAAATAAAGAAGATGAAGATGTTTGTTTATATATTGGGGTGGGGGGGGTAAGAGCCAGTGCTTTTGGTTCACAGCTGAGCAAATGCACACCTCTCCCTCCCTCTCTCTCTCTCTCTCTCTCATCTTCCTGCTTGCTTAGCCCAGGAGAGCCACCATCTCACAGGAGTGCTGTCTTAACTCCCCTCCGAGTTTAAGGTTATCAAATCCCAAATTCTTAGGTGAGGTGAGAGGAATGAAGAGTAACTAAGGACGCAGAAGGCAGCAGATAGTCTCGCGCCATCTCATGAGCCCGATTAGAAGCCTGTAATGCAGCTGAGGCACTAAACAATCAGACACTTTAGTTAAGAGACGCTTGCCTTGGCCAGGCGTGGTGGCACACGCCTTTAATCCCAGCACTCCGGAGGCAGAGATTGGAGGATCGCCGTGAGTTCGAGGCCACCCTGAGCCTACATAGTGAATTCCAGGTCAGCCTGGGCTACGGTGAGACCCTAACTCAAAAAAAGGGGGAGCTGGAGAGATGGCTTAGCAGTTAAGGCGTATGTTTAAAAAGCCAAAGGACCCAGGTTTGATTCCCCAGGACCCACGTTAGCCAGTTGCACAAAGCCGGGGGGAGTAGCATGCATCTGGAGTTCCTTTGCAGTGGCTGGAGGTCCTGGCGCGCCCATTCTCTATCTGCCTTTCTCTGTCGCTCGCAAATAAATAAATAAAAATAAACAAAAAAATTGAAAAGAAAGAAAGGAGCACTTGTCTCTAGTTCCACGGCGTGCCTGTTCGGCTGTGGTGTAGACGTGTGCAAATGCGCACCGTACAACCTGAGCCGCCCTTCGCTGACCTTGCTAGGAGCGTGACCTGCGCTGTGTTGTGGGCATGCGCTCTCAAGGCACGCCTAGCTCCCTCCACCTCGCTTCCGGTTTGTGCTCCAGCATTTTCTCCAACTCAGCTCACCCTGGCAGATAGTTTGCCCAGCCTGAGACCCAGGCCTTCATTCAGACACGTGGAAGGGGAGGGGCCTGAGGGTCTGGAACCGGAGCTTAACAACCAAGCCCAGTGGGCTCCGTCCAGCCCTTTGCTCATGAGTGAGCCGCTGGGCCATCTTTCTCAGCACTTCCATCTGTAAAGTGCAGATGACATAGTCTCAAATCTGCTTTTTTTTTTTTCTTTTTAGTTAAGAGGTGACTTATGTAGGTGACAATAAGAAGAGTGAGTGCCTATCTCAGCCAGTGTACACTTCCATCCTTCTCTAAATGACATCTTTTCTTAGGCACTCTTTTTTTCTGTTGTTGTTTTGTTTTTGTTTTTGCAATTCTTCTGAGGGACAGGGAACTGGCATGCCAGGGCCTCCGGCCGCTGCATTCGAACTCCAGACGCGTGCACCGCTTTGTGCACATGTTGTGACTTTGCGCACGTGCATCACCTTGTGCGTCTGGCTTACGTGGGATCCGGAGAGTTGAACATGAGTCCTTAGGCTTTGTAGGCAAGTGCCTTAACCACTGTATTAGTCAGCTTCAGGTTCGCTGAGATGAACTTCCAGACCACGCACAGTTATGGAGGAAGGGTTTTATTGAAGCTTACAGATCCAGGGCAAGTTCCATAATAGCAGAAGAAACTGGCCTGCCTTCACAGGACCAAGCAGAGAGAGAGAGCAGTACAAGTCTAAAGGTCAAAAGCCAGAGCACACTTCAGGAACTCCAGCTAGGCACACTTTGCATATCTTTAGATTGAAATCTCAAACCCACCACCACACCTTAAGATCCACACAATGGCATTGCCTCCAGCCAGATGGCTAGAGATGCAAACTACAAACAAATAAACAACTGAATATGTTGGGGGCCATCTATTCTATTCAAACCACCACAACCACTAAGCAATCTCTCTAGACTTTTTTTTCCCCCTTTTATTAAGTAGAGAGTTGTATGGATACACGTATGTTAGTACTATCATTTCCCTCCTCCTTGCCACCATTCCGCTGAGGACTCCACTCAATGGGATTGCTGGTATTCCCCCCTAGACTTGTGGGTTATGAGATGTGAGGGCAGCAGTCAGACATTGTAAAGGGAGGGGCAATGCTTCCGATCTGCTTGGGGCTTTAAACTAGTTTGGAGAGCCTCACATCCACGTCAAGATGTTGTAATACGTACTGTAATTAATGGGGATCCCCTGAGTGCTAAGCGTCAGAGTCACGCTTTCTGTAACTGCTTTCTAGAATGTGCTCGCACTGCGTTCTTCTTGCTGTGATAAAAGTAAAACCCTCACAGGAAGAACTGAAGGAAGGAAGGGTGTAGTTTGGCTCACAGTTTGAGGATGCAGTCACGCTGACAGAAGCATGAGGCAGAGGAACACATCCTAACCCTAGTCGGGACAATGGCAACACCATTTGCAAATAGCAGTGTCCTCCTGAACACACTCCACAGTCAGCTGTCATTGAAAAATAGAGCTTTGATGCTTAGAAGAGCTACGGAGGCTGAATTAGAAACAGCTGACAGGTCACCAACGGTCTGAGCTGCCTTCTTTTTCCATCTGTTTAATTTTTTAAAAATTTTTAAAATTATTTATTTGAGAGTGACAGATAGAGAAAGAGGCAGATAGAGAGAGAGAGAGAGAGAGAGAATTGGCACGCCAGGGTCTTCAGCCACTGCAAACGAACTCCAGACGCGTGCGCCCCCTTGTGCATCTGGCTAACGTGGGTCCTGGGGAATCGAGCCTCGAACCGGGGTCCTTAGGATTCACAGGCAAGCGCTTAACCGCTAAGCCATCTCTCCAGCCCTGTTGAATTTTTATTTTTACCTTTACGCAGACACATTCATGCTTATTGATTAGAATGTAATTACATATTTTCTGCTGAACCTCAACCAAGGGAGTTGAACCATTCATTCACTTGTTTATTTTTCATTCATTGGCTCAACAAATAGTCATTCATTCCTAGCTATTTCATCTCTGGTGAAGGATAGAGTCAGTCTGTAGACACGGGCGACCCAGAGGGACTTCTAGAGGATGTCCCACTGAGACATAGCTGATGAGTAGAACTAGTGAGGCCTTGACTGGAGCAGCCTAGCATGTGTGAAGTTCTAGACTTTGGAAAGACTCTGACTTGGAGCAGCTGAGCTCCATATTTAGAGGCCCCTGGAAGGTGCAGGAAAGAGACATGCCTGGAGAGAAAAGCCGGGGCCAGGGTGTGTGTTCTCGATGCATCTGTGCACGTAAATGAGAGGCATGCTGAGCAGCCCCACCGTGAGGGGCGACTGCGGAAGGTTACACACGGAGATTGTGAGCTGCTGCAAAATAGTTCTCACGAGACCCTGAGATTCCTAATTCCGTCTGGCTGGTCATGAGTTTGAAGACCACCAGATATGCCCAAACATGCATGCCAAATGCTACCTGCCTCTGAAGTCACTCCCTCCGTTAAATTGAATATGAGAACTTGTTAACATCCAACATTCAGTGCTCGTCAAAAAGCCTTGACCTTTGTGCCTGGTATTGTTATAATCCTGAGGTGACATTTTAGTAGGCAGTGCTAAATTATTTACTCCTAAGAAGATAAAAATATTTCAGTTCTAGCCTTAGCCAAACTCGGTTGAACTAAAGTATTCCAGAGTGCCCTGAAAGAATAAATTTATAGGATGAGTGACAAAAGCTCATTATTGAATCATGAACTTTCTTTCCTCCTTTCATCCTTTGATCATCCAAACGTTTGCACTACAGGGAGCTTAAGTCGTGTCCTCACATTCACTTATATTATTTCTTACCTGTTGTATTTATTTATATGCTTTGGTTTTTCGAAAGTAGGGTCTCACTAGAGCACAGGCTGACTTGGAATTTAATCTGCAGTCTCAGGGTGGCCTCGAACTCACGGTGATCCTCCTACCTCTGCCTCCCGAGTGCTGTTGTGTTTTTTTTTAAAGTGGCTCTGCTAGATTTAGTAGGCAGGGGTAAATATACGTTGTTTGTTTGTTTGTTTTGTATCTATTGTAGCATTTAGCATGGTACACAGACAATTGTTAAGGATAAATTGTTCACAAAGGAGGCTCCTGAAAAAATATCATAGATAACCTAATTCAATGTGTGTGACCCAAGACAATTATTCGTTATCCAATGTGGCCCCCCAAAAGACAAAAGGTTGGGTGCTGCCTGAATTAGATTAGACTCTTCAATTTTATCCAAAAAGAAGAAGGCGGCAGCGGAGGAGGAGGGAAGGAGGAGATGATGCGAACCCTTCTCCTTCCTTGCTGGGGGTTGCAGAATAAATCATTTGCCAAAGTGCTGAAAGATCAAACTGTCACATGGGCTCTTTCTGTCAGTCCCTTGTGAGCCTAGACATCTAGTGAACGCTTCTGCACAGAGAAGCATCTAGAAGGAGGACCTTCGCAGGTGATGGGATAAACAAAGGGAGGCTGTGGGCTCGCCTCACCTGCTTTGCAGAGAAGCAGACATCACTTTACACTCAGGCACGAGAGGTCCAGTGCACGAGGCCGTGGTTTTGCTAGGTATCCTCTTAGCAATAAAATCAGCTATTGTTTGAATTTTTTATTGACAGCTTCCATAATTATAATTATAATTATATTATAATTATAGACAATATCCCATGGTAATTCCTTCCCTCCCTCCACTTTCCCCTTTGAAACTCCACATTCTCCATCATATTCCCCCCCCTTCAATCAGTCTCTCTTTTATTTTTTTATATTTTTAGTTTTTGGTTTTTTGAGGTAGTGTCTCCCTCTAGCCCAGGCTGACCTGGAATTCACTATGGAGTCTCAGGGTGGCCTCAAATTTACAGTGACCCTTCTACCTCTGCCTCTTGAGTGCTGGGATTAAAGGTGTGTGCCACCACGCCTGGTTTAAAGTAATTTTTTTTTTTTTTTTTTGGTTTTTCGAGGTAGAGTCTTGCTGTAGCCCAGGCTGACCTGAAATTCACTATGGGGTCTCAGGGTGGTCTCAAACTCATGGTGACCCTCCTACCTCTGCCTCCCAAGTGCTGGGATTACAGGCGTGCGCCACCATGTCTGGCTCTCTCTTTTACTTTGATGTCATCATCTTTTCCTCCTATTATGATGGTCTTGTGTAGATAGTGTCAGGCACTGCGAAGTCATGGATATCCAGGCCATTTTGTATCTGGAGGAGCACATTGTAAAGAGTCCTACCCTTCCTTTGGCTCTTACATTCTTTCCACCACCTCTTCCGCGATGGACCCTGAGCCTTGGAAGGTGTGATAGAGATATTGCAGTGCTGAGCACTCCTCTGTCACTTCTCAGCACCATGGTGCCTTCTGAGCTCAAGTCAATTATTTTTGTAAGAATCCTCTTAGAAATACAGTGACTATACAACCACTTAGATAACTCAGCGGTTCCTAAATGAGTAACCATGAGACAGCACTTGGGACACAGAAAACACCACAAACCTTGGTTGTACTTCTTGGGTATGAATATGGTGTCATTCTTTGTATCTATGCTTACCAGTAGAGCAGCCCCGGCCGCATGTGGCTACTGACTACATAGAATGCTCCCTGTGCTTATTGGGATGCACGCCAAGTTATAAAACATGCACTGTTATAAAATATGCTATAAAATAAGCTGGGGAAATAAAGAATAAGTAGCGCTTTGGCCAATTTCATATCTGACTGCATGCTAGTTTCAATATGTGGAGTTAGATAAAATACATTATTAAAATTAATTTCAAGGCTGGGTGTGGTGGCTCACGCCTTTAATCCCAGTACTCGAGAGGGAGAAGAAGGAGGATCACCGTGACTTCGGGGCCACCCTGAGACTACATAGTGAATTCCAGGTCAGCCTGAGCTACAGTGAGACTCTACCACAAAAAAACAACAAAAAAATTAATTTCAAGGCCGGATGTGGTGGCACACGTCTTTAATCCTATAACTCAGGTGGCAGAGGCAGAAGGATTGCCATGAGTTCGAAGACACTCTGAGACTACAGGGTGAATTCAAGGTCAGCCTGGGCTAGAGTGAGAACCTACCTCAAAAAATAAAACAACAACAACAAAAAGTTAGGCGTAGTAGCACTAGCTTTTAATCCCAGCACTCAGGAGGCAGAGGTAGGAGGATCACCGTGAATTCAAGGCCACCCTGAGACTACAGAGTGAATTTGAGGTCAGCTTGGGCTAGAGCGAGACCCTACCTTGAAAAAAAAAAATTAATTTAACCTGGTGCTTTTTTTTTTATTGCACTAACGTGATTGGCTAAGAGAACATTAGAAACTACATGTGTGGCTTGAACTGGGCTTCTCAAGCTGCTTGGGCATGACCTCCGGGGAGTGTGGTAAAATACCCCGTGTCTCAGGTACTCATTAAGTATCTTGATAAGCTAAGAGGACAGAAAGAAGGTCATATTATAACTGGACAAATATGAACTGTTCCCCTGCACAAAATTAAAATTCAGTGTGAATTGTCACTGATCTGTACTTACCACAATATGAGTAGTGAAAGAAATTCTCATTCCTAGGCTCCTGGTTGGGTCGCCATGGAGCGGTTTTCCTGAGAACCGAATGGGAGACGTGTACAAATGTCCTATTGACTTATCCACTGCCACGTGCGAAAAACTCAACTTGCAAAGTAAGTGGTAATTAGCAATTTTTTTTTTTTTTAACCAAGATCAAAATCTTGTTTGTCGTATACTTGACATATACCTGTCATGGGAGGAGCTAAGATCCCCCTGGGAGAGGGCAATTCATGTCCGTGGTAGACAGATTTTTACTTGAGAATGAAGGTCCCTGAGCTAGGATGAAGACTTGAGAGAAGGCTGACAGCAGCCACCCTGGGAGATGAAATGAAATGGGATTGGAGAATAAGAATAAGTGACATTACTGAGGAATGGCCGAGTTTAATAGCTCAAGAGTGGATGCAGCCCACAGCCAGTGTCTTAGTTTGGGGGAAGAGGGGAGGTTGAAAACATTCGTGTCTTATTTCACCTAGCAGGTCTCATGAATCTTTATTGAAAAATCCCGCCACTGCTCTGAGCTAGAGTCTATCAAATAGCATGCATTAAGGACATTTTTTTTAAATGACTTAGATAAAACAAATGTGACATGGAATCAGTGTGACAAATATTTGGTGTCCTCACACGTGAACTGTTTGTCAGAAAACTTTAAATCTCCAAGCAAACAGGTATCCATTATGGTCACCCCTCTGTAAGTCTTTTTAAAGTTTCTGCGATGGCAGTTGATGTCCATGATTGGTTTTAGCACAGCGGATTATATAGAGTATAAATCAAGGGTCCATACATAGTTTTCCATGTGTATTTTTCCTCTTATCCTTTTTGTTAGTATAAATTAAATAAAACAGGTAAAGTGCATTAAGAAAAACAAATGAATTTAAGTATCCACGGCAGAGCCAACCTCTAATATTCCTTGCTCTGCAGCCTGGCACCCTACGGGGAGCGGTGGTTGGCACGGTTCACCTCACTTCATACTTCAGTATGGAACCCCAGCTCCTCAGTATGTGACAGGATATGATGTAAAAACATGGCGGCATCTGTTTTCCTCATAATCCTAAGTGAAAAGTAGAGATTAAGTCTATCTCCTATTTCCTTTTCTCTGGAAGCTTCAACAGGCATGCCGGGCGTTACTGAGATCAAAACCAACATGAGCCTTGGCCTGACCCTGGCCAGGAACTTGGGAACCGGAGGCTTCCTCGTGAGTAGTTTCTTCTCAAACCCTTGTGAAAGTCTCTAGTCAGTGACGTTTGCTTCCCGCCCCTTTATCGAATGGAGTCTTGAGATTGAAACTTCAGACCTTGCTTTTGGATCATGTGTGCTATTTGGATATGTAAGGCAAGATAATCACCTGTTGGTGTGTGCACTTCTTGGATTGTTCTCCAATATCATAGGATGTTTTTTTTGGGGGGAGGGGTAAGAAGACAGAGCCTTTGACCTTGAAAGGCGTGCTTCATAATTGTTGGTGACACCAGACTCTCAGGTCTCACGCCTACTTCCTGTTAGGTCCTGTTGGCTCAGACAGCAAGTTCCAAAGGTGACGTTTGTTTTAATGGCTGGCTGACCGGATATTGTTTCAAGACATGGCATGACCTAACGGATCTCACACCAGCTTTTTCTCTAGCTTATTTTCTATGGGAAGATATCACAAATCAGTAAAATGAAATGCCTCATTTGGCAGTTCATCTGACAACAACCAATTGGTTAATAATTCACATATCTAAATGAACTTTGAAGTGAATTAAGAGCTCATAAAAAGAAACTAGAAGAAACGGGAAATTTTTCTGTAGAAGATAGGAATTTCTGAGCCTAAAATTGAATCAATGAGGGCTGGAGAGATGGCTTAGCAGTTAAGACACTTGCCTAACAACCTGGGGCTTGATTGATTACCCAGAACCCATGTAAATCTAGACGCACAAAGAGACACATGCATCTGGAGGTCGTTTGCAGTGGCTAGCGGCCCTAATGCACCCATTCACAACCTCTCTCTCTTGCTTTCCATGCAAACAAATAAATAAAATTTTAAATAAAAACTAGAATCAATGATATAGGAAAATATTGAAAATACTCGATAATGTAAAAAGAAAAACGCCACATACCAAAAATAAAGCTGAAGTAAAAACTAAATCTTATGTGAAATTTCTCCTGGTTCATATAGGATAGTCTCATTGTACAGCCCTGTAAACTTGTCTTAGAAAGCTTAATTTCACTTGATTAGTTTTGGTTTCATAATCAACATGGTATCATAAAAGGCTTCTTTACAGTGGATTTTTCTAAAAATTAGTTTATTTTTTAACTTTGAAATTGTGTTTGTTGTAATAAATGTTTGTATTTAGTTAACCTTGCTACCCACAACATAAATTAAATGTTGGTTATGATGTGTGGGATACCAGTATGTAAATGATTTTTGTAAGGCATATTTGCAGCTCATTGTATTTCAAAATCTCTATCTCTATCTCTCTTTTTTCTTTTTGTTTTTTCAAGGTAGGGTCTCACTCTAGCCCAGGCTGACCTGGCATTCACTATATAGTCTCAGGGTGGCCTCCAACTCATGGCGATCCAGCTACCTCTGCCTCCCGAGTGCTGGGATTAAAGGCGTGCACCACCATGCCCGGCTCAAAATCTTTTTTTTTTTTTTTCAAAATCTTTTTGATAGTGATGATCTAATGTTCTTGTTTGCTTTTAAAGTTGACTCAGTCAGAAGGACATTTTGAGAATAGGGGATTATAGAATGTATTTCAGTCTTAATCCCTAACTCCAGATAAAGCAAAATAAAGCTACAAGGGAATTTGAGGGATTAATTTACTAGTTATTGTAACAGAGACACGCACAAAAGAGAGGAGGAGATGTCAGTTTCTTTGCACACATAAAAGGTCAAAATCTTAAGATACTCTAAAAATCCTGTGGAAACGGCTGACAATCATCACATATTTTTGAACCTTCTTAAGTTCTTGGGCTTCAAGCAGGAATGTTCTGGCATTAACAATTGGCATATTTGAACTTCAACTTCTTAATGCTCTTTTCCATTGCTTATGAAACAAAAATGTCTGTTCTTGAATGCTTTGTAAGTTATTTTCCAAGGTGATAAAAAAAATTAAGAATGCAGACATAGGAATCAATCATTTTTACCCATTTTTATAAACTGGAAGCATCAATAATGACTTGGTCAACTAATTGGCAAAATGAAGTAGTTTTATAGGAGGGAAACTGCTTGCTCTCTGAGCATGAAATATGACCACTGCTGTTTCTATTAAGCTACTTACAGTTGAAGTGGGTCAAATAAATTTCTTTTGTTTTTCCAGTTGCTTCTTATAAGTCGACACTCTTCTATTCCATTTCTGTAATCGACCTTCACATGAATTTAATACTTCTCACATGGTCCACATCTATGTGTCATGTTAAAAACTATATAGTTTTTTATTATTGCAACTTGACTTCTATAACCCACTTTCCTCGTTTTCATGTAGTGAAATGAATACTGTTCAGCTTAATGTTTCCTATATGTTCATTCAGGGGCCACTGAAAAGGAGAGAATTGGGATATTGGTATTGATTTCATGAGATATTGATAATTGGAGCATGGGTGTTTTAAGCAAGGAGAGCAATACGAGACAGCTTTAGTGACAAAAATAAATTAGGAAGTGGGAATAAGAGATCTGGAAGTCCTCAAAGGAAAGAAAAACTTCACAGCAAGATTTAAAAAAAAAAAAAAAAAAAAACTGGCAGAGCCTGAGACTACATAGTGAATTCCAGGTCAGCCTGAGCTAGAGTGAAGCCCTACCTCAAAAAACCAAAGGGGGGAAAAAAAAAACCAGTGACACCTAGTCTAGTTTTAGCCGGGCGTGGTGGCGCACACCTTTAATCCCAGCACTCCGGAGGCAGAGGTAGGAGCTTCGCCGTGAGTTCAAGGCCACCCTGAGACTACATAGTGAATTCCAGGTCAGCCTGGGCTAGAGCGAGACCCTACCTCAAGAAACTGAAAAACAAAACAAAACAAAACAAAAAAACTGGCAGTCAGTGAACTCTTTGTGTTTGGGTTAACATGTTAGAGTCCTTTTTAAAGTGTGATTTTTATTTTCCAGTGAAAATTTTGCCCTCTGGTTTTTAAAAACCAAGGGATCTGTCTCATAGCAGTAGACAGGCAGGGACATGGTGGCCTGGCCCTATATATGAGTGTGTCCTTAGGTCACTGTGAGGTCTCTGCATGGTCCCAGGACTCTCTGGAGGTTCCCACCTGTCGCTGGAGGCTCTTGGGTGGCTGGATTCTGTTAAGAAGGGATGGGGGGGGGGGGGTCTGATCTGCAAACAACCGCGATGCCAGTGCCTAAGTCACACCTGTCATCTCCCTGAGCGTGTTCTAAGCAGTCTAGGTCTGTGGACCACTCAATATTCCCTCCACACAGCAATCGTAAGCAAGGAGACACCGTTGTCCTCTTGTGGAAATGAAGTGACTGAGATCCAGTTTTCCACTCAGTTTCCTCCTGGGTCCTCCCTGCATGTAGCATGGTGGGATTCTGTGGGAGTCTCCTCCATTCACTGACACCCATCCCTGAAGACTGCATTTTCCCTTCCTCCTGGCTGGCCTTCCTTGGGACAGAACGCCCACTACCTTCTCCATCTGGTCGCCCTAGGCATTTCTGACTTGTCACTTGTGAGAATTGGCAATTCCTAGTCTGTTCAGACAGAATAGAAATGAGGACTTAGGGCTGGAGAGATGGCTCAGCGGTTAAGCGCTTGCCTGTGAAGCCTAAGGACCCCGGTTCGAGACTCCATTCCCCAGGACCCACGTTATCCAGATGCACAAGGGGGCGCACGCGTCTGGAGTTCATTTGCAGCGGCTGGAGACTCTGGCGCACCCATTCTCTCTCTCTCTCTCTATCTGCCTCTTTCCCTGTCTGTCACTCTCAAATAGATAAATAAATAAATAAAAGAAATGAGGCCTTAGTTCCACAGCAGGAGAGGCGGAGAGTTAGCACGTGCAGCGCGCGTCCACTGCTTGTCTTCTCGTTTCTCGGCAGACGTGCGGCCCTCTGTGGGCGCAGCAGTGTGGAAATCAGTATTACGCCACTGGCATCTGCTCCGACGTCAGCCCAGATTTCCAGCTGCTGACCAGCTTTTCGCCTGCCGTCCAGAGTAAGTGATGGATGCGATGCCTGGCGTCCAAAGGAGGGGATGTCACCAAGTCTCACCCAGCCTCTCTGTAAATCTGGTTTTCACTTGCTGTGAAGTTTGACTCAACTATAAAAAAAAAATGTGTTTTATTATTTTCATTTTTTTTCTCCCTACGTAGCCTGCCCTTCCCTCATAGATGTGGTGGTTGTATGTGACGAATCAAACAGTATTTACCCCTGGGAGGCAGTAAAGAATTTTTTGGAAAAATTTGTACAAGGCCTGGATATAGGACCCAAAAAGACTCAGGTATGCGCATCTGAGAAAATAATGTTAGATATGAAGTCATGTCTTTTCCAATTACTAAATATGCATTTTAAATGCATTTAATCACAACCATGAAAGTTAAATGAAACATCTCCTTCTAAGCCAGTTTTGTGCCTATGACTTTGCCCAGTAGTGTTCCTCTTAGAGTTTTATTTTTGGCAGCATCAACAGTGTGGTAATTATTAACATTTTAGTCATTTTAGATTGCATATTTTTGCCTCTCTAATCCTCTCATTTATTAATGTATTTTTAAATTGAGTATACATATATCTCTTTCTTTATATGTACTTATGCTAATAATGAATTCCTATGGTTTACACCTTGCTAGGAAAACAATTGTCTTTGAATTCTGTTAGTCTTAAAGATAACTCACTAAGCATGATTCTGATATTTATTGTTTCATGCGCTTATCTACATTCTAGTCTAGACTGCCTTGTCTATTATTCACATAGGACCAAGTCTTTTCAATAATTTGAGATAGTTCCCCATATTTTAAGAAGCCCCGAATTTGATTTTATATCTTACCAAAAAAAAAATGGGTGCAAAATTGTCACACTTCTCTAAGAATACTGAGTAGTGTGTATTTTATTTATTTATTTATTTATTTATTTATTTATTTAAGAGCGACAGACAGAGAGAAAGAAGGAGGGAGGGAGGGAGGGAGGGAGGGGAGAGAGAGAGAGAGAGAGAGAGAGAGAGAGAATGGGCTCAACACCAGGCCTCCAGCCACTACAAGTGAGCTCCCCATGCATGCGCAACTTTATGCATCGGGCTTTACATGGTTGCTGGGGAATTGAACTCCATGTCATCCCTGGCTGTTAGCTTTGCAGGCAAGCATCTTAACCGCTAAGCCATCTCTCAAGCCCTCAAATCCTGTTGTTTTTTAAAAATTAAAATAAAAATGTTTATTTATTTATTTATTTGAGAAAGAGAAAAAGGGAGAGAGAGAATGGGCACACCAGGGCCTCCAGCCACTGCATCTGGCTTACGTGGGTCTTGGAGAATCAAACCGGGATCCTTTGGCCTTGCAGACAAACGCCTTAACTGCTGAGCCATCTCTCCAGCCCAAATCCTGTTACTTTTGATACAGTCGTACATCTTCCCATAAGGAAAGAAGCGCTGGAAGACTGCATTTCTCAGCATCCTTCCAGTACCTGTCAGACTCCCTCCCAGACAAAAAGAACAGATTGAGTGGAGGAATCCGGCTGGTCCTTCCCACCTCCCTTCCCTTCTGAACTCAGATAGTCCCGTGTCTTTCTGGGTGTCTTTTCATTGATTTCCTATTGCCTTTTTTTTGGTGACACAATCCCTAACTCCTAGGTTTGCAGAATTGTTTCACAGCTTGGGAGCAGACACTTTGGTAAAAGGGTATGACTTTCTTAATGTAAAGAATTATAAAATGTGGGGCTGGAGGGATGCCTTAGTGGTTAAGGCCTGCAAAGCCAAAGGACCCAGGCTCGATTCCCCAGGACCCACATTAGCCAGATGCACAAGGGGCACATGCATTTGGAGTTCTTTTGCAGTGGTTGGAGGCCCTGGCATGCCCATCCTCTCTCTCTCTCTCTCTCCCTCTTTCTCTGTCAAATAAATAAATAAATAAAAATAATTTTTAATATAAAATGTCCCCCGATATCTTATTCAAGAGCCCTTCTTGGCACAGAAGAAATTGCTCAGTGGTTAAGGCTCTTGCCTGCAAAGCCTAACAACCTAGATTCGATTCCCCAGTACCCATGTAAAGCCAGATGCACAAAGTGGTACACGTATCTGGAGTTCATTTGCAATGGCTAAAGGCTTTGGCATACCCATTCCCTCTCTGTCTGTCTCTCTCTCTGCTTGCAAATAAATAAATAAATAAATTAATAAATTTTAAAGTTTTCTTTCTCTCAGCTCTCTCAAATAAGACTCATAATTGCATTTTCCATGAAGGCTAGAAATTCCCTGCCCCACATGCATATTCAGAAACTAGGCTTCAGAGATGTTCCATCCCATAATAGGAAAAAATAAAACAGTACAATAAGTCAATCCAAGTTGACTAGCTGGGAAATACATAGTTTTCTTTGCTCAAATCTAATTCTTTGCTACTAATGAGATGTTACCTCCACCTACGATCATTAATAGTTGCCTGAAGTAGTGATAATTAGAAAACTTCATTTCTTTTTAAATCATCCCATCAAAAACAATGTCTTAATAGTCATTTCTATTAAATAGTATAAGGAAATGCTTAAAAAATGAAAATCTTCAGTTGTTACTGAACCAAAATCATAAGCTAAAACACATCATTTGCTAGACAACAGTGCTCCAGCCCTACTGAGGACCTCAAAGACAGATCAGTTCATTGAAAGAAAGAACTACCAGGGAGAAAACTTTTCAGAAGCAATTTCCTTAAGCCATCAACTCATGTCTATATGCACTCTGGATTCTTATGACATGAAATCCATAGAAAGCTATTTATAATCTAATGATAGACCTTTACTAAACTTCTGTTCTTTTGAAGGTGGGGTTAATTCAATATGCCAATTACCCAAGGGTTGTGTTTCACCTGAACACTTATAAAACCAAGGATGAACTGGCTACAGCGATGTCCCAGACACACCAGCACGGTGGGGACCTCACAAACACTTTCAAAGCAATTCAGTATGCGAGGTAAGTTTCGATGCTAGAAGGCCAACATCTAGACAATATGAATGTGCTAACAAGTGAGAAAATAGAAAGAAAAGACACAGGACAAAAAAAAAAAAAAAAAAAAGCCTGAAACTCACACTTAAATGAGAACTGATCACAGAGCAAAGTCGGCATTCTGTGAATTTTTCAAGAATCACATGAGAGGTGAAGTTAAGAAGCTTCTAGGATTCCAGCATGGTGATAAAAATGGGCCTAGGGCTGGAGAGATGGCTTAGTGGTTAAGCCCTTGCCTGTGAAGCCTAAGAACTCCGGTTCAAGGCTCAATTCCCCAGGACCCACGTTGGCCAGATGCACAAGGGGGCGCACGCATCTGGAGTTTGTTTGCAGTTGCTGGAGACCCTGGTGCACCCATTCTCTTTCTCTCTCTCTCTCTCTCTCTCTGCCTCTTTCTCTCTCACTGTCTGTCACTCTCAAATAAATAAATAAAAATGAACAAAAAATATTTTTTAAAAATGGGTCTAGTTGAAACAATTACAGACTATTTCTCTACACACGCATATTTAATAATACAAAATACAAAAATAATTCAGAAAATACCATATGCTTTAGTTTTGCTTTTTCATTTTGCTTTTTTTTTTTCCTGAGATTGGGTCTAGCTCTTAGCCCAGGCTGACCTGAAACTCACAATGTAGTCTCAGGCTGGCCTTAAACTCACAGTGATCCTCAAAGGTGATAGGATTAAAGACATGTGTCACCGTGCCAGGCTAATGTGCTTAGTTTTACTTTTTTATGAGAGAGAGAGAGAACTGGCATGTCATAGCCTCCAACCACTGCACTCAAACTCCAGATGCATGTGCCATCTTGTGCGCATGCGTGACCTTGCACATGCATCACCTTGTGCATCTGGTTTACGTGGGATTTGGGGAGTTGAGCATGGGTCCTTAGGCCTCACAGGCAAGTGCCTTAACTGCTAAACCATCTCTCCAGCCCTATGCTTAGTTTTGTATACATTAACTTTGAAGTGTTCCTTAGATATTCGGGTAAAAATAGCAAGAACTGAAGACATTATTTTGGAGGCAGAAGAAATGAATGGAAATTTATAGAAAATGATATCATATATCTGCTAGTTTATCCTAAAGGTGACAGAAAGAATATGTTACAGGAGATTCCAGCAGAGGTAAAATAAGCTGCTAGACAACTGTTCCACCATCTAGAAATGAAGTAAAGCTAAATACCTGCCTGAATTTTTGTATCCAGCTAGATTTGGCTGGATCAAGATTCTAATTCTGACTGAGTGTACTTGTATATGCCTTTAGCCTCATCTTGAGCCACATGGTGATACCCTGTGTCTAAAAGCACCAAAGCAAGGCCAGACAGATGGCTTAGTGGTTAAGGCACTTGCCTGTGAAGCCTAAGGACCCATGTTCTACTCTCCAGATCCCACATAAGCCAGATGCACAAAGGTGAGGCAAGCGCAAGGTCACACATGCCCACTAGGTGGCGCAAGTGTTGGTGTTTGATTACAGTGGCTGAGGACCTGGCATTTCATCTCTCTCTCTCTCTTGCTCTCTCTAAAAAGATAAAAATAAAACTAATTAAATAATTAAAAAAATGTAAAAAAAAAACAAATGCAATAAAGAAAAATGAAATGAAATGTGAGAAATCAAATCATTAATGGGTTACGCAACTTGTGTGACTTTAAAAAAAAAGCTTTGGAGACAATAAGGATTTCTTAATACCATGTCAAATATGAAAAACATAAAAATGGGTTAATGGTTTTGATTATAAACATATATTATGTAATACATATTACATATTTATATTAAATATATTTAATATTTATATTAAACCTATATTATATTTATATTAAATATAAATGTACAATACAGAAATATATAAAATTTCTGTACAGATAAAAACCACTAAAATCTATAATATGACCAAATCACTGAAGAAATTATTGGCAGTATGTCAGAGAAAAAGTAACTTTTTGTCAATAAATAGATGTTACTCATTATAAAAAAACACAAAGATAAAAGAGAAAGACATAGAGTTAAGAGTTCATAGAGGTCATACAGAAAGAAATATAAATGACTAAAAACATAAAAATACTCATCAATCCTTTATAGTGAATGTAAAAACAGAAAGCTAAAATTAAAAAGTTAAATAATTTTCAGTGCCAAGAGAAGGGTGGGTATATATCTCCACAAGCTACAAAGAGAATCCTCTTGAATATGAATGACACTGGCATTAAGGCAGAAAGAAATTTCCGGGGAGAGTGCCACATAGCTCAGGATGGTCGGGCTTAAAGAAGCTCATTGTCAATGACCTTCACAAGCCAGAGGTCGACCTGTAGACTTTGCCTTTTTTTAAAAAAAAATTTATTTTTATTTATTTATTTTTTATTAAAAAGTTTGTTTGTTTATTTTTATTTATTTATTTGAGAGCAACAGACAGAGAGAGAAAGAGAGAGAGAGAGAATGGGCACGCCAGGGCCTCCAGCCACTGCAATCGAACTCCAGAGACGTGTGCACCCCCTTGTGCATCTGGCTAACGTGGGTCCTGGGGAATCAAGCCTCGAACCGGGGTCTTTAGGCTTCACAGGCAAGCGTTTAACCGCTAAGCCATCTCTCCAGCCCTTGACTCTGCCTTTTGATAATGAGTTTCACACTGTCTGCCGCAGAGACTTCGCTTATTCCCCAGCTTCCGGGGGACGACCAGGTGCCACCAAGGTCATGGTAGTTGTAACTGATGGTGAATCCCACGATGGCTCAAGGCTGAAAGCGGTCATCGAGCAGTGTAATGACGACAACATACTGAGGTTTGGCATAGCAGTAAGTGGCCTCTCTTTGTACAAGTCTTCTGCAGTCGGGGGCGGGGGGTGGGCATGTGTTCCTATATACCATCACTTCAAGTCAGCCCTTTCTCACTGACTGCTCAAAGTGGATTAAAGGGGCTGGAGAGATGGCTCAGTGGTTAAGGCACTTGCCTGCAAAGCCTAATGACCTGAGTTCCATTCCCCAGTAGCCACGGAAAGCCAGAAGCACAAAGTGATGCATGTGTCTGGAGTTTGTTTGCAGTGGCTTAGAGGCCCTAGAGCACCCATTCTCTCCCTCTCTCCCCCTCTCTCTCTCTCCCTCTCTCTGTATTGTGTGTGTGTGTGTGTGTGTGTGTGTCATCTCTGTCTCTGTGCTTGCAAATAAATAAATAAATATTCAAAGCGGATTAGAAAGTTTTGACTGTCCATTACTTCTTGCTGATGTATGGCCCAGGTAATTCAAAATATAACTATAGAAATGTCACTTGATTCACTTCCCCCAAAGGGATGATGACCAGGAATGGACTAAAATGGGTGATAGGAAAATCGGAATCAAGCAGGAATGATCTGTTTTTCCCCGTTCCTCTGTTTTCAAGGTCCTTGGGTACTTAAACAGAAACGCTCTGGACACTAAAAATCTGATAAAGGAAATCAAAGCGATAGCCAGCATCCCCACAGAAAGATACTTCTTCAATGTTTCAGACGAAGCAGCTCTGCTGGAGAAAGCTGGGACCATAGGAGAACACATTTTCAGCATCGAAGGTGAAGAAGGCCTGTTCGCCACCTTTCTATACGGGCGGGGAGACCGGTGCATTTGCTGCGCACGCGCGTGTTCAGATCCCCAGAACCCACTCACACACACAAAGCCAGACACGGTGCTGCCTGTCTGTGACCCCAGCTCTCCTGTGCAGAGAGGGGAGGCGCAGATGGGAGACACTTTAAGGGTTCATTGGCCAGCAAGGCAGGCAAACAGAATGGTGACCATCAAGGGGCCAGGCTTAAACCATGCAGGAGGGCAGGACCAACAGCTGAGGCTGTCCTCTGATCACCACAGGCACACCACGCTTCACACACACACACACACACACACACACACACACACGAGTTAAAAAAAAAACTGAAAGAAAAAATTAAAATAAAACAGAATTTTATTTCATGAAATTTTTCGAGCATTTATTTTAGTATCACATGTTTGCTCTATAGATGTTAACTGGTCTGCATAAAATCTCATCAATTAGCAAGAAAAATAGATAAGGGTATATGAATACTTAGTTTATTAAATATAAAATAAAATAAGCCAATAAGCATAAGAAAATACTCCTGTCTTCAGAAATTATAGAAATGCAGATTCAATCACTTTTTGTGTCGCCTAAAAGATGACACAGATCAATAATGCTTAATTTTTCAGCATTACTGAGAAGCCAAGAGGCACATGCATTTTTGATAAGATGGTGAATTCTTATAACTCTTTGTAGGACACTTTAGCAATATCTACTGTAATCATAGTTTTATCTTTTGTGTTATGTCATATAATTTCAAAAACTCCTAAATTTTTTTATAATTAATATATATATATTCTAAATTATAAAAAGACAGTGAAAATTTTCAACTGTTCAAATTGGGGAAAATAGTTTACTTATGTATAGTAATATACTTATACAGTCTTGGAAACCTAGTTAGGAGAAATATATTACATACTAAGAATCCCACACTATATGGAAGACTAGAATACTCTTTAAATTTGGTGAAAAGTTCCAAATAACCCAAATACTAGTTCCAGATGGTTAAACCAAAGAACTTTCAACAATAAAGGCAGTATTCAATTGATTGCCTATTGATCGCTTATTGGAAGCTGGGTCCAAGGATTGCATAGGCTAACATCATTGCTGCAGTCAAATCTTGATCTTAATTACCCACTGGAAATTTCTGACACACCCCAAATCTTATTGCTTAAGTATAGTGCTTCTAAGTTATTTGAACCATCATCAAAATCTAATGTCTCCTGAGATAACAAAATCACTAAGCTACCCTTGTTAATAAATTTCCCTGTCGTTCATGAATAAGTGCAGCATAACTTGAAAGCTAGCTAGTAATATTTTGTACACTATCTGCTGCTATAGACTATTCAGGGGCATAGCTATTTTAATCCAAATTGTGTCTATTCATCCTGTGTGAGTTACTACATCTATGCAAGAGGACATCCTGCAGTAATATGGTTTTTCTTCAGGTGTCAGTGCAGGAATTCAACTTTGTTTTTGTGAACATTAGTGAAACATTACCATTGGGGCTGCAACCCTGCTTTATGCAGAATGGGTGGTGATTGAGCCTTATGGTGTCAGCAACAGAGACAAGCACCTAGGTACAAGGAGGACAAATCTTGAATCTTGGTTTCTGATGGCTAACCCAAGTATCTCTCAGTGTCGACAAAATCAATTGTCTGGCTCTTTGAGCTGCGTGTGGAGTATTATGCATTAGAGGCACCAACATTTAAAATGAAAAATTCAGTTAGCTTTCTAAGCTAGTAATCATAATTAAAAAAAAAATCTCATGACCTTAATTTTCACTTTACCTCATGTTATTCCTTTGGAAAGGTTCTCGGATATCAGAAACATCACAGGTATTCCATTAAATATATTAATGCTTAACTAAGGTTAAAGCCAACTTTAATAAAACTTCCGTGGACACCTTCTTAGTGATTCCTTCTTCCCAGAAATCCCTGCTACAGTTGTGTGAGGGTCTTAGAACATGGGCGTGGGGGTACCAGTGCATGTCCGTGTTTGAAAACCTGATTTAAAATTGCTGGCAGTAATACATTTTGAAATTATTACTTCCAGGTACTGTTCAAGGAGGAGACAACTTCCAGATGGAAATGTCCCAAGTAGGATTCAGTGCAGACTACTCTCCTCAAAATGTGCGTATAGCAAACAACTCGAGCTGCATTGGACTTGACAAAACACTTCCAGACACAGTAGCCTGTACACGAAACAGGAAAAACGGCCCATCTAGTAACCAACGGATCTGGTTCCTGGTCCCAGGAATTAGGCTTGTTTGTGCTGCTCTTTCATTGTCTAAAAATGACAGTTAACAACACTTTGCTTTCATATTTCATGGGCATTTTCTGCAGGGAGGATATAATGTACAAAAAAAAAAAAAAAAAAGAGGACTTTTGAGTGTCCCAAGGCACAGGCATGGATTTCAGGTTTTATTTGAATAAGGGATTTGATTCAGTTAACTACCTGAAACATTGGTTAAAGACACAAACAATCGCTGGCAAAAATGCATTCTGAGCTTTCTTCTTTGAAGTTAAAAATGACTTATTTTTAAGAAAAAGAAAATTTTTTTTAAAAAAAGCTCCCGGGCTGGGAGGGATTTCAAGCAAGTCATCCCTATATATTTTTTTCTGAGAGTAGAGAAAGAAAATAATTTAAGATTAAGTAGTTAGAAGAAGAATGCGGGATGGGATTAGAAAACCACTGTCCTCTTAGCTCAGGGAAACCCATTCGCTTTTCTCAGAAACTTTTAGCTCTGGTTGTAATTCAGGATAAGGGCAAGATAAGCGAAAGGATGTGAGGTGCTGGGAAGTGTTTAGGGAACAATTTGAATTCAGAAGATTTGATAAACAGATCAATGCTCATTCTCTGTCTAGTTTTTTTTTTTTATTTTTATTTACTTAAGAGAGCGAGAAAAGCAGACAGAAGAGAAAAGGAATAGGTGTGCCAGGGCCTCCAGCTTTACGTGCCCACTGGGAAATTGAACCTGGGCCATCAGGCTTTGCAAGCAAGCGCCTTTAACCACTGAGCTATCTTGACAGGCCTCTCTGTCTAGTTTTAATAAATAAAGGATGCTAACATCTTCTGGTTCACCAATCTTTAGAGAGGCTTCTAAGAGTTGGGATTCTGTCCCATTAAAAAAAATAATAATAAGTGAATTCACACCTAGAGAATCTTGCACCCAAATCCCTGAGGCCGTTGAACACTCCCTGGAGCCCATTCACATACCACCAATGTCCCTGATTGGATTACGCTTATTCTCGCAAGTTTATGATCTCATATCTTCAAAATAGAACACATCATTTTTCCATTTATGATTTTTAATCTAAAATCATATCTGAGATTTAAAAAATGTAACAATAACATCTCCCATGCTCATCAAACCAGTGTTGTGGGATGACATCGCTTGAAATATTGGATTTGGACCCATCCGAAGCCTCCTGCCTCCTTTTACCTTCCCCATTGTGCTGGCTCAGGCCTAGTTTCTTTCTGCTAGATGGAAAGTTACGGCTACAGGTACCTTTTGTAGCTATGCTGCTCTCAACCAGATGAGCTACTGGCCTAAGAACATGTGAGAAGGACTTGAGAAGAAAGAAAGATGAAAACCCAGTAGGTCTGAAGAGGGCTTCCGCAGACATGCTATGGGAATAGCAGCATCCTTACCTTCCTCTGGGACCAGCCCTTGCTGATGTTCCGGGACGTCTCATGCCCACCACAAGCTTTTCCTGACAGTGTGTGGGAGCAGAAGTGCCCATCTGAGTCATTCTAGGGGCTGTGAAGCATTTGCAAACGTGCACCTCTGAACAGAACCTGGAGACAGTTGTGCACACGCCCGATAGCGCAGCTTACTGCAAAGGTTCAGACACACGGCACATCGCAGTTGTCCCAGCCCAAGCTAACGCACCTTCTGGAAAGCTGTTCTCCAGAACAAACTGAACATCGCTGAGCTCTATCAACACGCATTCACGGACCTTGGACTTCCTTAGGCCGACCTCCTTAAATCTAGACAGTTTCTTTCAATATTTTGCCTAGCCTGCTTTCTCGTGCACTAAAGGTGATCGGTCTCAATAACCTTCTGTTTTTCGATGACTTTAGGATATTCTGATGCTGGGGGCCGTGGGAGCTTTCGGCTGGAGTGGGACTGTTGTCCAGGAGACGTCTCGTGGACACGCCATCCTTCCTCAGCAAGCGTTTGACCAAGTTCTGCAAGACAGAAATCACAGCTCGTATTTAGGTAAGACGGAGATGTGGCTCGGAAAGCTGAGGTTTCCTTCCTTCCACTAGCTTCTCTGTTCAGAGCTGTCCCCTAGTGAACACATTTTTTCTTTTCTTTTCTTTTTGGTTTTTCAAGGTAGGGGTTCCACTCTAGCTCAGACTGACCTGGAATTCACTATGCAGTCTCAGGGTGGCCTCAAACTCACAGTGATCCTCCTACCTCTGCCTCCCGAGTGCTGGGATTAAAGGCATGCGCCACTGCGCCCAGCAACTTTTCTAGATATTTATTATTTATTTATTTAAGAGAGAGAGATAGAGAGAGAGAGAGAGAGAGAGAGAGAGAGAATGGGCATGCCAGGGCTGCCACTGCAAACGAACTCCAGACACATGGGCCATTTAGTACATCTGGCTTTATGTGGGTACTAGAGAATTGAACCTGGGCCGTCAGGCTTTGCAAGCAAGCACCTTTAACCACTGAGACATCTGTCCACCCCTCATTTTCTACTAACAAAGGTTACCTCTTTGCCAGCCAGGCCTTAGCCCATAATTCCTCAGTGAAAACCACGCTTTACACCCAAATCTCTTTTGGCTGTTGAAACAATTGTTAATTCCTGAAATACTCATTTCTAGTAGGCAATTTAGTAAGTAGTAGTCTTATGGAATTTCAGAGTTAGTTTTATTGCTGTTCTTGTGATAAACAGTCACCAGTTTTCAGTACCAACTAGGGGGAACTGCCACTCTCTCTATATAAACATTTAAATGAGGGCAGGTGCAGTGAATGACTTGTCGATGGTTAAACAAGTTTCAGAGTGGCGAGTCCAGAATTTAGACTCAAGGCTGTCTACCTCCAAGGTTTATATTCATTTCCCTAAGCAACATTACTTTTTTACTGAAATATTTTTATTTGAGAGAGAGGAAGGAGGGAGACAGAGAGAAGGAGAGAGAGAGAGAGAGAATATGAGTGTGTTGGGGCTTCCTGCTGCTACAAACAAGCTCTGGTTGCATTTCCACATTTTGCACAGCTGGCTTTAGGTGAATACTGGGGAATCGAACCCAGGCCGTCACAACAGCCTTTAACCACTTAGCCATCTCCCCAGCCCAACATTACCTTGTCAATTCACTTATTCATTCAGGAAATACTTGTTGGGGGGCTGGGAGAGATGGCTTAGCGGTTAAGGTATTTGCCTGCCAAGCCAAAGGACCTTAGTTCGATTCCCCAAGACCCATGTTAGCCAGATGTACAAGGGGGCGCGTGCATCTGGAGTTCGTTTGCAGTGGCTGGAGGCCCTGATGCACCCATACTCTCCCTTCCTCTCTCTCTGTCTCTCTCTCTGCCTCTTTCCTTCTCTCACTCTTTCAAATAAATAAATAAATAAAAATAAGAAAAAATAAAAAATGCTTGTTGGCTGCCGGGTTAGTAAATGACAGATGAGAACAAGCCGGGATCAAAGGTCCACCTTACAAGGCGAGTCCTGCCTATGCTGGACAGTGCTACAAGGGATAGGACAGGAACATCCCCTCCCGGGAGCGCTGGGAGATGTTCCCAAGACCTCTGACCAGCTCTGCTCGCCTCAACCTTCAGAGATCCTCATTCCGGAACTCTCTCTCTCCTAGGCTATGCCGTCACTGCAATTTCAACGGAAAATGGTGTCCACTTTGTTGCTGGTGCTCCTCGGGCAAATTACACGGGCCAGATAGTGCTGTACACTGTTAATGGCCACGGCAACGTCACGGTTATCCAGTCTCACAGGGGGGACCAGGTAGATGTCATGGCGTAGCAGGTGACGTGAATGCTATGGGCAACTATGGCGGGAGGTTGAGTGTGTCATTTACCGTGGCTGTCTCATCTCATCTGAATTCTCACTTTGATGCTAGATTAGCCATCCTCTTCATCAGCTAACTGGGAGCTTAGCTAACTTTCTAAAGCTACCTGGCTTTAATGGGCTTGAGCTGTCATTGAAATCCAGTTGTATCTGATCTCAAAACCACTGCTGTTTGGTGACTTCCCAGTCTGCATTCTTTTTTTTTTTGACTGCCAAAATTAATTATACCGAACATTATTTAAAGACAATGGCAGGGAGAAAACCACTGCTCTGTGGGCAAGCCCGCACCAGGAGCCCCGAAGCTGAAAGGGAAATAGTGGGAAGGAAGAGGTAAGATAAGAACTGACCTTGTACATGTGAGTCCATCAGCGTGGCCTCCTGCGGTTGATGTTCCTAAAAAGCATTCGACTGTCCTTTCAGCTCCCGGAGACCAGACTCTGTGACAGATCTCTGCGTGTCCCACTGCAGCGGAAGCCTGTTCCTAGAGCAAAGGCCGGCCGACTGGCCCCTGGCTCCTTGCCAAGCAGCTCCCTGGTCCATGTACTTGGCACATATATTTTTTTTAATTTTTTGGTTTATTTATTTATTTGAGAGCGACAGAGAGAAGGAGGCAGAGAGAGAGAGAGAGAATGGGCGCGCCAGAGCTTCCAGCCTCTGTAAACGAACTCCAGATGTGTGTGCCCCCTTGTGCATCTGGCTAACGTGGGTCCTGGGGAATTGAGCCTCGAACCGGGGTCCTTAGGCTTCACAGGCAAGCGCCTAACCGCTAAGCCATGTCTCCAGCCCTACTTGGCACATATTTGAAGCGGGCATTTTCAAATTGCTAACCGTCCACTGAAAGTCAGGGAAACTATCTAGTTTTTATCTTCTTTGGGATTAAATCTGATCCTACTATTGCTGTTGATTTCCTCGCAGTAAGTGCTTACTACTCTTGGAAACAAACTAGCTAATTTCACACATTTACCTCATCTTTAATACTATTTATTTATTTATTTACTTACTTAAGAAAGAGAAAGAGGGAGAGGGAGAGAGAGAGAAAGAAAGAGAATGGGCCCACCAGGGCCTACAGCCACTGCAAGCGAACTCCAGATGCATGTGTCACCTTGTGCATCTGGCTTACGTGGGTCCTGGGGAACTGAACCTGGGTCCTCAGGCTTCACAGGCAAGCGCCTTAACTGCTAAGCCATCTCTCCAGCCCGTCTTTAATACTTTAAAGAAGGCTGCTTCTATTTTGAGAAAGGCAAGGCAAAGTTGTGGAAGCAATCACTTATTCACTTCTAAAACCCTAAGGGGCATGCCCATAGGTGTGCACCAAACATTGCAGGATGGGGTGACATCCAGATTCCCAGGCTCCACCGAGTTCACCCATCCGCTCTACAGAGCAGCGCCACCTGTCCTGGACTGGGTCACAGGCATTTAGGTCATCCGTGTGTCTCCATTTCTCCCCACTTGGAAAGCTTTCTGTCCTTGGGGTGCAGTTCAAATGACACTTGTCTCTCTGAGTGTTCCTGCTCTCCTCCTCCCACACTCCCATCACAGGTCTCTGTTACCACGGAAGCAAGGTTGGTTTGTTCTTTTCTTTTTGCACCTATTCCTACTGCTTTCTCTACAGTACACCTCAAATAGCAAAGAAAGGTTCTCTTATAAATGTGACCTGTGGCCCACTGTGGCATCACGAAGACTTGGAGTGCTTGTTTAAAATATCTGTTTTCTGGGACTGGAGAAATGGCTCAACAGTTAAGGTGCTTGCCTAACATCCCAGGTCCAATACCCACATAAAGCCAGATGCACAATGTGGTGGTGCATACATCTGGAGTTCATTTGTACGGGCTAGAGGCCCTGGCATACCTGTTCCCTCTCTCTTTCTCTCTCTCTCCTTGCAAATATAAAATATTTGAAATATTCTTTTCTGGATCACACTCTAGATATTGTATCAGAATTGATGGAAAATAGGGAATCTTTTTTTATATTACTTTAAATTTATTTGCAAAGCGAGAGAGACAATGGGCATGATAGGGCTTCCAGCCACTGCAAACAAGCTCCAGATGCATGTGCCACCTTGTGCATCTGGCTCTACATGGGCGCTGGGGAATTGAACCTGGATTGTTAGGCTTTGTACTCAAGCGCCTGTTAACCTCTGAGCCATCTCCCCAGCCTGGGGACTGTATTTGAGACACACTTTCTTGGTGAGTCTTTGAGCACACCAAGTTTAAGACCAAGTTTTAGGTGACAATTCATGCGGAGAAAAGGATCATATTGTTCATTCTTATGTTCCTAGTGGCTTGCAGGTAATAAACTTTTCCATTGCTGTGTTTTGAGTGTGGTGGTTATGCAAATGACCACAGGGAATATGTAAATGACCATAGGAAGATGTAAATGAGGAGTCCTAATATTAGTACGCCTTCCTACTCCAGATTGGCTCCTATTTTGGTAGTGTGCTGTGTTCCGTTGACGTAGACAAAGACACCCTTACAGACGTGCTCTTGGTTGGTGCACCCATGTACATGAATGACCTCAAGAAAGAGGAAGGAAGAGTCTACCTGTTTACTATTGTAAAGGTAAAAATAGACATTACGCTGGGGGGTTAATTTGCTTTAGTACTGATAAATAAACTAAGCTAAGTAGTGTGAAGGGACATGTACTCCTCCTGAACAATTGCTAATTTAAATGTACAGTGCTATTTATTATTCATCCATGTTGAGTATGCCCCCACTTTAAAATTTGTAACAATCACATTAAATGGTACAATTTGAGCTCTCTGTGTAGTGTATCTCATTTTTTCATACGAGACCTTTGAGTTGATAATCTCGTAAAGATCAAGCCACTGTAAGTGCCAGGCACCTTGGATGTACATACATGCAAACATTTGTGCATTTCCTAGGCATATCTTGCAGTATTAATAACCGGGCAGTGCTGACTTTTATCACTGACGGTGAAGCAGTCGCACCAGCGACGTTAGCAACCTCCATTCATCCAATCTCAGATGATTTCTGCATTGCTTTGTTAGAACAGCCCGTCATCGGGTGTCATGTGTAAGGTGTACGGTCAGCTCTTAGAATTTCAAATCCTTGCCATAAAACTTGTCTTACAAAGAAGGCATGGTCTTTGTAACTCATACACTAAATTCCCAAAGTGAGTTCATATTGAAATATTGAGCTCAATGAGAGCAGGAAGAAAAACAACTGAAAGACACAGGCTAGCATAGAAAGCTAGATAACTGCAGAGGGAAAAGGCAAGTTAACATTGCAAACATTATGTTCAGTTGTGGTATTCTGTCCTACATTACGAAAATTAGTCTAAAAACTGACTCTCTCAGTAGTTAAAATAATTCTAATTTCACATAAAGAATGTATAAACCGCCGGGCGTGGTGGCGCACGCCTTTAATCCCAGCACTCGGGAGGCAGAGGTAGGAGGATTGCCATGAGTTCGAGGCCACCCTGAGACTCCATAGTGAATTCCAGGTCAGCCTGGGGCTAGAGTGAGACCCTACTTCGAAAAACCAAAAAAAAAAAAGAATGTATAAACCATATCAGCTTCTTTGAACATTTTTAAATCCCCAGTTTTTCAAAATATCTCTTGCTTTTAAAATATTATGAATTATCATTAATTATTAAGATGAAATTATGCAATACTTTATTGACCGTGGTCACAAGATAAGAAGAGCTGATCCAGTTTAATGGCTGAAGCACTTGGCTTTCTTGTGAAGCCATGAAAATATTTCCATACTTGAATGCAAAATCTGGGGGGAAAAAAAGCTGTGTATTTTACAAGGGAATATTTTTTTCCTCTTGATAAAATTAGTGTTTGTTGTCATGGAATATTAACAATTTCATTTCCACTTTCTACCCCATATAATTATGTCACCGTTAAATAGGTTTTTAAGTAAAGTCTAAATTATCATGTTTGATTTTGTTTTATGTCTACCTTAATTTCATGCAAGATGTTAGACTCTCATCAGGAACATTTTGAAATCAAAGGGTTGGAAACAGGCGAGGGTCCCGATGCAGAGAGAGAAAATGGAGATAAAGGTTTGGGTACTTTCATGAGGTTGTTGAGATACAGTGAAGAGAATCATTACCACCTTTAATCTCGCCTTGCGAGCAGATAGCCTGTGACCTTAATTGCTAACATTTCACTTATCATGCTCATCAGAAGTAGCGGATCTTCAATGCTAAGATTGAAACCTGGACCACTTTTAAGATTTTAAAAATTGGTCCGGATATCAATTGCTTTGAGTTTTAATGACACTGTCCTCGTTCTGAGGTTGGCTTTAATCATTCCTTTTCCCATTTGTGAAGGGCATCCTGAGCCAGCACCAATTCCTGCAGGGGTCCGGAGGCACCGAAAACGCCCGGTTCGGTTCAGCCATCGCAGCCCTCTCAGACATCAACATGGATGGCTTTAACGACGTCATCGTCGGCTCGCCGTTAGAAAATCAGAACTCGGGAGCCGTCTACATTTACAACGGTCACCAGGGCACCATTCGCACCAAGTATTCCCAGGTAATCCATGAGGAACACGAGCCTGTGTTATGTACCAGTCAGGTTAGAGCTAGAGAGCCTCACCCAACCCATCACACTTACTGTATAACCTCATTCCTTTACTCAATAAAATAGTCATTGAATTGAGTGTGGTGACGTGTGACTTTAAACCCAGCACTGGGGAGGCTACGGTAGGAAGACTGCTGTAAGTTTGAAGCCATCCTGAGAACTGCATAGTGGAATCCAGGTCAGCCTGGGCTAGAGTGAGACCCACCTCAAAAAACATGAATATATTATATTTTATATAATTATATATATATTATATATAATTTGCTGAGCCTTTATTAGGTGCCAAGTACTCTACTAGCTCTTAAGATGCTGTAAAGAATAGAACAGACAGGCTGGAGAGATGGCTTAGTGGTTAAGGCGCTTGCCTGCAAAGCCAAAGGACCTCAGTTCGATTCCCTAGGACCCACGTAAGCCACATGCACAAGGTGGCACATGCATCTGGAGTTCGTCTGCAGTGGCTGGAAGCCCTGGTGTGCCCATTCTCTCTCTCCCTTTCTCAAATAAATAAATAAAAATAAAATATTTAAAAAGAATAGAACAGACAAAAACCTGCTCTTTGTGGTTCTTACATCCTACTAGAGACAACATGAAAAAGAGAAATAAATAAGTTCCACACATCAATAAGTGCTAAGGAGTAAGACAAAAAATAGTAAGACTAGAAAGTAAAATAGGTGTTAACATTTCAAGAAATCGGGGTATCAGATAGTTGAAGGATGGTGGAGACGTCACGGCACAAGTCATTGAATCGGGGCCTGAACAGGCTTCGCTCCATTCCCGAACCCACTGACTTCTTCTCTATCCTGTGCTGGTCTGGGGTTGAATAGCAAAGAGCCACACTGTTTCGTTGATGAAATGTGTGGCTGCAGAAATGACCCCGGGAGGTGAGGTGAGGTGTGACTGAAAACACGATGGGACTGTTGGAGAATACGGGCCACCTGGGGCAGGACCACGTGGCCGACAGGGCAGGGTGGTGGACGGACCGCCGTCCCTCTAGCTCCGCTGTTGCATAACAGTTAACCTCATGTCAAACTTTTCAGAAAATCTTTGGATCTGACGGTGCCTTTAGGAGCCGCCTTCAGTTCTTTGGGAGATCCCTGGATGGCCATGGGGATTTAAATGGGGATTCCATCCCAGATGTGTCCATTGGTGCTTTGGGACAAGTGGTTCAACTCTGGTGAGTCAGCGAGAGCTAAGTAACAATGAACTACTATGACGGCATCTAGACATGACATACACATTATGTAAGACTGGAGGGAATTTATATGTTATAGTTTGCCTGGAGGTAAGATTTCCTTCCCTCCGGCAGAGAAATATGCACACATATACACGTACATATTTGCTGACAAGTGTGTGTCTTATTACATTATTTGAGATTAAGCCATGTAATGTATATAATACATATACATGTCCATGTAATGTACATAATACATATACATGTCTGCATGCAAACAGCACACACATTTCCTTAAAGTCATGTTTTCCTTCTCTATCTGGTGAAAAGCAACCATGCATATAAAAGGCAAAGCCCCTGACATAATGTCTAGATTGTTCTTCCTGAATGTTGCGATGTGATAAAGACCCTCATCTCATCTCAGCTTCTGTCAGGAAGCCTCCTGAGAATGCACTGAAAATTCTGACGTCAGACCACACGTCTGCAGTGAAACGTCTTATGTGGTTCAAAGGCAAATTCTTACATTGTCGGCATTGAGCAGCTTAGGCTGAGCTGACCTCCCGTTGACTTCCACAGGCAAAGAAAACAATGACCAATTACTCCTTCAAATGAATGGACCCATACATTCATTTTCCTCTGTTGGAGAAATGCCTTTAATCTCCAAATAAATGAAGAACAGAAACATGACTTATTGGCATTTTGTGATTTCTGAATTTGACAATACTATGTACACATCTGAACCGAGTTTAATTTAGTCAAATGCCGGGCTGGAGAGATGGCTCAGCGGTTAAGGCATTTGCCTGCAAAGCCTAACGACCTGGGTTCGGTTCCCCAATACCCACGTAAGGCCAGATGCACAAAGTGGTATGTGCGTCTGGACTTCATTTGCAGTGGCTAGAGGCTCTGGTGTGCCCATTCTCCCCTACCCTTGCAAATAAATAAATTAAACATTAATTTTTAAATGAGTAAAATTCATTATTTTTATTGTAGGATGAATATATTATGTGGAAAAATAAACCTCAATGATACTATTAAGATGATGGGAAAAAGCACTAGACAATATATTAATGAATGATGTTAGTTAAAATCATTTAGGATTAGTATAACAAGTGCAGTATAAGTATGTGGTTTAACTGTAAGTTATTTAATAAGATACATACCTGTCAGTAAGCATTACATGTAAACATTTTGGTAGTCTTTACATGTGGTGGGCCATGTACTTCCTAGGGAAGTCAACACGTGTGGAATCAAATTAATGGGCTGAGCTAACCGTTCAAGCTAGGCTGATATTCTGTGGTCGCATGCCTACAAAGTGTGGACACTGTTTTCTGGGGTTAGTTCTCTGATGATGATTTGTAATAAGTTTATAATATACGTTAAATTAAAGACGTCTGTATTGGAATAAGTGCTTAGTCTCTGGAAAAGATTACCTTGAAAAAACAACCACTCTCGGTCTTGTAAACCTCATTTGTCATCATTTGCTTTGTGACTGCTTCTTAGGAGACCTTAGAGGTAGATAATAACCATGGAAGTAGTTTGCCCATCACTTTCCCATCACTTTCAGGTGAATTTCACAATGGTAGATTCTAATTTCTCACTGGCTAGTACTAAATAAACTGGTAAGTCACTGAACGTCTTGTGTCTCAGACATTTTCCCTGGTAACACGGAGACCGTATTAGTTCTACCTGTGTCACATGAGCGTCGTGTAAGTAGCAAATGAGACCATCTGAGAGGCCTAAATGGCCATCCTGGCGTCAGAAACTTCTGGAGCCCTTTATGTGATCCTCAGTCATTTACTGGTTTCATAGGCTGGTTGCCTTCAACCGGGGCCAGGTGGTACATTTCTGCATCCAACTGCAGAAGCAGCAGAAGAGAAAAAGCCCCGACCAGTTTCCTCAGCCCTTCACCAACGCCTTCCCTCTGCCCTGCCTTCGCCAGAAGAGCAAATAACGCCGATGCCAGGAGGCACGACACACAGAGCCCGTGACTTAACATTTCACTTGCAGAGAGGTGCCAATCTCCCATTCTGTGTCCGTGCAGTGGCGTTTAAATATATATATATATGTATGTATTTAAACATATATATCATTATATTAATAATTATAATTATATTATTGTAATTATGTAGTAACATTCTACATTATAATTTAATTAGATTATAATTATAATATACTTATATTTAATTGTATATTCTATTTATTTATATTATATTTAATATATAATATAATATTATATTATATATTATATATATAATTATATATAATGTATATAATATATTATAATATAATTATATAATAATCAATATGCATAATAATGTAATTATGTAATAATTATGTAATAATATGATATTATTATGTAATAATATTATATGATATTATAATATAATTCTATTATAATATTATATAATATTATTACATAATTACAATAACATAATTATAGAACATTATATATATTATATATTTTATTTATTTATATTATATTTAATATATAATATAATATAACATAATATGTTATATTATATTATATCTTATATATATAATTATATATATTATGCATATAATATATTATAATATAATTATATAATAATTAATATACATAATGTAATTATGTAACAATATAATATTATTATGTAATAATATTATATATTATAATATAATTCTATTATAATATTATATAATATCATTACATAATCACAATAACATAATTATAGAACATTATATAATTATATTATTGTAATTATGTAATAATATTATATAATATTAGGATATGATTATACAATATATTATTATGTTAATATATACATGTCATGTTGACTATGCTTGTGATGCAGCCACAAACCATGAAGACATTGTCCCCGTTTGCATAGAAAATACCATGTGAGTGCCAAAAGAGCAGAGAGAAAGAATTCAGCAACACTGGCCCTGGGTCCTCTGTGTGAAGCTCACACATGCGCATGCTGGGTCACAGTCTGTTCTCATTTCTGTCGTTCAGGTCACAGAGCATTGCTGACGTGGATGTCAAGGCTTCATTCAGGCCGGACAAGATTGCTTTGGTCAACAAGAATGCTCAGATCGTCCTGGAGCTCTGCCTCCGAGCGAGGTTCAGGCCGACGGGGCGGAGCCAGCGAGTGGGTGCGTAGAGTTGCCGTGGCGTTTCAGAGGCAGGTTCGCCTCCAGAGTCTCAGCTGCAGGTGTGACGTGCGCTTTGGTTCGGAGACCACAGGGAATGAAGACCTTCGTTAGCAGAGACTAAAACTACCATGCATTAGGTGCTCAAGCGAGGTTCACTAGACACGGAAGGTCTGTTGAGGGTTTCCCTGTCAGCTCCTGAGGGTGACGTTGGTCTGTGGACCATTTTAATCTCTGTGGCATAGTCACAGGCTCTGCTAGTTGTCCCCCTTCAGTTTCTCTGACCCACAAATCACTTACTTAGATCCTCAGGCACACAGATGTCCCTGAGCTGTTAGTGTTAAATAAGAGTGTTACAGGCTGGAGGGATGGCTTAGTGGTTAAAGCATCTGCCTGCAAAGCCTAAGGACCCAGGTTCAATTACCCAGGACTCACGTCAGCCAGATGCACAAGGGGGCGCACGCGTCTGGAGTTCGTTTGCAGTGGCTGGAGGCCCTGGCGCGCCCATTCTCTCTCTCTCTCTCTTTCTTTGTCAAATAAATAAATAAAAGTAAAATATTTTAAATAAGAGTGTTACGTTGGCTATGCCATCACCTACATAGGATGCACTCTGTAAAAGAACTGAGTATTTTCCCTTTTATGAAAGAATTGACAGGCATGAAGTAAGGAGAGAAAAGGGGAAAGCAATATATAATTTCTTCCATTTTTAAAAAATATTTTATTTATTTCTTTGAGAGAGAAAGAGGCAGAAAGAGAATGGGCGCGCCGGGCCCTCTAGCCACTGTAAACAAACTCCAGACGCATATGCCACCTTGTGCATCTGGCTTATGTGGGTACTGGGGAATCGAACCTGGGTCCTTAAACTTCACAGGCAAGCCCCTCAACCTCTAAGCCATCTCTCCAGCCCCATATTGTTTGATCTTTTATAAATAATATAAAGAAGCAAATAAAAATCTGAGGGTTGTCCCATGAGATGAGAGAAAGTAACAAAAAAAAAAAAATACCATTGGCAAATAGCAGAAAATGTCATCCTTTCTCTCCTGGATTGGCTGTCATCTTATCACACCTGGCCAGTGTTTCATCTCCATGGAAACCATTTTCTAACCACTGACCTCCCCTTCATGCCTCACCCCAAAGATCTTAGTACCCTCTCATAGAGAGAAGGCAATTCAACAGTTGATTCAAAGTCACTTTTCCCCCACTTGCCATTATTTGATGGGCTCTCATACTTCATCAGAGGTTCGTTCCAAATTTCAGAACCATTAGCTCTAGCTGGTATTAAATTAAATTGTTAACAAAGCAACTTCCAGGCTGAAAGTATTGATGTCAGTTGCATGCAATGACTAGTGACAAGAAATACCCAAAGCCAGTCAGATTCACATTGGCCACACCTTCCACGTTTCCCTGCAAGTCGGATCCATCTCGACATTTTTCATTTTCCAAACGTTGACCCAACTTTGGGTAGCCTACCTCATAGCCTTGCCTTGGAGACACATCCATCAGAGAAGCCGTGTTAATTGAGTCAAAAACCATCGCTGTATAAATAGTGTTCCTAGTCTGCCTAAAAGATTAAATTGGGGAAGACGTGTTCTCTGGAAGAAGAAGCAGCCGGCTGCTGAGCTTTCCTGGCCCCAAAGCATGAATGTGCCTCACGGATCTTCCACGTTGTGACCCTGCTTCATTCTTTCCGTTGGCACACACCCGGGAGGGGGAAAAAGCAACAGTACTTTCAAAGAGTTTTCTTCCCGTTAGTTGGCTGGTGAGAGTCGAAGACTTTCTTGGCGTTGAGTCAGAATTCTTTGTCCTGGACATAGTCAGGTCCACCCTGATGAGCAGACCTTGAGATACTGTCACCTCACTGCTTGGCAATGATAGCTCGTAAGGACAAGACTTCCAGCTTTAAAGACTGTGAGTTTATAAGGCAGAAGGTTTCTATTATTCATTAACTCAGGCACAAGCTCCAGTGTTAAGGTCACCATTAAAAAAATCAACATATTGCCTATATATCCATTTCATCAAGCTGTTTGAAAAAAGAGAGAGTACACTTTGATGTCTTTGTCCTTCCTAGAGTCACTACTATACCATTATTATTCCTTTATATCATTTCTTCACTTACTTTTAGTCTGCTTATTTGATTCTTTTACATTTTAGCCATCTTTAGTAGGCTCGTTAAGTCACCAGAGCACAAAAATACTATACAATTTCTCTAATAGATAGTTTAAAAGTAACATGTAGAGGTAATGTCTTAGAACATGTATTTAACTTCAAAATAATGAATATAATAAAATATTACAGAGTGATTCCAAGTAAGGCAGTTATTCTCATCTCTGATTCACAGGTAAAGAAACACGTTTGAGGTGAGAGGTTAAACAAACTTCCCAAAGTCACAAAGCTCATAGTCTATGGAATTAAGATTAAACTCAAGAATTTCTGACTGAAACCCTATTGTTGTAGTGTTGTATGTCTTTCCCTGTGGAAGCATCTAGAATATGCCAGGCAGTTAATTCTCACAATCACATTAGCCCTTACCATGTCAGAGAAACAGAAAAAAAAAAAAAGTGGGCTTCCGTTTCAAAACAACTCGAATTTCATTTCTGCCTTTGTTCTAGCTGTGTGAACCCAAGTAGTCCATCCTAGCTCATTTAGTGTAGTTGAATATCTCCAAATCAGACTTCATGACCTCTGACCCAAGTGTCCATCATGCATAAGGGGCAAGCTTTCTTAACCACTAAGCTGTCTTCCCAGCCTGTTTCTTCTTGTTTGATTATTTATTTGCAAGCAGAGAAAGAGAGAGAAAGAATGAGAAAGAGGAAATGGGCAAACCAGAGCCTCTTGCCGCTGCCAAAGAACTCCAGGTGCATGCACCACTTTGTGCATCCGGCTCTACTTGGGTACTGGAGAATCGAACCCAGGCTGTCAGGCTTTGCAAGCAAGCTCCTTTAACTGCTGAGCCATCTCTCCAGCCCCCCACAGGCTCTTGATCTCAGAGCGTCACACAGCAAGACACAGTGAAGCAGGGATGTGTTTCCCTTCAGAATTCATTTGTAATAACATTCCTTCATGGTTTCTATCGTAGCCATCGTGTTTAACATGACCCTTGATGCTGATGGGTACTCCTCCAGAGTAACCTCCAGGGGCTTGTTTAGAGACAACAACGAAAGGTTCCTGCAGAAGACCGTGGTTCTAAACCAAGCACAGCTGTGTTCTGAGTTCCTCATTAACATACAGGTGAGGCCTCAGGGTTCTCTCTTTACCCCCCTGCTTCGTAAACACTCATGAATACAGAAATTCTGAAACTGAAACTGTGTTAGAAAAGAGATGCCTGCTCTTCCAATAAATGCCTTTCTTGTCTAATTCTGTGAACTGGAAGCACATTGCTTATGCTAAGACTTATGGTAGCCTTCTATTTTAATACGTTGGTGACATTGTACTTCAGTGGGGATTGCAACTAAAAGGGATAAAAGGTTATTTTAAAAAATATTTTGTTCATCTTTATTTATTTATTTGAGAGCGACAGACAGAGAAAGAGGCAGAGAAAGAGAGAGAGAGAGAGAATGGGCGCGCCAGGGCCTCCAGTCACTGCAAACGAACTCCAGACGTGTGCGCCCCCTTGTGCATCTGGCTAATGTGGGTCCTAGGGAATCAAGCCTCGCACTGGGGTCTTTAGGCTTCACAGGCAAGCACTTAACTGCTAAGCCATCTCTCCAGCCCTTATTTTTTTTTTTTAAAGTCAAAGATGCAGTGTTTTCTTGGGAGAACTTTCCATCGAAAATAAATTTTGTTTTGACATTTTCCTATCAAGGAGAATGTGTCTTCCTTTTAAGTTACTGAAAATGATAATCCCAATTGTGATTTCCACTGTTGGTTTAAGAGGGTAAATGATGTAGATTATGTACAAAAAAATCACTGATTCTAATATTATACCATAATATTCCTATAGTTCTCATAGATATTGGAAATGTCTCATGTAGGAAAAATGCTTTCCAGGAGAAATGTTCCAACATGAAATTTATTTTACAAGTTACAAGAAACAGCTCTGCTTAGCAACTGCACAATAATATTTGAAAGTGTAACTTGCTGGGCACATCGCTCTTAAATGAACTGATTATGTAATGTCCCAAATATGGCTCAAGAGGTTAAGGCACATAAAAATTGCCAAGAGAATAGATATTTACATGTATGTGTGGTGGGTGTACATGCGTGTGTGTGATGGGCACACATGTGTGCACATACGTGTACATATGTGTATGCATGTGGAGACCAGAGGTCAACATGGAGTGTTTTCTCAGTGTTGTGGCTTTTGTAGAGACACTGGCACTGGGCCTGGTGTTCACTGAGTCAGCTAGACAAGCTAGCCAGCTAGGCCTAGGGGTCCTCCTGTCTCTGCCTTTTTATGCTAGCATTGGGTGTGCCACCATGACCAGTTTTCATGTGGGTGCTAGGGACTGAGACTCAGGTCCTAATACTTCTGCAGCGAGCAGTTTACAAGCTGAGCTATTTTCCTCAGTGCCAAGAAAACTTTTTAAAAATTTATTTATTTGCAAGCAAGGGCGGTGGGCCGGGGGGAGGGATGAGCACGCCAGGGCCTCTAGATGCTGCAAACAAACTCCAGATGCACGCCCCACTTTGTGCATCTGGTATTACGTGGGTACTGGGGAATCAAACATGGGTCATTAGACTTCTCAGGCAAGTGCCTTAACCACTAAGCCATCTCTCCAATACCCCCCCCCCCGCAAAAAGTTAAGAAATTCTTGGTTCCCATAACAAGATATTTGAGCTTTAAAAGATGTGGATCATGAGTGGTTAAGAGGCAACCCAAAACACTCCTGATAGTAGATGGATGGCCTAGAAATCAAAAATGCTAAGCAAAATGTTGGGAAACATGTCTACGAAATGTTTCAATGCATTAAAATCGATCACCTGGGGCTAGAGAGATGGCTTAGCGGTTAAGGCTCATGCCTGCAAAACCTAAAGACCCAGTTTGATTCTCCAGGTCCCACGTAAGCCAGTTGCACATGGTGGCACATGCATCTGGAGTTCCTTTGCAGTGGCTAGAGGCCCTAGTGCATCCATTCTCTCTCTCTCTCTCTCTCATAAACAAATAAAAATAAGTAAATCTTTTTTTTGAAAGATCAATCGCATGGTTTTTGTTATTGTGTAAATTGAAGGTTTATAGTACATGAAGGCCTGGACTTTTTGTTAGTTGTTAATGTTATAAATATATATTCAAGGAAGGAAGGAATAGAGGAAAGGAGGGATATAGAGAGGGAGGAGAGGGAGGGAGGAGGGGAGAAACCTAGCTTCCATCTCCTGTTGCCTTGTTGAGTAGTGGATCAAACTACATGTTGTGGAAAATGAAGACTGCAGGCTGTTTTTCTTAAGGAATAAAAAATTCTATTTGCTCTAGTGCTATTTGCCACCAGTACGAGTGGTGTGCACCCAGTGTAGCCCGTCTCTCAGCCAGCCGAGGAAGCAAGTCCTCATAGCTTGCTCCCCAAGACAGCTCAAGACTTAAAAAGTCCTGCTGGTGAATGGACTCTCAGAAAAGGCAGATTCAGCCAGGCGTGGTGGCGCACGCCTTTAATCCCAGCACTCGGGAGGCAGAGGTAGGAGACTCGCCATGAGTTCGAGGGCAACCTGAGACTGCATAGAGTTCCAGGTCAGCCTGAGCTAGAGTGAGCACCTACCTCGGAAAACAAAACAAAAACAAAACAAAACAACAAAAAAAAGGGCAGATTCAATTTTGAATTCCTTTTTTCCATTTGTGTAGACATTGTTCTTTCCTGCCAAGAACTGGGAGGAGGTTTGTCAGATGGGTGTCAGATGACTTTTGCCACATCGTTTCCACCCTTTTTTTTTTTTTTTTTTACATAGTAAATTAGACAAGGGACCATGTCTTCTACAATGCGGAATTGCCTCTACCCTCTGTACAGAGACAAAGAGGATCCATTACACTCGCTTGAGTGTGGGTCGGGTAGGCTTTTGTGACTATTGAATGACACATTCATCATCCGTTCACCATCTTCTTGTGCAAGGAGAAATAAAACTCGTATGAGTCATTTAGGTCAGAGGTTGGAAACTTGATTTGGGATATCAGCATCACAGATAGGTTGAGTCTGAGGAAGGAACCCTTGGCTCTTTCCTGAAAGCCAACGTTAGGCCCTTTCCTGGCTGAGTCCTAAGTTCTTTCAGAGAGGTGGTCGTGACACTCAAGAACCATTAATTAATTCTTGGTGCCGAGTTAGAAGGATGAGCCGACAACTTCAGAGCTGGGCGCTGCCACAGAAATCTGTCGAAGATGTAAACCGTACATATCATCTAAGTATTTATTATTACTTGTAAATAATGAGATTACTAGGGCTGGAGAGGTGGCTTAGCAGCTAAGGACCCAGGTTTGATTCCCCAGAACTCACAAGGTGGCACATGCATCTGGAGTTTCATTTGCAGTGGCTACAAGCTCTTGCATGCCCGTTCTCTCTCTCTATCTGCCTCTTTCTCCCCCTCAAATAAATAAATAAATAACATATTTAAGCTATTTCAATTAAATGACATATTTTTACACAATACTGAGGTTACTAATGAAGTCCACTAAGAACTGTTGCTTCAGATTTTCATTAGCATGAAGTCCCCTTCGATTTCTGAATGCTGAGGCCACCAGCAAGAATCAGCGCAAAAGAGGAAGTGTTGTTCATTCAAAACAAGGATGGGCTGGAGGGATGGCTTAGAGCCAAAGTCAAAGGACCCAGGTCAATTCCCCAGGATCCACATTAGCCAGATGCACATGGTGGCACATGCATCTGGAGTTCATTTGCAGTAGCTGAAGGCCCTGGTGCACCCATCTCTCTCTCTCTCTCTCTCTCTCTCAAAATAAATAAATAAGTGCAAAGTTTAAAAAAACAAGGATAGTCTTCATAACTGAGAGGTGACTTGTAACTGCAAACACGTTTGTGATTTTCTTTCTTTTCATTTGTTCTGCGTTCAGAAACCTTCTGATGTGGTCAACCCGTTAGATCTGCGTGTGGACCTTAGCTTGGAGCACCCCGGGACCAGCCCTGCCCTTGAAGCCTATTCCGAGACAGTCAAGGTCTTCAGTGTGAGTGTGTAGACAGGCTAACAGAACTTCATAGTCACTACAGTAGTGTGCAAGACACTAAGAACATAGCCTGCTGCCTTGATTTGTAAATGAAATGATGCACAAAGCTCACTGGATGTAAGTCTCACGAAGGCGGGGCTTTCTGTCTGTCTTGTTCTCTGCCGGTCTCACATCTATCCACAAGAACAGCGTCTATCCACCATAGGTGTTCAGCAAATGTTTCTTGAATAAAAAGTAAAAAATATTCTAAACAGCTACTGCTTTCCATCCTAATAATAATAATAATAATAACAACAATAATAATAATAAAACAAGACTACCAATGCTTATGAAATTCTGTGTATCACTTCATTATATTTACTTTAATCTAGCCCCCTCTGAACAACCATTATAAACTTTGTGTTTTTTCATTTTTTATTTATTTATTTGAGAGCAACAGACAGAGAAAGAGGCAAGAGAGTGAGAGAGAGAGAGACAGCGAGAGAGAGAGAGAGCGAGAGAGAGAATGGGCGCGCCAGGGCCTCCAGCCACTGCAAACGAACTCCAGACGCATACGACCCCTTGTGCATCTGGCTAACGTGGGTCCTGGGGAACTGAGCCTCGAACCGGGGTCCTTAGGCTTCACAGGCAAGCACTTAACCGCTAAGCCATCTCTCCAGCCCCATTATAAACTTTGTATTTGTCACGCTTCTTTATGACTGTGCAAAGCATGCACGTGTTCCTAGTACGTTGGTTGTCCATGCTTTTGAACATTATTTAAATAGAATAACGCCAGTTGCATTTTTATGCTTTCTCTTCTGACCTGAGCATGACTGGGCTTTGGTTTTTCCTTTCTCGCAGGTCCCTTTCTATAAGGAGTGTGGCAGTGATGGGCTCTGCGTCTCTGATCTGGTCCTGGAGGTCCAACAGTTGCCAGAAGCTCAGTACGTTTCACTCGGAAGCTTGGTGTTAAGTGTGAAGATAAATGGCACACTACATCAAGTGATTTTTTTAATTAGTTTTGTACTCAGTGATACAGTCAAGTTGGTACCATTGTTAGCCTCTTCCATGTCCTCCCCACTCCACAGGGACCCTTCTTTTTGGGGAATATGGGTCGTGCATTGTGGGGTTAGCCATCAGTTATGGGTAGGAGGAAATGTCTCTGCATATCCTGACCCAGTGTGTGGCTCTGACATTCTTTCTGCCCCCTCTTCTGTGAATTTCCCTGAGCCATGTTGGGTTCATTTTAGGTCTGCTTCAGTGATGAGGTCTTGGGAACCTCTGTGTCTCTGAATATCTGATTTGCTAGGAGTTGATTGTTCTGTCTATCTCCTTCACCCTTGTGCTGGTACCAGGTTCACCAAGAAAGCAGCACTCTTGCTGGTTTCCCCAATTATTCTTAGTTTCAGCTGGGGCCCTTGTGCTCAAGACACCATACGCTGGTGGCACGTAATATGGAGTGACATGGTTGGAAGCTGGAAGGGAGTCAGTCCCCAGACAGTTAGCGTGTCTAGTGCCAGAAGGTGCTACATGAGCGACTGGGGGAACATGACCAATATCTGTTCAAGCAACTCATGGTCTAACCTACTCAGCAGCAAACAACCTGACGTGATGCTCACACAAGTGCAATAGTGGCGCACAGCCAGGGTGGGAAACCAACTGCTCTTGATTTGGCTAACTGATCTGCTCAGTGGAACGGAACCCCTAGCTGGAGCTGGGAAACAAGTCAGAACCATATCCAAGCATGAGCCTGCTCTCCCATTACCAAGCTCCCACCAATCGTGGGGCTAAAAGAGGGCCTACACCTATTAAAATCAAGTGATTTCTTTTTTAATTATGTTTTTCTACAGAAGAAATACGACTTTTAAGCCCTAAACCTCAATTTCTATCACCCTTATTAGAGAAAAGCAATAAGAAAAGAAAAGTTAACAGAGCCAATGAAAAGGAAAATTCAGTGCGGTGGATTACTTGTCGGTGTTATTTTCTCCCTCTTTTTCTGGGGCGTGTGTGTAGTGTGCATGTGCTGTGGTGTGTTCACATGTGTGTGACAGCCACGTATCCTGTGCACATGCATGTGACGGCCAGAGAACACGGGATGCCCTCCCTTATCACTTTACTTTTGCGTATTTGAGACAGAGTTTGCCTCTGAACTTGGAGGTGCCGTCCCTCCCCCCAACCCACCCCGAGTCTCCACTCCCCACAGCATTGGGGTTACAGGAGTCCGTTGCCATGCCCAACTTAGTTTTTCTTCTTATTTTGGTTTTTTGAGGTAGGGTCACACACTAGCTCAGGCTGACCTAGAATTTACTATGTAGTCTCAGGCAAGCCTCGAACTCACAGTGATCCCCCTACCTTGGCCTCCCGAGTGCTGGGATTCAAGGGGTTCACCACTGGCTCAGTGTTTCTTTAACATGGCTCCTGGGATCAAATTCTCAAACTCAGGTGCTCTCGCACTGCCGTGACAGGCGCTCTTACAAGTATATTACAAATATTACAAAATACTGAGCTCCCTCAGTATGTTTTCTTTTAATTTTTTATTATTAAGCGGTTTTCTCAGAGTTCAGAATACAAAAAAAAATTTCTTGAATGAATGAAATTTTAGAATTCTGGTCTGTTGGTTTGTTTTACATTAATCACAATTATCTTTTTCTCCTTTTTTTTTTTTCTTAACAGAAAACAACCTTTTATTGTCAGCAACCAAAACAAAAGGTTAACATTTTCCATAACGCTGAAAAACCGAGGCGAAAGTGCATACAACACTGCTATTGTTGCTGAGTTTTCAGAAAACTTGTTTTTTGCTTCGTTCTCTATGCCGGTACGTGAGGATACCCCGGGTTCACTGCACTGGTGGGTGTCAGGAAGATGAAGTACTGTCTTCCTCACGCTCAGATCTCCTTGGTCCCCTAAGTTGTGTGAAGCACACTGACCGTGGACATGATCAGCCCCACTCACCGCTTGCAGGTAGCTAGGCCACATGAGATCGCAGCTCTGCTTCGCAACAGCCGTCACCTTTTCCTTTACCCCAGAACTTGGCCCAGAACAAGTCTTCCCCAGCCGCCGGTGGGGCTCCACAGATAGGGCGCACTTGCTCTGAGACATTCCGAGTCCCACAGCTTAGCTGGACCTTCCGCGGTCTCAGGTCCTGCTGCTGACGCCAAGATAACGCATTCCAGCAAAGCCAGGCAATCCAGTTGACCTGCTGCTAATCGCTAAACCAGAAGTGCACTTGACCATGAGAGCCCCTTGCTAATTCCTCTGCCCCCAAGCCACGAAGAGAAAAAGGAAAAAGTTATGTTTCCAAGTGAGCCACTTGATTAAAGGATTAAAAAGGGGGTTTCTTCCCAGTTAAGATTGATACACTCTCATGAGAGTTCCAGTTGCATACTGGCCTTTGTGTTTGAACTGTACTCATATTTAAGAGAAAATGAATGCAAAAAAAAAAAAAAAACTGGCCAAGATTCTGTAAGTTCGTTGGAATAAATAGATGCTAACATATTTCTTCCTTGACAAATATACATTTCAAACCAGGCATGATGGCGCACGCCTTTAATCCTAGCACTCTGAAGGCCTAGGTAGGAGGATCACTGTGAGCTCAAGGTCAGCCTGGGACTACAGAGTGAGTTCCAGGTCAGCCAGAGTTAGAGTGAGAGCCTATCTCGAAAAAAAAAAAAAAAAAAAAGCTACATATATATTTCAAAACTATTAAGAAAAAGATACTGCCAAAATAAGATTTCTAGAAATTGCGTTAAAGCTGCCGTGCCTCTGAAATACAAGAATTATGATTTCCTTCTGGGAGGGTAAAAAAAAAAATGTAGTTTTAACCCATTTTTTGGCTTGTCAGATGTATCTTCAGAGATACACACACATTCTCATATGCACTGTAAATTAATGTGTGCTGCCCCCTTGGTCTTGTTCAGGTGGATGGGACAGAAGTCACCTGCCAGGTTGGTTCATCTCAGACGTCGGTGACCTGTGATGTGGGGTACCCTGCTCTAAAGAGCCAACAACAGGTACCCCTGTGTGTTATCCTCCAATGCATGCTAGCCGTACCTCAGTGCTCGTGAGGACTTGCCAATGTAGTATTGTCTGTTCTAGGCGGCATCTTTCTTTTTTTTTCATTTTATCATATTTTTTAATATTTTTAAACTTTCATTATTTTATTTATTTGGGAGAAGAAAGGCAGACAGAGAGAATGGAATGGGCGTGCTAGGGCCTTTAGCCACTGCAAATGAATTCCAAATGCATGTGCCGCCTTGTGCATCTGGCTTGTGTGGGTCCTGAGGAATCGAACCTGGGTCCTTTGGCTTCACAGGCAAACGCCTTAACCACTAAGCCATTCCCCCAGCCCTAGGCAGCATCTTTTATTCTAGGTGCGGGTAGAGAGGCACGCCCGTGCCATGGCACATGTGCAGAGGTCAGAGGACAAAGATGGACGCTGGGCCTCACCGCCCACAAACCCCCAGGAGACTCTCCAGTCTCCGCCCCTCTCTTGTCCAGGCACAATGGAATCACAGACACCCACCACAGCATTTAGCTTTAGAGATGGGTTTTGGAGACCAAAACTCAGGTATTCACACATCTCCCTAGCCTAGGTACCATTTTTTTAAAATTTTTTATTTAGCAGAGACAGAGAGAGAGAGGGAGGGAGAGAGAATAGGGTGCACCAAGGCTTCTAGCCACTGCAAACGAACCCCAGATGCGTGCGCCCCCTTGTGCATCTGGCTTACATGGGGTACTGGGGAGTCGTACCGAGGTCCTCTGGCTTTGGAGGCAAGAGCCTTGACGGCTAAGCCATCCCTCCAGCCCCTAGGTACCATTTTTTGATAAACATCACAAAATATCCAGGTACAGACTTAGCAGAGGTTTCTTAATTGAAGTTTTTTTTTTTTTTTAGTATATTGATAACAGTGGAATTTCCCCTCCATGGCCTTTTTTTTTTTATACAAATGCACGTGTGATCCAGAAAGTTCACTTCTGTCTGACGTCGGCATAGGGCTTCACGAGTGTGCCAGAGAAATACGGCTGCATAACTAAAATGCGCCAGTTGCAAATAAGCTCTCCTCATTCTCTTGTAAGCGAGCTAAAAGCAGGTGAGAAGATTAGCACTCCACAAGTTTCAGAGTGTAAGGCGTGTAAAATTCAGAATTAAGTGGGAATGGGTTCACTCTGATGGGGAACATTCTCCCCCCCCCCCGGGTATAAACCAGCAAACCCTGATGAACCCTAATGTTGGATACAGGTGACTTTTACGATTAACTTCGACTTCAATCTTCAGAACCTTCAAAACCAGGCAGCTGTCAATTTTCAAGCCCTGAGGTAAGACATCATGGGATCGGGAATCGCTGGTGGATGATTTTTTTCTCCTTAAGTTTCGAACGTGTCTCTTCTTCAACAGCGAGAGCCGAGAGTCAAACCAAGAAGATAACTCGGTCAGGCTCAACATCCCCCTCTTGTACGACGCCGACATCCGTCTGACGAGGTAGGTGACGCCGGCTGCCCCTGCTTGTCACTGGCTCTGCTCGGGTGTGTGGGATATTTGGTCCTTGACTGAGGAAGCCTTACGCGTACTCCATTTTCAGCTGAAGAGTTTACTTCCCTAAATGACTAGCTAGATGTCTGGGGACCAATTGATGCTGAGGAAAGCTTTGAGTGGCTCTAGACGATCATTTTTTCCTAAGTATTTGTTTATTTGCAAGCAGATAGAGATAGAAGACTAGGCACTCCAGGGCCTCCAGCCGCTGCAAACAAACTCCGGATGCATGTGCCACTTTGTGCGTCTGGCTCTACGTGGGGACTTGGGGACTTGAACTCAGGTCATTAGGCTCTGAAGGGCAGCGCCTTAACCTTGCAGACATCTCTCCATCTTTAGGATTACCGACTCAGGGCAGGCACCAGAAAGACACATGCCTTGGGTAAATGTCCCCAGTGGTGACGACAGCAGCAAACTTTCCCCAGATGTTGACGCAGACTCTTGGGGACCCTGAGGGTCCCCAGCTCCTCACCTGCCTACTTAGCCCAGGAGCTGTCAGGCAGGGGCCCGGCTGCCGGACGTGAAAGCGCGCAGGCCAGCGGTTTGGCAGCAGATCCCCATACGGAGTCTCAGAATGAATAGACGTGGGAATGCATCGGATAGGGAAGCTAGACCAAGCCTAGGCTTCTCAGTGGAAAATCCCACACACGACCCATTAGAGCTTTCTTCCAACCAAGGGGAAGTAAGGGATTTTTTCCAGAGGAAGTCATCCATGAAGAAACCTTTGGTTCCTTTTCTCTTGCCTTCCCAAAGCAAGTGAGCCTGAGAACACCGGTTAAAATGTTACTAATGACGAATGCCAGCCTCGCTTGAACTGTTCCCAGGGAGAGGTTCTTGGAAAAATGGGTGACAGTATGAATCACACAGGTGGGAGTAGGTTGATACGACCTCGACTCCACTCGTCAGCGAGGTGGGTCAGGAAACTCTACAGAGCGCAGCCGCGTAGGTGCCCGGTCTCCTGGGACACCCCCTCTCCCTGGCATAGCACTAAGGCCACCAGCGTGCACAGACTACTGACTGTGACCTAGAAACAAACAGTACTGTAGGCCCACTAAGACCAGTGGCAACCGGCCTCCCTGGCTCCACTCCGACCTCGCCACCCCTGCCCCTCAAAGCATGCAATGCGTACATCACGCGGTAAATCACCCAGCGCGAGAGAGAAACGGGCCACCCTGTCTGCTGCAGTGACCACATAGGCCGAGATACAAACACTGTGTCCGCATCTTGCGAGTTGCAGAGACACGAGGACGAAAAGGCAACCCCACGCGAGTCATCCGCCCCCGTAAAGTTAATCGGTAACCACAGATTTCAAAGGACTCCCCGCTGCTGGAAGGAAACAAACGCAGCTGTGCCAATTGGTGCTGCCACACTGGCTCACTTTTTCCCTTCTCTTACTCATTTCATTGTGGTCCTGAACACTTTTGTTGATAAAGGCTATTGATCATTTTACACTTATATGTCATCCTCGAGTGCATGTTAGCCGTACCCTAATGCTCGTGTTAATGCACCAGCAGAGTACTGTATTAGCTAGGCATCATCTCTGATGTGAGTAAATAAATGTGAGATTGAAATAGGACTTCACTTCTACTAATTGACATCTGACCTATGTATCTTTGTGATGGTGATCTTATTCTGGTACATTCCTTTGTTCTCTAAAGTAAATAGTTTAAAAAATGGGGGCATGGAGAGATGGAGCAGTGGTTAAAGCATTTGCCTGCAATGCCTAATGACCCAGGTTCGATTCCCCAGTGCCCACGTAAAGCCAGATGCACAAAGAAGTGCATGCATCTTGAGTTCATTTGCAGTGGCTGGAGGCCCTGGTACATCCATTTTCTCTCTTTCTCTGTCTCTCTCTGCCCCTCCCCCCACCTCTCTCTCCACTTAAATAAATAAAATAGGGCTGGAGAGATGGCTTAGCAGTTAAGTGCTTGCCTGTGAAGCCTAAGGATCTCAGTTCAATGCTTGATTTCCCAGGACCCACGTTAGCCAGATGCGCAAGGGGGCACATGCATCTGGAGTTCGTTTGCATTGGCTGGAGGCCCTGGCGCACCCATTCTCTCTCTCTCTCTCTCTCTCTCTCTCTCTCTCTCTGTGTGTGTCTGTTGCTCTTAAATAAATAAATAAAAGTAAACAAAAAATTAAAATTAATTAAATAAAATACAAATTTATATTATGGAGAATTATTTGCAAAAAAAGGAGCTACAGTGGCTTCTAATCCTACACGTAGTTAATTCTCCAGATGTGTTTTACTTAAAGTAAAGCATTAAACATACATAGAAAATCCAAATGCTACATCAAGATACAGCATTTAAAGGGAGGTCCTTACCTCCTCATCTTCCTGGTGATGGTCCTTCACAAAATTCCAGGACTATTTTAGAATATCTTGCAGATATGCTGTCCATTTATCTACCAGGATATATACATGCAACAAAAAGGTATACACACATACATGTGCAGAAATGTTTTACATACTAAAAATAAATGATAAAAATATTCTTCCACATGTTAATTTTATGTAATCGTTGAATAGTTTTCACATCATTCCATACATATCTAACTTATTTTATGACGAGATGGATAGTAATTTGTATTAACCATGCTAGTATTCGTGGTCTAGTTGATTGTTTGCCCTGTTTGTTCAACCATCAAAAGCAACGCTAAAAAAGAAAAGAACAGTTTTTTAACATCTTGGAAACTTTTGAGGAAAAAGTCCTACACAGTTCTTATACATATCATTTGGCAACCACTGTGATACTACACAAATGTGTAGTCTACTGTATAAATATGATGGGTGAAAATAAAGAGTAAGAGTTAAAAAAAAAAAGTATTTTTAACAGGATCCTTCTGAGTTTAGGTAACTGCTAGTATAACCCTTAAGTGACTTAGGGAAAAGTTCTGTAACAAATGGAAAAATGTCTGATCCCTTTACAATGCAAAAAGCAGAACACATTAATCAAATTAGAAATTGGCTCTATTTACGTGCAACATAGACATGTTCTGGAAGGCAGAGAGAATAGTCGGTGCACACATGGCCAGTCTTTCTGTTTCAAATCCTAGTCAGCTCTCTCATTTTTCCATGCAAGGCCTCATTGTTTCCTCTCAGACATATACCCATGACAAATGCTGCATGTATTGAAGTGTCCCTGTGATAGATTTTTTCCTTCTGAAATTTTGGAAGAATTTGCTTGCAGGGAGGGAGGGAGACAGACAGACAGACAGACAGATAAGGGGAGAGACCCAGTGAAAACAAAAAACAAAACAAACAAACAAAAAAAAAACTTAACCTCAGAATATGTCCAGTCCTTTCTGTAAGGAAATAGAATGAACATCATGTAATTAAAATAAGTTGTCCTTTGTGACTGCATGGAGGGATGTGGCTGACGCTCTTCATACTCCACCTGCTCCTCCCCATACCCTTCCCCACAACCCGAAGAAGCTTCTCTGGATGGAATCCTACCTAGTCCTCTCACCTAGTCACCACTGCGCTTTGCAGACTTGAACTTGCGGTACTGAGTAGAGAGAATCAAGATGTGGCCAGCGCCAGACCTTGTCTAATAAAAATCTCTGGATCATCAATCTTGATCGTGGTTCTAAGTAATGGAAGCAGTTTGTACCAACTCCACCTCAGCCCCAAACCATTCGCTTTGGTTTTGGAACTAGAGACAAATAGGAGAAAGGCTTAATAAGGAAAATGTAGGGATAGTAAGGTCCAGTCATGAGCAATGCAGAGCCAAATAGGCAGCACCTCATGGTATTCCAGCCATACCGAGGGGAAAACGCTGGCTTGCAAATCCAGTCAGTCCACCCACAGGCCCGAGTGTCCAGGAGACTTACACACCAGTCAATGCCATGGCAGTTTGGAGAGCAGTACAGCTGTCAGTTCTAAAATACTACTTCTGGGCATAGTTCAGAAACTTGATGAGTGATCAACATATAATACATAGAGCTTTTTAAAAACACATTTATTTATGTGTGTGAGAGAGAGAGGGCACGCCAGGGCCTCCAGCCACTGCAAATGAACTCCAGACGCATGTACCACCTTGTGCATCTCTTATGTGGTACTGGGGAATTGAACCCCTATCGTTAGGCTTTGCAGGCAAGCACCTTAACCACTAAGTCATCTCCCCAGTCCACACAGATTTTCACAAAAGGAACCTGAAGGGATAGTTTTGAAAGGTATTAATTTCAGTCTTAGAAACGTGTGTTGGACCATGACACTATAATAAGCACTGGTATGCATTCAGTACTTTTTAGTTAGGTATTACTATAACAATAATTCTACGTATTTGTGGGATATGTGGTAAGAATTTAATGTATGTATCTGATATATAATAGCTATTTGTTTTAGTGTTAGAGACATATATCAGACCGTGAGACTATATTAAGCACTCTTGTACATTTGGTACTTTTCAAATTGTTTATTATTGTAATAATAACTGTACATATTTATGGAGTAGAGGTTAGTAATTCAATACATTATACAACACATAATGATAATGATAAAATCAAAGACAAGTGGTGTTTATATCTCTATCTTCCCAGACTCTAGTCAGACACAGAAAGGCAAACACTGCATAGTCTCTGACTTATGTCAAAGCTTCAAAAGTTGATGGGGGACTGGAGAGATGGCACAGCAGTAAAATTGCTTGTCTGTGAAGCCTACGGACCCAGGCTCAATTCCCCAGCACCCACATACAAGCAGATGTACAAGGTGCCACATGCATCTGGAGTTTGCAGTAGCTACGGCCCATTCTCTCTCTCTCTCTCTCTCTCTCTCTCTGTCTCTCTCTGTCTCTCTCTTTCTCTCTCTCAAATAAATAAATAAAATAAGGTTGATGTGAATATAAAAGGGTCATTTAGTGTTTGCATAACTACAAGTAGACTGTCTAATTTGCCTTTCCAAATGTCATCCAACAGATCCACCAACATAAATTTTTATGAAGTCGCATCAGATGAGAAAGTGCCTTCTGTCATACAGAACTTTGAAGATATTGGTCCAAAATTCATCTTCTCCCTTAAGGTTGGTAAGCTTGTCACAAGCATTCTAAGCCAGGAAGGAAGGGAGTGGATGGACAATGAGTCTGGGAAGAGAGGACAAAGACAAAATGAACAAGCTATTCTCAGCAGGAGGATTTGTTGAAACTCACAGTGCTGGGCCTCATCCCCAGTGTCCAGTACAGCAGGTCTGGGTATGGACCGAAACGCGTGCGTTTCTAACAAGTACCCGGTGACAGTCCTGGTGCAGCTGACATGCTTTGAGGAACAGTGAGGCAGATGAAAAATAGGTAGATATCATGCTTTCTGTGTGGTTATGTGTCCTGAGGAAGGGGAATAATGACATATTTTCAAGGCAAATAGTCAAGCTTATCAACCCGGCGTGAATCCAATGGGATTCCTATGGACAAGTGTCCTGGAAATAAAATCAGGAGGCCACACTATACTTGGAAATCACCTCACTTGAGGAGCTCAACGTTTTCACATAATACAAACACAGGTTTTGTCCAATCCTGCTGAGTAGCAACTAAAATTTTTTGAGCTAAACACAGTATGACTTTATCTGTTTAACACAGTATGACTGTATCTGTTGTGGCTTAGATTTATAATCCCAACATTTGGGAGGCTGAGACAGGATCGCTGTGAGTTCAAGGCCAGCTCCAGCTGCATGATGAGTTGTAGGCCAGTCTGAGATAGAAAGTGAAATCTTGTCTCAGAGAGAGAAGAAATTCATTTATGAAAGAGTAACCATGTTGTAAAAAAATGTTAGAAACTTTGGAAGATAAAAAAGAATCCATTTGCCATTTTAACTTTGTGCATTTTCTACTAGTCTGTTATATAGCTTCAACTTTGAAAGTTTCATTATTATTAAAAAATGATAGAAAGCATCTTTATTAATTATCCAGATGCTAGAATTTAAGCATTTTTATTTACTTATATGAGAGTGATAGAGAGAAAGACAGATAGAGTAACTATGGGCATGCCAGGGCCTCCTGCCACTGCAAACCAATTCCAGATGCATGTGCCAATTCATTCATTTGGCTTTATGTGGGTACTGGGGAATCAATCTTGAATCATCAGGTTTCATAGACAAGTACCTTTAATCACTAATCAACCTCTTCAGCTCCAGATACTGGAATCTATAAAATATATATGGCATTTGGTAACCAAATTTTCAATAGAATGTTTAATCAATTAGTAAAAGTAGCATTCTTAAGAAATGTAAGTATCAACCATTGTACCAAATGTTTTATATATATGTATATATGTATATTTGCATACACACACACACACACACACACACACGTACGTAATGACATTTCATTCCCTCCAGTGAGAGCCGCTGTTGTGCCTGTGAGTATCCATTTACTATCTCATTATCTTACAAATGAGAAAACCTAGTGTAGAAAGGTTCTATTCAGTTGCTAATACCACTATATACTTTCCCACCCTTCACCCCTGTTTTGTTTGTTTGTTTGTTTGTTTGTTTTTCAAGGTAGAGTCTCTCTCTAGCCCAGGCTGACCTGAAATTCACTATGTAGTCTCAGGGTGGCCTCGAACTCACATTGATCCTCCCTCTGCTTCCCAAGCACCTTCGCGCCTGGCAGTTTCCCTTATTACCACAGGCGCCGGTGACCACGTAGCCTATGTCGTATGCTTTGTGTATGGTTCCAGAATGTCTTCTCCCCTTCGCAGGTGACAACAGGGAGTGTCCCAGTAAGCATGGCATCTGTAACTGTCCAAATTCCTCAATACACCAAGGAAAAAAGCCCACTCATGTACCTGACGGAGATACACACGGACCAGGTGAGGTTCTGCTCGCCAAAATTGCCTAGAAAGATGTCTACGTTCAACGTAGAAGCAACTCGTGAGTTTTGGACAATTGTGTCTGATATTTTATATGAAAAGATGTTACATAGGGTGCCCCAGGTGCCGATTAACTCACATATAATTTCATGCTAGTTGCAGAAAGCTATTAGAAGAAAATAAATATCTGGGTATAAGTATTTAGAGATGACCAAAATTATCCTAAGAGCTCTGATTTTATTTATTTATTTTTTCCTGGATAAGGATCTGACTAGGTCAGAGCCCTGCTGAGAGAGAAAACTGAGATGTGAGAGACTGAATCCGTTGTGGGTATACGGTCAGTCTGTAGAGCTGCAATTAGTACCTGGTCTTCAATAGCCTGGAAATTAGACATTTCAATTACCCCAGTCACTCTTGAGAAAAAAAAATCATGCCTAGACAATTAAATCAGAATTCAGATAAGGACCCAACACTGATGTTTTTCTTAGACAGTTCCCCTCTGGGTCTATCATACATCCTGGGCCAAGAAGCATGGTTCTAGCTAGGGCTAGACACTGGCCATCTTTAGTTGAGCACGGATGGTTCCTATAGTAGTAATATTATTGCAGTGTGCATAGGAGACTAGAGGAAACCACCATTCTAAAATGTTCTAAAGTGGAAAAGAGCCTCATATTGAGTCACTCGCCATGTATTTGCATTACAAATTGGTCTCCATCACACAGCAACTGTTAGTATTTGTGCGTTTTTTGCATTGCCAGAACAAGACACAGAAAAAGAGGCTTATTTGATTCATGGCTCATAGAGATTCGAGGGCATGATGCTGGCATCATTGCAGCTATAGAAAGGGCCTCGTGATAGTGGGTAGGAGAGAGGGAAGCAAGGGCACATTGTTGAGCAGGAAGCTAGAAAGGAACCGGAAGTCTACATTCCTTTCTGACGACATACCCCCCAGTCAGCCTGCAGACATCCTGCTAGGTCTCAACTCTTTCTTTTAAAAAAAATATTTTTATTTATGTATTTATTTGCAAGCAGAGAGAGATAGAGAGAAGAGAAACAGAGAGAATGGGTGTGCTAGGGCCTCCAGCCACGGCAAACTCCAGACGCATGTGCCACTTTCTCCATCTTGCTTTACGTGGCTACCGAAGACTTTGAACCTGAGTTGTTAGGCTTTGCAGGCACTTTGACCGTTGAGCCATCTCTCCAGTGCAGGGTTCAAACTCTTCAAATCCCATTCCCTCTCCATGCTGTGTGCCCCCACTACCACCGCGCCCCCCCCCCCCAGAAACCAAGTTTCCAATGTGTGAACTTTGGAGAACTTCAAAGCACATTGAGGCCACAGCAGGCTGTAGAAATCCAGCCTGCCTTGTCTACTCACATCCGCAGATTCAAGTCCCTTGGGGTTTAGTGTGTGGCAAGAACGACTCACCGAGCCAGGGGGCATCAGTGCGTTAACAGCTCCTGCTGTGCCCCTCGCGTGACGTCATGATGCCCTAACGTGCTAAGAGAACCGTCCTAACCCGTTCTGTTCCCCGAACTTACCGTGGTGCTCTTCTTGGTAGACTGGTGACATCAGCTGTCAAGCAGAAGTGAACCCACTGGAAATAGGACAGACAGCTTCCTCGGTGTCTTTCAAGAGGGAGCCCTTCCGGCACGTAAAGGAACTGGTGAGGCCAAGCTAACACGCGACATTTCCTTCCGTCAGTTAGTGTTCGTCACATCTGGACCTCGTGCACTCGTTTGCTCCAGTGACCGACGCACAGAGCTTTCTGCTTTTGCCTTCGGTAGCCGCCATGAATTGGGCTGTAGGAAGCACATTGCCTGGCTAGAACGTGGCTCAGGGGCTAGAGTGCTTGCCTGGCACACACACACACACCCTGGATTGGATTCCCCAGTACAGGCATCAACTGGGCATGGTGGAACATGCCATGCCGTCATGCCAGCATTCACGAGTGTCTGAAGTTGAACATCATCCTTCAAGGCCAAGCCAGGGCTAGCTGAGACCGTGTCTTAAATAATGTCCAATTTGAGGCTGTTGGGGTTTTTAGCTATGTCATGACGTACAGGATCCACGTCCACAGTTCGTGGCATCCGAAGCACCACGGACGAGGGGCTGGGGAAATGACTCACTTGTGCTGGCCTGCGAAGCCTGCCAGCCTGGGTTTGATTGCCCAGTACCCATGGAAAGGCAGACCCAAAAAGTAGTGCAAGTGTCTGGCATTCATTTACGATGGCAAGAGGCCCGGGCGTGCTTACACACACACACACACACAAATAATAATAATAATAATAATAATAATAATAATAATAATAATAATAATAGAGCCGGGCGTGGTGGCGCACGCCTTTAATCCCAGCACTCGGGAGGCAGAGGTAGGAGGATCACCATGAGTTCGAGGCCACCCTGAGACTACATAGTGAGTTCCAGGTCAGCCTGGGCTAGAGTGAGACTCTACCTCAAAAACAAAACAAAACAAATAATAATAATAACAATAATAATAATAAATAATGTAAGGACACGTTTCTACATTGTGTACATTGGAGACATTATAGAGCTGTGAGGGAGCTAGGCATGGGCTTTCGAGGTGAAAACCCCTAAATTCTCCCTCCGCATCCTCAGCATGTCTTGTGTTTAGCGGCTAAGGCATGCTGTCCTCTTGTGTTCTGCGTATGTGACCGTCTGCTGCTCCCCAGATATGCCCTCTTCGTTAGGAATGAGGTTAGTCTAGCATCTAGCCTGGTGCTCAGTACATGTTAAGTACTTAAGTCAATAACATTTAGTAAACAACAAAAAAAATTAGTATCAAACCACAAACAAACCAAAGCTCTTCCCTATACACATGGAAAAATATATACATATGCATATACACGAAAATAAACACATGTATGTATGTATGTATGCTATTACGCAAGTGGGCCACGTTGCCTGTGATATAAGTCAATACTTTATACAGACTACTTTAACATAAGGTTTATTTACTGATTGATTGATTTTTATTTTTTATTTCATTTTTTATTTTTTGGTATTTTCGAGGTAGAGTCTCACTCTAGCCCAGGCCGGCCTTGAACTCACAGCGATCCCTTCTACCTCTGCCTCCCTAGTGCTGGGATTAAAGGCGTGTGCCACCACGCCTGGCTTATAAGGTTTATTATTTTTTAAGCCATTTATAGAAAAACTATGTGGAATTTACAGGAATTTCCATATGCCTACTGTCCCCACACAGTCAAGGCCTCCTCCGGCACCCAAACCTTGTATGACAGAAGGGTGCATTTGTTAGGGCTGATGACCCCTACCGGCTTGTCATTACCAAAGGCCGTCATTCATGTTAGAACTCACGGCTGGTACTTCAGACATCCACACTGTGGATGTTGAGAAATACAGTGATGTGCATCCATTTATGATGATATAACATAGGGCGTTTTCACTGCCTTAAAAAAATCCTCTGTGCCCCTGACCCCAGCCTCTGCCAACCACTGATTCTTCTTAAATAAGTCTAAGAAATGCACGATTATCATTATGCTTAATCACCAAATTGTACTACATGATGTTCACATTCAATAACTTAACCAGCACATTGTTGCTAAAGCATGAGTGAATCACTGTGTGTGTTTTTGCTTTCATGAATAACAAATAAGCAAGATTGGGTCCTCGCTCCCACTCATTTCAGTTAATCTCCTTGAGGATGTGTATATAGAAAAGAATTGACTGAGGCAAGGTGGTGGTGCACTCGGGAGGCAGAGGTAGGAGGATAGCCGTGAGTTTGAGGCCACCCTGAGACTCCATAGTGAATTCCAGGTCAGCCTGGGCCAGAATGGGACTTTACCTCAAAAAACAAAAAAGAAAAAAGGTTGAAAATATTGTGAGACATAGAACCAAAATCTCTTTGGAAGAATAAATAGGAATAGATCATGAGATTGACCATTTTCCACAGATTTCCAAATACTGAGCTTTATCTATTTTGATGATCTAAGCAGTTTTAAGCACTTAGTGTCTCTCTCTCTCTCTCTCTCTCTCTTCCCCCCCGTCTACTACTGGTTCCAATGTGAAAGAACTGCGAGACGGCTTCCTGCAGCAACATCACCTGCTGGCTGAAGGATGTGCACACGAAAGGAGAGTACTTCATCAACGTGACTACGAGAATCTGGAATGGGACTTTTGCTGCAGTAAGTGACGGTGACGGCTTCCTTTCTTTCGCTGCGTCGGCGCTAGGAAATGTGCACCTTTGTCATGACAAAGGCCTTACCTTGTATGGGCTCTTATTCCGGCTAACGCAGCAGGGTCAGCAGCACAGCGGCAAGATAGCCTAGAGGAGCTGGGCCCCAGGTTTGAGTGTGCGCCCCACCGCACCCCGCTGAGCGTGCGTGCCCTCTTCTTAGACTCCATGCCTGCCACAGTCAGGCTCGCATTGCTAGTAGAAATCACCCAACCAGGGCTGGAGAGATGGCTTAGTGGTTAAGCGCTTGCCTGTGAAGCCTAAGGACCCCGGTTCGAGGCTCAATTCCCCAGGACCCACGTTAGCTAGATGCACAAGGGGGCGCACGCATCTGGAGTTCGTTTACAGAGGCTGGAAGCTCTGGCGTGCCTATTCTCTCTCTCTCTCTCTCTCTCTCTCTCTCTCTCTCTCTCTCTCTCTCTCTCTCTCCCTCCTTCTCTCTGTTGCTCTCAAATAGATAAATAAATAAACAAAAAATTTAAAAGAAATCACCCAACCAGAGCAGCTTGTGGGGAAAAAAGAGGTTCATTTTGGCTTACAGACTCGAGGGGGAAGCTCCACGATGGCAGGGGAAAATGATGGCATGAGCAGAAAGGGTGGACATCACCCCCTGGCCATCATCAGGTGGACAGTAGCAACAGGAGAGTGTGCCAAACACTGGCATGGGGACACTGGCTATAACACCCATAAGCCCGCCCCCAACAATACACTGCCTCCAGGAGGCGTTCATTCCCAAATCTCCATCAGCTGGGAACGCAGCATTCAGAACACCTGAGTTTATGGGGGACCCCTGCTTCCAACCACAAAAGAATCTGTGGGAATGGTGCCAAGGTTGCCTTGGCTACAAATGCCATCTTCATCCTCTTCCTTGGCATGTTTCTACATCTTTTCCCTGTCTCTTCCTCTCTTCCACACACCCCTGGCAAGATTCTTGGACCGCGGCCTTTCTCCTTGAGCTCTTAGCTAAGCGTTCAGTTGATCTCAACCCCCACAAACGACGAATCCCACAAAAGGATCCATCCATCTCCCCCCGCGATCACATGCAACCTCTCTGCTCTCCCGGTTTCCTTCTTGGGATGAGAGAAGCCCAGTGCACACAGTACTTTTGGGTCCTGTTGGTTCCCAGGAGGAGTTTGAAGTCCCCAGACAGGGTGATTGCAGCTTTTTCATGGCGTCAGGAATGAGTCTCCCCGAACAGTTTCTGAGGACGCAGCTGCGTTAGCCGGAGTGTCAGCCTGTCGTGAAGACTGTTAGAGTAGGCACGTGTGGTGCTTTGAATGTATCGCCCCGACCAGGGTGTTTTGGATTAAGACTGAGTTTGCAACTAGAGTCTCCAGGGGCCTGAGCCCTGCGGGATGAAGAGGTATGTCACTGTGTGTAGGGTGGCGCATGCCTTTCATCCCAGCACTCGGGAGGCTGAGGTAGGAGGATCGCCGTGAGTTCGAGGCCAGCCTGAGACTCCATAGTGAATTCCAGGTCAGCCTGGGTTATAAAAAAGAGCAGTTTGAGTTCTGGTTGTTCGTGCTTGCTGCTTGTTGGTTGTTTTTTGTTTTGTTTTGTTTTTAACTCTGCTATGCTGATGTATGATGGAGTGAGCCAGTTTCTTCCACCACTGATGGGACTTCCCCTGGATCCTGTAAGCCTGAAATAACCCTTCCCTCCCACAAGCTGCTTCTGGTCGGATGTGCGTCCAGTATCATGAAATTAACAGCGCGCCTCCTTCAGTCTGATTGCTTGACTGGCTAACCGTTTCTTTTTGCCAACACTGGCTCCTATTGAAGTGATAAAATGTTTAAAAAATATTAAATAGTCTGAGAGTCCTGGGGTCTTCATGCCTCTCACTGAATGTTCTTAAGTAAATAAATTGGCCCCAAGGTGCTTACGGTCAGACTCCACTCGCTAGACTTTTACAGTGTCAGGATAGCCAATAATCCCCACTCCCTGATTCGGAGTTCTGAGTTACAACTATAGTTCCCCCTTCAAATTTGTCCCTGCAGTCAAACTATAAGCAACATGACTGAATGAAGACATAACAAGCAAGAAGTAGGTACGATCAGGGGCAAGATGGCGGAATCGGGGCAGCAGGGAGATGAGGACTTGAGACCCCTTCTGTAAGAGCTTGCTGTCTTACTGGCTACACGGGCTTTAGAGGATCCAACGTCCAGGACAGTTCTAAGTGCGAAGATGTGACCCAGGCTGTCTGCTGTCTCGCCTCCCTTCCTCGCTGCTGCTCAGACTTGCCAATTGGTTCTTGGCTTCTTGGACCTCAGGAACAAATGTCTTCATAGCAAACCGTGCCAACTGGGAGGGAAAACTGCCTTTTGCAGGTCAAGAAGCAGTTTCTCCAGCTGTGTGAAGAACATTTGGGTTTTCTGGAGTTTGCTTAAATCTACACCATTTTTTTTTTTTTTTTCGGTCTATAAAGCTTTTTAAAAGTACTTTCTCAACAGTTTTCGGGAGCGTAAGTTTCTTTCCTGGGAGCAAGGCTCTTTGGCAGAATAGCATTTCTTCTTTTTCAACATGGTTATAATGAGAAAACACCCTTCAGGGTTCATTGCATGTCAAATCCCACACGCCCTCCTTCCTGGACAGCCAGAGGTCCCCCCGCCCCAACCTGTCAATCTCCTCTCCAGCTATTCCAACAGCCAAAGTGGGTGTTTCTCAGACTACCTGGGAGATGCAGCCTGCCACACGGCTCTCATTTCCTGGATTGGGGTTCGTGAATGCTCTGCTTTAATGCAAATAAACCCAGCATTTCAAGTCATGACACCACTTGTCAGGCTTCCACACAGCCTTGTAAGGGAAGCTGTAAGGGCCCTTACCTAGCGGGGGCAGGGCGCTCTTTTGTTCTCCTCTCCACTCGCTAACGTTGCAGGATATTGGGGCCTGAGCTGGGTACGCAACTGTATCATTGTAAAAAGAAAAAAATAAGGTCATCTTCGGTCTACAGGGACTGCAAAAGTAGCCTATGCTTAACTACCATTTTTTTGGTTTACATTTAAACAATAATAAATAATCTTAATACCCACCCCCCCCCCAATATATGTTTAAAAGACCAGGGCTGGAGAGAGATGGTTTTGTGGCTAAGGCACTTGCCTGCAAAGCCAAAGGGCCCAGGTTCGATTCCCCAATACCCACGTAAAGCCAGATGCGCAAGGTGGCACATGCATCTGGAGTTTGTTTGCAGTGCCTGGAGGTCCTGGTGTGCCCACTCTTTCTCTATCTGCCTCCTTCCCTCTCTCTCTTAAAAAAATATTAATTTAATTATATTATATTACGTTATATATTTTAAAGACCAGAGTTCAGGGTTAACTTATGATGCAATCTTCCATCTTGAGGAAATTAAAAGTAACCAGAGACTGAGCCAGTGGCAAGGAAATAATCTGCTCACTTTTGGGAAATATATTCTGCTTTCCTGGCTCCTAGATGTAGCTTAGCAAATTGCTTCATGGAAGTGTTGAATCCTGTACCCTAGTAACCAGAAAAACTGAGTCCTAATAGCCAGAGCAAGTGAAACCAGAGCGTTATATTTCACTTCACACGAATCAACATGCCCACAGCTTGCATTGGAGAGAAAACATTCATGATGTTCATATCAATAATGTTTACAGTGAAAATCCGTTCTTGTTTTGTAACTATATTAAATAATGCATTCGGGGCTGGAGAGATGGTTTAGTGGTTCAGGCACTTGCCTGCGAAGCCTAAGGACTCAGGTTTGACTCTCCAGGTCCCACATAAGCCAGACACACAGAGACTCAAGTGCACAAGGTCGCACATGTGCACAAGGGGGCACACATGTCTGGAGTTCGATTGTAGCGGCTGAAGGCCCTGGTGCGCCAATTCTCTCCCTCCCTCCCTCACTCTCTCTCTCTCTCTTTCTCTTTCTCACTCTCTCTCTCTCATTAAAAAAGGCATGCTGCGGGCTGGAGAGATGGCTTAGCGGTTAAGCACTTGCCCATGAAGCCTAAGAACCCTGGTTCAAGGCTCAAATTCCCCAGGACCCACATTAGCTAGATGCACAAGGGGGCACACGCATTTGGAGTTCGTTTGCAATGGCTGGAGGCCCTGGCACGCCCATTCTCTGCCTCCCTCTATCTGCCTCTTTCTCTCTCTGTCTGTTGCTCTCAAATAAATAAATAAAAAGTAAACAAAAAAGGCATTCTGGGAAGAGGGACCAGGAAGATTGTTAGAGCCACAAGTTGGGACATTTTTCACAGAGACATAGCCTCTTCTGTCCCCCACCATAATGCATGACCCACAATCCCCATGGGGTTGACCTGATCTCCAATGAGGAAGGCCTCTTCAGAAAAGGGGCAGGGAGGAGGGAAAGGATGGTACCAACATGTGATGTTTACATACAAAATATGTCCATATCTAATAATAATAATAAAATTATCTATACAGAAGGTAGTCTGTTGGACTTGCCTCAAAAAAATTAATGCATTTAAATTTATTTCCTTTTAGGTGTCTCATAGCACCAGCATAAAATGTATGGCCTTGTGACATGTCTTACCCCATAGCCGGTACTATTTCAGAGGAACACTTAGATTAGAAAGCTAGAAAGTATCTCTATTGGAGAGTCTGGAGAGATGGCTCAGCAGTTAAAGGGCTTGCCTGCAAAGCTTAATGACCTGGGTTCAATTCCCTAGTACCCTCATAAAGCCAGATGTACAATGGTGCATGCATCTAGTGAACGTTGCCAGTGGCTGGAGGCCCTGGTGCGCCCATTCTCTATCTCTACCACTCTCTGCCTGCAAATAAAATTATATACATATATATATATATATATATACATATATATATATATATATATATATACACACACACATATATATATATATATATAATTTTTTTAAAAAAGAAAGAAATTACTCCCAATGTGATACAACATTTCAAAAGGTTCATGGTACCTGTATAATCAAGTTCATGTATGCATTTAAACACTATTATTTTACACTTGTGCACCCCAGAAGGAAATTCCCATTTAAATGCTGGATTTCCATTCCATTAAATGACTCACTCAGGTAATATATAATAATACTTCTTGCAATTTTATATCATGTGTCAAGCTTCATCTTTTTTAAAAAAATATTTTATTTATTTATTTGAGAGAGAATGGATGTGCCAGGGCCTCCAGCCACTGCAAACGAACTCCAGAGGCGTGCACCCCCTTGTGCATCTGGCTAATGTGGGTCCTGGAGAGTCAAATCGGGATCCTTTGGCTTTGCAGGCAAATGCCTTTAACTGCTAAGCCATCTCTCCAGCCTATATATATATTTGGCTTTGCAGGCAAATGCCTTAACTGCTAAGCCATCTCTCATATATATATAGGCTGGAGAGATGGCTTAGCAGTTAAGGCATTTGCCTGCAAAGCCAAAGGATCCCGATATATGTGTGTGTGTGTATATATATGTATCTTACCAATGAGCATTGCCAGTTAAAAATGTCCCTTTTGAGCTCTTGGTTTCCCACTTTCAAGTTCAAATCACCTGAGATGTGTTTTCACTGGCTCCTGTCTGGATGCTGCCCCGGGACTTGGAGTAACTTGTGGCAGCAGGACCTAACCACCTGCGCATTTGAGAAGCCCCCCAATAACTTCACGTGGGTGGTCCTGACACACAAACAGCCGGTTCAAGCTTGCAGGTTCTCAGGTTTCACAACTGCCATTGTTCTTGTGACTTTCCATCGGGAAACAAACAAATCACGGCCATGCAGAGCTTTCTGCAGCTAGGATAGAGCGTTTTCTTGGTTTTCTGTTTCAGTCGACGTTCCAGACCATACAGCTGACAGCGGCTGCGAAGATCGACACCCACAACCCTCAGATATACGTGATCGAAGACAACTCCGTCACGGTGAGCGCGTCCCAGCCCTCCTCATGTGAAGAATTCAGTTTCTCAGAAGACAAGTCATTCTCACCCGTGTGCATGTGGGAGTGTCTTTACCGAAACACTGAGTCTGGGGTTACTATGAGGAGATTTGACAAGAGTGTTTACTGCTCAAAGTTTAGTGATACACATGCCTTCCTCTTAGCCTCCCACGTTGGCACAGCTGGCTTTTCTAGAAGTGATGACCCAAAGAAAGACACAACCAGAAAGGCTGTGTCTGGCCTGGGACACAGTACTGGCTCCTCTGCAAGACCAGAACTGGCACCACAGGCTCCTCTTTTAACGCCGGTGCCTGCAGGAAGCCATGGGGATGAGATGAGATCTGAGTTTCTGTGATTTAACTCACAAGTTGTTTTCAGGGCATTTTAAAGAGAATGAATGAGGCATGGCCAGTAAACGAGCCATGTGTGGAGGTGTTTTCAAACAGCTCTTCTTACCCTCAGACACTGACTGTGTGTGGCATGTTCATTCATCCGCTTACATTCTAGAGATCTGTAAATGCAACCCTTGTTAAAAAGAGTTTTCCAGAGATGAAGACTTGTGCAGAGACAAGGGCCCTGTGTCCTCAAGGCTGGCATGGGCCTCTTTCCTGAGCATTGAAACCCCGGCGAGCAGATGCCGTTTTTAGACATCGCAGGATTTCCATGCCCAGCTAATGTGCTGGCAAAGCTCTGAGCATTTTCCTCCCGAAGCTTTTGTTATAAGAGCTGGAAGCCAGTTCATGACTCTGTCCCCAGGCCAGCTGGGCAGTTGGCCTCTGTCCAGAATGCCAGCCTGCTTAAAAAGCCGGTGGCCCCGTGAACTCTGGGCCCCTCTCCATGCCCGAGAGTAGAGCTCACAGCCCTGCCGTGGTATTCTCTTCTGGGGGAGGGAGGGAGGGAGGGAGGGAGGGAGGGAGGGAGGATCCACACAATAGAGGCTGCTTTCCTGCCTCTGGTCCAGGAACCTCTATGAAAGCCCACACCCTCTTAGTAAAGGCTCGGGCATGGAAAGTCAGAAACAGAGCCAAGGGAAATGCAGCCTCCCCATGCATACTGCTGTGAACTTAGCCTAGGGAGACAGTGGCGTAGATGGTTTTGAAAACTCACTTTAGAAAAAAATGCAGTGTTCGAGCAGTAGGTAAAAACTCTACTGAGGTCTTTGTTCTTCATAAAGCAGTCAAACAATATAATTGAAAATTCAGTATTTGATTTTTCGTGAACTCATCAGGTTTTTCTTTTCTTGTTTTTTTTTTTTTTTTTCCTTAATGAACGCTACTAATTAGTAACATAGGCCAACTTCTACTGGTGTCTATGAATTTTATTTTAATCCAAACAATAATCTAAATAATTTTTGAAGAATATTTTGACTCCAAACAATTAATTGGCCCATCCCTATAAAAAGATAAGTGATGGTTTCATTTATCTGAATCGAGGTCCTCTTAAAAATCTGATGTATGTACAGGGCTGGAGAATTGGTTCAGTGGCTAAGGTTCTTGCCTGCAAGGCCTAATGAACTGGGTTTGATTCCTCGGTGCCCATATATAGCCAGATGCACAAAGTGGCACATGCATCTGGAGTTCGTTTGTAGAGACAAGAGGCCCTGGCCCATCCATTCTCTTTCTCTCTCTGTTTCTCTCTGCTTGAAAAACAAATAAATAAATAAATAAAATATTTTTTTTAAATTTTGGTACCCAAAATGTGCTTGTGAGGCCCCAGGTTCTGAAGTCTGGAAGCCACTGTAGGCACATGATTACTGGAAATCTGTGAACCACAGGAACTTAGTAGCTTCATTCACAGGTTCATAAAATCCCATAGTTCAGCTTTTGAATACAAATGGAGAGACTATCAGTCATTACCCTTTCTTCTCTCTCTCTCTGTCTCTCTAAAGTAAATAAACAAAATATTTTTTATTTCATTTAATATTTTATTTTTATTTATTTATTTGAGAGGGAGGAAGAGGCAGATGTAGCGAGAGAATGGGTGCACTAGGGCCTCCAGCCACTGCAAATGAACTCCAGATGCATGCGCCCCCTTGTGCATCTGGCTTTATGTGGGTCCTGGGGAATCGAACCTGGGTCCTTAGGCTTTGCAGACAAGCGCCTGAACAGCTAAGCCATCTCTTCAGCCCCTTAAACTGTCTTTTAAAAAGGATGTTTTGTGCAGGAAATGGTTGTTGCACTTTTCCCAGTTAAGAAAAAGAATATGAAATGTCACTGTAAAAGCCCTTAGGACCGTCATCCCCTAACGTGGCTCCAGACTGTAAATATCGCCAGGAAGTGGCCATCGAGGCTCACAAATCTGCTCAAGGACAATTTCACCTCTGCAAAAGGTCAGCCTGAGCCCCCTGAGATATTCTTTCCAGCAGTTGCGACCAACCTGGAAGTGAGGTTGGAGCTGGTCTTTTAAAACCCGAAATAAAGCTGTGGCCACAAGGAGTTAGGGAAAGGCTGTGTTTATGTTTCAAAACCGCTGGCTTTCGCTTAATCACGGAACCCGGGCACCAGGAACGGAAGTGCCCAGCTTCCTAATCAGGCGCTCGAAGCTGTCACGTATGGCACAGCTCTAAAGCTTAAGAAAAGCCAAGAGGGTTTGCATGCCTCCCCCACATTCAACAGAAAGTCTCTCTCATTTGTTTGGGGTCTGGAGGGATGGCTCAGTGGTCAAGGCGGTTGCCTGCAAAGCCAAAGGTCCCAGGTTCGATTCCCCAGGGCCCACATAAGCCATATGCACAAGGTGGCGCATGCATCTGGAATTCCTTTGCAGCGGCTGAAGACCCTGGTGCGCGTATTCTCTCTCCTCTATCCATCTGCCTCTTTCTCTTTCTCTTTCTCTCGGATAAATAAATCATATATATATATATATATATATATATATATATATAACTTGCATTGCACAATGCTTGAGGAAAGTACACAGATCATGCCCCCTTCTCTAGAGCTCAGCATTTGCAAGGTTATTGAACTGAGTTGCACTACGTTTCGTCTCTGTGACAAGCTCACATAAGACTTGTGCATGTGCGCTTGCAGATTCCTCTGATGGTGATGAAACCCAGCGAGAAAGCCGAGGTCCCCACCGGAGTCATCGTGGCAAGTGTCCTCGCGGGAATCCTGTTGCTGCTCTGTGTGGTTGCCGGTTTATGGAAGGTGAGAGAGCTCCGGGTTTCCAAGTACAGCGTTTCTCAATGCTTCTCCTGAAACTCCTCACCCTTAAAATGGTCAGGGTACCACTTGTCATAGGAAGAAAAAAAATTTGCAAGTTGGTAATCTCTCCCCCCCCCACCTGTTTTTTGGTTTTTCAAGATAAGGTCTCACTCTGGTCCAGGCTGGCTTGGAATTCATATGTAGTCTCAGGCTGGCCGCGAACTCACTGGTGAGTCTCCTGCCTCTGCCTCACGAGTGCTGGGATTAAAGGCATGCGCCACCATATATCTTTGAAAACAAGGTCTCTTTTCTCTCTTTTATTTTAGCCTTCCTTTCATCCAGGGCCCTGAACATTTTGGTCAGCTTAAGATAGGTAGAGGGCTGGAGAGATGACTCAGCAGTTAGGGCCTAGAACCCAGGTTCGATTCCCCAGGACCCACGTAAGCCAGAGGCACAGGGTGGCACATGCATCTGGAATTCGTTTGCAGTGGCTGAGGTCCTGGTGTGCCCTTCCTGTTTCTTTCTCTCTCAAATAAATGAATAAAAATAAAAATGTTAGCTGGGCGTGGTGGCGCACGCCTTTAATCCCAGCACTCGGGAGGCAGAGGTAGGTGGATCACTGTGAGTTCGAGGCCACTCTGAGACTCCATAGTGAATTCCAGGTCAGTCTGAGCTAGAGTAAGACCCTACCTTGGAAAACCAAAAAAATAAAAATGTTAAAAACAATTAAAACAAAAAAAAAGCTAAGTAGAATCTCAGAAACGTAACATTATGCAACGCGCCTGACCTCCTTGGATATCAGTTCCCTCCATCCGCCGGGGGGGGGGGGAGAGAGACGAGCCAGCAGCCTGCCTAGCAGTCTCCAGGGACTCCTGCAAGTGACGCGGATAAAGTGGGCAGCTAAGGGAGTCAAAGGCACGATGCCACTGAGCCATGGGTGGCAACAGTGCTTATTCCTTTAACTGCTCAGAGCTTCGGGGGTGCTGTGACCTGGAGATGCGAATCGGTGTGCGCCACCGAATGGGGGGGTTGCGTTTCATTCTCACAGGGTGCTAACCGTTTCACGTCACCTTTACAGCTCGGCTTCTTCAAGAGACAATATAAAAAAATGGATAAAAATCCAGAGGAGACCGATGAGACCACAGAACTGAACAGCTGAGGCGCCCTCGGCAGGCATCACTGCCGTGGGGACTGGCAGCGCCCAGCCGGGCTTTGTGAGGGAGGTGACGGGTTACCTGTTAAAAGTCCAGGGTTTTGTTTTGTTTTGTTTTGTTTTTAAATAATGTAGGTGATCTTGAGTGATGATTTGAGGAAAAACCATGGTCACTTTGGGGGTGAAGAAATCCTGGGCCGCTCTTAGGGGTAGAAAGAGTAGCCATTTCATATAGGGAAGGACCGGCTGGCCCAGGGTTTGCAATTCTAACGTGTGAGAAAAACGAAATGTTTCCAGGCATGATAAGTTTCGAAGAAAAATTATAACACTTTCTCGGATGGGGGGCGGGAGGAGGGAGAGGGTTGGGAAATGTTTACTTTAAAATGATTTGTTTAAACAGCAATAATCAAAGTGGCAAGTGCCTGGGATGTATATTATATATAAGTACATGTTGCCAGTATATCATATTGATATATTGTACATATATATATGTATGTATGTAATTGTGTGGCATAAATCATTGTATATAATACATACTATAAATTATACTGAGTACTTCCACATATATAAATATATATATCATGGCTATTAATGTTAACAAGAGGGGGAAATAGTACAGGTCTTGTGTTTTTGTTTTTGGTTTTTTGGGGTTCTTTTTTTTTTTTCTTCAATTTATGCCAATCATCCAAAGTTACCACAGGAGATATTTTTCAGTGGTAATTTTATTTGTAAACCTGTGAAAACTGGGCCTGGTAATATGGGCCTGTAATCCGGAAAAGTGGATCACGGGTTCAAAACCTGCCTGGGCTCCTGGGCAAGCCCAGGACCAGCGTTGGCAACTTGAGACCCTGTCTCAAAAGTAAAATGAGAGCTGGGGGGGGGGGGGAGCTGCTACAGGCTCATTGTAAGAACACAACCCATGTTCAATTCCCCGATGCTATCAAAGGGGGTTAGATAAAAAAAAAAAAACAAGGTCAAAATGGCTGCTGGTTTCTTTCAGCCCCTGACTGCGTCCTCAGAGGCCTATCCTGCTGCATTTGTCAAAATGTGCTTGACAATTGAGGGGAGCTTAGAGTGTCATAGAACACGTGGGCACTACAACCCTGTCTGCTGGGGGCCAGGCGTGCAGCCGAAAGAAGAGGAGGTTTTGTTTCTCCGGAGGATTCAGAGGCGTTCTGGAAGCCCATCGCCCCAGCTGGCTTGCGGGGACCTCGTGCGTTTCTGAGAGATGAGCAATTTCTTGACAACTTTTCCTCCCTTCCTGAACCTCACGTCTCGGTGCCCCCACGTGACAGACGCCTCCTGCCACCTGCCAGTTTTATTTGCCATTAAGCAAGTGCACTTCGACATGCTGCGGGTTCTGGCAAGGCGAATCCATCTCCTCGGGAACTTGTAGGAAGCTCTGCAGCAGATGCACCTCTGTGCCGCTTTCTAGACGTGAGAGTTTTCCCCGGGGCCAATGTATTCCCAAGGTCAAGTCCTCAGCCGCAGCTCCTGACACGCTCACTGGGTCGCCTTGGGATGAGGCTCGGTCATGGGTGCTTTCAGGAGCGCCTGGACCACGCTCTGCAGGACACTCTCTCCTCCCTTGTGCGCCTTCATTTCTGAGCCAAAGCATTCGTGAACTGAAGGGGTGCAGGCAAGAGCCTCGGGGGCCCCTTTAATTCGGACACGACATAAAGCTTCGGATGAGTCCCAGCCTCTCAGACTGCAGTGTTCCTATACGATGGGATGACTGGGTTGGCCTCGCAGGGTTACTCTGTCTTAAAGGTCTGTGCTCTGGATGGCCTAGTGTGCAAATGACAACCCTCCTAGAGGCTGGCTTGGACATACCAGACAGTTGGCTCACGTGCACACGGACGGCCTCGATGGCCCTGTAGGCTGGCCGCGAGGTGACAGTACACAGCTAGCTGGCTTAGTTGACAACTTACTTGGTACTTGACAAAGCAAAGCAAACAGGTGGTGGGGGGGGGGGAGTTTGCTGTGAAAAGTCAGGGAATTTTAACAAAAACAGTGTGGTATGCGCCAGGTTAAGTGTGCCAAAGTTGGATTCTTTTAGCAGCTGTTTGGAGTCACTGTGCTATCCAACCAAAATTTTATTTTAAAACGGTGGATAAACAGGCCATGAACCCTTTGAAGAGGACTTCAAAGATGTAACTACTGCGTGTATTCATTTACCTACTGTACTTGAGAAGCAACTAGAGCATACTTTCTTCTCTCCCTCTCTCTCTCTCTCTCTCTCTCTCTCTCTCTGTCTCTCTCTCCTTAGGTAAGCGGCCCAGGTTACACACTGCACACACTGAGCTGGGGACCTTTGGCTAGCCCCGTCTTAGGTCATCAGCCTTGACTGGTGTCCAAGGAGTGGTTGGGTTTCAACTCAAAGTGAAGCACTTGTCTCTGAAGCATGCGTCACCCTAGCACAGGGTCCTGTGACCCTGGCAACAGTGTCAGTTTGGGGCCAGGGGTTTTCTCACGGGCGTGGGGGCGTCCCTGTGCCATGCAGCATGTCGAGCCCATCTCTGACCCCACCTGTTCGATGCCAGGCTGCTTCCTCTCCTGAAGCCATGAAGCGTTCCCAGACGTTACCACGTGACCCAGGTTCTTTCAAGCAAAGGTGAGGGTTCATCAAGACAGCTGAGTGGGGAGGGGGGAGGCAGTATTTGAAAAGAAGTTATACATTCCACTCACCCACACTGTTGCTTTAAAAGTAAGCATGCATAGAGGGGCTGGGTAGACGGCTAAGCAGTTAAAGCGCTTGCCTGCAAAGCCTAACGACTGGGGTTCAATTCCCTAGTATTCACATAAAGCCAGATGCACAAAGGGGCACATTGATCTGGAGTTCATTTGCAGAGGCTCAAAGGCCCTAGTGAGACCATTCAGTCTCTCTCTCCCTCCCTCCCTCCCTCCTTCCCTCCCTCCCTCCCTCCCTCCCTCCCTCTCTCTGTCTTTCTGCAAATAAATATTTTTAAAAGAAGTAAGTATAGGGCTTAAAAGATGCCAGGTTAGCATTTTCACTTCATTAATGGTGTATCACAAAAAGTGATTAAAAAAAAAACAACTTTGAGTTGTATCATGCACAGAATACCACCCGCCTTAGAAAATGTGAAATCGCTTGATGAGGAAACTGCACTGAATTAAATAGCGCATCAGTCGCCCATTGCAGCAGCAAACCAAGAGCACCTGACTGGGCAGAACGACTTCCAGCAAGCAGTGGTACTTTATGAAACAGTGAAACTTAACTGTGAATGGGAAAAGAAAGCCAAAGCCAATTTATAAGTCATGTGAGTGATTATCCTAACATTTTTTAAAAAAAATATATAACATTTATTTTGATAAATACTTGTAACCCAACATATGTAAATGACACCAACGAGTCATTCAACAGACAGCAGGACTCTCTACGCTGACCCCCCTTATCCATGTCCTTGAACACACAGAGTGACTGGAGGCACAATTTGATAGGACTATACTCTGCATGCGTATTCAGACAGACCCATTTTCATTAACTTAAAAAGACTGAACACCCAGGGGTGAAAGATAAACAGAGGGGTAAAGTTTGGAGGTGGTGAAAATATGAGCTACCACTTTGAACTCTAAAGATTAAAAGTGTAGCCATTATGTAAATACAGAGTATTATGTATGTGATTTTGGCAGGTGAAATCAAAATACAAAATGCATATATCGCATAAGTCTGTTAAAATTGTGTACTTTTAAAGGAGAAATTGTCTTATGTCCTTCACACATGATATGTCTTTGATGTGTTTGCTGTTTTAAATTAAATGTGTCGTCTTGTTTGCTCTCCATCAAAAGTATATAAAAAAAGGAATGTATTTGTTTATATACCACTTGCACAATTCATTGATTTCTTAGAAGCAAAAAAAAAACCCATCAAATTGTAGTCAATATAAACAACTCTTCTCATATCAAAGCATTAGAACCAAACAGAAAGGTTATATTTAATGGTAAACCACTTTTTTCATATGACATTGTTGAATATCATTAAAATTGTTTTGAAAATAAGATGATTTGCCTGGGTTTTGAATTTTCTATGTGACACACTTCACTATGTTTAGCAAGGGCTCATTTTGCTCAAAATATATTCTCGATTCAATTTAAGAAGACCCGGGCTGTGACTAGCTAGAGGTATCTGATCTGACAGAAAACAACAATGAAAAAAGAAAACTCCAAACCGCTAACCATGCATGGAAAAGCTCAGTCATAGGGGTAGATTTTATTTTAGTTTTTTTTTTATTGATAGCTTCCATAAGTATAGAAAATAAACCATGATCATTCCCTCCCCCACCCCATGCCCCCCCTCAAACTCACTCTCAATTGACCCCTCCCCTTTTCAACTAGTCTCTCTTCTATTTTGATGTCATCATCTTTTCCTCCTATTATGAAGGTCTTGTTTTTCTTTGTTGCTTTTTTTTTTGAGGTAGGATCTCACTTTAGCCCAGACTGACTTGGAATTCACAATGTAGTCTTGGGCAGGCCTTGAACTCACAATGATCCTCCTACCTCTGCCTCCTGAGTGCTGGGATTAAAGGCGTGCACCACCACACCCAGCTATTTTTTTTTTTTTTAATTTCAGTAGTATCAGGCCCTCTTCCCCCGGACCGCTCACCTGCATCATGCTGAAACATCTCATAAGGGCAGCTGATTGCCAAGTAGCCATTAAGTGTGCTTAAAACACAATGCTAGAGAAAAACATCTTTTTTCACAGAAAGACCCACAACCAAGTTACCATTTTGACCTAGCATCCTAATTGGAAAATAATTTTATACTCACTTTTATTTTTTTGTTGTTTATTTTTATTTATTTATTCGAGAGCGACAGAGAGAGAAAGGCAGAGAGAGAGAGAGAATGGGCGCGCCAGGGTCTCCAGCCACTGCAAATGAACTCCAGATGCGTGTGCCCCTTTGTGCATCTGCCTAACGTGGGTCCTGAGGGATCAAGCCTCGAACGGGGTCCTTAGGCTTCACTGGCAAGCGCTTAACTGCTAAGCCATCTCTCCAGCCTTTACACTCACTTTTAAAAGATAATTCTTCTGTTTATTCTGAATTACTTGCTACAAACCACAGAGTTGCTTTTAAATCCCATCGTTCTATCATGACCCTTAATTTTTAGCTAAGATTACGTATCGTTCACACAATTTTTTTACTTAAAGATGACCTTGCCCTTCAAGAATGGCTTACTAAACTGAACTTTTTGGTAACAGGCAAAATGAAATCTAAGTTGTTCTTACTATATCCCTGGCTCTGCTGCCCTCTGCTGGCCAATTCTACTAACTACAGCACACAAATCCGACTTTTAGATAGAGAGAGATATATATACACAACTTCGATACTTACAGACAACAAACTGTGGTATTTCCCTCCCCTCCACCACTTTCCCCTTCATAACTCTGCTCTCCATCATATCCCCTCCTTCTCTCCATTAGTCTTTTAATTTGATGTTATCCTCTTTTTCTCCTATTATGAGGGTCTTGTGTAGGTATTGTTAGGCACTGTGAGGTCTTGGATATGGAGGCCAAATTCTGTGTGGAGAGTTGTATGTAAGGAGTGGTACCCTTCCTTTGGCTCTTACATTCTTTCCACCACCTCTTCCACAATGGACCATGAACCTTGGAGGTTGTGAGATGTTTCAGTGCTGGACACTCCTCCGTCCCTTCTTCTTAGCACTATGTTACCTTTTGGGTCATCCCAGTGGTCATCGCCATCTGAAAAGAGAAGCTTCTCTAACCAGAAGTGAAAGTAGCATTAATATATGAGTATGAACATTAAGTGTAGTGTTTTCAGGGCAATTTGATGAGAGTAATATATGCATTTATCCAGACAAGAGCAGGCTTTGTACTCCTAAGGCTCATGACCTCCCCTGCCATAGGCTTTTGATTAGGTTTTCAGTACCAGGCACGTGTTCCCTTCCATAGAGTGGGCCTTCAGTCCAATTAGAGAGCAGTTGGTTTTCCCCAAAGCAGACATGCCATGACTGCACTCATTCAGTCATTTGGCCTGTCTGGCCAAACTTGAGGCTTCCAGTGTCCACTGTTTTCACCGCTGATGACTTCTGTCTCCATAAGGCTGCATACAGTGCAGCTTTTTCCAGCTTTCGGTTAGCTGGGCTATAGGGAGAAGGTTTTATGCTCAGCACCAGCTTGATTTCTCAGTGACTTTGCTGCTCAGGCATGTGAAGTCTTCAGCAGTAGGGTTTTACCATCTCTCTCATGGGAAACCCAGGGCCTTGTCAATAGCCTATAATGTTTTGGGCATGCTAGAAGGTACTATGTAAGAGACACCATAGGATGGAAGTGGAGGAGTGGAGAAAAGTGACATCGGTCAACCAGATACTTCCTCATCTCTTTAAGCTTCAGCTAGATGTATCGGGTGTGTTTAATTTGACACACAGTAAGAATGTTAAGGACGCTGGTTCAGCATACCCTAATACATACCCTCCTCCATGGACTGCTTAGGCACTGTGGTGACAGACGTTTTGATCTGATAAAGCTGATAGGCTAGTGACATGGTGCAAAACTTCTAGATGCCATACAGCAGACCACATTACCAGGCTAGGTTTCCAGTCTCTTGAGGACTGTGAGGTCCTGGGCTACAAGTGGCCGTTAGAAGGTTCTGGATAGAGAGATGAATGATCGGACCTGGATTCTAAACTGTGGCAGGTTGTGTGTGTGGGGGGGGAGGTGCCCTCCATAACAGGCTAAAGTTATTTAGTTTCCTGAACTAGGTAGGGTCAGGATGACTTAAAGGGAGGGGCCTTAGGACATCACATCCTCACTACCCCTATCTCAGCTTGCCCCGCCTGCGTCAGGCATGGGATGTAGTGTTTGCACATCTCTACCCAATTAGATCTCTCTCGAGCTTGCTCCCTGCCCAGGTGTGGGTGGAATTCTCTCAGTCCCGGCCCATTGGCTGGAACACGTGGTGTCGGTATGTCCGGGGCGGGGGAAGGGGGTCACAAATTCTGTATCCTCCTAGATCCACGGAGGGAGCCATTCTTCCTCTCTCTCTCTCTCTCTCTCTGAAACTGGTATGTTTTGGGTCCTCAGATGGGTAAGAGCTCTCTCCCACCTGGAGGGGTGGGAAGAGACACATTTTATCTTTTATTACTGTCTTCACTTTTAATCTTCTTGGAAACGCACATATTTTTTAAATCCCTTTTCATGTTTGTTTGTTTTTTCCTCTAAGATCCATGTTTGTTTATGTGGACTCGCATGGCCTACACAAGTTTTTGGGTTCCATATGGTGTACCTCCTCCCCATTTTACCTTCCCTTCCTTAACCCCCCCCCATTTTCTTCCTTCCCTGCATCTTTGTAAAAATATGAATAAAATGTGGTATTTTAAAAATCATTCTCTTGGGCTGGAGAGATGGCTTAGCAGTTAAGCACTTGCCTGTGAAGCCTAAGGACCCCGGTTTGAGGCTCGATTCCCCAGGACCCATGTAAACCAGATGCACAAGGGGGCGCACGTGTCTGGAGATCGTTTGCAGTGGCTGGAGGCCCTGGTGCACCCATTCTCTCTATCTCTGCCTCTTTCTCTCTCTGTCTGTTGTTCTCAAATAAATAAAATAACAAAAATAAAAATAAAAATCATTCTCTTGAATCTGGAATTGCCAATTCTTTGGTTGGTTTGCAGATATGAGCTCAGGGCTTGGGGTTCCAGGAAGCACCCTAGAACCCAGTTCCCCAGTTATAGCAGCAGGACTGTCAGCAGGCCATGACCACAGTCCACAAGAAATGGGCCATGGAGGTGTAACAGGAAAGTGGTTGGACTCGACACACATCCAGGAATCCTCTTCACCAACAGGTTCGTTTTCAGTGATCTGAAACCAGCATCCAAACTACTGGCTTTGCAATCACTGTTCTCGGAAAATTCTGGAACTGTATTGTGAAGCTAAGCATCACATCCAGAAGACAAAAACGTCCACAGAATGTGTCAACCACTGTTATTTCCACTTGAAAAAAAGTCTTAACGTTTTTGCTGTCCATTCAAAAATATTTGACGCTTCCACGTGAGTTCGTGAATTTCCTAGCTCTTGAGTGGATTCACCTCACAGTCACAGTCACAGCTCCAAAGCGGCCTTAAAATCTTGCAGGCAATCTTCTTGAAGGCTGCTTTCCCTTGTAGATGTTGTTCTTTTATTATCTGAACAGCAGAGCTGCACCGGCTATCCTTCAGTGATGCCAGCCCCTGGAGGTCCTGCTCAACTCCAGTGTGGTGCACTCAAACCTTTTAGGGACTCTCCATCCCGGTTCCAGCAAGCCCCAATGAACTCTTCCATCTGCACAGAGCAGACTGGGCAGCACAGAAGCCTGCCTCTCACTTAGAACACAGCCTACGTCATGAAGGCGCGGTTCTTTAAAGAAATGTTCAAAGAATGTTCTAGGTTCTTCCACAGCAAAACTGCCTCCAAGAAAGACAAGAGGGAGCATTCAGGTAGAAAGATCTCAAAATCTGCAAACGCCCCACATTAGTATTGCATGAAACCTAACAAGCGTGATGCTGTAACAACATGTGTATGAAATCCCAAGAACATATACTACGGCCCTCAATGCTAACGCGCTTCCAGACACAGTGTAGGTAGCTGAGTGCTGAGGGCCCAGGTTCGGCGGGAGGACAGGAAGGCACTGAATTGAACTTGGTGAGGGAAGTCGGTGGAGTGAGTGTCTGTCTGCCCCGTGTTCTCCAGGCCCAACCTCTGGACTGACAGGAATAGGCACTAAGTGACTAGGAGACCACCCCCGCCCCCCCGAAAGCTGGCCTGGCTGCCCTACAGTTGCCAGATACAAGATCCACACTTTTTCCCGTGGTAACCAAGGCTGGAAGCAAAGGGTGGGTATTTGACCCAAGACAGACATCCATCAAGCATTTGCTGTGAGTAAGAGAGTGAGATAAAATGTCCTTTCACTAGAAACGATTGCTAGGTTTGTTATTTGTCAAAGAAACAAGAAAAAATAAATAAACTTTTTGATCTATGTATCTAAAAGTAGTTTTTATTCTTTTCAAAGAGATATTTGTATTTGGGGTTGGAGGGATGGCTTAGTGGTTAAGGAGCTTGCCTGCAAAGCCAAAGGACCCAGGTTCGACTCCCCAGGACCCACATAAGCCAGATGCACAAGGGGGCACACGCGTCTGGAGTTTGTTTGCAGTGGCTGGAGGCCCTGGTGTGCCCATTCTCTCTTTCTCTCTCTCTCTGTACCTGCCTATTTCTGTATCTCTCTCAACTGAATAAAAGAAAATAAAATATTTTACAAAATATATTTGTATTGATTTGTAAGCAGAAGAGAATGAGAATGAGCACGCCAGGGCTTCTAGCTGCTGCAGACCAACTCCAGATGCATGCGCCACTTTGTGTATCGGGCTTTAGGTGGGCACTGGGGCATCAAACCCGGGTCATTAGGGTTTGCAGTCAAGTACCTTAACCACTGAGCCATCTGTCCAGCCCAGCAGTTTTTATTCTTAATGCGTACAACGCTAATTCTGTGATGACAGCAATTATCTAAATTCTGCCCCTACGCTGAGTTCTGTACCTAGTACACGTGCACACTCGGAATCTGCTCAGACAATACATGTATGTCTTCTCAAGTCTCTGCGTGAGGTGGTGGGTATTTCCACTGTCTGGGAGATGATGGTCATTTCCTGACACAAATGCCAAAACATCACACTGCATATCTTAAGAATACATAAGTTTTATTTGTTAAGTATACTTCAATACCACTGAAAAGCTTATTTTTACCAAAAAACTGCATAGTACTTATATACTCAGATCTACCAATATAGCATACAGACTGACCAATCAATGGTCATTATTTAGTAATAAACCTGTTGCAGACAATGTGACTCATTGTCACAAATGTTGCACAAACACCCAGAGCAAAGCTGCCCAAAAGTGCTTTAATAAAGAATCGATTTCCTCCAGTAGTGCAGGCCTAATTTTAAAGTTAACTACCATCTTCACACAAGCCATTTTGTTGTGACTTGGTTTCACAATAATTTTATGCTGGCTGGTATACTGGTGACAATATTAATAAGAAATAAAATACAAAATCAACACAGTGCAATTATAGATTCTAAAGTACTAGAGATTTCCATGATATAAAATCTTAGGCGTTACTTTTGTTTAAAAAAAAAAAAACAGGAATTTTTTAAAAGATGTTTAAATCATGAAGGTATTTAGCTCTTAAAATATGTAAGCTCTGAAAATGTGTATCAAAACTCTCTGATGGCATTCCGGTTTTGCCAAGATTTCCGCGAGGCGTTCCAGACTCTGACGGCACTACTGCCCGTGCCCGGGGAGAGCCGGCCAAAGGCCATGGGCAGCGCCCAGCCCCATATGGGCGGCGCTGCCATTCGCAATGACCCCCAGAAGGCTGAATCTCACCTCACCCTGAAATCTCCCACTTTTCCCATCTCCGGTTCCTAAGCCACCTCTAATCCTGCGAAGTATATTTTGCTTTCTTTTACTCCATTTATCTGCTAATATAACCCAAGATTGTGCATCAGCAAGCTATCTTGATTTACAGAGAAGAAAAATCGAAGTGTGACCAATGATAAAAATTGACCACGTTTAAGACTCGATGTGCGTAAGTGATTAATCACTGGCTGCCCAGAAGCATTCTTTGTTTCTTTTCCAACAGGACGAAGACTCTTCATATATTTCCTAAAACAAAACCAAAACAGGAATTCAAAATGCATTTCCACAAATGAAAATAAGCTACACTGGAAGAAATCAGACGAATGAGAATCAATCACATCTATTTCTATGGGCCCCTCTTCAACAATGCCATCAGCACTGGCATGGGGCACCAAGGGCGGGGACATCACCGTATGTTCTCAGCCCTCACGGACTCCAACCCCATCTGGGGAGATGAACTGGTAAGGCTACGTTCAACCACAGCTGAGGACAAATGATTCCACTTGGGATGTGACAAGACACATCAAGCTTGGAGTAAGTAAAAGCGAGACAATCTTTGGCTTTAAATATACATATTTCTTTTCTTTCTTTCCAAACACACCTACCTGGCCGTTGCTTAAAGGCTAAAAGGCGGAAGGGACCTTCCCGGCGGCGGTGGGAGTGAGTCGCCACCAGAGGCCCGGCTGCAGGACACCGGCTCTGGAGGGACGGGACGCGGACGGGCTGTCCCCGAGCTCACGCCCTGCGGCTTCACCTCCACGGCTCCCCTTGGCCGTCTTCCCTCTGGTTATGTCAACCTCCTCCCCGAGTTCTCTGCCTGGCTTCCGACTTCGCTGGGTTCCCCCAAAGCGGCCGTGAGCTCCTGGCCCAGACAGGTCTCCACCTGCACGCAATGGCGGTGCCCTGGGTGCCGGCCGAGGAGGTCACGGCGGCTCGCTGCACGGCACATGGCTGGGACCCGCCCGCAGCTCCCACGATGCTGGGGTCTGGGGACTCCTCAGCCAACCTCTTCTTTCTTGGTTTGGTTGTTGACAGACAACATGCCAGAACTTCCTACTTGGCTTTGTTTTTGGACAGGGGTGTTACTTCTTAGCCCAGGAGTTCAAATTCACTACCCTCCTGCTTCAGCCTCCCGAGCGCCAAGCCTACGGTGTGAGACGCTGCTTGCAGATCCACGCAGCAGACAGAGTTCTCATCCATCTCCCGTCTCTACAAAGAACCAAGGCTATTTTTGCCTTGAGGAATTTCTATTTTAGCTAGTGGTGAAGTAGCTTTATGAGTCCTAGTTTTCCAAAGAAATTACTCCACCCGTGAATTATGAGAACAGTGCAGACTAGGCATTCTCGCGGCCTGGACTTCCTGAGGCCGGTACCCGGTACGCTGCATCACGGGATCTTTGGGCATGTATCGTTCACGCTTAACAAGCCGGGAAAGAACTATGGTGTGAACCCAGTATTTCATGTACAAGGAAAAAAGATTCCACAAAAAGCAAGGCATACGAACACAAATTCTAAGTACTGGTTTTGTTCTTTTTAAAAATATATTCTTTAAAAAAAAACTATTTTATTTAATTATTAGAGAGAAAGAGAGAGGGGCAGGTAGAGAGAGAGAATGGGCGTGCCAGGGCCTCCAGCACCACCTTGTGCATCTGGCTTACGTGGGTACTGGAGACTGGAACCTGGCACCTTAGGCTTCAGTGGCAAGGATCATAACTGGTAAGCCATCACTCTAGCCCTTTTTGCTTCTTTTTTAAACTTTTTATTGATGGCTTCCATAATTATAGGCAATAAACCATGATAATCCCCTCTCCCACCCCAATTCTCCCCCTCTCAAATCCACCCTCCATCAAATCCCCTCCCCCTTTCAATCAGTCTTTTATTTTGATGTCATCATTTCTTCCTATTATGAAATCCTAAGTACTTTTATTTTTCACACTTTATTTAAGAATTCTTAGCCGGGTGTAGTGGCACATGCCTTTAATCCCAGCACTTGAGAGGCCAGGTGGGAGGACTGCAGAGAGTTCGAGGCCACCCTGAGACTACATAGTGAATTCCAGGTCAGCCTGAGCTACAGTGAGACCCTACCTCGAAAAAACAAAATAAATAAATAAATAAATAAAAGTTAAGAAACTCCTGAGGAAAAACATCATGTCTACATGGTAAAATGAAGCATTAGCTCACCTTTTTCCATATGGGCACCTTGGCTTTTAAAGCATTAATGGCGTAGCTCACAGCCTCAAGGGACGCAGTCCTGTGAGCCGAGGACACAGCAATGATCGTGCTTGCTTCTGATACTGGAACCAAGCTTTAACGAGATGGTCAAAAGTTACCGCCTGGGCTGGAGAAAGATGGCTCAGAGGTTAAGGCGCTTGTCTGCAAAACCTAATGAAATGGGTTCGATTCCCCAGTACCCATGTAAAGCCAGATGCACAAAGTGGCACTGCGTCAGGAGTTTGTTTGCGGTGGCTGAAGGTCCTGCCATGCCCATATTCCATTCATTCTCTCCACCCCCCCCATTCTCAATAAATATAAATAAAATATAAAATAACTGTAAAAATTACCACTACTTCCTAATCGACATGCTGAAGGATCCACTAGAGGCACTGGGGAGATACTCTGTGGAGAAAGCACTTGCCATGCAAGCTTGAGTACTGGAGTTTGGATCCTCAGCACCCACGTAAACGCCACATGGACGCAGGGACCACGTGTAATCCAGCACCCACATAAACGCCACATGGACGCAGAGACCACGTGTAATCCAGCACCTACATAAACTCCACATGGACGCAGAGACCACGTGTAATCCAGCACCCACATAAACTCCACATGGTCGAAGGGACCACGTGTAATCCAGCACCCACGTAAACTCCACATGGACGCAGAGACCACGTGTAATCCAGCACCCACGTAAACTCCACATGGACGCAGAGACCACGTGTAATCCAGCACCCACGTAAACGCCACATGGACGAAGGGACCACGTGTAATCCAGCACCCACGTAAACGCCACATGGACGCAGAGACCACGTGTAATCCAGCACCCACGTAAACTCCACATGGACGCAGAGACCACGTGTAATCCAGCACCCACGTAAACGCCACATGGACGCAGGGACCACGTGTAATCCAGCACCCACGTAAACTCCACATGGACGAAGGGACCACGTGTAATCCAGCACCCACATAAACGCCACATGGACGCAGAGACCACGTGTAATCCAGCACCCACATAAACTCCACATGGACACAGGGACCACGTGTAATCCAGCACCCACGTAAACGCCACATGGACGCAGAGACCACGTGTAATCCAGCACCCACGTAAACGCCACATGGACGCAGAGACCACGTGTAATCCAGCACCCACATAAACTCCACATGGACGAAGGGACCACGTGTAATCCAGCACCCACATAAACGCCACATGGACGCAGAGACCACGTGTAATCCAGCACCCACATAAACTCCACATGGACACAGGGACCACGTGTAATCCAGCACCCACGTAAACTCCACATGGACGCAGAGACCACGTGTAATCCAGCACCCACGTAAACGCCACATGGACGCAGAGACCACGTGTAATCCAGCACCCATGTAAACTCCACATGGACACAGGGACCACGTGTAATCCAGCACCCACGTAAACTCCACATGGACACAGGGACCACGTGTAATCCAGCACCCACGTAAACGCCACATGGACGCAGAGACCACGTGTAATCCAGCACCCACGTAAACGCCACATGGACGCAGGGACCACGTGTAATCCAGCACCCACATAAACACCACATGGACGCAGGGACCACGTGTAATCCAGCACCCACGTAAACGCCACATGGACGCAGAGACCACGTGTAATCCACACCCACGTAAACGCCACATGGACGCAGAGACCACGTGTAATCCACACCCACGTAAACGCCACATGGACACAGAGACCACGTGTAATCCAGCACCCACGTAAACGCCACATGGACGCAGGGACCACGTGTAATCCAGCACCCACGTAAACTCCACATGGACGCAGGGACCACGTGTAATCCAGCACCCACGTAAACGCCACATGGACGCAGAGACCACGTGTAATCCAGCACCCACGTAAACGCCACATGGACGCAGAGACCACGTGTAATCCAGCACCCACATAAACACCACATAGACGCAGAGACCACGTGTAATCCAGCACCCACATAAACACCACATGGACACAGAGACTACATGTAATCCAGCACCCACGTAAACGCCACATGGACACAGGGACCACGTGTAATCCAGCACCCACGTAAACTCCACATGGACGCAGGGACCACGTGTAATCCAGCACCCACGTAAACGCCACATGGACGCAGAGACCACGTGTAATCCAGCACCCACATAAACGCCACATGGACGCAGGGACCACGTGTAATCCAGCACCCACATAAACACCACATGGACGCAGAGACCACGTGTAATCCAGCACCCACATAAACGCCACATGGACACAGAGACCACGTGTAATCCAGCACCCACGTAAACTCCACATGGACGCAGAGACCACGTGTAATCCAGCACCCACGTAAACGCCACATGGACACAGAGACCACGTGTAATCCAGCACCCACGTAAACACCACATAGACGCAGAGACCACGTGTAATCCAGCACCCACATAAACGCCACATGGACACAGAGACCACGTGTAATCCAGCACCCACGTAAGCTCCACATGGACGCAGAGACCACGTGTAATCCAGCACCCACGTAAACGCCACATGGACACAGGGGCCACGTGTAATCCAGCACCCATGTAAACTCCACATGGACACAGGGGCCACCTGTAGTCACAGCACTCGGGAGGCAGAGAGTGGATCCCAGGGACAAGCTGGCTAGCTAGACTCACTACATCCCTGAGCTCTGGTTCAAGTGAGAGACCTGCCTTGCTAAGGAAAATGGAAAAGTGATCAAGGAAAACACCCAACACCAACCTCTATTACCACACACGTGCATAAGGACACACATACACACATACATGTGCACACACACACACCAACAAAACTGTTAGATAAGCAAAAAAAAAAAAAAAATCCCATTTTACACTTGAACTCCAGTAAAATCCATCTTACTTAGACAGTCAATTTAATCAGAAAACAGCACATCGTCAGTTATGCTCAGAAAAGATGGCACAGAGGTTGGGGCCAGTCTTCAGCACTAAGCCACAAAATCTCTTTGATGGGTACTGAGAAGAAAAGGTCCTCTCTCTGATTCAGTAAACATCTGATTCAAACCAACAGACACAGTGCAAAGCAGATGCCTAAGGATATAGAAAAGCTACCACATTGAGTCTAACATAGAATTTAAAATCATAAACAGCAATTAATATCAAGCAATGATGACAGTCATTAATAAAATTACTGCTTACTAATAAAATTACAGACATAGTCTTAATTGCTGGCCTCCCTTTAAAAAGTCTGGTCTTTTTATTGGTACAAAAAAACAACTCTAGCATATTGTAATAACTTTAGAGCTTTAATAGACTTCCATCACAAACTAAATTCAGACTACAAAACATATCTACAAAGGCCTCAAGAATTTTAGTATACATCCACCCAGGTGCCTGGACCCAGGACACTTTGTTACAATGGAAGAGGCCACAAGGGTTCTCAACACAGCAAGTTGCCATTAAAGGTACTGGGCTTTCTCCACGGTCCTCCTGACAAGTATTAAGTTTTCCTTGCTTGGTACCGTGAGATGCCTAAGGAGTCGAGAGGCAGCATGGGCACACAGAGGGAAGCAGCTGTCCTTAACTGTCACACAGGTAAAGGGGTTTGTGGTGGTTTGATTCAGGTGTCCCCCCCGTCAACTCAGGTGTTCTGAATGCTGGGTTCCCAGCTGATGGAGAGTTGGGGATTAACGCCTCCTGGAGGCGGTGTATTGTTGGGGGCGGGCTTATGGGTGTTACAGCCAGTGTCCCCTTGCCAATGTTTGGCACACTCTCCTGTTGCTATTGTCCATTTGATGTTGGCCAGGGGGTGATGTCCACCCTCTGCTCATGCCATCATTTTCCCTGCCATCGTGAAGCTTCCCCTTGAGTCTGTGAGCCAAATACACCTTTTCCCACAAGCTGGGTGTTTTCTGGCAGCAACGCGAACCTCCCTGCGACAGGGCTCTTACCCAAGGCGATGGAACACCGCTATGTGTCTGACCGCCCACTTCTGTCTAATGTCACCGCAGATCTTTCTGATTTCATTCTCGGCCATGGGAAGATACGCTTCGTATTCTAAGCTAATGACTTTTTTGCCTTCAAAGTTATTTCTTGTAGTTCCTAAAAAAGGGAGAGAGAGAGAAGGAAAAAAAAAGGATGTTCCCTTATAAGTACATTAACAAATATATATATTTCTGACAGCCAAACAGCATACAATTTATCTAAAACTCACTGAAATTTTCTAAAAGGAAAACTTGACTGGAAAAACATGATACTTATCTGAATGATTATTAGGAAGTATAATAACAAAGATTAAGCGAATTACTGAAAGTACACACGTGACAAAGTAAGATGCCCTCTACCTCGTATTAACTGTCAGCATTCATATCACATGGAACACAGTTGTTTTTGGCATTATTAAGAAGCACATTTTTCCTCTCAATATTCTGAAAAATACAAAATTTTCTCTCCTAGCAATGACCTATAACTTAACATAGGTTAACTTGAAAGTTACTAAAATAAAACTGAAAAAAAGAAACAATAAAGCATTCTGTCCACTTTCCTGGGTAAGCTTGGTTTGCGCTCAGTACCCTACGTCCCCTGACACTCAACGCTGAGGTGGAAAGCATTCAAACTGATTTCTACTCTCCGTGCAACTGAATACGTGACAATCCCACACTCACCTACAAAGAGGGACACGGCGCCGCACAGTGGAGAAATGACCGACTGCGAGGCTTCGTCTACCGAAAGCCTCTCGGCAGTGAGCTTGACCACGTCCCGGGGCCTCTCTTCCCCCTCGGCCGCGCTCTCCCTGCAACGACGAGGTAGTTACAAATCTTAGCAGGAAAACTAGGAGCAAAATGCTCAGCACATCCAACTTAGAGGTACGTTTTCCTTTCTACCTTTTCTATATTACATGGTGTGGTGGTTCGAATAGATGGCCTCCAATCTACTCATTGTTTTGTTAGTTTGGCTGGAGGCTGTGTCACTGGGCGGATCTTAGGGTCCAGCCCTCAGGTGTGGTGGTGGGTTTGAGATTCCAATCTAAAGATATGCAAAGTGCCTAGTGCTGTCTGGAGTTCCTGAAGTGTGTGGTCTGGCTTCTCTCTCTGCTTGGACCTGTGAAGGCAGGCCAGCTTCTTCTGCCGTTATGGAACTTCCCCTGGATCTGCAAGCTTCAATAAATCCCTTCCTCCATAACTGTGCCTGGTCTGGAAGTTCATCTCAGTGAATCTGAAGCTGCCTGCTACAGAAATAGATTCTAGGTCAGATGCAGACTCAGATTTCTGTGGAGATGTCGACAGAGCAAGCTATGACTTGCTCTAAATGATAAAATAAGTATAAAACTTTCAACCAATATACTGTCTAGCTCCTGTGAGGAATCCACCATTCCACGTAAAGGAACTCTGCCCGGGCACTAAGTCCTCCTCCTGCACCTCCATAACTGCTGCTCACCTGTCTCGTCACTTTCACCTACATCTAACCACGACGTGACCAGCTCCGTACCTACAGCTGCCTTTCCTTTATCCAGACAGGAGAGTGGGCACAGCAGAGGAGACTGTGATTCTAGAGGGACTCGGATTCCTTCCCCATCTGGCTCTGGCCTCGATGCACTGTGGAGGAGACGAGGGAAGGACGCTGTACGGAGGGCTCTCCACGGTTCTGCTGGGTGAGTCCGCATGGCTCAGTAGGGCCTTGCGTAATCACCAGGGGTCAGAGGGCACCTGGCGCTAGCTGCAGGCCAGGCAGCACAACCACCTCATCTACGTGGGGAGAGTGCGTGGAAGTCAATGGACGTCTGAGCAGGGCACAGGGCTGTTGGAGATAACAGGGGTGATGCTGTAGGGTGATACTGAAAGCTGAAAGCTAACAAGGTAGGAACCTGGTGGTGGAGCGGGGGCAGGCCCATGCAGAGAAAAGGAGTGCACATGCACGATTCTGGCACAAAGAGCACGTGCTGAGAAGGCGCCCGAGACCAAGCATGGGGAAGGACAGGGAGGAGGGCCTGAGGCGGGGCAGGTGACTGACACCTTGCAGGCTGTAAGTACAATCACAGAGCCTGTGAGCTTCCGTCCAACCAGGAAAATGAAGGCTCAGAGAAGCTCTTAAACACTCATTCAAGGGGCCAAAATTCCAAACAAGAAGTCTTAATAAATCCAATATTTATATCCCTAGCTCCTTCCAACTACTGAAAGAAAAAGGATTAATCATTTCCCACTGGGTATGGAATCTGCTATCTTGTGCATGTGGGGCCCCCACCCGCCACCCCGAGCTTCTCACACCTTTTTCCCTTAAAACATATGTAGTGCGAACAGGAACATGGACGAGCATCCAACCACACTGAGTTCCCACACCTCTAAATGAACGAGACTATGCAAACCCTGCTGGCAGGCTCTACATTACCCAACACAAACCCTGCCTGCCACAGACAATATGCACTGCTCCTGAGCGCTCCTTCCAACCTTCCTGTACCGGACACTGCACCTAAGGGCAGCGCATCGCTTCCGGAATACATCCCAAACTCAGACAAACAGCATTAGAGGACTTTCTGAGCAAGCGATAGGCTGATCACAATATCCAAGTGAAATGGAAACACAAGGAATCCTACTGTGTGCAGACAGCGGGGGAAACACAAGGAATCCTACTGTGTGCAGACAGCGGGGAAACACAAGGAATCCTACTGTGTGCAGACAGCAGGCCTGAGAAAACCCTCTCACTGCAGACCTGCTGGATACCTGAGACACAGACTCACTCCTCATTTTCCGGTCACTGCCCTCCAGGGAAGGGGCGCGGACAGTGCCAACCTGCACAGGCCGTCTCTGGCCTGTCCTGTTCTCTCATGGAGTCAAGGCTTTGCCACTGAGTTTCACTGATTTTTTCTTTTTTTCCCCACTCTTATCTTTAGAGTTTTTAACCAGGGATGACTCTATACTTTACTGAGTCTTCAGTTACAGTTAGTTTCAATCAAACGCTACACAGAAGGGGTTGATTCTCCCCAAACTCCCTGAAGACTGGGTGTCAGAATCCCCTCGCAAGTGGACGGAAAGCAGATCCACGAGCCGCAGGTCAGCGGGGCGCAGCTGCGACAGCAGAGCTTTGCCTTCGTCCCTGGACAAGGGCAGCTTCTTCTCGAGGACAGTGATCTAACTTTCTAGCTGTGAGATTGCTTTTTTAAAAATATTGTTTAATTTATATTTATTTATTTATGAGAGAAAGAGAGAATGAAAATGGGAATACCAGGGTCTCTAGCCACAACAAAGGAAGTCCAGATGCATGCACCAACATGTGTCTCTGGCTTACGTGGGTTCTGGGGAATTGAACCTGGGTCCTTAGGCTTTGCAGGCAAGGGCCTCAATGGCTAAGCCATCTCTCCAGCCCTAGCTGTGCTATTTCTCTGCCCAAAAATGTAACATCATATTATTAACATGAATTCAAGTACTGGTTCTGCCACTGTATCCAAAGGTTATGTAATCAAACACAAATTAAAAAAATTTTTTTTTTAATTTGTTTGAGAGAGAGAGAGAGAGAGAGAGAGAGAGAGAGGGAGAGAGAATGGCACTTCAGGACCTCTAGCCACTGTAAACAAACTCCAGATGCATGAGCCACTTTGTGTATCTGGCTTTACATGGGTACTGGGGAACTGAACTCGGGTCCTTAGCCTTTGCAGGCAAGCGCCTTAACTGCTGAGCCATCTCTCCAGCCCAAAGACAAGTTTTTTTTGTTTCTAAACTTATCAGAATTTGCTTCCACGCTGGCAAAGTGTGACTATGAAAGACCTTACATTGTAGCACACTGTTTCACATGGAACAGGATCTCAACAAATGCACGGAGCACACCAAGTGATGTGAAGCCGCTTATAACAGGGTTCATTCAGCGACGGAAGGCAGGCACCCGTCACTACCTGGCAGCAGCACATTAGAGCTGCACCCATAAAGGACTAGCAAAGACAGACTGACAAGGAATATACAATAACAAGAAGCCACACACGGTGACCACCTCTACAAGACTGGCTAAGGAAAACAGAGTCCACATACCTAGCTGGCTCAGGAGCACTACCCTCCACTGATGGGGGGGATAATGGCGATTTCGTCTCCCGGTTGAAGCAGCAGTTGCTGATCTCCAAGCTCGACATACTCTTGACGAACAGCAAATATTATCTGATTTCTAACATCGGCCAATCTGAACGAGAAAAACATTTCATTAGAAGTTTCAATGTGAAACATAGTTTTTAAAAAATGTCCAGTTGTAACACGCACTATACGAAGCATTGCCTACAAAGCTATCGAACTAACTCGTATTTTGTAGGGCATGCTGCTGAGGGACAAAGGGGCTCATTACAAAGACACATGAAGCCACACTTAACACCGCGGGTCTCGGGGAGTAAACACACAGAAACTAGATGGGAGGCAACATCCAAGACAGAACAGAAGAGCTGGGAAGATGGTTCAGTGGTTAAAGGTGCTTGCTCGTAACGTCGGCCAGCCTGGGCTCAGTTCCCAAGCAGCCACATAAAAAACCAGATGCACAAAGCAGTGCATGTGCATGGAGTTTGTTTACAATGTCAAGAGGCCCCAGCACATTCATTCACATTTTCATTAAATTAAATTAAAAAAAAAAAACAGAGCAAAGGAAAAGAAAAACTTCCCCATCAGTATATGGCTTTGCCATGAGCCTTCTAAGTATAGATATGCATACTAAACATAGTTAAGTTTCTCACAAGACCAGCAGCTGTCTCCCTGCAGGTGGCTAAAAGTAAAACAGCACAAGGAGGCCCATAAACTCTCACCGACTGTGAGGACAGTAAGAACAACTTAAAAGACAGAATCAACAAGAAACCCCTTCCTTTGGGTTATATATGTTATAGTCTTTTGTATATAACACTAGGAATTCCAGGTTAAGTATCTACGCTGAGTATATACTTGAATTTAATATTTCTGGAATCGTCCCAGAAAAATATAACTAGCCATCCTTTCTGACAATAAGCATGGAAACTGAAATTGACCTTTTGAATGACATTTCATTTGCACATTCCTAAAGTACTCAAGTGTTCATCTTGTGCACTCGACAAAAACCTTACCTACCCAGGATGGCGAGTTTCTATCTCTTTCCACAGCTGCGAGGCTCTGATTTCTTGTGGCACAGATATGGTCTCTGAACGGACTCCTGTGATCTCTGCACTTTTTGCAAAGTACAGGACTTCAACCTGGAAGGAAAGAAAATGCTTTTCACAATAACTCACACTCCTTTCCCGATTCTAATCCTCACAGTCAAGGATACATCTGGTGAGTTACAGAAAAATGTAACCACTCATAAAAACTCAATATATCTACAGGTGTAAGCATTTTTGTTCAGATTCAAATCTTACAGGGGGAAAAAAAAAGTTTTAGACCCAAGTCTAATTTCTGCATGTTTTTTTTTTTTTTTTACTTGTGCACCATAGTTAAAAATCTTAAGTATATTTCATAAGCAAACAATGTCTGTTTTCATAGGACATGAAACTGAGTTTTCATAAACACTCAAGCAGATAAATTACACACACACACACACAAAATGACCGCGTCCGCCAGGAACTTGTTTTCCTGGCCAAATGACCTTTGATTGCAGCCTGCATTACAAAGTTGGACCGAGGAGTGGAGCATTCAGTTACGCAACACACAAAAGGTGGCATTTAGAAAAGCAAAAGGGTTGGCAGTTCAGGATAAACAGGTTTATCCCAGGACACACCAGGCGCCTGGGAACCAAAGGACCAGACAAGCCCACCTGCCATCCCTCAAGACAACTTGTTCTCTAGGCGACCATCATAGGTCTGCAAAGAATCCAGGAATTCTTAATTACAAAGAAAAAAAACAAACATCACACAGATGTCTTCGTCAAACAGAATAATCTGAAAGGGGCAAAATAATAAAAATAATAATAATAACACAAGTGCAGGGGCCTCCATCCGGGAGCAGGTCCTGCACTGGCGTTGATGGACAGGTGGGGGGGCGGACGCACAGCCCGGAAGTCAGAAACAGACCCCCCCACCCCCACCCCGGGGACCCAGGGGACGGTGGGATGAGGGACACGCCCCGGGGAACCCTGCAGCCGACCCTCACCTGGCATCGAGGCACCATCCCGCTAAAGGCAACTCCGGCACCCGCTCGGTACCGCGCGGACCAGCCCGCGGCCACCCAGAGCGCAGGCGCAGCCGGAAGTCCCGCCCCGCGCCGCCGGGGGGGCGGGAGCGCGCTGCAAAGCCCCGCCCCTCTACTTCCGGTTCTCTCTGCAGACTCTGCCCTGGATGCTCTGGAGGCCTGCAGAATGACAGAGAGAGAGAGAGAGAGAGAGAGAGAGAGAGAGAGAGAGAGAAGGGTGCTGTGCAGTGTGTGTAGTGGGGTGTGGAGGGTGCAGGGTTAATAGCTTTCCCTGAAAACCAGAGGGAACTAAAGAGCTAGTGATTATCCCTAAGGTTACAAGGCCATAAAAGAAACCACAGAGGAGGGCTGGAGAGATGGCTTAGGGGTTAAGGCAATAATGTACAAGGTGGTGCACGCGTCTGGAGCTTGTTTGTAGTGGCTGGAGGCCCTGGCGTGCCCATTCTCTCTCAAAAATTAATAAATAAAATAAATAAATAAATAAAGAGCACATGCTCTCATGAACTCACGAGTTCATGAACTTCATGCCCTCAGCCTCCTCTCAGAATAAAGAGGTTGAAATTTTATCCCTCACCAAAGTGATGGCAGTATTTGGAAGATAAGTACATCTTAATGACAGAACCCTAGTTAAAGGATTCGTGTCCTGGGGCTGGAGAGATGGCTTAGTGCTTAACATCCTTGCCTGCAAAGCCAAAGGACTAAGGTTCATTCCCCAGTACCCACATAAGCAAGATGCACAAGGTGGCACATGTGTCTGGAATACATTTGCAGAGGCTGAAGGCCCTGATATGCCCATTCTCTCTCTCTCCCCCCCTCAAATAAATACAAAAATAAATGAAAAGGAACAGGCAAACAAAAAAGATTAGTGTGTGTACATGTAGGAATTCTAGTTCACTCTACCATGGGAGGATATAGCAATAGTTGTTCCCCTACAACATGGGAAGAAACCTTCAACAGAATCCAGCCATACTGGCCCTTGATCTCAGACGTCCAGCTTCCAGAACTGTGAGAAATAAACCACGCTTATTTTTAAGCCAACCATTCCGTTGTACATTCAGCCTTGAATATCACTGGGTCACATCTGTGGATTCTATTGACTGAAGATATAAAATACTCCTTAAGAACTGAAAGCACCTGAGTGTATTGGGGGACATACATTGAAACTATCACACCCTTATTCATGGTCTCTTTCCACAGTTTTAGTCACCTATGGTTAACTGCAGCCCATAATATTACATGTGAGATTCCACAACTGAGTCCCAAGTTTAAGTTGACCATCATTCTGAGTAGTTTGACACAGTCATATCCTCTTCATCTTGCCAAGGATGTGAATCGTGAATCATCCCTTTGTCCAGCCTGCTCCCCTCTATATGCTGCCTAGCCGTTGGTCACTTGGAAGCCTTCCTGGTCATCACAATTGACTGTCCTGGTACCACAATACCTGCACCAGTTACCACTGTTCTCCTCACGTAGACATTGGATTGTCTAACAATGGTGATAGACATGTAAAGTACAAAATGCAGATAGAAACCATATTCATCTAACTTCTGGTGCCATATGTTGTTATGATTGTTCTATTAGTAATTTCTGTTAATCTCTTATGCATCAGGTATGCATACATAGGGAAATTTACCAAATCATACACACATATAAATATATATGTATGCCATATAATTGTATATCACACACACACACACACACACACACACATATATATATATATATATAGCTTTAGACATCCACTGGAGGTCTTGAAATGTATCCACCACAGAAGGGAAACTTGTGAACTTGAGAATAAAGACCAAAGTATGTGTAAGAACGCTTCAAATATAAGATGACGATGAAACCACAAAATAATAATCCAAGGTCAAAGCAAACACTGAGAACTAACACGGTGCCTCCACAGCACCAAGCAGTAAATAGGAAAACCACAACAAGAGCAGAGGCTCAGTCACGGCCCTGGACCATTGCCCAGAGGACTGTGCGGTGTCTCGGGCGCTCATGTCTGTGTCCACCCCCAACCCCGCCCCACACAGGAGCCACAAGCGCCTACTGAAAGGCGAAACGTGTTTAAGTGCAGTCAAGAAATTTAATGGTTTAAAATGTTTAATTCCATTTCAATATTCCCATGTTGCTTGTGGCTCTTTATTGAATTGCAAGCATGAAGGAACCAGTGGAGACAGAATGAACAAAGGGAAAGAGATGAGACAATTGCAAAGAACAAAATGTAGACCACAGAATACAAAAATAGTCTTTGTCTCTGGGTAACAAACAAATGGAATGTGACATGGATATTAAGTGTCATAGAAGATAACCAACAAAGGTGCCATTTAGAGGAGACACTTAGGACACAGGATATTCCAATAAAGTCTGGGAATATAATACACAACTTGTCTTTTGATCTTTATTGAATTTTGAGGATAAAATTTCTTCCTTGGGTATTCAGTAAAACTATACAAAGAAAAATACTGAACTCCTGTGATTTATTTACAATAACATTTAGTACCAAAAATCCTAGGATATTATTTACAAAATGCTGACAGAAACTGAACCAAGATATTTTTGGAACTATTGTCCTCAAACTGTAAGGGCAATGGGCAAATATGAAATAATTTGGGAACAGCAATACACATAGGCTTATCTTACAATATACTCTGGACTGTCTTACAATACACATGAAACACTCTTACAATACACATGGGACACTCTTACAATACACATGAAAACTGTCTTGTAATACACATGAAACACAATACACATGAAACTATCTTGCAATACACATGAAACTGTCTTATAATACACATGAAACACTCTTACAATATACGTGGAACATTCTTACCATACACATTAAACTGTCTTACGATACACATGGAACACTCTTACAATACACATGAAAACTGTCTTGTAATACACATGAAACTGTCTTGTAATATACATGAAACATTCTTACAATACACATGAAACTATCTTGTAATACACATGAAACTGTCTTGTAATACACATGAAACACTCTTACAATACCCATGGGACTACCTTAGAATATACATGAAACTGTCTTACAATACACATGAAATACTCTTACAATATACGTGGGACACTCTTACAATACACACGAAACACTCTTATAATACACACAGGACTACCTTACAATACACATGAAACACTCTTACAATATACATGGAATTGTCTTACAATACACATGGGACACTTACAATATACATGAAACACAATACACATGGGATTACCTTACAATACACATGGGTACAGTACACTACAGTACACTGTCTTACAAAAGCCCTCACAATAAAGTTTATCCAGACAGGAAATGAAATGGAAGCATTATTTTAAAAAGAAAAAAAAGTTACACCTTGCAGTGCCTGACACTACCTACACAAGACCATCATAATAGGAACCATCTCTCCAACCCTGAAAGGATTAAATTGGATACATGTTGTAAGGATTCTCCCAAAGGCAATGGCTGTGAAGAACAATGTGTGTGTGTGTGTGTGTGTGTGTGTGTGTGTGTGTGGTGATGTTTTTGTTTTTATGAGAGAGAGAGAGAGAGAGAGAGAATTGGCATGCCAGGGCCTCCAGCCACTGTAATTGAACTCCAGACACATGTGCCACCTAGTGTGGATGTGTGACCTTGTGCTATTGTGTCACCTTATGAGCCTGGCTTACATGGGACCTAGGAGTTGAACATGGGTCCTCAGGCTTTGCAGGCAAGCACATTAGCTGCTAAGCCATCTCTCCAGCCCCAGATATATATTTTAATGTAGGAAGTATAAGGGCTTTAAAAAAGGAGAGACATCACACATTAATAAAGGGGGCAGTCAACACTTTACTCTCCCTCATCACGAACAGAAGAGCCGTGTGATGCTTCTTCCCCCTGTCGTGAAAGCATGATTTGAAATGAGTCTCCCCGTGCCCCTTTGCTTGTTTCTGTCAGGTATTTTAGAGCAATAAAAATGCCACTAACACATCTGGTAGTTTTTTTTGTTAGATGTCAAACACAATGTGCTCTTTTTTGTTTTTTGGATTTTTGTAAATATCCTTTGGCTTTCTTCTGGAACAGGGCAAGTTATTTGGAAGCATGTTAACTCTTAGGATTCACTTTTAAGTTTCGTTAGGCGGGACCACACTATTGTTTCATCTAGGGTTGATTTTCCCCACCACAGAAGCGGAATTCTTCTGAACACAACAACACGTCCACTCAAGTTTGAGGCTCCATTAAACAGTGTCTGGGCAAAGAGACACTTGTCTTGGATCTGTGCTGTCCACAGATCTTTTCTTCTCATCATCTACAGTGTTCTCTTCATGGTTAACACTCTCTCTCTCTCTCTCTCTCTCTCTCTCTCTCTCTCTCTCGCACACACACACACACACACACACACACACACACACACAGGCATGCGTACGCACGAGAAGTTTTTTTTTTTTTTTTTTTGGTTTTCCAAGGTAGGGTCTCACTCTAGCTCAGGCTGACCTGGAATTCACTATGTAGTCTCAGGGTGGCCTCAAACTCATGGCGATCCTCCTGCCTCTGCCTCCCGAGTGTTGGGATTAAAGGCGTGCGCCACCACGCCCGGCCCGCACGAGAATACTTAACTGAATGCTTAGCCCAGACCACCAGTGGGTCTTCAGCAGTTTTTCTCTGTCTATCTCTCCCCCATCTAGCCATCCAGCCGCCATAGCTTGCCCGGGGACGTTCATCTTCTCAACTCAAGACCTCTGATTTCTGCCTGCATCTCCGCACTGTGTTGCAGTCTGGAAATCCACTCCCGGCACTAAGTGACCCAGGTTCAGTGTTAAACCACTTAGGATTTCTTCATCATGGTTTTCCATTGCTTGATGCTCAGCATAGGGAGAACCCTTGGTTTGTGTGCTTTGGCTTGTTTCTTGTTGCTTCAGACTCCGCCTGGACCAGAAGAAGGATTTTATGACAGCATCTTGCATCTTGGAGGCTGGGTAGAGCACTAGGCACCCCTAGAGAGGTGAGCTAGGACTTGGGGGTCCATATATATATATATATATATATATATATATATATATATATATATGTCAAGTTGAGACTTTTTTTCAGTTTTAAAGGTTATTTATTTAGGAGAGGGAGAAAGAGACAGAGAGAGAGAGAGAGAGAGAGAGAGAGAAAGGGCACACCAGGACCTCTAGCCACTGCAAATGAACTCTAGACACATGTACCACCTTGTGCATTTGGCTTATGTGGGTACTGGGGAATTGAACCTGGGTCCTTAGGTTTTGCAGGCAAGTGCCTTAACCATTCAGCAATCTCTCCAGCCTGTTTTCTTCAGGTTTTTTTTTTTTAATTAAGTAGATACTTTTCCTTTTTTTCAGTTTTAACCAGGGACGTTAATCTAGCAAGAAATAGAGCAAGGGTTTAAATGTTTTTAGCTCTGCAGTTCCACTCCCTCACACAAGTAGCTTTTTCAAAAGCACCAGGTTCTGGGGCCTAATAAGAAAATCATCAGCAATATCTGTCTCCTTAAATACTCAAGACTACATCACAGATCATGATGCTCCACTCCTCCAGTGGCAATTCCAGAGATTCAAAGATGATATATCCTTTCTTCTCTCTCTCTCTCTTGCTCACTCTTGCCCTCACTCTTGCCCACAATCTCTGTCTCTCTCCTGCTTAAATTCCTTAATTTCTTCTTAAATTACCTTGTGGCCAACCTTTCATAAAGACCACAAAACTCCACCAAGTTATGACACAAAAATTTAATTGTATGGACTGGAGAGATGGCTTAGCAGTTAAGGTGCTTGCCTGCAAACTCAAAGGACCCAGGTTCGATTCTCCAGGACTCACGTAAGCCAGATGCACATGGTGGCACATGCATCTGGAGTTCATTCATAGTGGCTGGAGGCCATGGCATGCCCACCTCTGTCTCTCTCCTCCCCCTTCTTTCTCTTTCTCTCTCTCTCTCTCTCAAATACATAAAAAAATTATTTTAAGTTTAGAGATACTGCACATTTGAATTACTATACATGCATTTGAAGCTATCCAGTATTAATTTAGTTTTTGATTAATTGATTTAAAATATTTTAATTGAAGTTAATTTAATAAAAAGAAGGTAAAAATTACTCAAAGCATCAAAATCAATTGATTAAAAACAAATGAATCTCTATTTGCATACTGTTCCTCTGCTATTTCTGTTCTTGCCACAGGGTGGCACTATGACTATTAATAATTACAAATACTAGTCTCCAGTAGCATTTAACTTACAACTATTTTTGTCCAAGGTCTTGTCTACTGAATATTGCAAAATCAAGGTTGCTCAGATCACTGCTATACAATGGAATATATAATAAACAGAATTTCTTATAAAAGTTTGAACTATGCGTCCTTTCAATGCTACTGTCTTCAGTAAGGAGCCTGTAGCATAAACTGGGTTCACCTTGTTTGTAGGTCTAATCATCTCCACACTTGACTTTGAGTGATTGAATAGTCAAGGCTCGAGTTTCTAGGCTCCCAAACGATTGAGTACCTGTGAGGACCAGAAGATGTGGCTTCTAGAATGTTTTTTTGCTGTCCACTTTCACAGCTGTACCAAGTTCAAAGGAAAGAAGAGAGGCACAAATCACAGTTTTCTAATCAAACAAATATCATTCCAAGTCAAATAAGGGCTTTCACAGAGTGCGTATCCAAGCGGTGAGAGATGAAAATATACCCCAGTCAATAAGCACGGGTGACAATATTATAAAATATTATGAAGATGGATGTATCACTATCCCTTGATTCCTAAGGTAAGACTATCATGGGAAAACAGAAGAAAAGATAATCATATACTAGAATTTTTTCTTTTAGTTTGTCATCTGCCAGCCTTTACCAATTAAGACCTTAAACATCCAGGCCTCTTCCTGACTATAGCCAACCTTTCATATTGCTATCACCCTTTATAGAAGTAAAGCATTTTTGAGTCATTTCTATGCTGGGCACCACGCTCTCGTATTTCTGCTATTTAATTCTTATAACAGCCCTGCAGGGAACATATGATCATTTTCATTTTATATGTGAAGGGGGCACACACCTTTACCTAGGGCCATTCATCTAGCAAGACGCATAGCAAGGGTTTAAATCTGGGTTCTTTGTACCTCCAGAGCCCACGCATTAACCTTCCATTTTCTAAATTGCCCAATTTTCTGCCTGCATCAAAATTCCACCCTTGTTTATCCCCAACAGACCTCTGCTACAAATATTTTATATATTCCTTGATTATCTGCAACCACTCTAAAATAATGGTGAAACTGGAATTTAGAAGGAAGCCAGCTCTGTATTGGCTAGCCCTCAGAGTGTTGGAAAATGCTATGTGAGCTGCTGGGAATGGTGGGGGGAATCATGGTCACCCAAGTGTGAATAAGCAGGAGATGCTGCAAGCTACAAAACCCACCAGCTGGGCAAGAAGTACACACCTGTTCAGTAGTGGCATATAGCCTATACAGGTAAGCAAGTGCTCTTGGATTGGACATGAGGACCTGTAAGTGGGAGAGAACTCCAACCTGATACTGAGAATCAAGTCAAAATCCAGGGAAGTTCCCACTATCCTTTGGCTAAGAGCAAGGGTTTGTCCATCCAGCAGTCTTTATCCCAGTTTGAACCTGCTGCTCTCACTCTTGGTTGGAGAATCTGCTTTTTATAGATGGCAGAAAATACTGCAGAGAACCAAGATCCATCAATGCAACAAGAAAAGATGGCCAACTGCCTAGCAAGAGACAAGACTCCTCTATCACATCTTCCAGAGCCCAGGTGGCACTGTAGAGGAAGTAGTGAGTTAAACGTGAGTGTTCTCCTCACAGCTAACCTGACAACCTCATCCAGGGAGATGGTGGGAAGTGGTGAGTTACACATGATTACTGTTCTCACAGCTAACCTGACAACCTCAGATGGCGGTAGACACTGGGGAGACTCAAAACTCTTCAAAGCAGAAATTCAGAAAATGCAGAGACCTCAACACTCAAGGAGACTTATAACATGCCAAGACTCAGAGAATATTGCAGAAGGGAGCGTGGAAAGATTGCAATCCTGAGGCGTTGTCCACCCCATAGAGACTGACAGCTTATGACCCCACAGTGAATACCAATAACCCCTCCGAGGCAGGTCCTCAGTGGAACAGTGGCAGGGCAGAGGGGATTTAAGATTATAGCCCAATAGAATTTGCAATAGGTTCATACCATAGAGCTCATAATTATTCTAAGAAGCCATGACAAAAGTAATGGTGAAAGAGCCATCCATGTCTGTTGTAGTTCTTGGCTCTGATCAGTGTAAACCCAGAGTGCCCTTTTCAAGGTTCCTAGGTTCTGTTTGAACAGTGATTTCTAGTCCTCAATGCTGTGAGGAGCAGCCTGGAAGCAGCATGGACATTTCAGGATTACAGGAGAGCAAGTGACGTGGTTCATTTAGTCCAGTGGTGCTAGACATTGGACTGGAGAACTCTAGAATCATCAAAGGGTAAGAACTAGGAAGACTACAGAGTCCAAATAAGGAACTAGGCTTGGATGTATGCAGCCAAGTCTCTGACCTCCTCCTGCCTGAGTACCGGAGAACTGTACAGCTCAAGAATTAGGCCCAGTTTTGAGCAAGCCCGGCTGCTCTTCAAGTGCCAAGTACGTGGAGGTGAGTGTGGCAGCCAACATTCCTGGAGGACTTCCCGCCATTCAGAACAGGTTCCAACGAGGGATGATGCCAGTCCCCAGCTCAAAAGGTGTCAGGAGAAAGCCTGGCAGGTCGGGTGTCACCAGAAAGCAGTAGAGATGGAAAGAGATTTTGTAGAAATCATTTATGTATACACACACACACACACACACACATATTTATGTATGTATATAATATTTTATTTATTTATTTGAGAGAGAGAGAGAGAGACAGAGAGAGAATGGGCACTCCAGGGTCTCTAGCCACTGCAAATGAACTCCAGAGGCATTTGCCACCCTGTGTATCTGGCTTTATGTGGGTACTGGGGAATCAATCCTGGGTCCCTTGGCTTTGCATGCAAGCATCTTAACCACTAAGCCATCTCTCCAGCCCCTTCATTTAGATTTTGATGAGCTTATCTGCTTCAACTTTTTGAGGTGAAATAGAAGTGCCCTGTTATCAAGCACTAATTTGAATTAAAACAGTCAAACCATGACAGGTGAAAATAAGGAAAAAAAGTCCGATAGTGAAAAATTTGTACTCACATTTGTTCTTTTCCCTCTTAAACTCTTTTCCTAGATTTTTTTATATTAAAAAACTTATGCGATTAATGTAAAGCCATCAAAAGTGTCTGGTATGCCTCGGCACTGCTGTATGACTGTCTTCTGCGACAGTGAAAACAGTCACTTCCACAAGAGGGAGCCGGTTGATATCTATTCTCAGAATACTAAATTTAAATAATGAGTTGCTACCTACTGTATTTACATAGTTACACCAAGTATTTCAACACATACATAGTTACTTAGGAAAATCACCTTCACCGCTACTGTCTTCCTCCTAAATAACATTTCGGATCACTTAAAGGTCATCTATAACTGGTAATAAAAAAATGAAATTTAGAAGAAAACTCATGATAGGTAGCATGAAATAAAGCAAGCTGGAACTGTGCTGGAAGCCTCCTCCCTCTTAGCTAGCTGGCATAATTCTGCAAACGGCTATGCTGGCTTCTGGGCAAGGGAATTCACCAGGTTGACCCAACTGTGGCTCACCCTGCAAGCTATATGACCAACTAGTTAGCCAAGGGGTGCCCATCAGTGCAACCATGGCATGACTGCCAGAAATAGGTGACCAACTGCTCTTTGACTGTATCTGAGACCTGCTCCATGGGAGGGGCTACATCCCCGATACAGAAAACCTCCTCAAAAGCTTATGATAGGGGTGGAGTGGGAGAAGCCACTCCTGTCGTCTAACTGCATGGATATGCTGTGCTTATCAAAGTTCCCTCTACATGTTGCTATAACGTTTATCCTCATAGATTCTGGATGATTGCCCCTTTGGACAGAAAAACCTCTTTTCGCAGATGGTGGTGGCTACTGGGGAAGACTCAAAACTGATCGCGGTGCTGAGACCACGTGAAGGCTGAGAGCGCACTGCTAAGTGAGGCATCGCTACCAAGTCCTCCAAGGGTTAGGGCGCATTACAGAAGAGGGGGTGCGACTAGTGTAAGAGCCAGAGGGTGGGCAGATGGACTGTGGGACAGTATCTTTCAGACACAAAGTGACGACAGTGTTATGACCTCATAGCGGCTGCCCGTACCTCCGCAAGACCGCCACAAAATCGAGCTCATCTACATTTCAACATAGATGGAGGAGGAGGGTGAAAAAAAAGTTATGAAAATAGAAGAACATCCAACTAAGAAGGAGTTCAGTGAAGGGGGACAGGCAAGGGGGAACAAAAGCAGGTATTCGGAGGAGATCATGATCAAATTATATGATGTTCGTATATGAAAATTAATAAAAAGTTAATAAAAAAATGAAACTTGGGCTGGAGAGATGGCTTAGCGGTTAAGCGCTTGCCTGTGAAGCCTAAGGACCCCGGTTCGAGGCTCGATTCCCCAGGACCCACGTTAGCCAGATGCACAAGGGGGCGCACGCGTCTGGAGTTCATTTGCAGTGGCTGGAGGCCCTGGCACGCCCATTCTCTCTCTCTATCTATCTATCTGCCTTTCTCTTTCTCTCTTTCTCTCTATCTGCCTTTCTCTGTCTCTGCCTCTTTCCCTCTCTGTCTCTCTCAAATAAATAAATAAAAATAAACAAAAAAAATTTTTTAAATGAAACTTAAATACAGCATGAGTTCATTTTAAAAAATAAATGTTAAGCCAAGCATGCACGTATGCATATAGACCCCCAGCACTCGGGAGGCTGAGGCAAAAGAATCGCAAGATGGTCTCATCGTTAGACCCTGGCTTATAAATCCAAAGTTAACCAGCTAAATGTTAAAGATGCTTTTAAGAATTAACATCATGGTCAGTATTTTCAAGATCTGTGTAAATATAAAATCTAAGCAAATATTATGTCGTTCTAAACCACACAAAACTGCTTTGATTTTCCTCCTTTTGTGGGAAGCGTATGTTGAGATTTTGCCAAATTCATTGGTCAAATTTGGCCACTACAGTATCAGATTATCAATGAATCTCTCTACCTGTTTATCCCTAAGAGTCCTAGTCACTCCCACAGGAACACAGATGTTCATGTATGTATGTGCGTAGATAGTCACATGTCTACATGTGAACGCACACTTCATGTCACCTTCATGTCACAGTTCACACACTTGGGTCCTTTCCACCTCCCGCCTTCTCACATAGCACTTCAGAATGAATGACCAAAAGTCCTGCCGATTGTCCGGATATCAGTGGCCCCTCCTAAGAAGTGTGGGGAGCGTCCTTGCTATTTTGGTGTGTTCTTCCACGGTTTTGCTCCTTGACCATGAAGGAGGAAGTGCCTAGTGGTAAAAAAGAAATACTATTTATTGAACACCTCATTGGACTAGGTATTACATATGAATAATCGTGCCAGGCACATCTTATTTTATCTTGTTAACAACCTGAGGACTTGGGTAGTCCCGGTGCTACTTTATTTCTTTATTTATTTATATTTATTTATTTATTTTTAGGGGCTGAGAAACTTAGATTCTGAGAAGTTAAGCATTCACCCAACAGAGGAAGGGTTTGGCTTGGGGCTCCGGCATGTGCAACAGCTATTGGTGACCCTGCGACCAGAAATGACTCCGTCACGTTGCCAAGTTCGCTCCTTGAACTTGAGTCCTCCTGCGTATTTGATCGGTTTTGTTTGGATGTGGTTTGGTTTGGGAAATGCACGGCCTCTTCTTAGAGGGGATGTCATGGGAGGTGATACGGATGTTGGCATGTTACTTCTAAACTTCAGTGGCTCTCAGGGTGGTATCATCTACTGATGATCCCCTCTGATACGGTCAGCGACAGGTCCAGGAACCAAGTCATATTTCAAGCTCTTGATCAGAGCAATGAGAAACTCAGCGTGTGGGGATGTGAGTCTTGGGCGCGTCCACAAGGACTTGGCGACTCATCCATCTGCCATTTCTCTCTTTTAAATTTATTTTATTTTATTTATTTATTTATTTATGTGTGTGTGAGAGAGAGTCAGAGAGAGAGAGGAGAGAGAATAGGTGCACCAGGGCATCCAGCCACTACAAACGAACTCCAGATGCATGCTCCCCCTTGTGCATCTGGCTTACATGGGTCCTGGAGAATCGAACTGGGATCCTTTGGCTTTGCAGGCAAACGCCTTAACCACTAAGCCATCTCTCCAGCCGCATCTGCCATTTCTTGAGGCAGAGCCAACGCTGGAGCCGCGGCCCGCCAAGCCAGGGTCAGGTGTAGCATGAAAGCAGATCTTCCCACCTGGGTTGGTAAAGTCAGTGTCCAGCGTTCCTCCTCTCTGGAAAAGGGCCATTTTTGCTTGCGTTCTCTCTCACTCACCATCTCTTCCACTCATCAAACAGAGCACTTTGGCAGGACATTGAGCAGGGCTTTCTCACACTTGGCACCAAGGGTCCAAACAGAGAACAACGCGTGTACAATTACAAAGTCCCTGCACTCAGAAGACGGTGACCAAGAGCAGACTGCACTAGCCTCGGGGCGTACACAAGGCTGCAGAGGGAAGGCCACCACATGTGACCGTCCATCCATTCCAGCCCTTATGAGTAAAACACGGGAGGAAGAAGAAAGGGTGGGGCTCAGAGGATTCCTTGTGGTTGCGGAAACGTAGCATTTGGGGTCAGAGGTAATTCAACCCTTTTCCCCAGGGAGAAGGGGACAACACTCCCCTCACTGAGTCAAGTGACAGAAAGACTCAAGAGAAGGGCTCAGAGCCTGGGGGCTTGCGTAGGCTCATGACGCGGAAGGCAGATATCCAAGAGAGATTACTAGCTGACCTGTGTCTGTATCTATGTGCACTAGCGAGAAAGCACCCCGGGGAGATCTAATAAGACCAAGCTTGACAGTGTGGGCGTGGAACCCTAGGTTTTCAGGGGTACTGAGTCAGGAAGATCACAGGTTCAAGGTCTGTCTGAGATGCAGTGTGAATTCAAGGCCAGCTTGGGCGAATTAGTGAAACATAGTCTCAAAACAAAAAAAAGATTTAAGAAAAAGAGAGGGCTGGAGAGATGGCTTAGCGGTTAAACGCTTGCCTGTGAAACCTAAGGACCCAAGTTCGAGGCTGGATTCTCCAGGACCCACGTTAGCCAGATGCACAAAGGGGCATATGCATCTGGAGTTTGTTTGCAGTGGCTGGAGGTCCTGGAGCGCCCATTCTCCCTCTCTCTCTCTCTCTCTCTCTCTCTCTCTCTCTCTGCCTCTTTCTCTCTGTCTGTCACTCTCAAATAAATAAATAAAAAATATCACCACGTTAGCCAGATGCACAAGGGGGCATATGCATCTGGAGTTCGTTGCAGTGGCTGGAGGTCCTGGCGTGCCCATTCTCTCTCTCTCTCTCTCTCTCTCTCTCTCTCTGTCTCTGCCTCTTTCTCTCTGTCTGTCGCTCTCAAATAAATAAATAAAAAATATCAAAAAAAAAAAAAGAAAAAGAGAGTTGGGAACATAATTCAAATGTAGATCACGTTCCTGCCATGTGCGAAGTCCTTGGTTCAATCCTCAGTCCTACTTGTGTAGGACTGTGTAGGGCTTGTGTAGGGCTTGTGTAGAGAGCAGAGAGAGGGAGAGACATCAATGGGGAGTCTGCCCCACCGTAGCCCCACCGTAGCTTGTGACAAAGAGGAGTGAGGTGACTGCAGGCCAACTTCCTGTGGGTTCCACAGAAAGCAGCCATTTGTCAAGTGGTGGCTGTGCCCCCCCCAAGGGATTCTAGTGACAAGAAGCCGTGGGGGAGCGGCCCTAGCTAGTGATGTGTGGAAGACAGTGAGAGCTGGAACTCGAGGTGTGGCGTTCGTGGAGCAAGAAGGTCTTCAGGGCTCACGAAGAAAGAGACTCACACAGAGACCGCACGGGAAAGATCCCCACGGGACTGACGGGGCTTAAATCCCAAAATGAGATCGATGCTTTTAAAGTAAAGGTAATGAGTTTTAATGGCTCAGCGTGACTGGAAATTCACGGGGTTTATCCCAGATGGTATTAAGCGAGAAGAAATGGAGAGTGGATTAGGCATGGTGGAAGGCAGACAGTGACTCGAGTTAGTACTGCTCACCAGCTCCAGTGGGGTGCAGGAGCTGCCTCCTCGCTCACCCAAGCATCCGGATGAGGCCCAACCGCCAACAGAAACTTTGACATCAGAAGTAGCCATGGCAAGTGTGGCCTCTGTCCCCCTCTCCACAGCCATGTCACCCTGTCTGTCTGCCTGGACGCCTTGCTTCAGGAGGCTTCAGAAGAAGAGACGGGGGTGGGGGTGGGTGGGACTGAGTCATAACGAGGTCGGAGTGTGCCTAATGGTCATCCACGTTGTGTTAAAGTGGAACGGCTAGCAACAATCACTTCGGATCCTTGTTCTGAGACCCCATGAGAAATTAGTCACGGTTTCCTATGTGAAACATTTCTCTACCATTCTCTTCTGTCTGTTCATAGAAATTATTATTTTTGTTATTTATTATTTTGGGGACTTTTTTCTTTTGAGGTAGGGTCTCGCTCTAGCCCAGGCTGACCTGGAATGCACTATGTAGTCTCGGGCTGGCCTGGAACCCACAGTGATCCTCCTACCTCTGCCTCCCGAGAGCTGCAATCAAAGGCGTGTGTCACCATGCCCAGCCGGAGAAATCATGACTGCTTGTATTGTAAGGCCTAATTCCACGCTCCTTAATAATTCTTCAGGGGGCACTGACCCTTGTGATAATTCTGGAAAGGAGGAGGTGACAGAGACTGATGAGAGTAGAAGCCATGGGTGTTTTACTGAAATATCTAGAGAGGCCTAGTGTGTGAGGAGCTTGGCAGAGTGTGGAAGAGTCCGTGAAGGGGCGTGGAGAAGTACAGAGCACCTGGCAAAGGTTGTAGCTCCCTTCCACCTGGCTTACCACGCGAGCACAACACCTGGTTTAGCCATTCTTCCAGTTTCTCAAGATCAATGATCTTTTACATATATATACATGCCTCAAAGCTTTTAAGTGTTGGAAACTACATTTAAACAAAAAATGGGGCTGCAGAGATGGCTTAGCGGTTACAGTGTTTGCCTGCAAAGCCAAAGGACCTCTGTTCAATTCCCCAGGACCCATGTAAGCCAGATGCACAAGGTGGCACACGCGTCTGGAGTTCGTTTGCAGTGGCTGGAGGCCCTGGTGTGCCCATTCTCTCTCTTTCTTTGTCTTTCTCTCTGCCTCTTTCTCTCTCATGCACTTTCAAATAAATAAATGAAAATAAAAATATTAGGGCTGGAGAGATGGCTTAGCAGTTAAGCGCTTGCCTGTGAAGCCTAAAGACCCTGGTTCGAGGCTCGATTCCCCAGGACCCACGTGAGCCACATGCACAAGGGGGCGCACGCATCTGGAGTTCACTTGCAGTGGCTGGAGGCCCTGGCGTGCCCATTCTCTCTCTCTCTCTATCTGCCTTTCTCTCTGTGTCTGTGGCTGTCAAATAAATAAATAAAAATAAACAAAAAAATTAAAAAATATATTTAAAAAAAATTCTGATGCTGCTCAGGCCAAACAAAACACATCTGAGGGTATATCTGGCTGGGGAGTTGCCAGCACCTTTAGCACAGGTAATGGGAGAAGGTGGTCGGAACTAGAATATGGGATGAAGATTCTGCTCACACGAGCTCTGGACCAGAGGCGTGTCTCAGACTGGAAACAAGAACATTGTAGTTGGACTGAGAACGAGGCGTGTCTCAGACTGGAAACAAGAACATTGTAGGAGGACTGAGAACGAAAGGAAGCAAGTCAGATTCCAGTGATGCTGAGGAGTAAGCTTCTGCTGCTCCAGGGTGATGCCACTCACCACAGGAATGTGCGCACTGCAGGAAGACTCGCTTCGGGCACCCTGGGGCACAGGGGAAGAAGCAACAATGAGCTTTGGTGACACGCAACAGAAAGGTTTCCCAACTCAGGGGTCTCCGGCTGTACCTTGGAATAGGACAGCGCATGCTTCCTGAAACCGCAAAGGAAAAAGCAACGCTTTATAGAGCCCAAAGGCCAAATTCCCTCTTTTGTTTGGTGGTATCTTGGGCGGAGGTAGGTTGGGGAAGTCTTGGCCTGCAGACAGATGTGAGGTCAGAGCGGATCATGTGGTGTAAGAAAATGCTACTGAGAAGCAGGCCCTGAGGGAGCACCATGGGACGATGTCTAACCCTGACCCACCGGGTGGGTAAGCATTTCTTTCTTTTTAATTTTTTTTTTGTTCCTTATTTATTTATTTATTTATTTGAGAGTGACAGACACAGAGAGAAAGGCAGAGAGAGAGAGAGAGAGAATGGGTGCGCCAGAGCCTCCAGCCACTGCAAATGAACTCCAGACACGTGCGCCCCCTTGTGCATCTGGCTAACGTGGGTCCCGGGGAATCGAGCCTCGAACTGGGGGTCCTTAGGCTTCACAGGCAAGCGCTTAACAGCCAAGCCATCTCTCCAGCCCTGGGTAAGCCTTTCTAAGACGGGGACGCATCTAGTGTTGCCGATGGGCTATTCTGTTCATGAACTGCCTGTCTCCTGCAGTTAGTTCCCAACACACAAGCTTAAATCTGACCCTGTCACTCCCTCGGTCAGAAACCCTCCCAGGGCAGCGCATCTCATCTGAAGTTAACGTGTAGCTCATCACGCTGACCCTCCCCAGCTCAGTCCTTCTCGGCGTCATTTGCTCCAACCCGGACGACCCTGCCCACATTCTGCCTCAGCCAGTTCCTGAACAGACGCAGCCCACAGGCTCATGTCCCCTCACCTCCCCCCCAACTGTCATAACTGCCTTTCTCGGTGAGCACAATCAGATGACCCCTCACTGACCGCCCAGTGCAGGCTGACTGCCCTCCGCCCATCATCTCTTTTCCCATCACCATCCTTATATCGTTTTCATATCCACTTTTCCCTTCCTGGGGCGGGGGGGATGGATTTTTGTTTATTTATAACTATTTCTCCCTCCCTCCAGCCCAGAATGCATGCTTCATCACAGTTCTGTGCTTGGATCTATCCGCGCATTCTAGAACAGTGTCCAGCGCGTAGTAGGCGCTTGATGAGCACGTGTTGAGTGGAGGAGTGAGTAAGTGAGCCAAGTGAGGGAACTGTTAACAGCAGCTAAGAAAACTGACGGAAACCGGGGAACTACATCGACGGCCGCGAGAGAGGTGGAGAAGCTTGGGGCATTTCCGAAATTTGGAAGCGTAGGATTGCCTTCGTCTGCTCCCCCCTCCCGCGCTGTGACTAGTCACGTCGGTGACAGGAAGTTGAAAGATTGGGTGGTAGCTTTCTGGAAAGAAGGAAGACTGACTCTTTAAAAAAAAAAAAAAAACACAAAAAACCAGAAAACTGCTGAAAGATCAGAAACGAGTCGCTAGGACTCCAGGCTTGCAAGAAAAACTTGGCTAGTGGGAGACCCATATGTGGGCTGACAACAGAGAGGACATTGTATTTAAAAACTGTCACTGAGATCGTGCCAGAATCTGTAATCAGGACCTATGACTTTTTTTTTTTTGGATTTCTCAACTACTTGAAAAAAAAAAAAAAAAGCCCATGATTTAGATATATTTCTTCAGAACGCTGGCTGTCATCAAGACTCGGTAGTGACAGCAGTCTTGAGGGATTCCTCGTGGGCTTTCTTTGTTTGCTAAGAACTCAGTCCTTCTGCAATACATATTTATAAAGCACAATGGGGAGAAAGAAACAAATATGTAAAGAATTTTTCTTCCCCAATGCCATTTTTTGCTTTGTCCTTATGGTCACAGAGACATCTGTCTGTGGACATATATAATATTGTAATATGTCTATATCTCCTACTGGCGTTGTTTATCCTTGGCCACCCTTTGCTGCTAGAAGCGGCTGGGAGAGGCTAGGCACAGGATGAGTAACTCAATTCATTACCTAATATCTGACATTTAATATCACATTAATCAAACAGTTCAATCAAACAGAAATGACCAAGAAACAAAAATGACTCCCATGTCTCTATCATAAATGTCTATATTTGTGATGGGCGAGACCTTACCATTTTTAAAACAAATTGGCTTAATGTTTTAAAATTTTTTTAACTTTATTTAGTTTAAAAGGCTTTTCCAAGTTCCAGTGTGAAAAAGAAAAAAAAAAAAACCCAGCTTTGTTTTTAGAATAATTTATTTTAATTTAAGTTTAATAAACTCAAGATGGGGAAATGACTCAAAAACAATGAAATGTGTTTTCCTAAGCAAGCATATTAGGTTAGAATACAAAGGAAGCATGTGAGTAAAACCACAAGGCAGTACAATTTTTAATTAGCATATTTCATGGGCCCAGTTCTCCTTGTACATTGTATAGGGTTCTGAGCCTAATCCCCGTTAGATGTAACAAGAACAGCGTACACAAAGCACACCGCACGCGGCCAGCAAAAAACGTGACGTGGAGCCAAGAGTCACTGCGCTCTTTCCCGGTAGCCTCGAGTTCATCTCGGCTGTCCTGGCTTTTCATGACCTTTCACAGGTGATCGACTCTCAGGCTCTTTGTGTGTGTGGCACTCGCGGGTTCGACACTTCTCAGCTGCGTCGCTTGCGGTCTGCCTTATTGTTTTGGACACTGATTACCTCTATTCATTCGTTGGTACTCTCAGGCAAGATGTGCGTAGATGCCTGATTTCAATCATTGCCTGAAAGGGAAATGTTGACATGTCAAATTTCATTCCAGAGTTACAAATTACAAGGTGAGATTATATATGTATGTAAGTTGTATCCTAGGATTTGTTATAATCTGTCTTTTTTTTTTTGCATAAAGAATTCAAACAGCCAGGTGTGGTGGCGCACGCCTTTAATCCCAGCACTTGGGAGGCAGAGGTAGGTGGATCACCATGAGTTCGAGGCTACCCTGAGACTACGTAACGAATTCCAGGTCAACCTGGGCTAGAGTGAGACCCTACCTTGAAAAACAACAAGAAAAAAAGAATTCAAACAAAGAAGCTTCCACCTATAGGAAGAGCTAGAAAGTTTTCAAGGAGGAGACGAGATATGAGCTGGGTCTTGAAGAGTCTCCTATAGCAAGACTAGAGGTAAAGGAGGTTGGTGATGGAATTACGGGGGTGGGGAGGAAGGAATCCCTTGGGGAGGAAGTAACATGACTTCCATCACTAAAGCAGAAAAGAAACCAGGATATGTTCTGTTGGAGAAACCAGTGAAGATTATTCTGGAACACGAATTCTGGTAGCCAAGTCAAGATGGATGTGTGGGGAGTAACACGTTCAGGCAAGATGGTACAGGCAGGATTAGTTTGAAGTAATATTGTCTTTAAGAAACAGAAAAACCTGGTGAAAGCACAAAATATTTGTTGTTTTCTTACCAAGCTATCTAGAATTCAGCAATCTCAGGTTTATGTCAGAATCTCGACAGGGTTGTCATAGAGCAAGGTATTTCTGTTTCTGCTCTCTCACCCTTAAAGACTTCCGCTCTTTGTTTAGTTCCTCATGAACATTAAGACAGATACAGAAGCCCCAGGCATGACAGTTATATTCAAGCCAGGGCATAGGGAGAAAGAATAGCCACAAACACATATGTGTGTGTGGGTGTATGTGTGTAGCATGTATGGTGTGGTGTGGGATGTGACATGTATGTGGCATGTACTCACATGTATGCACGTGCAAGTGCCCTGTGCACATGTGTGTGGAGGCCATCGTACTCATCTTTTCATCCGCGTACCTGGTTCCTTACACAACCCAGAGCTGCCGCTCTCTGTCAGGGAACCCCAGCGATTCTCTAGCCTGCGCCCCACCTTGCAGGACTGGGACGACGGACACGCGTGGCCGCGCCCAGCTCTTTACACGGAAGCGGAGGGATCCCGCTCATAGGTGTCAAGGCCTCTCGGGACCTCGTGCTTCGGCGACAAGTGCTCTCACCTGTTGGGCATCTCCCCCCCCCCCCGCTCCATAACCACATATCTGTTTAGCCATTAAGAAGAAAATGAAGGTTTTCTCCAAATCCCCCCGTAATCTTACAGCTCCTTACCTGAAACTGGGGCAGATGGCATGCTGCCAACAGAGGCAGAACAAGACGCACAGGCTTCCCAGTCTTTAGAGCGAGAATACCGAAGTAGAGACTTGGGGGTGGCAGTCACCTAACTCAACCAAGCAAGGGGCAGATTGAAGGGTCGTGCTGACAACAGGCAGTTATTACAGATTTTCAGAAGAGAAATCACATGAAGTGAGGCCTTAGTAGGATTGGGCTCATGATCCAGGGAGCTGAGAGACTGAAGACATGCAAAAAAACCAAAACAGAACAAAACAAAAAAACGAACACACTGTATTTTAAACATGTCAGATCGAGCTCCAACGGAACATATATTCACTGTCGTACCGCTCACCCGAGCCCAGGTGAATTTGATAGTCAGTGTAATTGTGAGGTAAGTAGTGCCTCTTGCTTTCAGCACCCAAAATCTGGGATTTTTTTAAATATATTTTCTTTATTTATTTATTTGAGAGTGACAGAGAGAGAGAGGCAGATAGAGAGAGAGAGAGAGAGAATGGGCACGCCAGGGCTTCCAGCCACTGCAAACGAACTCCAGATGCGTGTGCCCCCTTGTGCATCTGGCTAACATGGGTCCTGGGGAATCGAGCCTTGAACTGGAGTCCTTAGGCTTCACAGGCAAGCGCTTAACCACTAAGCCATCTCTCCAGCCCTGGGATTTTTGTTTGTTTGTTTGTTTTCGAGTTTTTTTCAAGGTAGGGTCTCACTCTAGCCCAGGCTGACCTGGAATTCACTATGGAGTCTCAGGGTAGCCTCGAACTCACGGCAATCCTCCTACCTCTGCCTCCCTGAGTGCTGGGATTAAAGGCGTGCGCCACCACGCCCAGCTTTTGGGATAGTTTTTATGCAGAAAAGCAGATGTTTGCCTCAACTCTCGGTTGCTCAATGGGTTCTATTCTGTAGGACAGCCTGATTTCTTTCCTCGGCATTCCCATCCTCTGTCTCCTGCCACCCCTGATTCTTTCACACTTATCACCATCTAGTGTGCGGGCTATTGCACTTAACCACAGTGCTTTTCACTGCTGCATGTCACATATATCGCTCAGCGTCCTCCAGAGAAGAACTAACAGAAATAGGATTATATGCTGGTACGTTTGTGTGTGTGTATGTGTGTGTATGTGCCAAGGAAAAGGAAAACCCACATTTATTTCTCTATTTTTAGGTCTGGCTTACGTCTTTGTGGGGTCTGCAGAGTATGCTCGTGATGGAAGGAATATGGAGGTGCAAGAAAAAGTCTTGTGTTACTGCTTGAGTCTGGCGGCCAGATAGAAACAAGCTCCATTTAAGCCAGGGACCTGTATCTTCTTCTCTTAGACTTTGATTGATCATATGGGCCCACCCACATTGTGGTGAGCAGTCTGTCTAACTCTGAATCTACTAATTTAAATAGTAATCCGTCTTTGGAAACAACACATTCACAGCCACATCGAGACTGGCTCATCACTAATTACCTGCGCGCCACGGGCTAGCCAGCTATCAGATTGTCTTTACTAAAAATATTAAACTCCTGAAGGGGCAATAAAACAAAAGCATCTTGTTCCCTAATACTTCTCAAGTGCCTTGGACTATGCCTAACATGTAGTTGACACATATGTTAAATGAATCAATGGAAGAGTGCTTGAGCCTTCCAAAATCAAAGGAAAACGCAGCAGCGATGTTGAGAGAATGGCAGAGTGAGACCTGAGGTCAGTTCACAGAGCCCCCTGAAGGTCGTGTGCTTTGCACATAATTTTGCAAGGAGCCTGGGACATAGTCTGGCAGAGGAAGGAGTGAAGAAACTCCAGGAAATTGAAGTGGTGTGTATGTTGGCTCTAAGCGAGGGCAAAGCAAACAAAGTGTATTCTCGCAGACAACCACATCTTGTGTAACTAAGAGGGACATTTCCCCATTATCCTTGAAAAATGAAACGCTTCCTTATTATCTATTGAATTTCCCAAATCATTATTTGTCTGTCTATAATAATAAAAGGCAAAGTTGTGGTCTCTCTTGAACATCTGAACTTTTTTTTTCCCAAGGAAAATAAAGTATTTATACAAAGCAGATGCACACAACGTAACCTTCGATCACAGTTTTCCTATACCCACAGTAAGATCACCACAAATAGAAACAAACATTCCTTAGGATGATACAATACTTGAAAGCTAAATATGACTTGCTGACGGTAGGTACCAAGTAAACCCAGAGAGTACTTTCTTTTTTTTTTTTTTTGTAGAGACAAGACACATCTCTGGAATAGAACTATTGCCAAGCTCATTCAGACATAAAATTACGCCGGCATCTTACCCGGATGAGGACCTGGGAGAGCCCCAGATCTCTATTCCTTCTACTGAACAAAGAGAAACTACAGATACTAACTGGGGGGGGGGGAGGTTTCAAAACATGATTATTTCTCACTGTGGCCCACTTCTTCATCATCATCATAAACATAATTTCTGGAAAAATCTGTCCAGCTAGGCTGCTCTGCCTATCTATCCTGTGTTTCCTATCACGCTCAAGTATTCCGCCCACTTTCATGAACCATATTAATCCTAATACAAATGTGTGCTTCCCTCCTGCTACTGCAGCCAAGGTCTGGACAGCCTGTTTGCTGGGTGTCAAAGGCAGAGGAGGTCACGTTTGTCCACGTCCTATCAATTCTAAGTGCCTCTCAGCCCCCCAGCGGTAGCAGAACTTCCCCAGGTTGAAAAGTATTCATTTATTTTTGTCTTTGAGAGGTTGCAAAGGCCTGACTCTTCTCATGGAATAAACTGCCAGGATTGTATATACCTCTGAGAATAAAAATCTCCAAAAAAAAAAAAAAAAAAAAAAGGACTGTCAGGACAGGAAATAACATCTCTGAGTATTTGTAGTCCTATTTCTACTGTAAACAAATAATGTCGGAGCAGATTGTAAGAGAGACGACATCAGACCTGTTTTCTATAATGGCTATTTATTCACTAATTTCGTGGTACTATTGATAACTGTCAGAGGCTGGAGAGATGGCTCGATGCACAAGCATATGACCTGAGTTCGTTTCCTTAGGACCCACATCAAAAGCCAGATGAAGTAACACACAGCTGTGATCCAGCTCACCTGCCGTGACATGTGACGCGGAAAGGGGAGAACCTCCAGGAACTCACGGCCAGCTAGCCTGGAGTACACAGCAGCAAAATCCAAGAGACCCTGGCCCCGAAGCAAGCGGAGAGCAAGAACAGACATCTGACGTCATCCCCTGACCTCCGCATGCGCGAGCACGCACACACACGTAGAGTTTTAAAATCCAAATAATAATAAATGTTGTGGTTTGAACTAGGTCCTTCCTCCCATAAAGGCTCGGTTCTCAGCTGATGACAATCTGTCTATGCTAGGAGCATTACCAAACAGCGCTTTTCTGTCCTCTCTCACCCTTCTGCCTCCTGGATTTGTCTTTTTCCTTTTCTGTTCTTCCTTTCCTTCTTACTATAGCTCCAGAAGCCTTCCTAGACTAGGATGTGTGTTGTGGAGGGCAGGCTTATGGGTCCTGTAGCCAGCTTCCCCTTGCAAGGGCTCTGCACACTCTCCTGCTGCTGCTGATGTCCACCTGCTGTGGCCTGTTGTGTGATGTCCACCCTCTGCTCATGCCATCCTTTCCCCTGGCATCATGGAGTTTCCCCTCGGGTCTGTAAGACAAAATAAGTTTCCTCCCATCAGCTGCTTTCCTTCCTTCCTTCCTTCCTTCCCTTCCTTCCTTCCTTCCTTCCTTCCTTCCTTCCTTCCTTCCTTCCTTCCTTCCTTCCTTCCTTTCTTTCTTTCTTTCTTTCTTTCTTTCTTTCCTTTCTTTGGTTTTCCGAGGTAAGGTCTCACTCTACTCCAGGCTGACCCGGAATTCACTGTGTAGTCTCAGGGTGCCCTCGAACTCACAGTGATCCTCCCACCTCTGCCTCCCGAGTGCTGGGATTAAAGGTGTGCGCCGCCACGCCCGGCTCCATCAGCTGCTTTTAGCTGGGTGCTTTGTGCCAGCAACAAGAAGGAAACTGCAACAATAAGTAAGCATACGCTGGGCTGGAGAGATGGCTTAGCAGTTAAAGCATTTGCCTGCAAAGGCGAAGGACCTTGGTTCGATTCCCCAGGACCCACATAAGCCAGATGCACAAAGGGGCGCATGCATCTGGAGTTTGTTTGCAGTGACAGGAAGCCCTGGTGCACCCATTCTCTCTCTCTCTCTCTCTCTCTCTTCTCCCTCTCTCTCTCTCGTAAATAAATAAAATAATATATTTTAAAAAGTAAGCATATACTTAGCCATTGATTCCAAACTTGAATACTCACCCTTTGAACGGGAGGGAGGAAAAACTCAGGGCACATTAAATTCCATTTTTAATATTGTTTTCTATAAAATAGACTTAATTATATTTATAGGTTTGATTAGCATCCTGTATGAGTGATCAGCAGCTAAGATATTCTCATGCAATCGGATATCTGGGAGGCTACCTCGACAGTTTTTCTGGGACTAAGTAAAGCTGTCAGTGTAGATTAGTGGCCTATGAAAATCTGCTAGTTGTCCACTACTAGAAGAGTAATTCGAGTTTGTTCCTGAATCACTTGATGTCTGAAGTATGCTTTCTGACCCTCTGGGCAGTCCAAGCTATCAGGATAAATTCCTGCGTGGAACAAATTGCATCACTGATGACATATCGCTGGTATCAGGAAAGCAAAGGCCAAGAAATAAACAGTAAAATAAACCACATTTAAGTCTCCCATCTGAGAAAGAGGAAGGAATGAATATTACATTGGTGCTTACACGGCAAATTTTCTGTTCTCCGTCCCCTCCCCTCCCCCGTGTCTCATATTTACCTGCTCCTAACTAGATAGCAACCTTGATTACAGTCTCACTGGAGATTTCTTCGGCATAATGGCAAAAATACTACCAACCCCACCCTTTAGAAATAAGGCACAGAACTAGAAACCCTCACAGTGCCATTTGCAGCCGGAGACTCTACCATTCTGTAACACCTGTCTGCAAAGTAGCAGCCGCCAGTGCAGAACTTGCCAGAAGTTCGCCGGAAATGGAGCTCGGTAAAGATGGGGACCTCCCCGCTTGCTCCTCTCTCTTCTGGAGTAGAGCTGGAGACGGCAGTCAACAGAAGACACCAGAGCCGGAATGCTGAAATGTCTTGACATTTCCTCCAACAAACACATTGTTCCACCTTCTTTATTTTTTTTAACATTTCACTGACAGTTTCCATAAATATAGACAATATACCATAATCATAAACTCTTTCCCCCTCCCAAATCCCCATTGAATCGGTTCATCTTTTCGTTTAGTCTCTCTTCTATTTTGATGTCACCTTTTTTTTTTCTTTTCCCTCCTATTAGCAGGTCTTGTATAGGTAGCATCAGCCACTGTGAGGTCATGAATACCACAACTCCTCTGTGCCTGGAAGACAGTATTGTTAGCACTCTCCACCTTCCTTTGGCTCTTACATTTTTTTATTTATTTTATTTTTAATTTTTAATTTCTTTATTGACAACTTCTCTACTTACAGACAATAAACCATAATTCCCTCCCCTCCCCCATTTTCCCCTTCACAACTCCACTCTCCATCATTATCCCCTCCCTCTCTCCATTAGTCTCTCTTTTATTTTGATATCATCATCTTTTTCTCCTATCATGACAGTCTCATGAAGGCACTATGAGGTCATGGATATCGAGGCCAATTTCTGTCTGGACAGTTGCATTGTAAGGAGTGGTAGCCTTCCTTTGGCTCTTACATTCTTTCTGCCACCTCTTCCGCAATGGACCCTGAGCCTTGAAGGGTGTGATAGAGATGTTTCAGTGCTGGACACTCTTCCGTCACTTCTTTCCAGCACTGTGTTGCCTTTTGGGTCATCCCAGTGGTCATCGCCATCTGAAAAGAGAAGCTTCTCTAACCAGAAGTGAGAGTAGCATTAATATATGAGTATGAACATTAAGTGTAGTGCTTTCAGGGCAATTTGGTGAGAGTAATATATGCATTTAGCCAGACAAGAGCAGGCTTTATGCCCCTAAGTTTCATGACCTCCCCTGCCATAGGCTTTTGATTAGATTTTCAGTCAGTACCAGCCATGTATTCCCTCCCATAGAGCAGGCCTTCTGTCCAATTAGAGAGCAGTTGGTTTCCCCAGAGCAGACATGCCACTATTGCACCCATTTGGTCACTTGGCTTGTCTGGCCAACCTTGAGGCTTCCAATGTCCAGTTTTCACCGCTGATGACTTCTGTCTCCCATAGAGCTGCATACAGGGCAGCTTTTTCGAGCTTTCAGTTAGCTGGTCTATAGGGAGAAGGTTTCCAGCTCAGCACTAGCTTGATTTTTTTTCAGTGACCTTGCTGCCCATGCATGTGAAGTCTTCAGCAATAGGGTCTTATCATCTGCTATTCATGGGAAACCAAGGGCCTTGGCAATAGTCTGTAATGTTTTGGATGCAACAGGGAGCTCCCTGGGCAACAACTCACCGGTAAGTATCCCATCCCTGGCACTGAAAATTTTCTAGCAGCAACCTATGGCTTCTGGATATCTTTGGCTCTTACATTTTTTCCACCACCTCTTCAATGGTCCCTGAGCCTTGGTGGATGTGATAGAGATGTCTCACTTCGTGCTGAACACTCCTCCACCATTACCTTTAACTTCAGTTGAAATCAAGTTCTCTGGATGCAGGCAGAATGCAACCAGGTTTTTTTTTCCCCCCAGAATACTTAACTACTAAAATATATAATATTTTAATAATATTATATATATATTATACCATATATATAATATAATATTTTAATAATAGCTCAAAGATATAGCATAGATATCTAGAATATATATACTATATCTAACTGCCTCTAGCCCAGTTCCCCACTAAGTTTGTTCCAATGTGAGGCTTAATGAGTGGAGCCTTTGTGGCCTGCATTTCTTTTAGCATCATGGCCTGCCAAACTCCCACTAGAGCACTTCTGTAAGCTCTGCTTCCAGTAGTCAAGGGCTTCTCAAGCCCAAAGTTTCAAACTCTTCCACATCCTTCCCACAGGCCAGTGCCAGAAGCTTCTGGACCATAAAATAATGGTCAGGCTGATCACAGTAAAAGCCCCACTGTCAGCACTAATTGTCTGCATTGGTTACTTTCCCATTGCTAGGGACAGAAATGCCAGGCCAGGAGCAACTTAGAGAGGGAAAGGGTTCGTTTCCGCTTATATTTCGAGGGTGGTATAGTCCATTATGACTGAGGTGCACGGGGGGGGGGGGCCAGCTGGTCATATATTAGTCAGGAAGCCGAGGGTCAGAGGCGGCGGGAAAGGCTGCGGAAACCTCTCAACCCCACTAAGCAACTTCTTCAGCAATGCGCTTCCCCCTAGAGGCTTCGACAACCTTTCCAAACAGTACCAGCCACTGGGGACCAAGTCATCGAACACATGAGCCTCCAAGGAACGATTTCACATTCAAACCACACTGGAGATCGGAGTGGTGCTCTTAGGGGAAATGGACGCAGCAGGAAGGGCGCTGAACTAGGCCGGCTCGGCAGCCAGACCCGAGACCAAGTGCAAATCTTCACCTATGACATGTTTGACTCGAGCAACTTCCTTAACCTATTAACTTCTTGGAGGCTGCAGTTTCCTTATGTATGAAATCTGGATACAAAGAACCCTTGCTGAGCGGTTGTAAGAGCAAGTAACACAGCAGAATTTGGCTGTTGGAACCCTTCCCATTTAATTTATTTCCACAGAACGCTGAAGACACTACCAAGTAGAATAAAAAGAAATAAGAGTGCTGTGTACAAAGAAAAAAATATCTTTCCCTTGTCAGACCCTTTACTCCAGCCAGAGCAAGTGCTTGGACCATGAGTCTCACGTCCAGCCCACTGTCCGTGGACTTCTGAGGGTCTTGAACCGTGTTATGTCTCTGTGTACACTATTGTCACTACCAAACAGCTCTTTTCTGTCCTCTCCTACCCTTCTGCCTCCTGGATTTGTCTTTTTCCTTTTGCTTTCTTCCTTTCCTTCTTATTTAACTATAGTAGTAAGAAATAGATGGCCTTCTGGTAGCCGTCGTTGAGAACCATAAATATTTTCTCAAGTACTGACTTGGGATTAACAAAAAAACTGCTGACCTTGGAAGAAATCTCCATCTCTCTGAGTCCACAATAATACTGCTGAAGGCGATGCTGGATCATTTTTGGAACGGGAGTGTCATTTGTCCTTATTTATTTCAGATCCTCCTTTGGCCCGGGCAAGCTGGTGCAGGCGCCGGCCAGCCCCTTCCTGAGTCTCTGAAGGAGACTTAGGGCGCAGGGATGACATCTTTTATATCCTCTAGTCATGGTCTTACTCTTAAAAAAAAAAAAATACAAAGAGGAAAGGAAAATAAAATTCAAAAGGAAACATGAAATAAAGCCATGTTGAATTTAACTCCCCAGACTCATGTGCTGGGATGGGTGGGGGCGGTGTTGGGCACTGCAGGCCCCATAGTTCAGAACTTTGGGGGGACAGCCTCACACACAGATCTCTTACCCGGCCTATACTATCGCACCTCAGCGCAGAAGTAGAAGATCCACTTTGGGCATGAAATGTTCAGTCATAGTTCGTCACTAAGCTGGGCCCCAGTCCTACCTTAACATCATGATCTCCTTATACATCTTCAAATGTGTAAACACGAGGGCTCATTACAAGGCCTTTTGTGTCTTTCTGACATCAGCTGGCCGAGAGAACCTGTGTCATTTAGGAAGGTGAGGTCCGTGTAGCTGAAAGAGAGGGGAGATGGTCAAAGTTGAAATCGTCTCCTTCTTGCTCTCCAAGCGACTGCAGAGTTACAGATGTCTCTTGAATGCAATAAATTAATTTCAGTCATGACTGTTTATTTGTACCCATGTTGCCAAAGTAAAAAGCTAATCCAAAGATTAATGATTCGGGACTCCACCGGGCACTCTTCTGGAGAATGCTCAATTGTTTTCTTCACGCGAACACCCAGATGATTGTCCCTCCCCTACGGTATAATGAACAGCCAGCAGAGCGAGTGGCCGGCTGGGCAGCGAATGCTTACCCAGGCACAGTTCAATTCGCATCTCCAGTGAAGGCAAGCTTTAGCTCTTTAACTCCAGCCCTCTTTAAATGTAATTAACTCTACTGGGCTCCAGTTAGAGAGAGCCAAAAACTAGAAAAGTTGGGTTATACAATGGAAATAACAACTACTTATAATCCACAGACAAAAAAAAAAAAAATAATGAAAGTATTCAAGGGACGAAACTTGTTAAAAAGAATCAGATGGTAAGTTATTAGATTTTTTTTAATAAAAAACGTATAACAAACTGATTCATAATTCGCCAAATAGCATCCATGAACGGAAACTAATAAAAACACCCTGATTAGTCTATGAGGAATATGATTATTGGGCAGGAGTTGAAAGCAGTATGCACTAGGCTAAGAGATATATTTTTCTCTTTGTCACAAACTCCTTGAACATGTTTCCCCATCTTGATTGGCAGACAGAAAGGGTCACTCATGGCTCTAGAGTGCTTGGTGTGCCACTAGGTAAACTATCAAAACCACAATGTATAATTCCCAAGATCATTCCTGTTTATAAGCTGGAATAATCAGGTTGTGAAAGCTCTTCATTTGGAATATGCCAGATCTCCTTAAGTTAATAGTTACAGTTCCTTTATGTGATGAAGTACTTTTGTCCCCATAACAATTTTTGGGGGGCGATGCCAACACTAGACATCATTAGTCCAGCATGTTCCAATTGTGAAGACAAATGGCAAGCAAATAATCCTTTCAGTAACAAAGATTCTATGTGGATGTGAGCAGGACTTTAATGCCTACTGGTTTTTCCACAAAAAAATCTACTTATTTCTATTGTTTCTTTAACCAATTTTCCTAGAAGTAAACAAAATTCTCACATGCAAGGAATAAAGTACTCTCCTTGATTGCATTTCCAAGTGCTTGGAGGAAAAACATATTAACAAATTTGGATATCATTATGACTATGAAGAACTTTTAGAGTTGATTGATAAAGCCAGTCTTCACTAAGGTCATGGCTCAAGTTTTTGTTTTTTGTTTTTGGAAAGATGCTCTACATTTATTACCTCTTGATTTCCCATCTGTTACATAATGTGTAAGTTTTCACTCCACAAATGATTCATTTGTATCAATTTTTTTGGAGGGGGGAGTGACTTAATGGTGAAAAACTTCAGGAAGAACTTAGTTCCACTCTGAGGTCAAACTGGATATTTTCAACATGAAAAGAAGAGGCTCGGAAGAGAGATGAGTTGGCGAAGTGATTGCCTTAGAGGCACCTGTAATGCACTTGGCCCCTGAACCCCGTTTCTGACAGGGCTGATCAGAACGTGTTCACCAACTCGATAGTCTATTGTCACGTGCTCAGGCTTATTTGAATCTTTCCTAACAATGACGCTACGCCGGGGGCAGTCCCTCCAACAGGGGCTGCTTTACAATAGATGGTAGTCAGCATTTGGACAAGGAGCAGTCTCCCGTATACATGAGACCTATAATAAACCACCTGTCTTGTACCTTTTAGGAGTTTAGGGGTAGTGTGGGTTTCTATGGTAACCTTGACATTTGATACTGGTTTGCATTTACTGTCTTGCTTTGAAGGAAGGGATTTTTCCGCATCTCCTTCCCCACCTGCAACCGCTCCTGCCTCATAGGCCAGAGAATTAAAACGCGATACACCAATCATTTATTTCGGCCATAGGATAGTTTGCAGTTCTAGCAGAACTATGAACATCCAGACTTCCCTGAACTGTCAACCACCTACATCCACGGGCCCTAACCAGGACGCATACAGTCACCTCAGGTTCCCACATATTAATGCAAAAGTCTTGAGAATGTCTGTGTCCCTTTTCCACAGAGAACACCCACCTGCATTTATGTGGCTGAGCACTTTGGGATGGACAAGGGAAATCACGTTAGACACGTTCACTGTGCTATTGTAAACCCTGTGCTTGGGGACAACTCTGCCTTTAGTTAGTGGATCCTAGTCTAAAACTGCCAGGGGTATGAAAACTGAGCCAGTCCCTTCATCATGAAACCTGATTTATTTTGCCATCAGGAACACTGTTTTATTATTGTTTTTGTTTTATTTTTATATATTTATTTGAGGGACAGACAGAGAGAAAGAGGGAGAGAGAGAGAGAGAGAGAGAGAGAGAGAGAGAGAGAAAGAGAGAATGGGCACACCAGGGCCTCCAGCCACTGCAAACGAACTCTAAATGTGCATCTGGCTAACGTGGGTCCTGGGGAATCAAGCCTCGAACCAGGGTCCTGAGGCTTCACAGGCAAGCGCTTAACCGCTAAGCCATCTCTCCAGCCCAAGGAACACTTTAAAAATATATATATTTTATTTATTTATTTGAGAAAGAGAAAGAGGAAGAGAGAGAACGAGAGAGAATGGGTGCGCCAGGGCCTCCAGCCACTGTAAACGAACTCCAGATGCGTGTGCCGCCTTGTGCATATGGCTTACGTGGGTCCTGGGGAATCGAACCAGGGTCCTTTGGTTTTGCAGGCAAACGCCTTAAGCATTAAGCCATCTTAGCCAGCCCCAGGAACACTTTTAAGTGCTATCTGACCCCTCTGCCAGTTAGCAAGCCTCCTCCCTCCTTGCCGTTCATTAGAATCATTGTGTTCACCTGGGGGGAGGTGCTGTTGATAACGGGGTGCCACCAGCTTTGCATTGTTCCACAAAGTGATTTTGTTATCCTTCCCAAGCACAAATCCAAGGTAGGTGCTCAGATCCCTGCCTCCTCTGAGTCAAGAGCTGGTTTGTTTCAAAATAAATGAATCTTCAGGAAAAAGGAGTATCAGGCTTCTCAAGTAACCGTAGTCTCTGTGAGATTGGAAGTAGCAGCTAGGGAAATTTTGACAGGGTTGCTTCAAGGTGTCTTGACGTAAGGGGTGCTCTTGCGCCTGCCCAAGGTTTAGAAACTACGACTAGTAGTCAAAATGGTACCTGCAACTCTGCAAGTGAGAGTTTGGGAAGATTTCTCATGAAATGTTTTTTTTTTTTTTTTTTTTTTTTTTGTCTATACAAAGGTAAGTGGTGGATGTAGAATGTGTTTTATTTGAGCTCTCTAGAACCACTGGTCCTTTCTTAGTAAATTTCAATGGTACTGAGGAGTGGGAGGGAGGGAGGAATGTAGACTACTGTATCTTGTTCTATCTGAGCTCTTGGGGAAAGAGGAAACTGTTTGGGGCTCTGCGCACACTAAAGAAATCACTGATTTAAACAATTTCAATGGGCCCCATATTTTATAGCAATAGTTCTTAATCCTCCATTATTATTTTTTAATTTGAGACATACAGAGAGAGCCAGAACGAGGCAGACAGACAGAGAAAGAGTGAGTAAGGGCGTGGCAGGGCCTCCTGCCATTGCAAACAAACTCCAGGTGTATGTGCTCCTTTGTGCATCTGGCTTTATGTGGGTACTGGAGAATTGAACTCAGGCTGTCAGGCTTTGAAAGCAAGCACCTTTAACCACTGAGCAATCTCTCCAACCTCCAACACCCATTTTTTATAAATACATTTTGCAATGCCCTTTTTACTAGTAAAAATCCATAAGCAAGTGTAACCTTCTTATACATATTTAACATAAAAAAGTTGGCAAAAATTTAGAATTTTTGTAGCTGCATTAATAAAGTATTTTAGGGGCTGGAGAGATGATTAAGACACTTGTCTGTGAAGCCTAAGGGCCCAGGTTCAATTCCTTAGTACCCACATAAGCCAGATGCGCAAGATGGCACATGCATCTGGAGTTGGTTTGCAGTGGATAGAGGCCCTGGCATGCTCATTCTCTCTCTCTCTCTCTCTGTGTGTGTGTGTGTGCCTCTTTCTTCCTCTGTCTTTCAAATAAATAAATAAAAATATTTTAAAAGAAAGTCGTTTACAATAAACTACGCTATGTTTTACTAATAAGTGACCATATAGCTCAGTAATCAAAGGCGCAGGAGGTAGTTGGATGCTCGTCCCTGTTCTTGGAACATCACCCACGTGACAGTCGCATAGGCTGGCTGAGGAAAAGGGAAGCATGCACATTGCAAGCAAAATACCCAGAACGGTTTACCACGGCAGCACAATTTTATAAAATTGTGAATAATGTTTAGACAACAAAAATTATTTTTTTTCACAGATGGTATGATTTTCTGTGTTGAAACTCCGAGAATTCTACCATATTAAAAAAAAAAAAATCCTGCTAGAATCTTGGAAGACAGGCTGGAGAGATAGCTCAGCAGTTAAGAGCACTTCATGTGCAAGCTCAGGGACCAGAGGAGGCCCGAGAGACTGGTCAAGATCAGTCTCTAGAGCCCCCGTAAACAGCTGGGCAAGGCCACACACACGCACACACACATGCACACGCACATGGACACGCATGCACGCGTGTGCATCCTCAGTCCTGTAAGGCAGGAAGAACCAGAGCTTGTGAAAAATAGTATCATGGGATGGAGAGATGGTTTAGTGGTTAAGCGCTTGCCTGTGAAGTCTGGACCAAGGCTCGATTCCCCAGGACCCACGTTAGCCAGATGCACAAGGGGGGCGCACACATCTGGAGTTCGTTTGCAGTGGCTGGAGGCCCTGGCACGCCCATTCTCTCTCTCTCTCTCTCTCTCTCTGCCTCTTTCTCTCTGTGTCTGTCACTCTCAAGTAAATAAATAAAAGTAACAAAGAAAGAAAAAGAAAAAGAAAATCACCTATCAGGTGCTCTGATAGTACTCTCTGCCCACGTTCATACAAACAGCCCTAATTAAACTCAGTAGGTCACCCCCCCCCCAAAAAAGACAACACAATAGAAGAGGAAGGAGCTGGGAAAGAGCTCAGCAGGAGTGAGAGAGAACAAGAGAAGGGAAGGTAACAAGGATGAATATGATCAAAATTATTATATGCACATATAAAATAGTCAAAAATTAATTTAACATTTTTTTAATAACGCACAAAATTACACAAAAGAACACTTAAACACACAAGGATGAACTTGGGCCCATAACACTACATCATAAAATTAACTCAAAATAGGCCAAACTCCTAAGGTGGGGCCCCTAAACATCACATACAAAAATGAATTAAATTGGATCAAAACCTCTAAAACTATGAAGGTTCTTGTGGTAAACAGGGAAAGGGCTTAGTTGCATTTGATCTGTCAAAGATTTTTTGACTATGAAACACCCACAGTCACAGGCAACAACAAAATCTATCATCATACTTGTAAGACGTGAAATATTTTATGTATTCGCAGACAGTCAACATCACTACACTAACGAGGCAACAATAGAATCAGAGCTACCTACAAACCACATACATAAGGAATTAACATCCATAATATGTACAGAATCCTGAAACCCAACAAGAAAATCGTATTTAAAAACAGACTTCAGACTTCCGGCCAAGATGGCGACCGCTTAGCTGCCCTGCAAATCCCGGGGAAAGAAAGATAGATGTAGATCCTAAGGAGAGAGCCACCCCATCATACCTCGCAAGGGCCCCAGCTGAAACTAAGAAAAATTGGCGAAACAAGCAAGGGTGCTGTTTTCCTGATGAACTAGATACCAGCACAAGGGGGAAGGAGATCAGCACAGAGAAAAATCAACTCCTACCAAATCAGAGAGCCAGAGCCTCAGAGGCCCCCAACACCTCATCACTGAAGCAGACCAAAAATGAACCCAACATGGCTCAGGGAAATTTTGCGGAAGAGGGGGTGGAAAGAATGTCAGAGCCACATGTTGGGTCACGATATGCAGAGACATTTATCTTACCCATAACTGTGGGCTAACTCCACAATGCATGACCCATATACCTCAACAAGGAGGGGCCAAGGGGAGGGGGTAGGTCACGGATGAGCCTAATAATGGTACCAAACTGACTGTATTTGCTGAATACAAAACTAATTAATAAAGAAAAAAGAAAAAGAAAAAGAAAAACAGACTTCAGCCGAACGGGATGGTGCACGCCTTTAATCCCAGCACTCTCAGAAGGCAGACCTAAGAGGATCACGGTAAATTCAAGGCCATCCTGGGATTCACAGTGAGTTCCAGATCAGCCTGGACTAGATTGAGAAGCAATCTCAAAGTAAATAAATAAATAAACAAATAAATAAATAAAACACATTTCCCCAAGTAAGTATAGATGAGCAACAAATACGTTAAAGATATTTACTATCACCAACCATGATAGCACTGTAAATCAAAGCTACAAGATGCCGTGTCACACCAATTAGGATGGCTACTATTAAGAAGGTAAAGAAAGCAAGATTGTGAATAAATAGGAACACTCTTTGCACTATTGGCAAGAAGGCAAAATGATATAGAAAACACTACCTCAAAACAAACAAGCAAACAAACAAAAAACACTGAGGAGCATCCTCAACGGAATGGGGGCAGGGATGAGGGAAAAGGGGGTACCAACACATGATGTATCCATAGGAAACATGTTGTTAATAGTAATAATAATAAACACTCAGAAAGAAAAGAAAAAACAGAATTACCATATAATCTAGCAAGTCTTTTGAGGGTATAACCCAAAGAATTGAAAGTAGAAACTCAAAAAGTTTATGGGGGCTGGAGAGATGGCTTAGTGGTTAAGGCGCATACCTGCAAAGCCTAAGGACCCCAGTTTCGATTCTCCAGGTCCCACGTTAGCCACATGCACAAGTGGGCGCATGCGTCTGGAGCTCGTTTTCAGTGGCTGGAGGCCCTGGAATGCCCATTCTCACTCTCTATCTCTCCTTCTCTCTGTCTCTAATAAATAAATAAAAATAAAAACTTTAAAAAAAGAAGTATTTATGATCACAAAAGCATTATTCACAAAATTGCAACCATTGAACCAACCCAAATGTTCATCAACAGCTAAATGGGAAAGCTAATATGGCATTTACATATAACAAATCATTAAACCTTAAAAGGACATAAACCTGAGCCGGGCGTGGTGGCGCACGCCTTTAATCCCAGCACTCAGGAGGCAGAGGAAGGAGGATCGCCATGAGTTTGAGGCCACCCTGAGACTACAGAGTGAAATCCAGGTCAGCCTGAGCTAGAGTGAGACCCTACCACAAAAACCAAAAAGGAAAACAAGAAAAGGACATATGCCACAGCATGGATGAACCTTGACGACATTATGGTAGTGAAATAATCCCACCACAAAGGACTCTAATTCCCCATAAATCAAATATGTAGTCAAAATCCTAAAGATAGCAAATAGAATCTTGGTCACCTATAATGAGGGTAGGTTGTTGTTCAATGGGTATAGAGTTTCTGTCGTATAATGAAAAATAGCTTTAGAGGCAGATACTGTGATGGCTGCTCAACTTGACTATTTTTTTGTTTTGTTTTCTGAAGCAGGGTTTTACTCTAGCTCAGGCTGACCTGGAATTCACTGTGTTGTCTGAAGGTGGCCTCGAACTCACAGCAATCCTCCTACCTCTGCCTCCCGAGTGCTGGGATTAAAGGCATGCGCCACCAAGCCTGGCTTAACTTGATGAATATTTAGCATCACTGAATTATAAAAAAAGATGCAGGTGGTAAATTTTATGCTATGCTTGTTTTACCATAATAAAAAGATATTGAAAAGAAATAGATACATTGAGAACTTCATACTAATCTTATAGAAGACCAGCTATAATTGTTTCCTTTAAATAATAGGATTTTCCTACTAAATTAAATATAATTCTGATTATAATATTTTTTCTCAACTTAAAAGGTAGTCACACTTCTGAAAACTTTAGTATATATTAATTTATCTAGAAGCACTTGGAATTTTTATGTAAAATAAAATTCTGTTCTAAACCTAGGTTATGATTAACAAGCATTTTTTGCTTAGGTAAACATCTAAGAGACACTGGACATTTTTACACCGCATGGGAACATTCCATGAAGGAGGGAAGATCTCTACATCCTTGGCCGCTAACCAAAATTCTCACACGCAAGGAATAAAGAACTCTCCTTGATTACATTTCCAAGTGCTTGAAGGAAAATATTAACAAATTTGGATATCATTATGACTATGAAGAACTTTTAGAGTTGATTGATAAAGTCAGTCTTCACTAAGGTCATGGCTCAGGGTTTTTTGTTTGTTTATTTGTTTGTTTTTGAAAGATGCTCTACATTATTACCTCTTGATTTTCCATCTGTTACATAATGTGTGAGTTTTGACTCTACAGGAAGAATGATTCATTTGTTTTAATTTTTTGGAGGGGAGTGATTTAATGGTGAAAACTTCAAGAAGAACTTAGTTCCACTCTGAGGTCAAATTAGTTAGAATCTGGGAAGACGGGCTGGAGAGATAGCTCAGCAGTTAAGAGCACTTCATGTGCAAGCTCAGGGACCAGAGGAGGCCCGAGAGACTGGTCAAGCTCAGTCTTCAGAGCCCCCGTAAACAACTGGGCATGGCCACACACACGCATGCACGCACGCACACACGCACACATGCACACACACACGCACACACCCCCAGTCCTGTAAGGGAGCAAGAACCAGAGAGAATTAATAAAACCTGACCAATTTTGTGTCAGCCAAACTCCCTTTCATGAATTTCCAAAATGTCCAAAAAGCAGTTCTTCCCTGGGGAGAAGGATTGCTCTGAAGGACCAAGTCTGCCATCCTTAGCTATAGCAGTCAGTTTGGGCAACTGTTGCAGTCAGGTTCGCATTGCTGGTAGAAATCACCCAACTAAGAGCAGCTTGTGGCTTACAGGCTCGAGGGGAAGCTCCACGATGGCAGGGGGAAACGAGGGCATGAGCAGAGGGTGGACATCACCCCCTGGCCATCATAAGATGGACAGCAGCAACAGGAGAGTGTACCAAACACTCGCAAGGGGAAGCTGGTTATAACAAGCATAAGCCAGTCCCCAACAATACACTGCCTCCAGGAGGTGTTAATTCTCAAATCTCCATCGCTGGGAACCCAGCATTCAGAACACCTGAGTCTATGGGGGACACCTGATCAAACCACAACAGCAACCTAACAATATGCCACAGGGTGGCTGACCTAAAGCAATGGAAAGGTATGTTTCTCACAGTTCCGGAAGCCAGCATGGGTAGGAGAGAGACACAGAGAGATTCTCTCCTGTCTCTGGACACTAGTCCTGTAGCATCAAGACACCCAAAGATCCCATTTTCTCGATTTATTTGATCTTTAGCTGGCTCAAAGGTCCTACATCAAATGACAGGACTTAATTGCGTGAATTTGGAGAGGGCGCCAGTGAGGCCATATCACTGGAAGATCACCAAAACACTTGCCCATTGCCTGTTTCCTAGCCCTGCAGACAACCCAGCAACCAGCTGCTCACAGGGCCCTGTGCACTGCGTATGGTCAGGGCCATGTGCGTTTGCTTGCAGGCCTGATCCTCTGTGTCTGCAATGACCAGCCACTCCTTTAAGGAGGAACTGCCACATTCCAGGCCAGCATTCCTTTGCATTGCTCTGCTTGACTCCACCTTTAAACTTACTAAGTGGAGGTCCCTGAAGATGCTAAGCCACAGCCTTGATTAAATGGAAATCCTTGAGCACAATGTCTGGCGCCTAATGTATGCTTGAGTTCTATACAGTGGTGGGGTCCTGAATGGGTAGAAGTGTGGAACCCATGGGCATCCAAAGACACGAGGGAAGAGAATGGACGGGGCAGGTGGGATACAGTGATCTTTCAGTAATAGGAAAGAAATGAAATGCTTACATAAGGTGGAGAAACAGAAGTTTCAGAGTGTTTAAAAATTAAAAGACATGGGCTGGAGGGATGGTTTAGCAGTTAAGGCATTTGCCTGCAAAGCTAAAGGACCCAGGTTCGATTCCCCAGGACCCACATTAGCCAGATGCACAAGGTGGCACATGCGTCTGGAGTTTGTTTGCGGTGTGTGGAGGCCCTGGCATGCCTGTTCTCTCTCTCTCTCTCTTTCTCTCTCCCTCCCTCTCACTCACCCTCTTCCTCTCTGTCAAATAAATGAATAAAAATAATTAAAAAAAATTAAAAGACATATACATGGCCAGCTCACCAGAAAACTTCAGAAACTAGGATACCTAAAAGAATGCATGATTTTTTTAAAAAAAAAGAATTATTGGTAACATTCAAATGTGAGTACCATTAGAGTGGGGCTGAAAAGGATAGTGTAAGTTTAAAATGGTGGTTCTTGTCATGGCCTACAAACCTAAGGATTTCCTAGGTATCTGAAAAGTAGTTTTCCATTAATATTTCTCAAAATGAAGCTGGCTTTGTTTTTACAGATTGCAAAAGAATATTTTATTTAGAGAGGTTATATGAGCCATACACAAAAAGCTTCAAAAAACATAAATATTTTTCAAATCTTACACCCCTAAGATAAATACTGTATTTTGGTGAATATTCTCCAGCTTAATTTCCTATAATATCTATGTTTTTAGGAAAACATGGGAGTTTCTCTCTCTCTCTCTCTCTCTCTCTCTCTCTCTGTCTGTTTGTCTGTCTCTCTCTCTCTTTTGGATAGTTGATAGCTTTATGAAGCTGTAAAATCTAGTGATTGTAGAATATCTCACACTTTTTGAAAATCCATGTCTTAAGACTTTGTATATTACAGATGTCTTAATTAAGGGCTAGAGATATTTCACTGGTCATTGAAATGAATGCAATTTAGCTTGGGAAACTTGGTTTTCAAATGACATGCCTTTGGTTGAATAAAGCACATACTTTTCTTTGCTTTTAGTGCTTCTGTGAGTAAACAACTTTGCAACTCTCATGTGCTTTTGCGGGGAGACACGCCCCCTCAGTTTCTCATACTGCCTCCCCATTGTTTTCCCTGAACTGGATGGTCTGAGAAAAGTAGCAAGATGGAAGGCCATGGTCATTTGTCTTGTCTTTAAATTGTGAATTAAGATCTGGTGAAAACCCCTAGGACAAAGGGTGGAGATACATCCCCTGCTGTGGTTTTGGAAGGGGGGAAGAAAACTGGGCTGGCCTTGTCATTTTTCCCCTATTTCCCTGAGAGGGCGGAGGGTCTCTGATCATCTCCTTGTGCCTCTTGCTCACTCAGCTCCGTAAGCCAGGTACCCGGATGTGTGATTGGAAGGTAGGACCACCCTTCAGTATGAACTCTTCACCCCTTCCTTCCTTGCATGAGGAGGAGAGTCCTGCACTGCAAGTTAAGCAAGGTCTTGTAAATTGAGGGTCTTAGCTAAGGGACCTTCACAGATCCTGCCGTGCCTAAGATTCTGTGACTGTCCAAGGCGGGAGCTTTGCAGAGTGACAGGAAGATTCCTGTTCCCTCTCAGGAACGCCTAGCAGCACGGTGAACTTTGGGGCAAATGACACAGCTCCCCCATTCTTCACATAATGCTCTTGAGATCTCTTCCTTCTTCCCACTGCACGCTTTGGTTCTGCCGTTAAGATCTTTCCCCTGAAGAGAAAGCCTCACTCTCTAGTCCTATATTAGTATGGAGATGCAGAACTTTATCACACGTGAGTTTCCTGGTCTACCTAAAAATGCTGTCTGCTCAGGCCTGGAGAGATGGCTCTGCGGTTAAGGTGCTTGCCTGCGAAGCCTAAGGAGTCACGTTTTTTTTTTTTTTTTTAAACGTTTAACTCTTTTTTTTATTTTTTATTTATTTATTTGAGAGCGACAGAGAGAGAGAGAGAGAATGGGCGCGCCAGGGCCTCCAGCCACTGCAAGCGAACTCCAGACGCGTGCGCCCCCTTGTGCATCTGGCTAACGTGGGTCCTGGGGAATCGAGTCTCGAACCGGGGTCCTTAGGCTTCACAGGCAAGCGATTAACCGCTAAGCCATCTCTCCAGCCCAGGAGTCACGTTTGACTCTCCAGGTCCCACATGCCAGACACACAGCCGTGCAAGTGCGCTAGATGGCACACGCGCACAAGGGGGCACATGTGTCTGGAGTTCTATTGCAGTGGCTGGAGGCCATGGTGTGCCTATTCTCTCTCCTCTCTCTCTCTCTCTCACACACACACACACACACACAAAAAGGCAGCCTGTTGGGCTTGCCTCATTAAAGATAATACTGTCTATTCAGATACTAAAGAGAAAAAAAAAAAAGAAGAAGAAACATCAAAGACTGAAACAGAAAAGATTTGAAGCCATATACGTATATAATGCACTGGGCATTTGAAATAATTGGGACCCACCTAGGAACTTTGATAATTAAGCTCCGCAGGACTAATGACCTTCAGTTGGATTAAGCAGCTACACAGAACCAAAACCTGGAGTGGAAGCCAGTCTCTGGGCTTCCTGTTTTATAGCTCAGCTCCACACAGTGACATACGCTTGCTCCAACAAAGCACTGTATGAACATGCATAGACACACACACACACACACACACACACACACTGAATAACGATATCTATGCCAACGATGAATCACACATACTACGGTCCCATAAGCTAATGCCACCTAGTGACGTTGCAGCCCTTTTAGTTCCTATGAGTATACTCTACGATGCTCCCACCATGACTCAATTCCCAAAAGACACATTTTCTCCTAACACAGCCCTGCCATTAAGTAACCCATGACCGCATACGTGTGCATGTAGAAAAATGTGTGTGTGTGTGTGTGTATGTAGATGCTCGTAGTTATCAACACGTGCTAAAATTTATGAACTTAATGGAGTGCCTGGGAATATTTTCTTTTTCTCCTCAAAAGTGCCCACAGCTGTTTATTCTGAACATCTGGGATAGTGCAACTCTAAATAAAATACAGTGTGTGCATAATGCCAGGCACACTTAATCCCCCTTGTGAATGAATTACCAAAATCAGTGTGAAGGAAAAAAAATTGGTAGACTTAAAAAGAACCGACCTTTAATATCACTGCTAACACACTGCAACACAAAAATCTCCCTTGAAGCAGATTTATTCTTGTGGAAGCCTTGCATAGGTCAAAAAAAATAAATAAAAAATAAAACAGGGTATGAAATCCAAAAGTAGTGATGAATAGCTGTCCTTGGATGAGGGAAGGTGGCCAGTAAGGTCTCCATGGTATTGGAGTGGAACCAGGTTAATTTAATATCTTTATTCCTGTTCTTGTGGAGGGTGGGGCAGATAGTATTCTCTGTTGGTATGATAGATGTGCTAAGTGAGCAGTTGCTTAAAAATTGAAACAACAGACAATACGATGCAACATGGAAAATAGAGGCTAGAAATATGGCAAAAAAAATTATGAAACGAGGTTCAACTTGGACATACAAATGCCGATACAAGTGGGAATTATAATATGAAACAAGGAAACAGTCCAAAATCTGGCCTGAAGGGAGGGAGGGGGAAGGAGCAAGTTTAAAAGAAGAAAAAAAGAAAAAGTCCTAGTACTATTCATTCCCAAACAGTGTCTGCCATTTCCAAGAGTGGAGATGAGAACTGTATAAAGCCAGAGGGTGAAGCTGAGGGTTGTATCAAGGCTTCCGGGCACGTCTCGTCCGCCAACAGCCAGGCCATGCCATGCTCAACTACCAAGGGATGAGCCGGGCCACAGAACTGCCTCAGTCCCACGTATGAGAAAAATCCTCAGGTGACTGCCAACCGGGACTGCACTCCAGGAAGGTTTTTGGACTTCAGGAAGATGGATTAGGTGGCTGGTGACTGGCATTTTAATGGTCTGCGTATGACAGTCAATTTATGTGCAATTGAAAGGCATTAAAGCGGCTCACTTCATCCCTCAAAATAGAAGGTAAAAAGTAAATGCTAATGCCGTGACGGTCTAACTATGACCAATAGTCGGAACCCAGTCCAATAAGTATTTTTCTTTGCATGATTCAAGCACGATGATGTCTTCCAAACAGTGCAGCTCATGAGCAAAAGCGATGGTGGAGGTTCAAGTGAAACTCAAGATGAATGGGCTTGCCAGCAAAAAAAAAAAGGGAGGTTCCGCATAGTTGTTTTTTTTTTTTTTTTTAACTTTTTATTAATCACTCCTCCAGGCATCTCAAAAGTTATTTAGGGGACATTATTTTTCAGATGGTTTCCCAAAAGCACTAACTGCGAAATCAGATCTGAGTTCAAATCCTAGGTCTGCCACTTCCTACTATCCTACTAGTTGAAATACTGTCGTTATCCTTGACTTCATCAGCCGTAAAAACAAAACAGTGGATGATATGCAATGTACCTTCCAACGATGGTTTTTAAAACTCAGTACACGATGCACGGACGACGGCTTCCATAACTAACACCTTCACATAGCAAGCCCCCACGGGAGCAGTTAACGTCGATCAGAACAAGTCAAGCACAGGGGACGAGGGGGACCTTGTCCACACCTCTGTTCTCCTCTGGTCTCTGAACTGCAACACACGGCTTAGCCAGTCTGTGACTCTGCTTTTCAGTCTTTTCAATGCAGAAATTACTGCCTAGCTTTTCACATCACGATGGTGAGATAAAGCGCATAGACCACTGCCTGGCCTAATTACTCAAAAGTATTAGCTACTAGGGGCTGGAGAGATATCTCAATGGTAAAAGGAGCTTGCTTGCAAAGCCTGATGGTCCGGGTTCAATTCCCCAGTACTCACGTAAAGCCAGAAGCACAAAGTGGTGCATGTGTCTGGCATTTGTTTGTAGTGGCAGAAAGGCCCTAGCATACCCATTTCTCTCTCTCTCTCTCTCTCTTTCTCAAATACATTTTTTAAAAATTAAAAAAAAATATTAGCAACTATAGGGTAACAAGGCTGTTAATTCTAAGTGTCAAGTAAAACACAAGTGACTTCACATTTGATTTACATTTCATTCATCTTAGACATCTTAGGTAATCTTTATGGCCACCACACTGTCTAAGCACAGCGCGGCTCCAAGTGAGGCGGTAACTCACAGTGATTAGCAGCACCCGGCATAAGCAGTCAGGGATACCTAGGTCCCAATCTTGGCCTGAGTCCATTGGCTGTGTCCTCCTGAACATATGATTTAATCTCTTAAAACCCTGGTTCCCTGGTCTTTCAAAGGAGCATCTGCTTCATGAGGTGATGGTGAAGTGAAGGGATTTAAAAAAAATTTATTTTTATTTATTTATTTGAGAGAGGGAAAGACGCAGAGGGAGACAGAGAGAATGGGCACGCCAGGGCTTCCAGCCACTCTGCAAAAGAACTCCAGATGCATGCGCCACTTTGTGCATCTGGCTCACGTGGGTCGTGGGGAATCAAACCGAGGTCCCTTGGCTTTGCAGGCAAACGCCTTAGCCACTAAGCCGTCTCTGCAGCCCTGAAGGGAAGGTTTAGAGGAGGCCGGAGAAGGGTGGTGCTGGCTGTGGACTCCCCCCAGTGTTCCACACCGGTCCAGAGAGCCGAGGAGAGCTGGAGAACTCTTTCCTTCTTTCTCCTGTATTGCGGGTCAGCTGCTCCTGGCCAGTTCCTAAAGCCGGGAAGAGTTCCAGGGACACGGAGAACAGAAACCCAGGGCAGTTGGGAGACGTAGCTGTGGGCAAAGTGAGGTCCTTGTGGATGCAAGTTGGCTGGCCCCGGCGTCGTTGGGCAAGGACCATGGGAAAGAGCAGACAAACAAGGAGCATGGAGCAGTCTTAAAGGAACAGAAAAAGGCCCCGAGAGCCCAAGAAAGGAAGATGCTCAAAACCCCCCTTCTTCGTCTTCCTAAAAGTACATATGCGAAATACCACTCTCTTAACTAGCTGTGGGGATTTATTTATCTTTATTTTTATTTTTTGGTTTTTTTTTTTTTTTTGCTCATTCATGGGGCACTGATTTATCACACAATAATTATTCCAAGCACAATTTTTTTTATCCTCCAAAAGTAATCAACTTTTATTGTATAATGTTCAAATTAGAAAGCCCAGATGAGGTCACAGGATACAATCTTTGCACATTAAATATCCCTCTCCCACAGAACACTTTGTTTTCTAGTCCACCGGAGAGGAGAACAGAAATAAATTTTGTCGAAAGAAAACAAAATATCTCCCTTAAAAGGGGTTAGAAAACTACGAAGATGACAGAGGGTTCTGCAAATAATGAATGTGTAATGGGGGGGGTTATTAATGATGGATGACAAAGTCAGAGATAACAGAGTAAAATTAGGCGAATTGAACCAAGCCCTGGTCCTTGTAAATAAGCATTCAAAACATGGATAGCCCATGAAGATATTTATTACTCATAGTCTGATCTATAAAGTGGGCCCCACACAGATTAAAACCAGCGACTCCTTATCCATAAATTATCTCCTGGTAGCTGGTTGGTCACTTTTGGAGGGTTTCCAACTCCAAGGTCTTTTGAGAACTGTTAATGTGGGAGTGAATTTGCTAACTGGTACCCCGAGGAGCTTTGTGAGCATTAAAAGAGGGGGCGCTGGCTGGCAGGGATTACTTGAAGCATTTGGTGAGAGAAGTGGTGGAGATGAGAGAGTCTCCCGTGACTTGGGCATCTTGGGCTAGTCAAATGGGAGGCTAAGATTTACACACTCTTCTCTGCTCACACCCAATCCCTGTGAATTCCAAGTGGGAACTGGAAGAGGTTTTGGCTTCTCCGGCCTCTATATTCCTTCGTAGCACTCTAGAAACTGAGCTTTTTCAAGAGGATCAGGCAGATAAATCACATTCCCATGTGTTTAATGTGTCAGCAGAGCATTGCCATGCATGGTACAGACATATACAGCTTTTACAACTTTTTTGAGTACTTTTATCATTTTTAAAGTAATCATGTTTGATCAAGTAAACTTCTTTCTGGCAGAAAAAAAAAAAAGACGTTCTTGATGCAATGTTTATTCAAAAAGTTAATAGTGATATTTTCCCCCCTCCAGTGGAACAGACTGGGTTCTCACCCTAGCAATAATGTATGAGGTCACTTGATGGTCAACTGATGTAGTGCCTCTTGCATGTAGTGAGATGCTATTCATAGCTTAAATTAACTTTTTTTTTAATTTTTTTTGTTATTTTATTTATTTGAGAGCGACAGACAGAGAGAGAAACAGGCAGAGATAGAGAGAGAGAATGGGCACGCCAGGGCCTCCAGCCACTGCAAACGAACTCCAGATGCGTGTGCCCCCTTGTGCATCTGGCTAACGTGGGTCCTGGGGAATTGAGCCTCGAACAGGGGTCCTTAGGCTTCATAGGCAAGCGCTTAACCGCTAAGCCATCTCTCCAGCCCTTAAATTAACTTTTGTCTTAGACCTTCAGTCAGGACATGCTGGTCAAGCCATAGTACTGCTTTATTCTTGAGTAGGCAGAATTTCTGTCTTTTTAACTTAATCATTACGAGTACTTTCCACAACAAGGCCTCGACTCAGAGCAACAGGGAAGAGCTGTTAGTTCCGTAACTACATGATGCTATCACTCGGGAGACTTTAATATGTGGAAACATTGTGAAGCCTACATGAAGCATGCATGGTTTGAATCATTTGTTCAGGAACTATAATTCAAGAAACTTACTGTAACATTTTAAGTGGACCAATTTGATCTCACTTGCCATACTTTATAACTTGAATAGTCACATGATGCATTATTAGGTAATTATTCCCTCTAGAGAACATGGTGTTAGAATGATAAATTCAGAATGACGATTGCCGTTTTGAGGAATTTTTCAACATTCCCAGGAGGGTGTTACTAAGCTTATGCCTTGTTAAAAACTTAAGTTTTCTTTCTTTCTTTTTTTTTTTTTAAAGAGCCCTATATCTTATGTGCATGGATCCCACCCAATGCTGGGAACCTTTTGTCATATTTTCCCATATGAAACATTAAGTGGTGCTTTGTACCCAGCAAGCCTCCAAATCAACACTTCCCCTGAATTAGAAATTAAATTTTCCTCAACGATGGATTTCCTAAACAAAGCAAGCCTCTGACCTCAAAACCTTTCTTATCTAATCTAACTTACCATGGGTGTGTGGGGGGAATTGCTTGAAATCTCAAAGTGTGACTCAAGAGCCATGTGAGGGCTGGGGAGATGGCTCAGTAAGTAAAAACACTGGCTGGAGAAGCCTGACGACCCCACTGCAGACCCCCAGAATGCCACCCCCTGCCCCTAGAGCCAGCCAGCCACACAGCATGAGCGTCTGTCATCCGCGTGTGCCTGTGACGAGACGGGAGACAGACAGAGGAAGCCCGAAGCTAGCAGATCAGCCGGCCTGGCAAACAGCCACAAAGAGACCTCGTCCCCAAACAAGGATGTCCTCTGACCTTCACATTTACACACGTGAGCACACACAGACATAATCATAAAGAAAACAAAGCACACAAAAAAAAACTGTGAAACACCTGGACCATTTCAAGTTCTAGAAGGGGACATCTGACTCAGTGATTTGAAGGACTTTGGAAAAGAGTTCTTATGTTCCTTCCATTTAGAATGATGGAGACAGGGTTGGAGACATGGCCCAGTGGTTAAGGCTCTTGCCTGCAAAGCCTAACAACCCATGTTTGATTCCCTGGTACCCACTTAAAGCCAGATGCACAAGGTGGCACATGCATCTGGAGTTTGTTTGCAGTGGCTAGAAGTCCTGGTGTGCTCTCTCTCTCTCTCTCTCTCTTTTTCCCCCTCTCTGTCTTTCTCTGTGTGCAAATAATAAATAAATACATAAATAAAACATTTTTAAATGATGGGGGCTTGAGCAGTAACATTGATAGCGCAATAGCGAAAACCAGAAACCCTCAGGAACATTCTAGTCCATCCCTCCTCCCAGACTCAACCCTTAGACACTCTCCTTGATGAATAAGACTCACGTTGAAAATTAGACAACGCAGACCAAGGAAGCTCTTTCAGTATTTCAGTTTTCCCGCGCTCATTTGCTGCACACGGCTTCTCTGTGGCGTGGGTACAGCGGCGTTGGCACGTCGGGATTTTTGTGACGCACTGACTTGTCGCCACTTCAGTTGCTCGCAGCCCTCTCCCCTCACTACTCATCCGCAAGCAGATTTTGAATGAGGCTGTTTTTATAGGGTTTATACAGGAAACATATTTCAGCTAAATATTTCCCCCCCACCACTCCCACCTAGAGCAAACCAGCTCGCCTGGGCAGTAAACAACACCTCACTGAGTGATTTGACTGGTCAGAGCCTAGAAGCTGCTGTCATTTGGGTGCAACTCCATTGGGTGGCAGCATATGATCAGAGGAGCCTACCATGACTAGCTAAATTATTTCCAAGAAGGAACTTAAAGAGTTTCTTTTCATAAACTCTAGTAGTAATCTTGTCACAATTCAGGCGATTCATTGGCCATATAATTGATAAAAGATGAACGAGAATTCAGCTGTCTTCCAGATGTTTATGTGTTTAAACTAATTATTATTTATTTATTTAACTAATTTATTATTAACTATTATTTATTATTTAATTATGATTGCAGACCCCATCAGTATAGATATGTATTGTCAACCATTGTATTGCTAATATCTAGTTCAGCCCCTGGAAATCAGAAGGCATTCAAAATTATCTCAGAAAATATATAATTTTAGGGCTGGGCAGATGGATTAGCAGTTAAGCGCTTGCCTGTGAAGCCTAAGGACCCTGGTTCGAGGCTCGATTCTCCAGGACCCACGTTAGCCAGATGCACCAGGGGGTGCACGTGCCTAGAGTTCGTTTGCAGTGGCTGGAGGCCCTGGTGCACCCATTTTCTCTCTCTCTCTCTCTCTCTCCCTCTTTTCTCTCTGTCTGTCACTCTCAAATAAATAAATAACAATAAATAACAACAACAATACATATGTATATATATATATATAATTTTATACTAATATAGTATCAAAGAAAAAATTCTGAATCTTGAAAAATGAGTTCACTTGTCTATTCAGTCAGCTGTCTAGAGGTTCAGCCTAATGTACTCGACCCTTGGTAATCTGAACTGTATTAAAGACAATGCTCATTAATATCTGGGATCATTTAGGGAGATGTGTACAACCCTGGTTTTAAAACAGGAGAAGTGGCAGCAACTCAAGTTACTATTCCCACTGAATCACGTACAGTTACGTAGTCCCTTTTCGGTTTCCTACACCCTTGTATTCAAGATTCGATTTTTTAGAACATCCACTTCAGACTAGTAACAGGGAAACCATGAACCTCGACAGCCCAGGGCATCTGCTTCCTTCCCATCTCTGCTGTTATTGTTTATTTTCAGTTGAACATGCTTTTTTGAACTAGTTTATTGGGCTAGTGCGCATCTTGGAAAGTGTCTCTGGCCATAGACAAATACCATCTGTATTAAAGTAAACTTGGAGTTATTTGTAAGAAAGAAAGATTATTAGTACAAACCAAAAACAAAATGATCCCACAAGAGTCCATGGAGAGAACCAAGAAGAAAATGCAGATTCTGTCAAAAATATTTCCAGCAGGTGGGTGATAGTTCACCAAGCTGTCACTTAGACTGGTTTTAAGGTAACCTGTCTCATTAAATGTTGCTGAAATGAATCTTGAAGATTTCAATATAAATTATAGTTCACTGTGAAGAAACTGGATGGAAATGTATATCTGTGTGTGCTTTTAACATACGCATTTATATATTTTAAAAGGTCAGGTGCAGGTATATGTTTTTACAATTACAAGCTAGAAAATTTGCAAGTATTTCTTTGCTATTGTTGTAATAGGTACAATCAAGCAGATTTTCAGGGACATGTTTTGCAAAGCCTCTTCCATTCCCCCCCCCCTCCGGTCGAGGTCATATTAAACTACAAGTTGAACCAGAGAAAACAAGATGAGCCACACATGGAGTCCTCTCCTAGTTTTCATTTCTAGAATGGCAGTTAGGGCTGAAGGCAACGGAACAAAAAGTTCAGCTTCAGATTTTCTTGGTTATTTCTTGAGACAACCAAGCGGCAACATTCCATATCAAACAAGCACGGCAGAAGACCCACTTAAAACGCACACACGCTATCTGTTGGTAGTAGAATATATAGCAGTACTTTCTGTATGTTTCTTTTGACCAAAACTATGTACTATGTTGAAATTTAAGATTTTTTTTTCAAATACACTTCTTGATCAGAAGATTGCTAAAACAGATGTTTCCATGGAGACTGCATGAAGACATGGAATGAATGAGGCAGAGACTTCAGTCCCTGAAGACCTGTTAGGAACGAGAGGAATGTGTCGGGCCCGCGCTGGGCAGGGCCACTCTTTGTTGCATGTGGTCATGACTGGGCCTGAGGTGGGAAAAAGGGTGAATCAAGCACAAATCATGCCTATTGTATTGGGGAGTCTTCCCTGTCCGGCTCCCTGCTTGGAGATAATGAATGGGGTGTGGTTGGATGTGTGTGGAAGGCTTTCTGTGCTTCCCATTCCCCATGCCTGCCTTGGTGCACGTCTCATCCACAGCCTGCCCAGTGCCGTTGCTTCTGTAAACCCCAGCGGAAAACTGGCAGCCCGTGAAAAGACTTTGCCTACACACGATGTCAAGATTTTTCTCTCTCTTTTTTTTTTTTTCAATTGACTTAGAAAGACAGAGATTCAGAATCTCTGTGCACAGCCACGAAGGAGACCTGTAGCACATTCTGGGGATTTTTATTTTTTTATTCATCACCAGTGCATTGGATAATGTGCTTAAGTCACCATCCGTGGAGCAGACACATACACTTGGCACTTAGTGAGCCATCCCAAGAATTTGTCCTTCACGGGGAGTGAACTTGCTCCCTGAGGACTGTTAGCTCTGGATTGGAGGCAAGCTTACCATTTTGACCTTTCCATTCATGACCTTTCCAACTTTGCCTAGGTACCACTTTTCAGTGCTACTGGAATCATCTTTAACTGAGAAGCTAGACATGATTGGTATGATTTCAAACTCTCACCATAAAAGTGAGATTATTCCTGCCCTTTTCTCCTCATAACCCACAAATCCAGTGCATTTTAGTTTTTTTTTTTTTAAGGAATTCACATTTTATTTTTATTTATTTATTTGAGAGTGACAGAAAGAGAGAGAGAATGGGTGCGCCAAGGCCTCCAGCCACTGTAAACAAACTCCAGACGCGTGCGCCCCCTTGTGCATCTGGCTGACATGGGCCCTAGGGAATCGAGCCTTGAACTGGGGTCATGGGCTTCACAGGCAAGCACTTAACTGCTAAGCCATCTCTCCAGCCTCATTTTAGTTTTTTGAAGGTATTTTTCCTCATTCTTTACATGGCTGCTGCTGATCCAGGGGGGCCATCCATTTTGGAAGGTGTCTCCACCTCCCTATGGAAAAACTCGTGTCCCTCTTTCAATTAATGTGGCGAGATCCCTGACCCCTAATGTGACTCTGTTTGGAGAGTTTCATTTCTCTGTCATATCCCTCTGCTCACACCAGTCCATTTCTATGCAATGCAACCCTGCACAAATTCTCAGGATACATGCATAAAAGCAAGCCTCTCCCACAAACTGCTTCTAGCCCAGTCCAGGCAAAGCTCTTTCTCACCCTCATACACCAAACCTCACACGCCTTAGTTTTTACTGCATTCAGGTATTTCAACTCTGACCAGAATAGTCCATCAAGCTGTACTTATAGCACTGCAAGGTGTCTCTTAGGCCAAGGTTTTAAATCTTTCCATATTCCTTTGGAAAATTTGCTCCAAAAGGCCAAAGTCACACACTCTGGGTGTCTAGCAGCAAGCCACTCCTTGGTACCAACTTTACTGTTACAGTGAGGTTCACATTGCTGGCGGAAATCACCCCACCAAGAGCAGCATGTGGGGGAAAAAAAGTGTTTATTTTGGGTTACAGGCTCGAGGGGGAAGCTCCACGATGGCAGGGAAAACGATGGCATGAGCAGAGGGTGGACATCACCCCCTGGCCAACACAAGGTGGACAACAGCAACAGGAGAGTGTGCCAAACACTGGCAAGCGGACACTAGCTATAACACCCATAAGCCCACCCCCAGCAATACACTCCCTCCAGGAGGCCTTAATTCCTAAATCTCCATCAGCTGGGAACCTAGCATTCAGAACACCTGAGTTTACGGGGGACACCTGAATCAAACCACCACAGGATGGAAAAATTAAGTTAGGAGTATGAAGAACTGAAAATGGAGTAGTCATTTAAGTGAATTAATGTGGAGTCGTTTCAGGTTTTTTTTTTTACGAGTATTTATTTATTTATTTGCATGTATACATGTGTCTGTAGTGTGTGTGTGTGTGTGTGTGTGTGTGTGTGTGTTGTGCATGTTTTGTGTGTAAGAACATGCCAGGGTCTCTTGCTATCTGAAACAAGTCTGGCTTCATGTAGGTGACTGGTGAATCAAATCGGGGCCAGCAGGCATTTTAAACAAGCACCTTTAACCACTGAACAATCTCCCCAGTACCCATTGAGTCTTTTCTATTAAAAATTAATACCATGGATACCTTTCCTTCTAGTTAAGTGCCCTTCAGAATGGAATTGTACAAAATTATGTATGAATCTTGTGAAAACTCAGCAAAGAAGATAATCTAAATAGCTCTATGCCTTTTAAATAAATTGAGTTAATGTTTTGAAAACATTGTCACTGATGAATTTTATTGAACATTTAAGGAGGAAGCAATGTTAGTCATATACTGAATATCCCAGGACACAAGAGAGAGAACCCTTTCCAACACATTACATGAGGCCAGTGTTCTTCTGATAACAAAACCACAATATTCCTCATGTATTTAAAAGCAATGATTCAACAAAATATTAGTAAATGAAAATCTTGGCATAGATAGATAGATAGATTAAAGTTTATCCCAGGAAAATAGAGTTGATTCAAATTTTAAAAATCAGTTTACATTATTCACCATACCCATACACTGATAAGAAAAAATATACAGTCCTGTTTCATAGATACAGAAAACATTTGATTTCATCAAATACTCATCAATGAAGAGACTTTCTTAAAACTAGATGCAAGTGGGCAATGGTCTTAGGAGTCAGGCAGTGAAGGTGCTTCCTTTCTATTAGTGATGAAAACGTTTGGAGAAAGGAAACTCTGGTGTGAAGCTATGTGGGAGCTCCAGTCCTTCACTCCTGAATGTGGTTGCCTTCCTTCACCCAGAGATTACATGAGCAGCATCAGCCTTTCCCTTGCAGGCCAAGGCCCCCTAATACCTTACAACCAAAGATAGACCACTAGAATGAGCTCTCCACCGCTAGGCTGACTACAAATAGACGAAGATAATGAGTTGATCGTACCTGACACTTTCCAAATGGATGAATCACATCTTAACACCATTGCCCGGGGCAGGGACCTCAGCGTACACACATCACTTAACACAGCACGCAGAAGGACACGGGCACTCCTTCGTAAATAGTTCTTGAATGACAGCGTGGACTGGAATTCTTTAGCCAGGAGTCGTCAGCCACATGGCTCATAGCCTGAAGAAGTTCCTCACTTTCTGAGAGACGAATCTGTAACCAAAAATAAAAATGAATTCTTCAGGGCCGGAGAGATGGCTTAACAGCGAAGGCACTTGCCCGTGAAGCCTAAGGACCCAGGTTTAATTCCCCAGCACCCACGTAAGCCAGATGCACAAGCTGGTGTATTATTATGGGGTTTGTTTGCAGTGACTACAGACCCTGGCATACCCATCCTCTCTCTCTTTCTCTCTCTCTCTCTCTCTCTCTCTGTCCTTTTGTCTCTCTCTCAAATAAATAAATATTTTTTTAAAAAGAATGCATCAATTGCCCAGTGAATTTTTTTTTTTTTTGACAGTGACAGACAGAGAAAGAGGCAGAGAGAGAGAGAGAGAGAGAGAGAGAATGGGCACGCCAGGGCTTCCAGCCACTGCAAACGAACTCCAGACACGTGCACCCCCTTGTGCATCTGGCTAACGTGGGTCCTGGGGAATCGAGCCTCGAACCGGGGTCCTTAGGCTTCACAGGCAAGTGCTTAACCACTAAATCATCTCTCCAGCCCTGCCCAGTGAAATTTAAGGCCTGAGTCCACTCTTCCATTTATTTACTACTCCTAAAGCTTAATCTCCAGGTTAGGAATACCGCGCTGAGGACTGGAGAGATGGCTTAGTGGTTGTGGTGTTTGCCAACAAAACCTAAGGACCCATGTTCGACTCTCCAGGTCCCACACAAGCCAGGTGCACAAAGTGATGTAAGTGCACAAGGTCACACATGCGCACAAGGTGGGTACATGCACCTGGAGTTTGCAGTGGCTGGAGGGCCCTGCGTGCCCATTCTCTCTCTCTCTCTCTCTCTCTCTCTCTCTCTCTCTCTGATGCCTCTTCCTCTCTCTCTCCCTCACTCTCTATCAAATTAATTAATGTTTTTTTAAAAAGAGCTACTGTGTTGAGAAATGATGTGTTTGTCTTCTTCACATCACATGTAAATACTGTGTCTGGAAAGGTTGGTCAGGCTGGGGGATGTGGTTACAATCCCAGCATATATTTCACGTGTTTTTGTTCACTGCCCATGGGCCTGCAGCAATTTTCAGCCCTTTCCTCTTCACAAGCAGAAAAAACGAATTTGACTCCTGCCCCCCTCCCTGAGGTAGGGTCTCACTCTAGCCCAGGCTGACCTGGAATTCACTCTGTATAGTCAGGGTGGTCTCGAACTCATGGCGATCCTCCTACCTCTGCCTCTGGAGTGCTGGGATCGAAGGCGTGTGCCACCACACTTGGCTCGAATTTGACTCCTTTTTTTTTTTTTTTTAAGACAGGTGTGGTGGCACACACCTTTTTTTCTTTTTTTAAGAAAAAATTATATTTTATGTATTTATTTGAGAGAGAGAAAGAGGGAGGGAGGCAGGGAGAGAGAGAGAAAGGGCACAGCAGGGCCTCCAGCCACTACAAACGAACTCCAGATGCACGTGCCCCCTTGTGCATCTGGCTTACATGGGTCTTGGAGAGTCGAACTAGGATCCTTTGGCTCTGCAGGCAAAGGCCTTAACTGCTAAGCCATCTCTCCAGCCCTCGAATTTGACTCAAAACTGGAGTCTTCAGTGTTGGTCAGTGTGAGCCCGCCGCTGCTGCTGGACCAGCATTCTATGGGTACATCTAGAAGCACACGGTGGTGCCTGACTAGTCTTGTAAAAAGGCTAACTTTTGAGTTAGATACGTTATCAAGACAGTGAAGACCTATTCTCCTATTAAAAAGAAAAGATGTGATATTAGGTTAGCTATGATGACAGCTACATTTCTATTGTCATCTTGACCAGATTAGGAATAAAGTAAGGTATGTAACTCCTGGGCAGATCTGTGAGGGCTTTTCCAAAAGAAGGATTTTCTCTTTCTACTCGTTGATGAATGTTGCTATCTTTTTTTTTTTTCTTTTTCTGAGTTTTTGAGGTAGGGTCTCACTCTAGCTCAGGCTGACCTAGAACTCACCATGTAGTCTCAGGGTGGCCTCGAACTCACGGTGCTACTCCTACCTCTGCCTCCCAGGTGCTGGCATTAAAGGCGTGTGCCACCACGCCTGGCAGACGTTGCTATCTTTTCTGGATGTTCGAGTCCACCTTCTGCAACCTTCCGATGTGGACTGAAGGGCAATGGATGTCCAGGAATCCTCCAGGCTTTTGGTGCCAGATTGGAATTTGCTGAGTTATGTGGTCTTGTGCCCTGAGCAGCTACCAGGGTCTCTGACTCTCCTGCCTACAGACAGCCATTGTTGGACTGCCCGACCCGCACTGTGCAAACTAATCTAGAAATCTTCTTTCTTACATATATGCATTCTGTCAGTTCTGCTCCTCTAGAGAACCTTGATGAATACGACTATCCCGCAGAAAACCCACTAAACGAAACTATTTATGTGAAGTTAAGAATAGTATTATAATAGTTAAGAATAGATGTCCTCAAACACATCTATCTCCTTTCTTTGTAAAATAGATCCAGTTCATGCGAAGCAACATCCCACTTTCACTTCTAGAAAGTACTTTCTCTCTCCTTCTTAAATAAGCATTTGTGGGTGTGGAAGGACGGTGGGGAAAACGGGCATGTGTGTTTCATGCATTCAGGGAACATATTTAATTTTGCCCAGGAGATTTCAAGTTCTCCACAAAATTAGCTTGTTTTGCTAAAAGGATAAACTTTAAGGTTCAGCCAGCTTAACACAGCCTCCCTTGAGATGTGGAAGTGAAATTACAGTACCACGTTGGTCTGTCCTGCCCAGCAGAAGGCAAAGCTTTAGGTGCAGGGGCTGAGAGGAAAGTGACTTTGGGCAGCGCAGAGAGTGTGCAGTCCAGGCCAGTGTTCTGTCAGGACTTCAGGGCCGACAGTAGTGCAACCCGTGTTTGGAGCCAACACGCGCTGTGAGAACACACACGCGAGTCCCGCTGATGTCGCGTGTGAGTGAGTGAGGACGCTGGTTGGACCTCTTGTCAGTAAACAGATGTGACCCAGAGACACATGGGGAGCTGCAGTTGTGGTTCAGTTGGAAGGTGACATCTTCCAAGAGTCACTTTCCTAATTCTAATCATGCAGTCATGTTGATGTGGCCAAACATGGGACTTAGGAGTTTTAACAAAATCAAGCCCTTCTCAGATGTAGTGAAATCTCCCATCAGAAGGGATTAAAGGCATTCAGTGAGCAATTTTAAATGCCCAAATAATTTTCAAAATGATTCCCTATGTGAACATGGGATTTCTGAGAATCTAAACCAATCCAAAATAAACCCAAATACTTTTGTTTAACCAAGCCACCTCCTCATTAGTCCAGAGCAATGATTCTTTGCTCTGCTAGAGGCAAGCATGGTATCTGTCTAATTTTTCTGACCTTCTACTTCTATCTCAAAGTGTTTCATGACATTCCAATTTTTTTCTTTTCTTTCTTTTTTTTTTTTTTTGGTTTTTCGAGGTAGAGTTTCGCTCTAGTCCAGGCTGACCTGGAATTAGTCTCAGGGTGGCCTCGAACTCCTGGTGATCCTCCTACCTCTGCCTCCCGAGTGCTGGGATTAAAGGCGTGCACCACCACGCCCGGCTTCCAATTTTTTAAGAAAGATTCATAAATTGTTTTCAGACCTCTTCAATCTAGGAATAATTAAAGATATATTGAGTATCTATAAACTGGGAAGAGAAATACAAAAATTTGTATTTTCCCTACAAAGCTTTATTTTAATCTAATTTTAAAATAAAACAGAAACAAGGCATTAAATGTGTCACTCCAGGCTTTGACACAAAGTCAACTTCCACAACTTCTGGAGGAACATTCCTATGCCATATTATTAATCTACCTGACAAATAAGCTCTAAGTCTACGCAGAGATCTAAGACGGGTAAGGAAGGGATGAATGGAGGGGGGCATAATGATGGACACACCTTCATTTCCACACAAGATTGTTCCAAGACAGCAAGTCCAATCTTCTAAATTAACTTTCACTCTGCACTTAACTAAATATGACCTTCTGGGTTGGAGAGATGGCTCAGCAGTTAAGGCATTTGCCTGCTAAGCCAAAGGACCCAGGTTCGATTCCCTAGTATCCACATAAAGCTGGATGCACAGGGTGGTACGTGTGTCAGAGTTCCTTTGCAGTGGCTAGAGGCCCTGGTATGCCCTTTCTCTCTCTCTTTCTCCTTTTTTCTCTCTTTCAAAGAAGTAACTAAGAACTTAAAAATAAATTTTATGGAAACTTCCTGTTTCTAGTAAGATTTCAGGCAAAAATAATGATCATTCCAAATGCCTCATGTATGATATATATATATATGTGTGTGTGTGTGTGTGTGTATAAATTAGTCTAAATAATTGGCCAGCACATATGGATGCTTATGTTGTTTCAAATACCCAGTAGCACATTAGGAGCAAAGCCCGTTACAGAGGATGATCAGGGGCGTGTGGAACGGGTTGTAGCTTACACACTGTCTCAACAACGCTGATGATGATAACAGTGACTGAATATAAACGTGAGGCACTTCTAGTTCATCTTCAGACTCTGACCTGATGGTGAGGCTGAGGCTGAGCAAGCTGACTTCCCTTCAGTGTCCTCGGTCACCATGGCCAGTACCAGTCTCGCTCCTGAGACCTGTGCTCTCTCGCTCTCTTGCTCCCTAGTCTTCCTGCTGTTTACCACAAACCATGAATGATAATGTTAAGACACAGCCAGTTTAAAAAAAATATTTTATATTTACTTATTTATTTGAGAGAGAGAATGGGACTGCCAGGGCCCCTAGCTGCTGCAAAGGAACTCCAGACACATGTGCCACTTTGTGCATCTGGCTTACATGGGTCCTGGGGAATTGAACCTGGGTCCTTCGACTTTACAGGCAAGCACCTTAACCACTAAGCCATCTTCTCCAGCCTGACAGCCAGGCTTTTTTATACACAACTGGGTCTAAAAGGTAATGAATCCAATATATCTAAAAAAAAGCAAGTAACAATCTCAGTGTATATGCCATTTCTGTGACGTGACGCTTATATGTGCTTTTCTGTAAACTCATATTAACTTTCTGAGTCCTACTTGGAACTGTAGGTGGTAAGGCTTGAGATCTGGGTCAATGTTGGACTCCTCGCAGCTTTCTTATGAAGTTCCTGACATAAAGTCAATGTGGGCACATGGAGGAAGTTTCTAAACTTTCCACACATCCAGGGTAGCACTACGAAAAGACATCTTACAGATAGAGCACCCATGTAATTTGTCACAATTCCACAATCAAGTTCCAAATTGTACTTTATTCCCCTGCTCTCAGTGTTTGTGTTAACTAGTCATCAATCTTTTCTATTTATTCATTCTGTAGTGGGGTGAAAAGAAAGAAGATACTGAGATCATTAAAAATAAAATAAGGAAAACAAAATAAATTATAGAGAGGATCAAAAATGCATGAAAGTTACCTAAGTTACAAAAATTTTTGTTGCTGTTTTTTGTTGTTGGAGGCAACTGAAAACCCACTCCAAATTGGCTTTCACATGAAAAGGAAATTACTGGCTCTCAGTTTCTTTCCATTTTTCAACTTCATTTCTCTGGGCAACTTCACACTCTGCAGGAACAGGCTAACTTCCGCAAATCTATTATCTTCCATCCTCTTTGCTTTAAATCCAAGCAAAAGGGCAAGTCTCTAGGCCAGAAATGTCAGCCAAAGTTTCATTTTGTGACAGCAGCTCTACATAAGTCACACTCCTATCCTTGTGGCCAAATGCGCCACGCTTCAATTTGCACAAATTTGTGTCACAAGCTCCGGAAAGGCCTCGCACATGGGCTGAGAGCACAGGAGTCAGTGCATTACAAGGAATTTGGAGTTAGTTACAGAAGATCAGGAAGAGACGCTGAGGTCCACTTCGTTACCCACGCTTTCAAGCCAAGGATGGAGCCTTCCCTCCCAGCTCAGCTCCTTCTGAGTATCAGGTACTGGAGAGCTCCACATCTAATTTCCAAATATCCCTACTCCTTTGGAGTGAATTTGACAAGCTTGTGATGCTACATCCTAAGCATTATAAACCAACGTCTAGAATGTTCTCAGAAGAATAAATGCAAATAGCCAATAAATATGGGAAATCAGGGAAATGCAAATCAAAATCATGTGAAGAGTCTGGGCATGGTGGTGCACACCTTGCATCCCAGCACTCGGGAGGCAGAGGTAGGAGGATTGCTGTGAGTTCGAGGCCACCCTGAGACTACATAGTGAATTCCAGGTCAGCCTGGGCTACAGCGAGACCCTGCCTTGAAAAACCAAATAAATAAACAAACAAACATATTAAGATTCCATTTCACCTCAATCAAACAAGTGCCTTTAACCACTAAGCCACCTCTCCAGCCCTCGCCTCAGTCAGAATGCCTGTCACCCAGAGAACAAAGGACAATAATACTGGCGGAGACGGGAGGAAAGAGGAACCCTCATTCACTGCTGATGGGAATGCAAGTTGTGGAAATTGGTACGAGGATTCCCAGAAAGAATTAAAATACAACCACCTAGGACCCTGCTGTTCCACCCCTGGGTGTGATGCTAAGTCATACCATATCGATAATTTCCTCATCTGTGTTGACTACTGCACTACTCACAATAGCTAAGAAAGGGAACCAGGTGGGCTGGAAAGATGGCTTAGCGGTTAAGCGCTTGCCTGTGAAGCCTAAGGACCCCGGTTCAAGGCTCGATTCCCCAGGACCCACGTTAGCCAGATGCACAAGGGGGCACATGCATCTGGAGTTCATTTGCAGTGGCTGGAGGCCCTGGCATGCCCATTCTCTCTCTCTCTCTCTCTCTCTCCCTCTTTCTCTGTCTGTCGCTCTCAAATAAATAAATAAAAATAAAAAAAAAAAAGAAAGGGAACCAGGTGTCTATAAACAGATAAAGAATACACACACACACACACACACACACACACACACACACACACACACGGGCTGGAGAGATGGCTTAGCAGTTAAGTGCTTGCCTATGAAGCCTAAGGACCCCAGTTCGAGGCTCGATTCCCTAGGACCCACGTTAGCCAGATGCACAAGGGGGTGCATGCGTCTGGAGTTCGTTTGCAGTGGCTGGAGGCCCTGGCACGCCCATTCTCTCTCTCTCTCTGCCTCTTTCTCTCTCTGTCACTCTCAAATAAATAAATAAAAATAAACAAAAAAATAAAAAAATCAATAAAAAAGTACACACACACACACACACACACACAGTTTTACACAGCCAAAAGAGAATGAAATTGTGTCATTTGCACGAAAATGGATATAGACCATCATGCTAAGTGAAATAAGTCAGAATTAAAGGGACAAATACTAGTGCTTTCTTTCATGTGGAACATATATAGGTGTATGTTTGTGTGTATATATATGTGTGTGTGTGTGTGTGTGTGTAATATCAAAGTTATGAAAGCAGAAAGTGAGCTACGGGGAGGATTACATGTTATTACATATATACATATATATATATGTAATATAAATTTATGAAAGCAGAAAGAGATCTATGGGGAGGATTACATGTTATTACATATATACATATATATATATGTAATATAAATTTATGAAAGCAGAAAGAGAGCTATGGGGAGGATTACATGTTATTACATATATACATATATATATATGTAATATAAATTTATGAAAGTAGAAAGAGAGCTATGGGGGGGATTACATGTTATTACATATATACATATATATATATGTAATATAAATTTATGAAAGTAGAAAGAGAGCTATGGGGAGGATTACATGTTATTACATATATACATATATATATATGTAATATAAATTTATGAAAGTAGAAAGAGAGCTATGGGGAGGATTACATATTATTACATATATACATATATATATGTAATATAAATTTACGAAAGTAGAAAGAGAGCTATGGGGAGGATTACATATTATTACATATATACATATATATATATGTAATATCAATTTATGAAAGCAGAAAGAGAGCTATGGGGAGGATTACATGTTATTACATATATACATATATATATATATATGTAATATAAATTTATGAAAGTAGAAAGAGAGCTATGGGGAGGATTACATGTTATTACATACATACACATATATATATGTAATATAAATTTATGAAAGTAGAAAGAGAGCTATGGGGAGGAAAGCGTCTGAACAGAGGGAGACAAAGGGCTGGCGGGGGAGAATAAATACCCTGTCTTCTCTCTGAGATATTTGACAGGACACCAGCGGAGGAACTTGCTGGAGAGAAGAAGGGATCCGGTGGGAACAGCAAAGGGAGGCGATGAGAGATGATTATGGCACACATGATGAAAACATGACAAAGAAACCCGGCCTCGAACTCATGGCAATCCTCCTACCTCTGCCTCCCGAGTGCTGGGATTAAAGGCATGCACCACCACTCCCAGCCAAAAAAATATATTTTTTAAAAAATAGACTACTGCTTATATCCCACACAGCCTCCTTTTCCCAAGGTGCATCTTATCAGGAACATATATATGTTTACATGCGAATATATAAAAGTATGTTTACATTGAAGCTATGAAGGTTTTGAAAGGCGCTGGCGCAGAAATCACACATGCAAAGGAGCAGGCTGGGGGCCCCCCGTCGCCTCTCTGTGGACTGACATTAACTCTCCTCTGTGCCGCAGGGCTCCTCTGCCAACATGACTTGCAATCTCAGTCGTTCAGATGCACACGCGGGAGCAAACCTGGAAGGGGCGGAGATCGTGGGCGAGTGGGAGTCGGGAGCCGAGGGAGAGAGCGTTGCCTTCTCCGTCTCCGCAGCTGGAAACCCCGAGGCGCGGGCCGCTTGCTTCCTCGGAGGCTCTTCAGGAAAATGGCACCGTGGCCGTCCACAGCTTGATCCTCGCTCCTGAACTGGCTGTTCTTGAGTTCCTTTAAACTTTTTTCAAACCTCTGCTTTGGTTCTTTGGAATCAATTGTTCAAATATACCACCTAGCCTCACTTACCTTGTCTTTTCTGGGACAGAGTCAGTTTGAGAAAGACTCAAAGTTCTTTGCAGACAAGCTAATGTCTCCAGAACACCGTGGGCACTCGGCATATATTTAGAGACATAATCTGATTAAAAGGGAAGTGGAACAGTAAAACAGAGAGACAGAAAGACAGAGAGAGAGAGATAGAGAGAATGGGTGTACCAGAGCCTCCAGCCACTGCAAATGAACTCCAGATGCATGCGCCATCTTGTGCATCTGGCTTATATGCGTCCTCGGGATCGAACCTGGGTCCTTAGACTCCACAGGCAAGCACCTTAACTGCTAAGCCATCTCTCCAGCCCCCAAGTGTGTTATGTTGACGGAAAAATAGACTGTCTGGCACAGTTTAGAGGAGACAGCTGACTTGCAAAGTGCTAATGTGGGAAGTTAGGCCCAGTAGCCAAAGAGAAGTCCATCCCAGCCAGACACTGCAAGCTGGAGTGCGTCACATCCTTAACATTTCATATGCCTTTAGCCATTGCTCATTCTAGAAATATAATTATTCATTATTCCATTAACAGCAATTTTCTAAGTGAATAGCTCTTTTTTTTTTTTAACTTTTTCAGTACAATAAATATTTGATGTCAAATTCTACCATTTGCCCTCTTAACTCGGGATCCTTGAATTATGAAAAATATTTGTCTCTTTGTCAAAATAGATGTAAGGCCTGATGAGTCTGCATAGAATTGAGCAATATCGCCAAGCTTGCAGCCTCGCGCTTCGACTCTTAAATTGCTCCTAAGTGCTGCTTGACCCCTGCAATTATGATTCTTCCCATATGCTGATGGGCGAAGGAGAATGAGTAACACTTACAGGGGAGAAGGCGAAATCAATACGTGACTACTCTAAATCATGCACGAAGCCCGTCGCCATGCCTGACAAATGAATGGCAAAGAAGTCCTCTCCGAAATGTACCGCTGGGTCCTCAACACAATCATCTTAATGGCTTAGGCTGCATTAGCAAAATAAACAACAAATATTTCCTGCATTAACACAAAGCTATTCATCTCTGTGAGCTTTTTTTTTTTTTTTTTAATTTTTATAGTGACAGCCTTGTTTGGAAGACCAAAGCTGTCTAACCCTGGCTTCAAAACAGAAAGGAAGAACAGCAGGTATAAATTCTGACTATTGAGGTAAAAGCAAAACCAATGATATAGGAAGGGTGAGAATTAGCATGAACCAAGACCTGTTTTCATATTGCACTAGGCTATAGTATGCCCCCCTGCCAAAAATGTTAGGTCCTAATCCTTGGAATCTTTGAATGTTACCTTATATGGAAAGGAATGTTGCAGTTGGGTCTTGAGACCAGATTATCTTTGATCATCCAGGTGGCCTCTCTCAACATCAACAAGTGACTTCCTCAGAGAGGCAGAGAGGGCTTACACAAGAAGATGAAAAGAACATGTGGCCTTGGATACAGAGATTGCAGTGGTATGGCCAAATACCAAAGAATACCTGTGATAGCCAAGTGCTGGACCAGACAAGGAAGGAACATGCCTGGTATTTCCTTTCAGAACCTCCTTGCAGAGTGTGGCCCTAGAGACACCCTGACTTCAATCCAGGGACACTGATTTCAGACCTCTGATCCCAGCAGCTGTAAGAGAAGAAATTCTTGTTCTGTGTGTGAAACCACCAGATTTATAGCCATGTTTTACAGTAGCCACACGCAGCTAACAGGCACGCACTGCCACGTTTAACCCGCACGAGAGGTTTCTGGAGGTAACTGTTACCCTTATTTTGCAGAAAGGGAACTAAATGTTGCCATAAGAACCCCAAATCATGTGGAAAATAAATGGTGCAAAAGGCATCTTCTCAGCTAAATTCCCATGCCTGAGCTCTAAAACAGTATCTTGGGCCGAAGATCACAGACCCATCTCCCCAACTTTCGCCATCTCCCTGTTCCCACATTCAGCCACACAGCCTCCTCTTCCTGATCTCAAGGTCTCCTTCTTTCTGCCCCCAAACCCCTACTTATCTGAGAGAGACAGAGAGAGAGAAAGAGAGAGAGAAAAATGGACCCACCAGGGCCTTCTGAGGCTGCAAACACAACACCGGATGCTTGTACCAATTTGTGCATTTGGCTTTAGGCGGATACTGAGGAATTAGACCTGGGTCATTGCACTGGGCTTTGCAAACAAGTGTTTTAACTACTGAGCCATCTCCCCGGCCCTCCAGATGCCTCCTATGTTGCTCTGGTCCTTTTGTTTGTCTTTCTCCTGGTTGGAACCCTTGTTCTTTTGCAGTCTTCAGAGGTTTTGTTTGTTTGTTTGTTGACATTGTCAAACATGTATGTAATGCATTTTTACCATAACCATCCCTGTTACTCTCTCTTATGGTCCCCATTCCAGTCAAACCCTTTTCTTTCCAACAGCTCCTCTCTCTCTCTCTCTTTCTCTCCCCCCACTCTCTCTCCCATTGAGTCTAATTAGGGGTGCTTGCATGAGCAGGGTGGAAGGGTTATTTACTGGAGCACGCAGCAGGGACCACGCCACTGAGACACGTGACTGTCCTCAGCAGCTCCGCTATCACTGTCATCGGTCCCTTCTGGGAGAAGTGATGTCTCAGGATCCCTCCCACCCGTGATGGAATGTTGATGGGCTCAGTTTTGAGCGAGAAACCACACCTGCTATGAGTTCATGAGTGTGACACCACGACATGTCCAGAAGACAGCCTCCCAGAGCACTCTGCCCCGTCCCCTGGAGCTTACAGTTTTTATGTCCCCCTCTCCTGCGATGTCCCCTGAGTCTTAAGGAGAGGTCAAAGATGCCCCACTTTGGCCTAGCACAGAACTGTCACGTATTTCCAGCACTTTAACCAGACATGTGTCTCTGCCTTAACTTCCACCCACTGCAGAAAGAAACTCCTTTTGTTGAAGAGGAGGGTAGCGCTGATCTACAAGTATAAAAATCAAGTTTGATCGCCAGGTATGATGGCGCACACCTTTAACCCTAGCACCTGGGAGGTAGAGACTACACGGTGAATTCAAGGTCAGCCCGGGCTAGAGCGAGACCCTACCTCGAAAAACCAAAAATAAATAAATAAATAAACATACATAAATACAGATTTATGAGCTAGAGGAGGCCCTACTTTGCAAAACCAAAATAAAATAGAAGAGTTAGAAGGCAGTTTGACAACCTGTCCATTGAACATAACAACAGTAGTAATTTCCTTCCTACCTAGGGTCTATGACCTCCCCAGCACAAGCTTTTGAGTAGGTATTCAGTACTGAGCATGAATTCCTTCCCACGCAACAAGCCTCAAGTACAACCGGAAGGCAGTTGGTCATGCATGCCGCTACTCCACTGCCGGGCACATCCTGTCTGGCTGGTTCATTGTGTAGTGCTTAGGATCCACTACTGGGTAAGAATTTGAGATTTTTCTCCATCAATGACTTGCATAGCTCTCTTCTGAACCACGAAAGCTAGCCAGCTATCCTCTGTGCTTAAAAGACTCGTTGGATGGAAGAATTACAGCATAGTAGCTCATCGGTGGACTCAGGACTAGGTCTGATGGTTATAAGAATGATAATCTTGGGAGTTTCATGTTTGAGCAAAGTGAGATGCAAAATGTGGCCCCGTGGCTTTCCACTTCTGTTCACTGCCTCAGTTTCCTCTCAGGTAAGTAAAAACAATGGCACACACTTTCTAGAGTTACGTTGGACTGTTAAATGATTTAAATGATAAAGGGACCTAAAATAATGCTTACCACAGAAGCAACTTAATGTTTGTACTCTATTTTTCATTATTATCCTATGACATTCTTTTGTCTATAGGAAAGTAAAAAAGGAAACTATCAAAGAGGCTATAAAGCTATAATGAATTTTTACAATTAATTTTTAAGATATTGTAGCTTGGTTGAAAAAAAAAACACAGAACCAATGTCAAGCAGAGAAATTTAACATTATAATGGCTGTTCAGCCATTATTAAACTGAACGGGTCAATCTGTAAACATTTATTCATTCTGGCCCAAAGCAGAAAAAAAAAAAAAATACCATGTCAGAAATGTCAAAATATATCACTGCCTAGAATTACACTTGAGTTTTCCAGTGGTATATTTTAATATTTGCCAAGTCAGAGGAAGTTTGAGTCTGTCTTAAAATGTTGTGTTAGTCTTTCAAGACTTTGATAGTTCTAGATTAGCTCTTGCCAGGGACTCAGTTGGCTGCTTTGTTTCCCTCCGATGAACAAACTGGAATAATTGGAACATGTGGGGTAGAGAGCACAAGCCTTCCGTTTGCATGTGTGACACCTGACATTGTTTTTAATCGGTGCACAAGTTTTTACAGAAGATACAATGGACTAAAAAAATATAACAAATGAACAAGTTTCAAGGGTTTTTCTGTTTAATCTTCATTTGTTTCTGTTCTCGCAAAACAAAGACAAGATGACTTTGCAAAGAACACGTGCTCCCGGGTACAAATATGTACAGACCAGGATCCAATGACTATTGCCTGAACTTCAGGGAACAAGCATCCCGTTGCAACTCATGGTCATTAGCAACTCGAAAGCAAGTGTTACCAGGATGCCTTCCGGCTTTACAAAGCTTCCTTTTGGCTATAGGTGTTGGTTCCACCACAGAGAACAGACCAGCTCATTTCTTCCCACGTACTACGCACAAGTCTCCATATCAGGATCTCAAGGAAGCTTTCGCATTTTATCCAGCGTGTGTGCATGTCCAAAATACGTCATGATTTCAGACTCTGATGCACATGGCCATGGTAGACCAGATGTGTGAACTGAATGGGACTGCCTAGTATCATGGAGGGGTGACTCTTGGGAGAAACACAGATGCATGGTAATGCCTGGGTCTGAGAAAATGCAGGAAGCTGAGGACTGAGGAAGGCAAATAGCGTGGGGAAGGAGAGATTGAGAGCACAGACTGCTGGAAATACTGAGCGGCAGGGGCTTGGGAGGCAGCGCTCCTGCAGACAGGAGGGCTTCTGACTTGGTTCTTAAGGGGAATAGTCAACACTTTGACTTTACATTTGTTTTTCTCACTGATACTTAGAGCAACTTTTGAAACGCTACACGTTGAACAAATTCGTTCCTCGGCCCCTTTTCACATGTTGCTCCGCAAGAGTGAGCAGAACAAATTTCATTATCCCCATTTTATGTGAGTTGGGAGCCCAAGCTCACAGGGGTGGAACTGTCCCATGGCTTCATAGGGGCCATGAGATAAAAGGCAGAACCAGAACTTTCTGAGATTTATGGCAGCGTTTCCTAGACGCTACACCCCAAACAGCTAGACCCCTTGTTTGTTGCTTGCAAACGTAGATTTGGATGTGTTTCCTGACAGGTGACACATGAAGCCATGAGAGTTGACACAGTTCCCTGGGGACTATCTGTATTAAAACCATCAGCTGGAGGATGAGTCTGGGAAGGAAAAGAAAGTCTACTTTGTAGAATTGAGTAGAAGCAGGAAGGTCCCAGAGGTAAAAGAAACTCAATTTCCAAGGATTGAAGGGCTGTGGACAATACACAAGATCATTTCTTCCTGAATCCTCTCCCATTCTTTTTTTTTTTTATGGTTTGTCGAGGTAGGGTCTCACTCTGGCCGAGGCTGACCTGGAATTCACTATGTAGTCACAGGGTGGCCTTGAACTCAAGGCGATCCTCCTACCTCTGCCTCCCGAGTGCTGGGATTAAAGGTGTGAGCCACCACACCTGGCCCTCTCCCATTCTTGATGGTAGCACCACCCAAAGGCAAGAATACATGAGAACCTGTCAGTTTGAATCACCAGGGGTCCTGCACCTCACGTGAGATCCTTCTGTGCGCATAGAGTAGATCCATATCCACCCCAACCTCTTACCCGCCACAGAGATCCAGCAAGAGGGGGCTTGAGGGTGTGTTAAGCTTGAGCTCACAGCGATAAAGCCATCCATGGATTTCACAGGATTCCACATGCGGCCTTTCATCGCCACAGACGGGTGCGTGATGGCGTCCTTGTACCCGTGTGTCACACCTGAGGTGCCACAACAACATAGTTAGCAGACAGATGCTTTGGCGAAGAGGAGGACTTCCATATGGGTATGAGTGGCAGAATGTCATGGTGAAAGCTAGTTCCTCGCCCTTCCATCATCTTTGTTTGCAGTTTGTATTTTAAGACATTGGTTTCTGATACACAGAGGTGAGAATTTTTTTCTTTTTCCCAAACAAAGATCTGGCTTGCAAAAAGCCAGGTTTCCTCTTGAAGTAGGCTAACAAGATATGATGGGAAAGTGAGCTGGGTTCAATAACGCTACACACCAAATGCAATGGGACGGGTGAAAACTGGTTTCCCTATCGATACGCTAGGTCCTCTGCTGCTTCAATATACATAAACATGTCCCTTAAAAATTTTTACTTGGCCGGATATGGTGGCACATGCCTTTATAATCCCACATGCCTTTACAATGCCTGGGGAGGCAGAGGTAGGAGGATCACTGTGAGTTCAGGGCCAGCCTGAGACTACAGAATGAAATCCAGGTTGGCCTGGGCTAGAGCGAGACTTTACCTCAAAAACAAACAAGCAAACAAATTTTCCTGGGACATGCATAATAAGGCCTACCAAATGTCTTAACTGCTCTCCTGAATTTCTCGGCTCCTCTGGTTAGGCAAGGCCATGCGGCTCATTCTGCCAATAATTTGTGGGCAAATGATGAGAGCACAGAACTACAGCCTCTTCCTCCTTCTCTCTCTTCCCCTCCCTTGTCAGTCATGAAGGTTATTCTAGAAAGTTCTGTGGTGCAATGATGCAGACCCTGTTGTTCGGAAGGCTCAGTTGTTCTGGTGGGAACCTTAGGAGGTTAACCTCGGTGGAAGGAAATGAGGTCATGTGGAGAGAGTCCTGAAGGAGATGTTGAGACCCTGGACCTTCCTCCCCTCGAAGAGGAAGCCTCCTCCATCTGCTCCCAACATTACAGACAGCGTGGCACCGTGGCCCAGATGCCATAGACTGAAAGCTCTGAGACTGAATTCATGCCCACAGCCTCCGCCTCAGCTATTCTACCCAGGCCGTCCAGACTGACTGTCACCTGCCATTGCATCTTGCAGAATCCGGATCCCATTCCTACTCCCTGCAGCCATACCTTAGTAATAATAGAGCATTCGTGGAAAACGCATGCAAAAAAAGACAAACTGGATGTCAGTGAAAAAGTCATCAATTAGCAAATAGAATCAGGAAGACCTTAAGAACTTTCGAAAGCACTGGATAGATGTCATTACTAGCATATGTTGAAAAGACATTACCTCCCCAAAACATCGTGTGTGCTTGTGATATGTGCAAAAGTCTATCATGCATAATAAGCCAGAACCAAAAGTAATTAAGAGCTGGAGATATGGCTTAGTGGTTAAGGCACTTGCTTGTGCAGCCTAAGGACCTAGGTTTGATTCCCTAGTACCCACATAAGCCAAAAGCACAGGGTGGCACATGTGTCTGGAGTTCATCTGCAGTAGCTGGAGGCCCTGGCATTCCCATTCTCTCTCTATCTGCCTCTTTTGCTCTCTGTCTGTCTGTCTCTCTCTCAAATAAATACATAAAAATAAACAATAAAAAAAAATAAAAGTAGCCGGGTGTGGTGGCGCACGCCTTTAATCCCAGCACTCGGGAGGCAGAGGTAGGAGGATCACTGTGAGTTTGCGGCCACCTTGAGACTCCATAGTGAATTCCAGGTCAGCCTGGACTAGAGTGAGACCCTACCTTGAAAGACCAAAATAAATAAAATAAATAAATAAATAAAAGTAATTTAGTATGATCTATAGCAGTAAGTAACAAGAATATGATTGGTGTACAATTATTCATTCTATTCATAGTAGCAATATTTTAACCTAAATCCTAACACAATCATCCCGGTTTTCATATGTAATTTCTCATTTGTGGAATAACCTTCTGAGCTTGTCAACTTCCTGAGAAGTGTGAGAGTTGAGGAATCACATGTAGAAAGGCCAGTCAGTGTTTTCTAGAGGTAATCACTTTGTAACCTTCACACTCTTTTTTTTAAAAATTTTGTTTATTTTTATTTATTGATGTGAGAGCATCAGGGAGAGAGAGACAGAATGGGCACGCCAGGGCTTCCAGCCACTGCAAATGAACTCCAGACGCGTGTGCCCCCTTGTGCATCTCGCTAACATGGGTCCTGGGGAATCGAGCCTCGAACCAGGGTCCTTAGGCTTCACAGACAAGCGCTTAACCACTAAGCCATCTCTCCAGCCCCTTCACACTCTTATTTCTAGAGTCTGCCAGTACAAGCTGGCGACCTGAGTCAAAAGCTGTCCTACCATGAATGAGTCGGAGGTGCCTGATATTTCTTGGCTTAATGTTGACGATGCGGTTCAAAGCCTTATGGGAATTGAAATGCTGAAATGGATTCGCCATTTGCTATCAAAACGAACAAACAACCCTTGCCCTCCATAGTGGGAGGGCGCAGAAGATCTTCCCTTTACTAACAGTCAGAAACAGGAGGACCCAGCACACTTGAAAAGTTCTGTCGTTGCTCTTGTCTGTTTCCCGGACCTTACGGTGGGAACCACAGTTGCCCAACTGGATAATTTAAACGCAGTGGGTCTAACTGGACCCTTGGAGGAGCAAGGGTCAAGTAGCATCACAGGTGAGTACACCTGCCCCGATGGACAACACAAGCAAAGTGATGTGTGTCGTACCCTGACTCATGGAGAGCTGCGGCACTGGCTGAGTGATCATGATTTTCCCAAGAGTGAAGTTTATAGGAAGTCTACAAAGTTCTGGCCCAATCTGTATAAGCAGGAAAAAAAAAAAGAACTCACAGCAAAGGGAGGAAAGGCATAGAATAACAGTAACAGAGAAAACATGGCCTCTAACGGACTTCCAGAACTGAACACTTATAGACCCTGAACCCTTCAAATAAAGCAGAGGCCAGGTTCCCTTGAGGAAAAACCGCTGCAATACTGAAAAATTTTCCAATTAATCTTTCTCCCAAATTCCTCCCCACCAAGGGACCTTTTACAAGATGTGATGGCTTATATTGTTAGCTTAGCAGTAAGATTTCTTGGAGCCAGTGGCATGGGGCATACAGAGATACTCCTTCTAAGGTGAAGGCTAAGCTTTTGGACTGGGCCTGTCCTACCACCAAGATAGAATCACAACACTTGGTGGGCCTGTTAGGGTTAGAGGCAGGATATTCCTCTCTTGGGTGTGTTACCCTGGCTCATAGAACAAGTGACTTGGAAAGCTGCTATTTTTAAAAAAATTTTTTTAATATATATTTTATTTGTTTATTTGGGAGAGAGAAAGAGAGATAGAGAGGGAGGGAGGGAGAGAATGGGTGTGCCAGGGCCTCTAGCCACTGCAGATGAACTCCAGAAGCGTGCGCCTCCTGTGCATCTGGCTTACGTGGGTCCTGGAGAGTCGAACCAGGATCCTTTGGCTTTGCAGGCAAACGCCTTAACCGCTGAGCCATCTCTCCAGCCCTTTCTTTAAAATTTTTTTAATTATTCATTTTATTTGAGAAAGAAAGAGGGAGATAGATAGATAGAGAGAGAGAGAGAGAGAGAGAGAGAGGAAAAGAGACTTTAGCAGCTGCAAATGAACTCCAGATACATATGCCACCATGTGCATCTGGCTTACTTGGGTCTTGGGGAATCACACCTGGGTCATTTGGCTTTGCAGGCAAGCACTTTAACCCCAAAGGCATCTCTCCAGCCCAGCTGCTAGTTCTGAGTGGGGACCAGAATAAGGGAAGGCTCTTCAGCTGGCTGAGGCTGCCATCTGTGAAGGCTACTCTGCCACTTGGGCCGTACAATCAATCCAACAGACCTCATGGTACCTGAGGGGTCAGTGGAAGATAAGAATGCTGACTGAAGCCTTTGACAGCCCCCTCCCCCCATCGGTGAATCACAACAGAAGCCCCTGAGGTTTTTGAGTAAGGCCCAGCCATTATCTGCATTCAACTATTCTCCCTTTGAGTAGGAACTGGATGCTTGGTGATGGACCACAAAGTTACTATGTGACCTGAGCTGCCCATCAGGACCCGGGTGTTAGCTGACCCACTGGGCCGTACAGTCTGCTGTGCCCAGCAGCAGTCTGTCATCAAATGAAGTGGCATGTATGCAATCAGGCCAGAGCAGATCCCGAAGACACAAGTAAGTTACACGAGGAAGTTGCCCAGATGTCTATGGCTCTTACTCCCGTGACATCTTCTGTCCCCAAGCATTCTTCTGTGTCCTTATAGGGTACATCCCATGGCCACCTCTGATGGCTGAAGCCACACACTGTGGGCCATTTTTGCCTCCAGCTTTCTGTAGGTGCTGTGGAAATGAAAGCTGGGCCTGCAGAACTTTAGCTGCAAAGCCACCTTCCCTGCCCTGGAATGGATTTATATATACATATATATAAACACACACACACACACACACACACACACACACACACACACAAGCAGAATGAGATGAGACAGGGAGAGAGAGATTCAGAATGGGCGCTACAGGGCCTCCAACCACTGCAAACAAACTCCAGGTGCATGCGCCACATAGTCCATCTGGCTTTACGTGGGTACTGGAGAATCAAACTAGGGTTGTTAGGTGTTGCAGGCAAGTGCCCTGACTGTTGAGCCATCTCTCTAGGCCCTGGAACGGCCTTTTACAGACACAGTTCCAGTGCTAACTGGATGGCAATATGCTGGAGGACGGGGACAGAATTCTCCAGAAGGCTGTCTAGACTCGGACTCAATCTATTATCTCTCCCATAGTCAGGTTGCATGAATACATCAATGAAGGTATGGAAATAGGTATGGAACCAGGCACGGCCATCTCTAGTGACTCACTAGCAAAAATTTTGCTTCCTGTTCCCATGGCCTTCAACCTAGCAGTCTTGGTTTCAGAGGGAGGAAGTGTTTTTACCAGAAAACACAAAAACCATTTCATTGAACTGGAGAAGCTAAGACCGGTCCCTGGTCAATTTGGGCTCCTGATGCCCTCAAGTCAACAAGCTATGAAAAAAAGGAGTTACAGAGTTGGAGCCAGAAGTGTTCAAGGTCTATGGGACATACTGGTTTGCAGTTGTAAGAGACTTTCACAGAAAGTGGGGCACAGACACCTCCAGGTTGTGCTCTGACTTCCACATGTGCACTGTGCCACACATGAACACCCCCACGCACACATACACACACACACACACACACACACACACACACACACACACACACAATCAGCAAATAAAGAGGCCATGATCATTCCATCTAGGCAGCTGCTTCAGGATTAAGGGGGCCGTGCTAAGACCAGGGAATCCCGTGAGCAGGGGGCTGCTGCAGTTCTTTGCCTAGGAAGTGAGTGCCTTGGCCAGGAGCCATGTTGTGTGGAATATTTTGATGGTGGAAATGGGATTCTGTAAGGCTATGGATGGTTACGTGGAGGTGGAGGTCTCCTAACAAAGTGCTTCAAAAGTTACAGCGATCTTAATGTGTTGTTTGAGATACTAATCATGGGTGGGCAATAATTTAAAAAAAAACAGAGGGGGTTGGAGAGATGACTTAGTGGTTAAGGTGTTTGTCTGTGAAGCCCAAGGGCCCAGGTTTGATTCCCCAGGACCCACGTAAGCCAGATGCACAAGGTGGCGCATGTGTCTGGAGTTCATTTGCAGTGCTTGGAAGCCCTGTCACATTCACTCGCTTTCTCTATCTGCCTCTCTCTCTCTCTCTCTCTCTCTCTCTCTCTCTCTCTCTCTCTCACAAATAAGTAAGTGAACGAAATAAAATAAACAGAGGGCAAGCAAAGCACCACAGATGTAATAGATGTTCAAAACTCATTTCTAAAGTATAGAAGTCAAGGAAAGCATTCTTCTCATGTATAGAAAGAGCAGCCTCAGAAATGTCACGAGATAGGACAAAATGTGCTTGATCTGCCTCACAACTACACAGTCTATGCGGACCACTGCAGCTGAAAATGACAATGGATAACTCAACGAATGGGCCACGTGCCCTGACATTGCCAAGTGATTCGCTGCTAGGACTGGCCTCTGAAGGCCTCCTCGGGCACGCCTGAGTCACTGGCCGTGTACTAGTTTGTTCTCTTCCTTTCAACCTTCCTGGAAGTGAAGCATTTTCTTAGTGATTCACTTGATGAGCTCATGATCATCAACAAGTCTTTTTTTTTAATTTTTATATTCTCTTCCCTCCAAGAACAGTGATCACATAGGACAGGAGCTCCTTTCTCCTAACTCGCCTGGGATTTCCCTGAATGTTAGGTAGGGGGAGGAATGAGCTATGGTGTAACAACATTCAATGGGGGGAATGTGACTCTCATTTAGCAAACCTAGCACAAAGAACATGTTTTTAAAATGCTGCCTTTTGAACGAAATAAACCAGAATAAATGAATGATTTTGACTTGTCATTTTCCCCTCTATTCTTAAACCACTCTAATAATCTTCCCCTTACACAATGTGCCCCCATCATAATTTAGCCCACTAGCCATCCTAAACCAAATAATTAACTAAAAAGTCATTTTCAAATGCCCTACCGCATGCAAACTTCCATTAGCTTTTTGATCCGAATTTAACATTGCCGCGCCTAACTCCGCATGTTAATATGTTTATTATGATGTAACAACTATACGAATTTCAACTACATGGATGAAATTACTCTTGTAGTGAACAAAACTGTTGTTAAGTGTACTTTGTCAATACTTAACGTGGTACAAACAGAAAGATGAATGCGTAGTCCAGATTGTTGCACTATTTTTTTAGAGAAGGAGAGAGAGAAAGAGAGAGAGAGAGAACTGGCAGGCCAGGGCCTCCGCCATTGCAATCAAACTTCAGACACTTGCGCCACCTAGTGGGCATGTGTGCCCCTGCACGTGCCTCAGCTTTGTACATCCCGCTTACGTTGGATCTGGAGAGTCAAACATGGGTCCTTAGGCTTTGTAGGCAAGCGTCTTAACCACTGAGCCACCTCTCTAGCCCCGTTTCACTATTTTTAAACTTTGAAACATTTTAACCAAGAGCAGGTTGTGGATCAAAGAAAATTCCTAAGTGATCAGGATTGTAATAGAGATACAGAGGAATTTGTTCGTTGAAAACCGATACACTGGGGCTAGAGAGATGGCTTAGCGGTTAAGGCGCTTGCCTGCAAAACCAAAGGACTTTGTTTGGTTCGATTCCCCAGAACCCACATAAGGCAGATGCACAAGGTGGTATATGCATCTGGAGTTCATTTGCAGCGGCTAGAAACCCTGGTGTTCCCATTCTTTCTCTCTCTCTTTCTTTCTCTCTCCCTCTTTCTCCCTCTCAAATACACAAATAAAAATAAGATAATAAAAAAACTGCTCAGAGAACTTTAAAAAATGATACATTGGGGGGATAGAGACTTTGTCATGTTGGAAGATGTCTTTTTCAGAAATATGAGAGACATATTAGAAATGAAAGCTCAATATCTACACTCACTACTGCCAAGGGAGGAAAAGGACTCATGGAAATCTTCTGTAAAAATGATAGAAAAGCATATGATCTGACTTAAACTTATATTGTAAGATTTTACTGTGCTTTGGGTTTTCAAATTTGATTATAAATCTATGAAAGCAGGCTATTTTAAATGACTACATGTATTTTTGAACCTATTGATATCAAAGTATGTTGGAAGTAAAACTTGAGAAAGCTTAATAATACTTCACACTGCAGCATAATTTTATTCACACATACACATTTAGTGTTTATAAAATGGGAAAAAGCTTTGTACGAAAGACTTGACATTCACAGACAGTATATATTTATGGAGACAATGACTGGGAGACACTTTTGAAATCAATTGCCTCTCTCAGTTTTTTTTTTTTTTTAAACCTATAGGTTACTATGAAAAGGTTCTGTGCCACACATTTCAAATGAAGCCGAGGAGAGCAATTATTAAATGTGGGGATCTCTAAGGGATTAAAAATATATGCACAGTGAAGATTATATAGATCAGACTTTTCAGGCTATTCTTTGAGTTTTTCCCATCTACAGTGAACGATACTAGAATATACTGTGCATGGCAATTCCAGTGAATGACAGAAAGGAGAAAGAGAAAGAGAAAGGAAGTCAGTTGCCCTCGTTCGGTGCTTCAGCGAGTCCGGGCAGACTGGAGAAAAGCTGCCACCTCTCAGAGGCCAACTCAGACGGGCAAAGCGTCTGCGACTGGAAACCCAAGCAGATGTCTCAGGATGGAGACACACCCTGGGAGACGCTTGCTTCCTGGGATCAAGGATGGTCCCAGAGAGGCTTTTATTGGCTTCCTGTTGTTTTCCTGCCCAGCCTTAATAAGGGTGTTGGTATTTAGGTGAGAGGATTCCTGGATGGGCTAATTATGATTTCAAAAGCGTTGACGTCTATGTTGTTGGTTGGCATTCCAATCTACACCGGCTCACACTTTCCACTTAGAGCGTGAAGGCGGTTGAGAACAAAGTGAGGTCCCCTCCACCCAAACACCTACTATGTGCATAAGCTACCTGCTGGTTCAAACCATAGTGCCTTTCTCCAGGAGTTCTGGTGGCCACTCTTAACGACTCACACTTGCCTCTTCAGTGGAAGAATTGCTGCCCCGTCTGTGGGGGCCAGATGTGCAATGACCTACAGCTGCTCTTGCCTTTAGGATCTATGTCACCTGCAGAAAGTCTCCTCACTCGAGGTCACACCTTTTCCTGGGGCAGCCGGTAGCTAGTGCCTCATTGATACAGGAGTATGAAGGCTGTCCATCTTGGCCCGAGAAGGAGCAACTTGGAAGGACCAAGTTCTAGCTCCAGAGCTCCAGTAGGGCAGGCCAGAGATGACCGTGACCTTGCATGACAGCTTCTCCCACGGAAACACTGTGGCTCCCTCGGTAAACAGTCTACATATTGAGCTCACTCAGAGTTTTCTCCCATGAGAACTAAGGGTGGGGCCCTGCTGGGTGTCCTTTGTCTCGCCAGAGTCAATGGTGTGAAACACGAATAGCTTGGGTTGAAGGCAGCACATCCATACAATTGTGAAAATTACCCATCAGGGTTTTTCAAAATTAAGTTTTATTTTACTTTTATTTATTTATTTGAGAGAAAGAAAGAGGCAGAGATAGACAGAGATAGATAGATAGAGAGAGAAAGAGAGAGAGAGATAAATGATAGAGAAAGATAGAGAGAGAGAGAGAAAGAGAGAGAGAGAGATGATAAAGAGAGTGGGCACTCCAGGGCCTCCAGCTGCTGCCAACAAACTCCAGATGCACGTGCCACTTGTGCATCTGGTTTACGTGGGTCCTGGGGACTTGAACCTGGGTCCTTTGGCTTTGCAGGCGAACACCTTAGCCACTGTGCCATCCCACCAGCCCTCTCCAACAGTCTTAAAGTCATTTTAAAGCCCCTCAAGCTCTCAACATGTCTGCTTGCACTTCTGTATGTGACAGAGTCCCAGCGGTGACTGATACGCTTACAGCGGGAGAGGACATGGGGACGTCTTCCCAGTTACCATGACAACAGAAGTCATAAGTGTTTCGTATAAGACAGAAAGGGAGGAATTTCCCAGGTCTGCCCGGAAGGCTGTCCTGGACACTTTTTAGGACCATCTTGTCCAAGTCAGGCCACCCTGACTGAGGAAAACAAGGTATTAATTATCCTAAAGCAACTGTCCTATGAACTTAAGAACATTAGGTGACAGATAAAAGTTTGCATACATAGTCGGGTGTGGTGGCACACGCCTTTAATCCCAGCACTCGGGAGGCAGAGGTAGGAGGATCACCGTGAGTTCGAGGCCACCCTGAGACTCCATAGTGAATTCCAGGTCAGCCTGGGCTAGAGTGAGACCCTACCTCGAAAAACAAAACAAAAAAAAAGTTTGCATACATAGAAGAGGAAGAGAAAGACAGGGTGAAAGGAAAGGAAAGAGGAATAAAGAAAGGAAGCAAGGAAGATGTGAGAGAAGCTAAATGAAAAGAAAGGAAGAAAATGAAATATAACAAAAAACAACAATGACATGGGCTGAAGAGATAGATGGCTTAGCGGTTAAGGTGCTTACCTGTGAAGCCTAAGGACTCATGTTCAAATCCCCAGGTCCCGTGTAGCCAGACTCACAGCGACACAAGCATGCAACGTCGCACATGTGCACAAGGGGGCGCATGCGTCTGGGGTTCGTTTGTAACTGCTGAAGGCCCTGGCACGCCCATTCTCTCATCCCCGCACCTCTTTCTCTCTCTCAAAATAAATAATAATAATAAAAAAAAGAGTTGACACATGAAAAACTTTAAAGCATTCATAAACAATGCCTAAAGCATCCGAGAATCAAGCACAGCTGAAAATTTGATTCAAGAGAGAATGCCAGGGACTGAGGCAGAGAGTATCCCCACCACCAAAAGGAGCAGGCTTGTGTCACCTCTAGTGAGCTATTTTCTGGTACAAAAATAAAGTATTGATAGGTCTGGCAGTCTTCAAGAGAAGTCATAAATTCAAAATTTTTTTGTAGTTTTTTTTTTCTTTTTGGCTTACAAAATATTATATCTAAACCAAAAGCCTTTACAGGCCAGATGTTGCCCTGGGGCTGGTAGCTTGTAAATCCCTTCAAAAGCCTGACTATAAAAATAATGCTGAACTCTTTGTCACATATTTCTTAAATTATTGTACAAATCAATTTTTGTGACTATCATCATATTTTTTTTAAGTCCCAAGAACTTTACTATTAATGGAAATCCTTAAAGATTCGCCTACTTTGTAAGCTTTGAAGACAAAAATGAAATGGAAATACCAATATGAAAAGAACAAATTACATTAGAAATGTGGTTAAAAAAAATAACACAAAATATGCATAGGTCTCCACCACAGGGGTATTATGAGGTGAGAGCCAGAGAAAGGGAACATTCAACCAACTAGAGTTTACCTTATGTGGCAAATTTCTCTCATTCTCAAGTTCTCAACTTATAACCAGAATTCACTGATAAGAATTTATTAATTGTAAGCTAAAAGCAATTACTCAATGACTGTAGGTAGCATGACGTATTTTAAAATTGAGATATATTTCACATAACTATAGAATTCATTTCTAAAAGTATAGCATCCAGTGGTCTTCAGTATAGTCACAGATTTGTACAGCCAACGTTACTGTCTAATTCCAGACCATTTGTTTTGTTTGTTTTTTCAAGGTAGGGCTCTAGCCCAGGCTGACCTTGAATTCATAATGTAGTCCCAGGCTGGTCTTGAACTCACAGTGATCCTCCTACCTATGCCTCCTGAGTGCTGGGGTTAAAGGCATGTGCCACCATGCCTGGCTCAGAATATTTTTTAAAAATATTTATTTATTTATTTGAGAGAGAAAGAGGGGGAGGGGAGAAAGAGAATGGGCACACCAGGGTCTCCTGCCACTGTAAATGAACTCCAGACGCATGTACCACCTTGTGCATCTGGCTTATGTGGGTCCTGGGGAATTGAACCAAGGTCCTTTGGCTTTGCAAGCAAATTCCTTAACCACTAAACCATCTCTCCAGCCCTCAGAATATTTTTATTTTATTATCACCTCTCATCAATCATGCCTTTAAGTCATTACTCACATTTTCCCTTCCCTATATAGTTAGGAACAAATAATTTTCTGTCTATATGTTTGCCTGTTCTGAATTTTTTCTTTATTTATCTTATTTATTTGAGAAAGAGAGACAGACAGAAGGACAGACAGATGGGGTGAGCATACCAGGGCCTCCAGCCACTGCAACCAAACTCCAGACACATGCACCACCTTGTGGATTTGGTTTATAGGGGTCCTAAGGAATTGAACCTGGATCCTTCGGCTTTGCAGGCAAGCGCCTTAACTGCTAAGCCAGCCCCTGTTTTTTTTTTTCATAAATAGAATCATACCATATTGGTCATATTGTATCTTTTAAATTTTTCAAGGCTCATCTATGTTATGGCATTAATTTGTACTTTATTACCTTAAAAAAAAACTCCTTCATTTCTTTCTTCCTTTCTTTACTTATTTGAGAGAAAGAAACAGATAGAGAAAGAGAGAGAATGGGTGTACCAGTCACTCCAAATGAACTCCAGACACATGTGCTGCCTTGTGCATCTGGCTTTGCATGGGTTCTGGGGAATCGAACCTGAGTCCTTTGGCTTTGCAAGCAGGTGACTTACCTGTTAAACCACTTCTCCAGACCTGCTTTACTACCTCTTGGATGAAAGGTATTTTGATATATCTGGACATGCCTCGTTTTATTCATGGACTCAACAGTTGATAGAGATTTGGAAAGTCTCCGAGCATGGCACTTATGAATCTTCTATGAACGTCTGTGTATATGTTTTTTTTTGTGTGCATGTATGCGTTAGTTTCCCTTTTGTTAGGCACCTTGGGGTACAGGTTCTGGGTCACATGGTAACTCTATGTTCAACATTTTGAGAAACTGCCCAGCTGTTTTCTACATTGGCAGCGACACTTAGAGCATTTTACAACCCCAATAGTATGTGTGGGTTCTGATTTCTCCACATCCTCCCCAGCACTTGTCATTGACTCCTTTATTGCAACAAGCCTGATGGGTGTTAGTGATGCCTTCCTGTGGCTTTGCTTTAAGTTCCCTAATGACTAATAATGTAGGGGGATTTTTTTTTTAATGTGCCTAGTGATGATTTTTTACATCATCTTTGGAAAAGTGTTTATTCAAATATTTTTCCAGTGTTTGATTAAGCTGTCATTTTTTATTGTTGAGCAATATATCGTTTGAAAGCACTGTCCCCTGAAGAGACACACCAGGATTCCTCTGGGACCACAACAGCTTGTCAGAGAGCTGGCCACCGAGAATATGATAAGTCTATTTCCTTCATGAGTCAAAAGGCCTTGGGGCCGGGGGGCTGGGCAGATGGCTTAGCAGTTAAGGCACTTGTCTGCAAAGCCTAAGGACCCAGGTTCAATTCCCCAGGACCCACATGAGCCCATAAGGCAGATGCACAAGGTGGTGCATGTGTCTGGAGTTCATTTGCAGGGGCTAGAGGCCCTGGCATGTCCATTTTCTCTCTCTGCCTCTCTCTCTCTCAAATAAAGATAATATAATATAATATAATATAATATAATATAATATAATATTTTTAAAGGTCTAGGGTCAGAGCCTCCAAATCTGGCTGTTCCAATTGAGTGGATCCACATCAAAACAATGAGTTAGTGTTAAGAGTAGCAAAGACGATGAGGAGATGATGGCTCAGTGGTTAGAGGCTCTTGCTAGCAAAGCCTGATGACCCAGGGTTCCATTCACCAGCACCCACATAAAAGCCAGATGCACACAGTGGCACACGCATCTGGAATTCATTCATTTGTAGTGGCAGGAGGCCCTGGCATGCCCATTCTTTCTGCAGTCCCCCTCCAATAAATGAAAAAATATTTAAAAAACAAAGGGTAGCAAAGAAGTCTCTGAAAAATCCTATGTTAACAATAGAAGAGTCTAGGCATGTGATTCCAGTCAAACCTCATTTCTAAGAACTCATAGATGAATGCTAATTTCAGTCCAACTGATCCCAGAAGCCCTTAGAAAACAGGTACTAATTAAGGGGAGTATAATTTGGGGAAAAAAATAGCTTTGGTATGATTAGAAATAACCCTAAGGTGACGATGCAGTTTCTTTACTTAAAACTATAACATCTTTAAAAAAATATTTTATTTGTTTATTTTTAAGAAACGGAGGATGAGAGAGAGAGAGAGAGAGAGGGAGGCAGATAGAGAGAGAATGGGCGTGCCAGGGCCTCCAGCCACTGCAAATAAACTCTAGACTCATGTGCCACCTTGTGCTTCTGGCTTACGTGGGTCCTGAGGAATTGAATCTGGGTTGTCAGGAATCTCAGGAAAGCGCCTTAACAGCTAAGCCATCTCTCCAGCCTCAAGTACGACATCTTTAAACAAGAAAGATGTGGTTTGAATAATTCAGGAGAAAACAGAAAGAGAGAAGGAAGCACCGTGTCCCCTTGCAGTGGTGACTGGCCCTGCTTGTCTGGAAGAACTTCTGGAGGGGCCGGTTTTCTTGGTGCTTCGGGTTCCAACCTCACCAGAGAAATGCCTCTGGGCAGGAAGTGGAGAAATATCCTGAACCATGACAGCCCAGGGCGGTGAGGACCAAGAGTCATCTCACAAGCTTAGTCACTCAGCGGGCATTCGGAAGCAGGAGAAGCTGAGCTTTCTGCTCAGAGTGGGGGAGGGGGGAGCCACGATGTGTCCATCCAGCTGTACCTGTGCTTGTAGATCAGACCCTGTAAGTTACAGACGCACAGGTGACAACTGCGCGTGTTTAGAAAAATCTGCCGCACTTTTTGATACATCAGCCTTTTCTGCTGATGTATCAAAGGAAATATTTTCTGTCTCCAATTACGACTAAAAACACTGAATTTGTATCTCTAAAATTCAAGATACTATATTCTATGCACAGGTCTCAACTGTTTTTATTTGCATTTTTTCTATATTTATTTATTAATTAATTTATTTATTTGAGAAAGAGGGAGAGGAGAGAGAGAGAGAAAGAGAGAGAGAATGGGCACTCCAGGGCCTCTAGCCACTGCAAAGAAACTCCAGATGTATGCGCCACCTTGTGCATCCGGTTTATATGCATACTGGGGAATGGAACCTTGATCCTCAGGCTTCTCAGGCAAGCACCTTAACCACTAAGCACTCTCTCCAGCATGCATTTTTTTAAAAAAAAAGAATCTTAAACTTATACTTTTATTTCTCTACTCTTGAGATCATTGCTATTAATTCTACCTAATTTCCTTTGTATAAGACAGTGGACCTAGCTAGTGAGATCGTTCTCAAACACTATGTGTTCCTGTGAAATAGAAATAGTACTTAAGCAACTGGATGTACTTATGCCTCCGACATCCTGGGAGACCGGAGTCATAGGTGCATGTATTCCATCTCATGACAACCTCTGTCATGAGAAAGTCCTATCCTAGTCACAGCACAGTGCAAGTCATGACCATCCTGTCTGGTATGATACACAAAGATGACTGGATCCTCTGTAATGAGAGTGCTGTGATGTGTCCACCACCTTTTATACTCACTGGTATGTCCAGTGGATAGACAAAGCAAATTAAAAAAAAAAATCAAGATGAAGGCTGGAGAGGTGGCTTAGCATTTAAGTCACTTGCCTGCAAAACCTAAGGACTCATGTACTACTCTCCAGGTCCCACGTAAGCCAGACGCACAGTCACAAGCACACAAGGTGGCACATGCGCACAAGGGGGTGCACGTGTCTGAATGCAGTGCCTGGAGAACCTGGGGCAGCAACTCTCACACACTCTCTCCCCCCACCCCCCCCCGCCACACACACATTAAAAAAAAAAAGTCCAATCTGTTGGGCTTACCTCAAAAAAAAAAAAAGAAAAGAAAAGAAAAAAAGCAAGATGAAATAGCGCCAATATGATCACTTGTGCTGATATTTGCTTTCCTAGAGAGGTGCTCCCTGAACTCATATATCTAAAATTACATATATATATAGCTTTGGAATGATTTTCTTCACAAGTTACTTATATGTGCTTATTTTATTTTATTTTTTTTTTTAGTCACTAGGTGGGGCCTCAATTGATTTCTAGCATTTCCTGAAGTTCACCTTCTTATCAAATTTAGACAGTCATTTGCTTCCAACAATGGCGGGCTCGTTGGGTACAACCTAAGTTGTATGTTCCAGGAGGAAACGGGCCTGAGCAATTTACGATTTAAGAGGGAGCTCCCGAGCTTCCAAGTTGGTGAGTTTAGGGATCTCCACACCCGTTTAAATCCAGTGGCTCTTCTCTAAAGGTTTGGTGAGGCCAATTGATCTTCAAAAATAGTCTCTGTGATAGAATGTTTCATGCTGCTATGGTTAAGTGTTCTCCAGTGGTCCATGGGTTAAAGACCTGGTCACCATCACGTGGCACTACTGAGAGGTGGTGGAAACCATTAGAGGTAGGGCCGAGTGGGAAGTTGTAGACCACTGGAATGCCCACCCTTACAGGGGATGGCAGGACCATAGTCTCTCCCTCTCTTTCTTTGGCCCATAGCCATAAAGCAAGGAGGCTTCCTCCACCGTACTCCCTCCATGATTTTTTGTGCTTCCCAAAGCAAAAGAGCCAGAAGGTCACAGGCTGAGACCCACCAGAATTGTGAGCCAAGTAAAGCCTTTCACCTTTACAAATTGATCTAACTCAGGTGTTTGTTGCAGTATCAGAAAGCCAAGAAATGCATACAGCTTTGCCGAAGTTTCATATTTGTTATTCCTGAGAACTCCTTGAATCTTTATGGTGTTTCTTTACCTACAGCTGGATGAATCTTGTTCATGGCGGTGACCATGATGCCAACAAGATCAAGGCTCTCAGTCAATGGACATTGATACGGATAGACGGGCATTGAAAGGAACTCAGTAGGGGCTGGAGAGATGGCTTAGTGGTTAAGGCGCTTTCCTGCAAAGCCTAAGGACCCAGGTTCAATTCTCCAGGTTCCACATATACCAGATACACATGGTAGCACATGCATCTGGAGTTCGTTTGCAGTGGCTGGAGGCCCTGGTGTGCCTATTCTCTCTTTCTCTCTTTCTGTCTCTAATAAGTAAATAAAAATTAAAATAGCCGGGTGTGGTGGCAAACGCCTTTAATCCTGGCACTTGGGAGGCAAAGGTAGGAAGATCACCGTGAGTTCGAGGCCACCCTGAGACTCCATAGTGAATTCCAGGTCAGCCTGGGCTAGAGTGAGACCCTACCTCAAAAAACCAAAAAAAAAAATAATAATAATAATAATTAAAATAAAAAAAGAACTCAGTAGATGGATGAATGAAATGAATGGGAATCAATCAAAGAACTCAATGGACTATAGAATGAGCTCATTGAAGATACAGTAAAATGCAAGAATGAATTCCAAGAGATGGTAAGAAAGTAAGGAAATGAAAGTGGAATTCAATAAAGAGATGGAGACACTGAAGAAAACCCAGTGGGAAACAAAACCAAAATAATTCCTGTCAAAGGCTCCCAAGAAACACATGATCATTTCAGTAGATGCAGAAGAGGCCGTAGACTAAAGCCCTTAATGGTTAAAAGACTGGAGAGACTAGGCATGGAGGGGTCATATTGCAATGTAATAACAGTAATATCTAACACACAAAAACCCCATGTTATACTAAATGGGGAAAAACCTGAAGCACTGTCACTAAGGTTGAGGGAAACAGGGATGTCCAGCCTCCCTTGTGCTATTGAACATGGTATTTGGAAGTCTAACTTGAGCAATAAGATGAGAGAAAGAAATAAAAGGGATACAAATTAGAAAGGAAGAGTCAAACTAGCCTTATTTACAAATGATATGATTCCATGCTTAAGCAACCCAAAAGACTCCACCGAAAACCTAGAAGTGATAAACTGTTTCAGCAAAGTGGTAGGGTATAAAATCAATGCAAAAATATCCTCAGCAAGAGGAATATGACTGGTGGTTTTACATACCTGATTTTAAGATATATTATAAATCCATAGTAATAAAAACAGTATGGAATTGGCAAAAAAAAAAGGACATATGGATCAATGGAATAGAATAGATATCCAGGTATAAGTTCTTATAACTACACGTACCTGATTTTTGACAAAGAACCTAAAATGCCCACTGAGGAAAAGAGAATTTTTTTGTTTATTTTTATTTATTTATTTGAGAGTGACAGATAGAGAGAGAGAAAGAAGCAGAGAGAGAGAGAGAGAGAGAGAGCGAATGGGCGCACCAGGGCCTCCAGCCACTGCAAATGAACTCCAGACACACAAGCCCCTTGTGCATCTGGCTAACGTGGGTCCTGGGGAATTGAGCCTTGAACCGGGTTCCTTAGGCTTCACAGGCAAGCGCTTAACCACTAAGCCATCTCTCCAGCCAGGAAAAGAGCATTTTTAACAAATGGGGTTGGAGAAACTGGATAATCACATGTATAAAAACCAATCTAGGTCCTCTCCTCTTGTCCTGCGCGCACACACACACACACACACACACACACACACACACAAATGTACTATGTAGATTAATAACCTGCAACTCTAAAATGGCTACAAGAAACAGTGAGGAGAACACTTGCCGATACAGAAAGGCTTTCTGAATGAGACACCAGTGATCCAGGGATTAGACAAACACTCCACCATTAGAATCTCATGATTCTAAAAAGCTACTGAATGGATAAGCAAGCCATTGAGCCAATAGACAACCTACAGGATGAGACAAAAATCTTTTCCAACCATACATCCGACAGAGGTCTAATGTCTAAAATATACACCAAGGGCTGGGGAAATGGCTTAGCGGTGAAGGTGTTTGCCTGCAAAGCCGAAGGACCTTGTTTTGATTCCCCAGGACCCAAGTAAGCCAGATGCACATGGTGGCACATGGGTCTGGAGGTTGTTAGCAATGGCTGGAGGCCCTGGCGTACCCATTCTCTATTTGCCTCTTCCTCTCTCTCTCTCAAATAAATAAATAAATAAAATATTTTAAAAAATAAAATATCCACCAAACTCAAAAAATAAACAACAAAAAAAGCAAGAATGCACTGAAAGAAACGGGGCAGGTAACTGACCAGAGATTTCTCAACGGAAGATACATAAATGGCCAATAAACATCTGATAAGATGTTCAGCATCTTTAGTCATCAGGGAAATCTGCATTAAAACTGCTTTGAGATTCCATTTCACTCCAGTAAGAAGGGCTATCAACAACAGCAGGATCAAATGCCAATAGATACTGTAAAGGGTATGGGGAAAGAGGAAGCCTCATACATTATTGCAAATAAATAACTAAATAAATATTAAACACACACACACACACCATAGGCTGTTGCTGGTAAATCCCAGTGCCAGAACTGGGTTACCACCCACAGTGAGCTGTTGATCATGGGGGCTTATGAGGTCCCCAGAACAACACGGGCCATTGCCAATACACTTGGTTACTCACCAAAGCCAAATGGTGATGAAGACACCACAGGCTGTGGCTGTGGGACTCTGGAAGGCGCTGTGGGATCTGCTGAGGGAGAATGTTCATCAACAGCGTGAACAAGCAGGGCATCCGGCAAGCTGCAAAGCCAGTGGGTCCAGGCAGGTTGCGCTGGTGCAATAGTGGCACACGGGCTACAGGGGTAAGCAACTGTTCTCTGATTGGATGCGAGGCCTGCTCAGTGGAAGGGAATTCACGCGCCGTGCTGAGAACCAAGTCAGGAGCCTGTGACGTGGAAGGTAATAGACTCTAGAGGAAAGCTTCAACTGTTCTTTGGCTAAAATGAGAGGTGGTACATATCAAAAGGTCTTCAAAGTGTGTGTGTGTGTGTGTGTGTGTGTGTGTGTGTGTGTGTGTGTTTGTGTGTTCCTTTGGATCCATGCTACTCTTCTGGGTAGAGAATCTACTTTCTATAGATGATGGTGACTAGCAAAGAGAACCAGGACCTGTCAGTATAGCAAGAAAAGAAAGCTGGGCTGGAGAGATGGCTTAGCGGTTAAGCGCTTGCCTGTGAAGCCTAAAGACCCCAGTTCGAGGCTCGATTCCCCAGGACCCATGTTAGCCAGATGCACAAGGGGGCGCACGCATCTGGAGTTCATTTGCAGTGGCTGGAGTCCCTGGCACGTCCATTCTCTCTCTGTCTCTCTCTCTCTGCCTCTTTCTCCCTCTGCCTGTCACTCTCAAATAAATAAATAAAAATAAACAAAAATTTTTTAAAAGTTTTTTTTTTAAATAAAAAAGAAAAGAAAAGAAAGCTGACCGCCTAGTGTCACATCTTTCCAAAGCCCAGGAAGCATTTTAGAGGAAGTGACCAGTTAAACATGAGCTCTGTTTTCACCGCTGGCCTGAGAACCTCCCCCAGGGAGCTGGACGGTGTGAGATGTGGAGGCGACTTAAAACCATCAAAGCAGAAAATCTGGGGCTGCTGAGAGCTCAGCGCTATAGGAGGCTTATAACACATCCCCCAAGGCTCATGGAACATCACAGGAAAGGGGGCAGGAAGAATATAAGAGCCACAGGGTGGGAAGGTATACTCTGAGACATTGTCCCTCCCCACAGAGACTGACTGGTGCCTTCAGGACCCCACAGTGAATACCGATAACTCCATTGAGGAGGGCCCTCGGGTGAACGGGCGTGGAGGAGGGAGCACATGAGACCATAACCCGAAGGGAATATGACCGATTTTTCAATATGTTCGTATAATGAAGCTCTTAACAAAAGAAAGTGCTTGGGATGCCTCTTAGCAGTACAGTGCTTGCCTAGCATGCCAGAGGCTCTGGTTCAATCCCCATCAGTGAAAACAAATTATACTATGGCTTGTCATATTGACTTTGATTTTTACTTTGTAAATTTTCTTTCAAAACTATTTATCTTGGCTAACCCCACAATGCACGACCCACGTTCCCCAATGAGGAGGTTCTGTGGAGGGGGGAGGACAGGGAGGAGGCTAATGATGGTACCAACTTGACTGTATACACTGAGTACAAAACTAGTAATAAATACACACACACACACACACACACACACACACGGGAAAAATTGAGCTGAGCACTACTGATACAATATTACTAAGAAATCCAAGCTCCTTCTGTCATGCCTAGATGGACTATATCCACTGAAACTGCCAAATAAAATAAAGCCTTCCTTCTTAAAAAAAAATATTTATCTACTTGTTTACTTGCAAGAAGAGAGAAAGAGGGTGAGAAGGGGTGCACCAGGGCCTCCTGCCACTGCAAATGAACTCTAGACGCATGTGCCACCCAGTGTATCAAACCCAAATCAGCAGGCTTTACAAGCAAGTACCTTACCCTCTGAGCTATCTCTCCAGCCCCTTCGTCCTTGTAGATGTTTTCACAGCCTACTCTGGTCTAAACTTTAGGGCAGACTCAAATCTGTGACCACGGAAGACTAAGAGGAAAACGTGATCCATTCCGAGCTTGCGTGCTCGTTCCTTGTGTACTTCTGTTTAGTCCTTTTCACTACTGAATTTTCGCCAGCTCCACAAGTCACAATTAAAGTGAACAGACAGTCTGATAGTCTTCAAAGTAAAAAAACGTGCTAATGCTCTAAAGAGCCCATGCCAAGTCGTTGAGGCTTCCAAGGCACCCTGAGTGTAGTTACCACTGTGAGAAACAGTCCCACCAATGGCTGCATTCTGTAGCAGGTCTCAGGTAGCAAAGTGCTCTGTTCACAGAAGAAGAGAACGAGGCAGCTTCTTCTAAACACTGTCGTACCTGCATGTGTCCCCTTACTCAGACAGACGAAGCACGTTCTGACGTCATGCATTCTCCACCTAAATAAATGGCCTTAATATTTTGGGTTGAGCAGTAAGGACACGGCAGCTGAAATCACAAGAGGTCAGTGTAATAGCCACCCAGGATGTGGGCAGTGCCTTCTTCCTCTCCTTCTCGTCTCCTTTGCCCCACTACCCTTTCCCATCCCTGGACTGTTCTTGAAAAATCTGTCTAAGGACAGAAAAAAAAAAAAATTAACAATACACTGTGTTCTAGGATTAGATTTCTTTCCAATTGGCTGACATCCGAACACCTCAAGCCACGGGCTGTTAAAGAATGTACCGACTGTGAAAGGTCAGTTCTGGCCAGTCCCGCAATGGGACTCATCCAACAGCAAGAGAAATACGGTCAAATGTCGTCTGGAAAATTGAGTAAGTACCTCTGGGTCTGTTCCTGTCTCATCCCTGTCTGAGGTCACTGTGCCACAGAAGGATCCGACTTCCCGGTGATGGGACAGCGCAAAGTCACAGTGTCTGGAAGGGTTCAAAACAGCAAACGTCTTTCTTCCAAAGGAGATGACGCCTGGACACTGACGAATGTGGCACCTCGCGGTTCTACCACGCGGCCCATGCGTACTCACGCTTTCCTGAATGGCGGGCTACATCGGTTGCTTTGCTATTGTTGGTGGTGGTGTGGGGGGAGAGTTACTTTTCTCCCTTTCATAGTTTCTAAAAGTATAAAGCCAGTGCATCATGGTTTCAATAAGAATGGCAGGCAATCTAAGATTAAAAAAAACTAAAAAAGAAAGAAAGAAACAGAGATTCAGGCTGGAGAGATGGCTTAGCAGTTAAGGCATTTGCCTGCAAAGCCTAACCACCTGGGTTCAGTTCCTAAGTACCCACATAAACCCAGATGCACAAAGTGGTACATGCTTCTGGGGTTCTTTTGTGGTGGCTGGTGTGCTCACATTCTCTCTCACTTCCCCCTCCCCCGTCTGCCTCTTTATCTTTGTCTTTTTTCAAATCAGTCAATCAAATATTTTAAAAATTGAGGCTCTCTTACCCAGTTTTAACTGACAATCTTACTCAAGTTTCTTGGTGTACTGCCCCTTGGGCCTCAACCATGCTTGCTTGATGGAGCACCACAAGAGTTGCTACCTGGGCTTTGTATGCTGTGACTTGCCTCAGGATCTTCTGGGGCTAGAACTGGAGTCCTGCACCAACCTGGTGTGCTGAAACCACGGCTGATGTGGACAATCAAACCCTCGCCATCGTGAGTTCCGGCTTCTACCTTGACTTCCAGACTCGCATGATGAGACTGGAATCTTCCCATAGAGGACACGTAGCTTCCATCAGTGCCGATCCGGAACTGGAAGTGAATCAGCAGATAAACCTCCTTCACTTTCATTTAACTGGCAGATAGTTTAGGGCGCAATGCTTGAGCAATGTGCTATGGGTGTGTCAGTCTGAGGAGGGGTGGTGTGTGTGTGTGTGTGTGTGTGTGTGTGTGTGTGCGTTTTAAGCTGCCAGCTCAGAAATGTACAATCTAGTTCCTATCCCTTAAGAACTGGTTCCAGGTACCGTCACAGATATAAAATTCTAAGGAGGGCTGGAGGGATGGCTTAGCGGTTAAGGCGATTGCCTGCGAAGCCAAAGGACCCAGGTTCTATTCCCCAGGACCCAGATGCACAAGGGGCGCATGGGTCTGGAGTTCTTTTGCAGTGGCTGCAAGCCCTGGTGTCCCCATTCTCTCTCTCTCTTTCTCTCTCTTCCTCTTTCTCTGTCAAATAAATAAATAAAAATATAATATTTAAAATTCTAAGGATACTCAAATGTCTTACGTGAAAATGGCATAGTATTTGAATATGACCAACCACACATCCTCACATATACTTGAAACATCTCTAGATCACTTATCGTAATTACCACATGATAAATGTTAAGTGAATGATTGTTAGATGTGTTCCTTAGGAAATAATGTCAAGGAAAAAAACAATATGTGTTTGGTACTGGCACATTTGTGTTCTAGAACTTTCCGAGTGGCTCTGTAGTGAAATCAGTCTATAGGTGCATTGTCTGCACAGGTAGCTCCTAGTCCCTTTCACGTCGCCTCTTCCCTTCCCTTTCCATTGTGGAACTGCATACATCTGAAAATAAAATGGAAGCTCTTGATCTTTGTCACTCCCCCTCATGTTTAAGAAACCCAGACTGAGACATGCTTCCCTAAGATAACAACTGTTTTTTAAATGTATTCATCATGAGACATTACATGTTGCTGAAATAATTAAATCTGAACATTTACAACTAAGTGAACATAACTTTAGACTGAGTAAAAACATCATCTCTGAATGCTCTCGACACAAACTGTCAGCATAATATTGGGAAACTTTGCTAAGTTTCTCAGCTTATTCTGGTTTGTGAAATTTTTGTAAATCTCTTTGAAAGATACTTAGATGACATGAATTATTTGCCTTAAAAAATGTTAAATTAGGTCATTCTCCTTTTTTTTTTCCCCCTGGGCAACATCCACATCTAGTAATAATTTATTTTTGTTTCTAACTTCTCCACTAGACTAAACCAAAATGGATCCTAACTGCCCCACAAATCTACTACACTACATAGGTTTTCTTAGATTAAGGCATTCTCTGATAATGGTAGGTAATTTTTTTTCTTATTCTTTCTTCATTATTTATTTATTTATTTGAGAGCAACAGACACAGAGAGAAAGGCAGAGAGAGAGAGAGAGAAAGAGAGAGAGAGAGAAAGGGAGAGAATGGGCACCCCAGGGCCTCCAGCCACTGCAAATGAACTCTAGATGTGTGCGCCCCCTGTGCATCTGGCTAACATGGGTCCTGGGGAATTGAGCCTTGAACCAGGGTCCTTAGGCTTCACAGGCAAGAGCTTAACCACTAAACCATCTCTCCAGCCCTGGTAGATAATTATTTGTATAGCTGTGTGAGTTTCAATGACTCCCAAGTATCATGATTTGAACTGCACAGCACACTGCAGTGGCTTAATCAAGCACTTCAGTTGCAAACAACAGGAATCTATGTCAAGAAGCAACAGAACAAGGAATTTTATTTATTTCATGTTTACTTATTTATTTATTTATTGTTGTTGTTGTTTTGAGGTAGGGTCTCACTGTAGCCCAGGCTGACCTGGAATTCTCAGGGTGGCCTCAAACTCACAGTGATCCTCCTACCTCTGTTTCCCGAGTGCTGGGATTTAATCCCAGCGTACGCCACCACACCCGGCTCAGGAAAAAAGGCATATTTTTTAAATTTTTTTTGTTTGTTTATTTATTTATTTGACAGCAACAGAAAGAAGGAGGCAGAGAGAGTGAGAGAGAGAGAATGGGCGTGCCAGAGCTTCCAGCCTCTGTAAACGAACTCCAGACGCGTGCGCCCCCTTGTGCATCTGGCTAACGTGGGTCCTGGGGAATTGAGCCTCGAACTGGAGTCCTTAGGCTTCACAGGCAAGCGCTTAACCGCTAAGCCATCTCTCCAGCCCAAAAAAGGCATTTTTGTTATCATCATCTCATGGAACCAAAGGAGAATATGGTCCGTCAGTCTGGATCTCAGGGCCAGGAGAAACAGAGTATAGCACTTTTCATCTTTTGATCTGATTTTTTTTTTTTCTGTGAATTTCCTTCTTTGGATACAACTTGGACATCAAACATCCCTAATTCATTTCTCCTCTAATCAAATGACCAGGCCAGTGGGAAGGCAATTACTCTGTCTCAACGCCCAAATGCCCAGGACAATGGAGAGCATATCAGCCCTGTCCCTTTGGTTTTTGGTCACCTGGGTGGAATGATGTACTACAAACACACCTTCCATAGCCCACCTGTGGACAAGGGACAAAAGGTCGAGAGCAATTGGGTTACAGTCAGTCAGGCAGGCAACTGCAAAACGTGTCCATTATATATGAAGGAAATGTAAGTGTTTCTGCTTTATAGATTGAAGCATTTACTCTCTGGAAGGTTGAACCGGGGTGAAGTAGAAAAATCAGTCTATGACTCAAATATTTTGACTATACATTTTATACTTTTTCAGTTCAACTGCACAGTTTCTCTGACAATGATGTCGATGCTATCATCATTAAAATTTTGTTAACTAGAGTGACATAATAATGTGAGTACCAGGACTGGAGAGATGGCTTAGAGGTTAAGGCACTTGCCTGCAAAGCCAAAGGACCCAGGTTTGATTCTCCAGGACCCGCGTAAGCCAGATGCACAAGGTGGCGCATGCATCTGGAGTTCGTTTGCAGTGGCTAGAAGCCTTGGTGTGCCCATTCTCTCCCTTCCCCCCCCTTCTCTCTCTGTCTGTAATAAATAAATAAAAAATAAATATTAAAAAAAATAATTTGAGTACCATAATTAACTTAAGATATTTAAAAGAGCCTTTGAGGAAACAGGCCTGGTTGGTAATTGGTTCTCCAAGGTTGGAGGGTAGAATGGAGGAGAAATATCCAGAGAAATTTGATGAAGGTAGACACAAAAGAAGGAAGCTGGCTGCACAATGAGATGTGGTTGATATTTAAACATATATACACATGATAGACAAATAATCAAATATTTACCATTTAATGAAATTTAATTCAAGAAAATACTGCCATCCATAGGTAACAGCAGTCTGTGTTTCCTCCAAACACAAAAGCCATGTTTTAGAAATTCAGAGATTCTACTTCATGTCTCCAATTTCCATTAAGCCTGCTTCCTTTGAGCACACAATGGTCACTTTTAAACTCTGGGCAAATCTTGATGCTATGCTTACCCTCATAGTTGACATAGACCATTGCAACCTGACTTCAAACAATCGGATGAAGGGCTCTCTACAAAAATACCCAGGCGTTTTCATTCTAATGCCAAACATCTGTGTATCTGGCAATATTCTGCTGATTATTTTAAATTTTGGGTTTTCAAATTTCAGAAAGTCTTATTAATTCAGTCTCTAAGGGAGTGCCTTAATTTTTTTTTAAATGGAATATTGTTTGAAACACGTGAGAAACAGCTTAAGACTTGGTAAACAGGATTTTGGCTGTCAGAGCTTTGCAATTCAGTCCAACCAATATTGGACTGAATTGTACCTCCGGGGTTTTAATATGCGTAGAGAATATATTAATACTTAAAAATTAACGTTTCCTTTACAGTCAGCATGTCATGTAAGTCTCACTTGTTCCTTTTGGATACAAACATGCACATATATGCAGCATGTTTGCATACATACTTACACATGCACACGTGAGTTGAGCCAACTCTTGGGTTGTCAGTGATGCGGGAATAAGACAGCCCTACATTCTTGAAAATTGATCCTTGTCTTAATCACGAAGCTGGGCTTCCATCAAACAGCGAGGAAAGAATATTAACAGGACCTTCTGTTCTTGCCTACGGGAGCTGAGTGGTGGGTCTATACGTACAGAGAGGGAAGGAAGGAGTGCTCCGAGTCAGAAGACTGAAACATCACAGGCAACGGGCTGGGCTGCGTTTTAGAGGCTCAGGCCCTAACAGCTATTCAAAGACTGCAATCCTCTGGGCAAAATTTAATGCCTTGACAGCGAAATGCCTCTTGGTGCTATTGCACATGCCTGAAGCTAGCATGTGAGTACGAGTGACGAAATCTAAAGGGCAGTACTATTTTGAGACTCCAAAAATTTACATTTATAAATTTTAAAAGTCTTTGTGTAAAAACAACCGGGGGGGGGGGGGGAACGAGGCAGCAAAGTATAATGAAAATGGCCTGACTGTTGTTCAATATATAAAACGAGCAGGTGGCGAAGAGCTCTAGGGCTTATCTACCGACACAGAGATGATTTGATCACTAGGGTTCTTGCACTACACTATAAAAAAAAAAAAAAAAGCCATGAAGCCCAATACTAGACTCTGCTCCTTACTGGTAAGTCTATCCAAACATGCTCTTAGAAGTTTTCCAATTACACAAGATAAGCACTGCATGCAAAGACGACATAATGTGGATTGCAAGGGGGAGTTAAAAAAAAAAAAACTCCACAATATAAAAAGAATGTTTTTCATTTACATTGTGATGCTTCTCGGACAGCTGACTTACTTAAAAGCAATAAAAGACCTTTGACTTCATTTTTAATTTTTTATATGTATATTTATTTATTACAGAGAGTGATAGGCAGGTAGAGAGAGAGAGAGAGAGAGAGAGAGAATGGGCACGCCAGGGCCTCCAGCCATTGCAAAAGAAATCCAGATGTGTGCGCCCCCTTGTACACCTGGGGAATTGAACCTGGGTCCTTTGGCTTTGCAGGCAAGCACCTTACCCGTTAAGCCGTCTCTCCAGCCCTTTGACTTCATTTTTAAATCAAAGAACAATGGCTATGTAGCATCTGTTCTTCTGGGCAGTTGAAACTACCTTGGTGTCTGTGTGGCGTTGGAAGAATGTGTAAAAGACCATCTAGTAACAGGCAATGCCTTCTGAGGCAGGTACCTTCATGTCAATTTGAAGCAACTGTGACCAGTCCTTCCCAAATATTTCTAATGCCATCTGATAGGTGTCACTGCCTTTTTTACGAAAACTGCCAAGTCACTTCCTTCTCTGGCCGTGTTTGGGATTACTATGCACAGCTCCTTCCTGGCGTCTCTCAGAGGCTTGTGATGTAAATAGGTACATATGGCTGGCTGGAAGAGAGCAAGGTGTGTATTATTAGAACCAGCACATCAAAGTGTGTGCGTGGCTTCCACCAAAATTAAGAACAGGAGTGCCGTGGAGAGACGCTCCTGAGATATTTCTGCAGATCATGGCCTGCCTTGAGGAATGCTTTCTCTCCCGGTAACGCTTTTCCTTCCTGTCTTGATCTCCCCCCAACCCCAGACCCATGCCAAGAATGCAGTAAAACCAGCATTAACTATGAAACTAGTTATGAGAAAGTTTGGAAGATTTCACAAAAGAGGGCAGCCTGCAGACAAAACGCTAACAAATTTGTACTTACTTACATGGAGAAACCTCTGTCTGGCCCTCCTTCATGAAATTCTCTCCGATGGACACTTTGTGCCTCCCAACCTTGCCTTATAGTTTTATTAACTGTGAGATGATTTTTCGGTACTCCTTGGAGGACCAGCTCCTCAGATAATGGATCGGATGTGCGGTCTCTGTGCCTCAGTTCAATTTTTGTTTATACAAGTAATTATTAGTTCTTTTGTAAGTCTCTTATTTCAAAACTATTTGACACAGAAGATTAAAAAAAAAAAAACCTCCTTTATTTTTTTCAAAAGAGGACCACTCACAACATTCAATGACTATCGCTATTTTCTCCCCAAATCTTTTTCTATGTGTATACCAATGTATATTATTATACCCTGTTTCTCCAAGACTTATTCTTTGTTCAAGAAGCACAGGACAATTTTACCCTTCCCCAATCCATTTCCAGAGATTTCAAACCTTCAGGTTTATAGCCACGCCACCCTGATGCACCCCAAACTCTTGGGCTCTCTCCCCGAAGCTAAGCAGGGTGGTACGTAACTACTATGTGAATGGAAGAGAAAGAAAAGCACCACATTCTGTCTCTTGGTGTTTTCCTAATTTCTTTTTTCCCTCCCTTCCTCCCTTCCTTCCTTCCTTCCTTCCTTCCTTCCTTCCTTCCTTCCTTCCCTTCTTTCTTTCCTTTCTTTTTTTCTCCCCCCAATTTAATTCCTATGTTTATTCAAACATCAGGGACTTTAGTGATAGGGTCCATAGAAATTTCTCAAAAATGCCATTCATTTTAAAATTATTTTCTCTTAAGGGACTATTCAAAACATATCCTTACGTAGCAAAAGATTATTAAAACCTCGTGAGGCTTTTAAAATAGATTTTGTGACTAACAGAAAACTCTACCATGTCATAAAAGTCTCTCTCTCAACTCATTCAACTAGACTAAGGAGTCAGGGAACTGCAGCTGATCTCTGCCTCCGCCTTCCTGGTGCAGGGAGGACAGACGCCCCACCAAGCCCCACAGGTTATATGGGTGTGGGGGATCTAGACTCAGGTCCTCCTAAGTGACCTTGAGGAAAACTGTTAAAGTCAGCCAGTTCTCCTAACAGCATCCCTCCCAATACCGAAGGAATTCATCACAGACATTCATCTGTCATGGTCACTGCCTTTCCAAGTCCATTGAGCGCATGCTGGAAAACTCTCTTCCATGTGCTGATTGAAGAAAGGAGGTGTTTCCTCCACCTCATGACTCTCTCACATTCCCAAGCCTTGGATTCCTCTGACCCTGACCCACAAGTGAGTAAAAGCGAAACAAAAGAACAGCCACTTCTTAAGCACCTTTGCCTAAAAAGAAAAAAAAAAAAATCTATTTCTATTCATTTTCTATTGGTCAAAATTGGTCACATGGTCACACCTGGCCACAAGGGGCACTGGGAACTGTAGTCCCTGGCTATTGCACCACTTTGAAGCACCGGTTCTACACTATGTAAAAGCACATGAATTGGCCCCAAACCCCACAAATACATCCTATTCAGTGACTGTATCTATTTAAGGAATTAAAGGTTTGGGAAAATTCGGTACCATGTCAATGGATGCAAATGGCCCCTAGAGTCAAACAACATCTCACGATGCAATTGAAAGGATGATCTGTTTCTCAGGAAATAATGAAGTTCTATAAGCACAGTGTATAAGTCTACAGCTTGAGAAATGGCCTGCCTTCATCACAGTCCAGAAGACAGCCTGTGCCCTACAGCCTACACCCACCCAAAGCAGTGCCGTCACCTCCAACAGCCAGGCGTGTTGACTCTGCTTCTATCCTAAGCCTACACCAGTTTCACACAACACTCTCCCATTGCCACCATTGTACCTTATAAATTTCTTTCCTCAAGGCCACCAACAGGACTTGTTGGTCTCAGTGCAGAATGAAAACCTAAGGCACCTTGTTCACAAAAAAAAAAAAAGAAAGAAAAATCTTTTCTTCTGACAACCTCTAAATGTACCTTTGTTTAAAATTTGCTTTGTGGGGCTGGAGAGATAGCTTAGTGGTTAAGGCGCTTGCTTAAGGAGCCTAAGGGTCCATGTTCGATTCTCCGGGACCCATGTAAGCCAGATGCACAAGGCGGTGCGTGCATTTGGAGTTCATTTGCAGTGGCTAGAGGCCCTGGTGCACCCATTCTCTCTATCAGCCTCTTCCTCTGTGTCTCTCTCTCTCAAATAAACAAATAAATATAATATGTTAATAAATAAATAAAATTTGCTTTGTGCCCTTATCCAAAGCACAACTTTGACGTGAACGTGAATTTTAGGATCCACCTTCACATTTTATAGAGCCAATTTTAAATGCAAAACAGAGTGCTTAGGTTATTAGCTAGTTAGCTAATTGGGGAGCTCATCAAACATACCCAGTTTATACTGAATGGTCTATCCCAAGAGACTCTCTGAGCTAAACAGAAGAAAGACAAAGAGGTTAGATTGAGGGCGGTTGGATGACAAACGCAAACAGAGCCGGGTCGAAGGAGCTGTACCAGCCTCAGGGATCCTCTGCAAGCCAGAGCAGAGCTCAGTCACCCCGCTCCCAGCCCTCACCCCTTCGGACTCTGGGAAGCCAAGCCTGTGGCGTGTGCTGTGGTGTTTGCTCCCTGAACCCCCCTCTGCCGGCTTCTCCTCCCACCAGCTCCTGTGGGAGAACTCTTCTCGAGTGTCTGTCCTTCCTTCTTGCCAATTTGGGGGGCAGAGAGGCACCCCTAAGGATCTCCAGTGCTTTATACCAGGAATCAGTTGGGTGCAGCCTGGATGGAGGATGGGCAAGAGGCTCTACGCTGCCACACTGCTCCCGAGTGTCCCCTAATGCTCCTGCTTGACACAGACTCCACCATGACCCAGCGCCGACTACCTCTGCCTCCAACTCTGCGCCAAGCCCAAGAGCTCAAGCTATGCCCCCTTGCCCCATGCGACTGGGTTACAGATGACATATTCTCGGGTATAGTCGTTCCAGAATTTGCACACTGTGAGCCACAGCACATAAGCTCCTTCTCAAAGCAGGGTCCTCCATCACCTTTCTGGACATACACCCATGAAACCAGGGGCTTCCCATCAGCAAATCAATCTAAAGGAACAATATCTCTCTCCTCCAACTCCCATCCAATAAGACCCCAGAGCTACAAGTGACCCTGTCCGGCCGTGGTCCAATAAACTCACCAGCAATGATTACAAAGAATTTTGTTCTTTGCTTGCCTAATTCATGACTCAAAGTAACTCAACTTCTGATTTCTTCTCCAATTCTCTCTCATCAGGACTCCTCTGGTTTCTTCTTCTTCTTCTTCTTCTTCTTCTTCTTCTTCTTCTTCTTCTTCTTCTTCTTCTTCTTCCTCTTCTTCCTCTTCTTCCTCTTCTTCCTCTTCTTCTTCCTCTTTTTCCTCTTCCTCCTCCTCTTCTTCTTCCTCTTCTTCCTCTTCTTCCTCTTCTTCCTCTTCTTCCTCCTCCTCCTCCTCCTCCTCCTCCTCCTCCTCCTCCTCCTCCTCCTCCTCTTCTTCTTCTTCTTCTTCTTCTTCTTTGGTTCTTTTGAGGTAGGGTCTCACGCTATCCCAAGCTGACCTGAAACACTCCCTCCATAGCCCCAGGCTAGCCTTGAACTCACAGCAATCCTTCTACCTCTGCCTCCCAAGTGCTGGGGTTAAAGGCATGCGCCACCACACTCAGCTGGAATCTTTAATTCCTTGCTCCTCGCTGGCCATTTTGTAGCGAAAGAGGTTTGTTGGTTTTAATCAAGGAGACCCTTTGGACGCATCAGGTGTTGGAGTCACCATTTCACTCCTCCCCGCCCCCCGCTCCATCGAGGGCTGTCCACAGTGGAATTGCTGGTATTCACCACGGGGTTGTGGCGTGTGAGCCGTGAGAACAGCAGTCAGTCGTTGTGGGAAGAGGAGGGCGATGCCTCTGGATGTCTGCATATTCCCTCCCAACCCGTGGCCCTCGCATTCTTTCTGCCCCCCTCATCCGCAACATTCCCTCAGCCTCGGTGGGTTTTGAGCTCACGGCAACTTCTGCATTTGTGCTCTGGGACCTTTTGAGTACCACCTCTCACAAAATGTGTTTTCCCGGACACTTACCAAGCCCAGGAAGCCTTTTGCTGTCTTTTTCCTCCACACTCCCTCTGAGCTCTTGTTACATCCAGTTATACTCTCAGATTTCTTTTACTTTTTTTTCTGCTGTGTTTGTCAATAAAAGTGTCTACCTAAAAGAGGAGTCTAGAAATTGATGTAAAGGCTGGGGCTGGCCCGTCCATCAGCAGAGTGAGAGCCGGAAACAGATTAAAATACATATTTAGTTGCGATATGTACTCAAATTACACACCTATAATTTCATCCCTTATTAACCACTCATGCTGATTATATATATTCTCTAGAGAGTCTCAAGAATACCACTACAGCTCTCCTGTGGTGTGGAGAAAAATCAATAATATGGTGATTAAAAAAAAAAAATCCTTCAAGAAAAGCTCAGTTCTAGTTCCTGCTCTCCATGGGACTGAGTCATTTTTCTCTGAATTTATTTTTATTAGATACGGACGCACTTAGTATGCAAACAACACATGTGGGTACCATCCTTTCCCTCCTCCCTGCCCCCTTTCAGAACAGGCCCTCCTTGTTGGAGATGCAGGTCAACCCCATGGGAATTGTGGGTCGTGCGTTGTGGGGGCGGCAGTCAGTTATGGGGAAGAGGCCATGTCTCTGTGCAAAATGTCCCACCTTGTGGCTCTAACAATCTTTCCGCCCCCTCTTCCACGAAATTCCCTGAGCCATGTTGGGTGTGTTTGAAGTCTACTTCAGTGATGGGCTCTTAGGAGCCTCTGGATCTCTGCTTTGGTAGGTGTTGAGTGTCCTCGGTGTCTGTCTCCCTCACTGATATCAGGTTCACGGAGAAAGCAGCACTCTTGCTCATTTCCCCAATTCCTCTGTGGTTTCAGCTGGGGCCAGGGTGGAGTACTCTGGGTCATTTATCTCCTCAGGTCCAGCTTCCATCTGAAAAAGGGAAGCAGATTCTCCAATGGAGAATGAAGTCAGCACCAGTTAAATGGGATAACCCTTATTAATTTAGAGAGAATTTAAAGGGTGTAGACCCTCTTATAGTCCAAGATGAGTGGGAACTTGACAATGGAAAGCAAAATCATTATCTGGATATGATTCTGACTTGTTTTCCAGTTCCACATAAGGTTTCCTTTCCACTCAGCAGATCTGTTAGCCAATCCAAGAATAGCTGGTTACCCATCACGGCTGTGTGCCACTATTGTACTTGGGTGAGCATCACATCAGGCTGTTTGCTTCTGAGTCACTTGGATTTTGAGTTGCTCAGACAGCTATTGGTCACTTTCCCCAGGTAGCTGGCCTGTAACTCCCTGTACCAGGATGTTGCTTACATCCACAATGAGCTATTGATCAGAGAGACCTACTAGATCTCCCAAAACAAACAAGACAGACTTCTGTCAGAGCACTCTGATTACCCACCAGAGGTTAATGGTAAGACCCTACTGCTGAAGACAGAATACGCTGTTGGCATGGACCACAGAGAGACCTGGTTGGAATCCAGAAGAGAGCCAGTCCCCAGACAACTAGCCCATCTAGCACCAAGGGAAAAGAAAAAAGAAAAAGACAGAGAAGAAAGAGAAACAGGAGAAATTTGAGGTTAGGTTTCATCTCACCCTCTCCAGGGCCCTTCATTTCAGGTGCTCCTCCGTTCCTCCTAAGGTTCTCTTGATGGTTCCAGCTTTTAGTCTACCTCTAGAATACAGGATTCTATGGTACCAGTTCAATTTGGGTTCAGTGGAGTGAGATCATGCAGCAATTGTCTTCCTGTGATTGTGTGAGTTTGCTTGGAATGATCTGTTCCAAGTTCGAGCATTTCTCTCCAAATTTCATTGTGTCATTTTTTTTTTCTTACTGCTGAGTAGAATTCCATCTTGTAGATATAACACATAGTGGTGACCCATTCATCCAATGATGGGCACCTGTGTTGATTCCAGTTCCTAGCTATTATGAATTGAGCAGCTATAAACATGGTTGAGCAAATATCTATGAACTGAGATGTGGAGCTTTTAGGATAATTTATAGTAACAGAATAACAGGATCTATTGGTAGCTCTATATTCATCCTTCTCATGAGTGTCCATATTGATTTCCATAGTGGTTGCACCAGTTTATATTCCCACCAACAGTGAATGAGTGTTCCTATTTCTCCACATCCTCACCAGCATTTGTTTTCATTTGATTTTTTTTTTTTTTTCGAGGTAGGGTCTCACTCTAGCCCGGGCTGACCTAGAATTCACTATGGAGTCTCAGGGTGGCCTCAAACTCATGGCAATCTTCTTACCTCTGCCTCCTGAGTGCTGGGATTAAAGGCGTGCACCACCACGCCCGGATTCATTTAATTTTTTAATGTTTGCTATCCTTAATGGGGTAAGGTGGAATCTCATAGTTGTTTTAATTTGCATTTCCCTAATGGTTAAGGATGTTGAACATTTTCTTAAGTGTGTGTTAGCCATTTATAATTCTTCATCTGAGAAATCCTTATTCAGTTCCCTGCCCCACTTTTGGAGTAGGTTGTTTGATTTTTTATTGTTTAGTTTTTTTTTTTTTTTTTGAGTTCTCTGTAGAATCTAGATATTAGGCTTCTGTCAATGGTCTAGCTAGCAAAGATTTTCTCCCATTCAGTGGGTAATCTATTGTCTCTGCCTATGGTATGATTGTCTGTGCAAAAGCTTTTTAGCTTCATGAGATCCCATTGGTTGAGTGCTTGTTTAAATTTCCTGGGCTACTGGCATTTTGTTCAGGAAGTCTTTTCCCTGTCCTATATCATGGAAAGTGTGTGCTATTTTTTCTCCCAGTAGTTGAAGAGTTTCAGGTCTTATATTGAGGTCTTAAATCCGTTTGGACTTGGTTTTTGTAGACACCAAGTCTTTTAACCCAAGCCCTTCATTTCCTCTCTGGTGGTAGCTCTAAAAGTCTCAAAAGTCCAACTTGCACAATTTAATGACTTCATCACATGTCTACTTTAATGTCAATCAATCATAAGAAAACATGGGTCAAGGGAAACAGGTTGGCCTGAATTGAAAAAATATCTTCTTGGAAAGGACACTGGAGTAGTGACAAGCAATCAAGGCTTTCTGAACATGGGTAAAGCATCTCTGAACAATAAACCTAAAAATAGGTGAAATATCTCCAAACAACATACCTCCTCATTTTCCAATCACATATTTCTCCCATCCAAGTACTAACCAGGCCTGACCCTGCTTAGCTTCTGAGATCAGACAAGATCAGGCATATTCAGGGAAGTATGGCCGTAGGCTAATTACGTATTCCTGAATGATAGTTTTGCTCTCAACTTTTTAATACTTTTATGCTTTATTATTTAGATTCTAGGAAGAGAAACATAATTCCCAAGAACCACGGACACAGAAATTATGACAACTGTAAATAGAAATATCCTAGTGTAGGTATTAATAAGTTAAAATTTCAGTATTATGGATTATGTAATTGAAATATATAGGTACAATTCAACATTAAACTTTTGCACTTATAGATTCTTACATTTATCTAACTTAAGTATAATTATTTCTATTTGCTATCATTAAGACTAAAAGATCACTTCTGTTTAATTTGTGCTTCCAGAGGAAAGAAAGCAAGGTCCTCCTGGCCTGTACTCTAAACATGGAGAAGTATCCTTATTTAAGCTATTGATCATGTTAAATTTTTCAAAATGGAATTTCAAAACTTCTGCTGTTTTGTTTTTTTCCTTTTGGTATACCGTTTGTGGTATTAAATTTCAAAAAGTACAAATCTATAAAACTTTTGGGCTACAAAATACTATTCACCTACAATGAAAAAGCTTTTATGTCTTTAAAACACGTTCAATGATATGTTTAGTTAAAAGCAAGAGGCAAGAAACTAAACTATATTACACACAAAAAAAAAAATAATAGGAATTTGGGACTGTGGGCTAGTAGATAAAAAAGGCACCGGATATGAGACAAAAGCTTGGCAAAACTTAAGGAAAGCCATATAGAAAGAAAATTATATGGAAATGTGGGAAATTGCTAATAAATGTTGGAAGAGTGGAATAAGGTCCTGTTTACTGTTCTTTCTCTTCAGTAATCACTACACTGCCTCCTTAGCTTGAGCTACTACAATAAACTATTTAGAGAGTAGGTGGTTTAAGCAACACACATTTTATTTTGCATGACTGTGGAGGGTAGAAGACCAAGATCAGAATGCCACAGTGGTCAGAGGTTTGGTGAGGACACGCTTTCTGATTCCATCCACATGTGGCCTTTGTCTGGTATGCCCATGTAGAGAGCAAGCGTGCTCTCTCTACTTATAAAGGCACTGATCACAGCATGAAGACACCACCTCCTGACCCCACTACCTTCTCAAAGCCCCATCTCCCCAAACCATCACATGGGTGATTAGAGTTCCAACATGAATTCTGGATACATATAAGCATTTGGCGCACAGAAATTACCCTCCAAATACATTATTCACGTATGCAGCTTTGGGTTATTGACATTTTGGGTGGTTGAAGCCATCAGGCTGAGTGCCTAGAATGGGGCAAAGTAGTATGGAGAAGACACAGAATGGCTATCACCTACGCGAAATTCAAGACAGGCGCTAGAAACAGTGAGAGCTGGCACCCCGCAAAGCCTTTTAGATTTTGGAGAAAAGGACATGTGGTGTGGGATTCTGCTTTCCTGGCAAGCATGGCTCTGGCTCTCAGTTGTGTGGTACGACTGGAGGTGCTCAGGCAGCTTCTATCTGTCACATTATGGGACTCAGTGTCCCCAAATCACGGTGCCCTGGTTGCCGTGTTAGTGGTGATTACACTCCCGATGTAGGTGCGGGGGCACCACCCAGGCTGTGTTCTCTACCCTGCGGTCCCCTTGGTTCTAAAGCCACAAATGTGTGCACATTTGTCTATGAAAACAGGACTGTTATTCCCAGCCCATTCAAATACACACACTGTGGAATCAACCATCTTTCTGATATGCAAAAGTGCAAAAACTATTCCTGCCACTTCATCTTCCAAGAACTTACCTGCACAGGTTCACTTCAGTGGGTGCCTATCAGCATTTTCTCAGAACCATGTTGAATGGTAGGAACTCCCCCCCCCCCCGCCACAATATGTTCCTTTCCTCAAAAGTTATCTCTTCAAAACATCTCACTTCTTAATTTAGATCTGGAAATGTTACTTAACACAAGGTGGTGCCTTCTATAATGAATGATACTCACACTGACTTGTTTTGTACACCCAACTCTCTTGCTGTACTCTTGACTATTTGTCTAGGTCTAGAGTATTCTCCCCATCACTTATATTTTTATTGCATTTAATTGTGATCCAGACTTCTGCATTTCCTTCTTGGTTGGCTATTCTCTCAAGCTCTAATCTCTACTCCTCCTACCAAACATGATTCTCTCAATACAGACAAAATTATTTTCTAAGACTAGATGAAAACAAAAGAAGGGTGACGTTAATCTTTCCATCTGTGTTGGCTTGTTCCTGTTCTTTCCCTTACCTTTTTGTTGTTGTGTTTTTTTTTTTTTTTTCTTTCTGGGGGTGATTAAAAGAGATGGCTCTGAATTCTGAAAAAAGGGGGAAACATTGGGCATGGTGAAAGGAAACTTCTATGATTAAAAGAATCTAAGAATTGTTTACAAAATGTACTAAAAAAATGTTTTAAAGATGAGCTATATGCCTGCATTTTAAAACAAGTGATCTTTGAAGAAAATGGAAACTTTTGGTATTCCAGTGCTCAAGCCTGACATTTAAATTGCGTCTTTTAAAAAAGAATCCATCCTGTTGGTGAAGTACAAAGGGCTATTTGGCTTACCAAAGCAACTCATTAGAACACAAAATATGGGATTGCTATATATGAGGCAATATCATTATTTTTAGTTGCTTGCCATCTTTATTGTTATCTATGATAAGTTTCTAAAGTCATACAAGTCTCTTTATATGATTCTTTTCTTTTATCATTCAGGGCTTCATGTATCCCTTACTGGCCTCCAACTCATTCTGTAGCCAAAGATGATCCTCCTGTCTCCAGCTCCCAAGTTCCAGGCTTATAAGCATGCATCCGATTGGGGTTCAGAGAACAGAACCCAGGGATTTGTGAATGCTAAGCCAGTGCTTTACCAACTGAGCTCTATCCCCATCCCTCCATGTATTATTGGCACCAAAATCCACATGCATTTACTCCCGGTACTTCTCACCCAGTAATGCAATTGAGATGATGAGAGCATGGTTACTTTATAAGCAACTCAGGCCACTGAAGTACAGCACTTAGTGACCAATGCCTCGCTGTTCACAGCTGAAATGCTTGTGCGTGCGCACACACACACACACACACACTTATACACACAGACACACACATGCACACAAACAGACAGACACATAGAGACACACACATGCAAACACACACTTACACACAGACACACACAAACACACACATAGACACACTTATACACACAGACACACACACATGCACACACATAGACACACACAGACACCCACATACACATACATATACATATAGACATACACACGCACACATGCACACACACGCATAGACACACATACACACATACACACACAGACACATGCGCAGACATATACAAACACACACAGATACACACAAATTGACACACACAGACATAGACATACCCACAGATGCACACACACATAGACATACACAGACACACACACACACACACACAGACATACCCACAGATGCACACACACATAGACATACACACAAAGACATACACAGACATACACAGACACACACACAGAGAGACACAGACATACCCACAGATACACACACACAGACACACACACAGAGTTCTTTGCACCACATTTTTCCCCTGTCTCCATCCCCAAAGGTTGACTGTTTCGGATAGGCAGTGGGAAACATGAATTCTATGACTCTGAAGTAAAGTCGGCTGGCAAATTGTAATCTGTGGCTCTTTGTGCGCCTGGCTTTGCTAGACTAATCAGTGCAAATTATCACGACTTTATAGTGTCTGGAAAAAAATTATAGTTAGAAAGTGTAAATTTCTATAAAATTATCACTATAATAACACATCCTAAATTAAAGCATTTGGTGTCTAACAAGCGCACGTAGGTATATCTCCCTCTGAGATTCACATCACAGCATTTTCTTTTTCTTTCTTTTACATTATCAGAGTATGTAAAATATTACCATATTTAATTACTTATTAATTTTTTTTCTCAAACAAGACCCATGTAGCAGGACTGGCTACATGATTTGCAAAGTCCAGGGCGAATGACAATGCGTGACTGTTCAAAAACTTTAAAAGTTTTGGGATGATAGCGCCTGCCATTCTCCGTGGGACTTTTGGTGTTACTGCTGTATTCGTGCACTAGTGCCCTGGCTTGACAGCAACAATCTGCTTGCTGTCCATACTTGTGACACCAGAGTATCATAGTACCTAAGAGCAGCTGTCCAGCCAGCGAATGCTGAAAGATTGAACAAAGAGTTAGACCCTACACCTTTACAGTACCCTACAGAAAAAGAAATGGAATTCATAATTAGAAAAATAAGAACGTGCCTTCATTATTTAGGCTTTTTTTGTGTGTGAATTCCTGTTAGTTAAAATGAAGAATGAGGGCTGGAGAGATGGCTTAGCAGTTAAGTGCTTGCCTGTGAAGCCTAAGGACCCCGGTTCGAGGCTCGACTCCCCAGGACCCACGTTAGCCAGATGCACAAGGGGGCGCACGCATCTGGAGTTCCGTTTGCAGTGGCTGGAGGCCCTGGCGCGCCCATTCTCTCTCCCTCTCTCTATCTGCCTCTTTCTGTCTGTCTGTCGCTCTCAAATAAATAAATAAAAATAACAAAAAAATGTTTAAAAAAATGAAGAACGAGTTCCATTAATTAAAGGACATATTTGCTACGTTCACAAGTCTAATTCCTTTGGATTTCTTTTAGACATTCTGAAAAATGGTGGAAGTGGTAAAGATCTCCAACCAATGTCAGTGTCTAGAGCGCCGGAGCCTCGTGTTTTGTGAAAAAGCAAGGGGTCCATAGCAAAGACGTCCCCCTCGCGGACATCCTTCTGACCAGCCGGCCCTGGACATTCCCAAACCCATCACCCCCCCCCCCCCGTCAGCACAGGGTTCCTCTGTCACGCTCTTGCTTTGCCTTTTTATTATTCTTATTAAGTAGAAACGTTGTGCGGCACATCACGTGTTGGTGCCATCATTCCCCTCCTCCCTGCCCTCACTCCGCTGAAGGCCTTCCTCGGTGCGATAGCTGGTATTCACCGTGGAGTTGTGGGTTATGAGCGGTGAGAGTCATTGTGGGGGGCGGGCAATGTCCCTGGACATTCCCTCCCACCCTGTGGCTCTTACAATCTTTCCGCCCCCTCTTCCACAAAATCCCCTGAGCCGTGGTGGGTGCGTTTGAAGTCTACTTTAGTGCTGAGCTCTCAGCAGCTTCTGGAATTCTGCTTTGGTGCGTTGTGAGTGTCCTCAGTGTCTGTCTCCATCACCCCAGTGCGGGTTGTCAGGCTCACAGTGGAAGCCTTATCTGTTTATCCTTGCATATTCCCCACTGTGAACTTGTTGGTTTCTCCCCTTCCCAAAGATAACTAATTCCCTATCTTTGTGTTTATACTCGACGGAAGGCACCAGAAGCAATTGCCTCATAGCAGACGGGCAACTCTGGTACACAGATAGTCACATGTCCATCTCCCCACCACCTGCATGGAGACCACCACAGCATCGTCTATGTCAGGATCCATGTAGAGCTACTGGATTCCTCTAATATGATCAGCTACCTCCTCTTCTGCCATGGTTGCCTCCCGCCCGCCCCCTCTGAGATATGTATATATACGTATTGTCTTTGAGACAAGACCAAAACTGGGAGTGGGTAAACTTCAGTATAGCAAGCAAAGCCATTCTGGTGATGTTTATGACGTGATAGGAAATATAAAATGCAATAGTGGACATTTCATGGGGAATCGTCTAATTGCAAGATTTCCAGCTCAGGTTGGCTGGCTCTAGAGAGCATTTGAAGTTTGGAGAAGTGTCTGTGCACTTAGGTGCTCCCATAGACCTGGGCGCGAGTCCTTTGATGTCAGCCTGTCCTTCCGAGATCAGACCCTGTCCAGGTTCCAAACCTCCAGCTCAGTCTGCATGACTCAGAGGACAAGACCTGTGTTATGCGAGCGGCCCTGGGTACAATGGGAAAACCTGCTGTGACTCTCTTCTGGGATGACATTTTCTCGGTCAAATCGGTAAAGAAACAATCAAGCAAGAAGGAATTCCAGAGCGACTCCATGTTACTGAGCTTGAGATATAATTGGGCACGAGATTCAAAGACCCGAAAGAAATTCCACAGTATTCTTGTGGAGCCACATCTGCAAGACTGGATGCAACCTTCAAGTGTCTTATTTGCCCTACAAATACCCACGTGTCCAGACATTGCAATCCAGCTGTCTCCCGGAGAGTCTTCCTGTTTTCACTACCCATCAGCCGCCCCTTTGGACATTTGTGTGAAATGTTCTCATACTAAATAAGTTCACGGGTAACTCCTCCAAGGAATTTGAAACATCCCCGCCTTCACAGAAAACAGCCTAAACTGGGGATGGGCTAGTGCCTCAATGGTTAGAAGTGCTTTGTTTGACAGCCTGTAGAGCCGAGTTTGATCTTTCTCCGTGTCCACAAGCCAAACGCGCAGCGGCACAAGGGCCCATGATCTCAACACACTATGTCAAGCGGAGGCAGACCCAAGAGAATCCAGGAGTTCACAAGCAGCTGTGGCAGGAGAGACCCTAACTCAAAAGAAAATGGGAGGGAAGTCTGGTGGGGCGGCTCATGCCTTTAACCCCAGCACTCAGGAGGCGTGAGTAAGAGAATCACCATGAGTTTGAAGCTAGCCTGGGGCTACAGAGAGAGTTCTAGGTCAGCCAGGGCTACAGTTAGACCCTGCCTCAAAAGAAAGAAAGAAAGAAAGAAAGAAAGAAAGAAAGAAAGAAAGAAAGAAAGAAAGAAAGAAAGAAAGAAAGAAAAAAAGAAAGAAAGAAAGAGAAAAAAAGACAAAAGAAGGTGGAAGGAGAAGAGAAACAGCTAAGATTATCCTTTGACCTCCACATCCATACTTGTGGCACAAACACACACTTGTGGGCACACATCACACACACACAAATAAATAATACAAACAGAAAAAAATTAAATCAAAAATAGGTTGCAGGGGATTTTTTTGTTTGTTTGTTTGGTTGGTTGGTTTTGGGTTTTTCGACGTAGGGTCTCTCTCTAGCCCAGGCTGACCTGGAATTCACTATGTAGTCTCAGGGTGGCCTCAAACTCACAGCAGTCCTCCTACCTCTGCCTCCCAAGCGCTGGGATGAAAATCGTGCGCCACCACTCCAGGCTGCCTCGCAACTTTTATTTACAATAATTTTTTTAAAAAAATAATAAAAATAAAGATAAGATTGGTCTTCTAAGTTTTCTTTTGGTATTCTTGGCATGAGGGAACTCGCTGACAAGGCCAACTTCAAAATTAAATAGTTAAGGAAACCAAACCAAATGTACTAAAATGTGGGACCAGATTAACTCTGGCATTTATCAAATGTTTCAGTAACCACACGTGGCTCCAGCAGAGCTGCTCGCAGACGCATTCAGGGAGATTTTCTGGAGCGTGGTCAGGTCCAGATCTTCTGACCTATGCTGCTCTATTCAGCCACAGAGCCGCCTTCTGCAAGTCATCGGGTACCTTGCCGCGTCCTTGTGACTTGAAAAGCGCACACACATCTTTGCCTACAGAGCAGATGATCGTATCCTGCCTTGTCTTTTTCCAGCTATTTATAAGTTACCACCCTAATATGTTATTTCTACTTGTAAAAAAAAAAAAAAATCCACTAAGATCCAAGTCCAAGGAATTAAATCGAAGCCTAAACATCAAAGACCCTGGTTACTGCCTACGTTAACGCCTTCCCTAAGCGCATTTGCCATTCAGAACTGCCTCGCCTATAATCTACTCAGCAGGGTATGCGTCTACTGGTCCTTGTCCAAGGCATGCGATTGAGTCGTGGACTCCTACCGGCCACTCCCATGCAAGAATACAGCTACGTGCCTTTCCAAGGAGGAGATGCATGTGCCCACAAGTCACCGGAATATAGGTATGTCCACCATGAAGATCTGAATGTTCACTTGTCCTGGCTGCTGCTTTCTGAAAGGCAATAGATTCTCTGGCCATTTGGTAGGTAAAGGGTTGGCAGGCCAGTAGGCACTTGCCGACTTACCCATTGAAACGTGCAACGTTTTGCCCTTGCTGAGAACTCCTCTGTGAATGGCTGTGTTTGGAATTAGCAACCCTTTGGATTCCTGGAAATTTTCAGCCGACCTCCTCCCGCGTCAGGTTCTCTAGAAATCGCCTGTCATGGAGATTCTTGCGCAAGGGCTTGCTGAGAAAAATGACATCAGGAGAGGAAAATAGAGTCCGTAGATGGGCGAGCCTGCCTTTATCTCTCCTGTTCACTTCAGCTATTGACGAGTTATTATATCACGTAACAGCTGCGATTGCAAAAGATGAGGGTGGAGGAGAAGGGCAACAAAGACCCAATTGTAGCCGTGGCTGCTGGTTTCCGTCTGATCCCACGGGAAGCTCCACACACGGCATGACAGGACTTCTTTTTCCCACCTCCGGGCCAGGGAGCCACAGCTCTGTGCTGCACGGGCCGGGGGCAGGAAAGAAGCACCTCCCGGGGGGGAAAAAGGGCTCCCGCTGGCTTAGAGCAAATCCCCAGAGGAAGAGGCAGCCGTCCAACACGCACGGCAGCACACCTTCTCTTAAAATGGATCTGAGGGCTGCAGAGATGACTCAGCAGTTAAGGCGCTTGCCTGTGATGCCCGAGAACACAGGTTCTATTCCCCGGAACCCCTGTAAGCTCGATGCCCAAGGTGGAGCACGCACTCAAAGTCACGCATGCAGACAAGGTGGCCCAAGCATCCACAGTTCGACTGCAGTGGCTAGAGGTCCAGGAGCCCCAGTTCTCTCTTTTTTTTTTTTTTTTTTTTTTGAGGTAGGGTCTCACTCTAGCCCAGGCTGACCGGAATGCACTATGGAGTCTCAGGGTGGCCTTGAACTCACGGCAATCCTCCTACGTCTGTCTCCCGAGTGCTGAGATTAAAGGCGTGTGCCACCTCGCCCGGCTCTAATTCTCTCTTTCTTGCTTCTCTGTCTCTCTCTCTCTCATAAAAAAATGGACTTGAGCAAGGCCCCAACCCTGCCATTGCTGCCTGCCTCTCATGGTGACCAGAGTCACTTGATTTTCACATTAAGTTCCCTCATTTCGTCAATGGGTACATCATTGCAAAATTCTAGGAGAGGGCTGGAGAGATGGCTTAGCAGGTTAAGGTGCTTGCCTGCAAAGCCGAAAGGACCTCGGTTCAATTCCCCAGGACTCACGTTAGCCAGATGCACAAGGTGGTGCACGCAGTCTGGAGTTCGTTTGCAGTAGCTGGAGGCCCTGGCACTGCCCATTCTTCTCTCTCTCTCTCTCTCTCTCTCTCTCTGTTTGCCTCTTTGTCTCTTGCTTTCTCAAATGAATAAAAAATAAAAATTAAAAAAAAACATCCTGTGGAGAGTACAAATGAATAGATCAAACTACAATCCCAAATGCTGTATTTAACGTTGAGGCTGTAACTGGCACTAATTATGTCCCTCCTTCACTATGCTTGGTCTTTCCCACTCTCTTGCCTGGCGTCTCTGCGGGTTGGGGGGTTTGCTTTGTGGACACTCATCGGAGAAGAGCCTGGGCCGCTTGTAGCCATTTCCATACGAGGCTGACATACCTGTACATGTGCCCCTAGAACTGGACGTGGGAGAACCAAAAGTCACCTAAGTAGATAACCTTGGTTGCAAAAACATTCTCTGCGCCTCATGATACAGAATGAGCTCAACTTCCTGTTGATAGAGGGGGCTACCTACCTATGTCATAGAATTATTTTCTTAGGCCTGTTGGTCACATACGAGCATGAGAAATCCTGAAATGGGCAGGCAGCAACTGTTTCTTGGGATTCTTACTAGGCTCGCCAGGGACATGGTCCCTCCTTCTGGGGACAAAGCTCTCTAAGATTCCAGAATGGAAAGGTACAGGGGTAAGAACCACAAAGTCCCCAGTGAGCCTTGAGGATGACAATGATTGGAACCCCTTCTGCTTAGGCTCCGTGATTCTCAAACACATTTGTTCTACCGGCTAGGTTCAGAGAAGCCAGTGGTCCTTGATTGAATGTGCCCACCATATCCTGTAGGATGGCACGCTATAGCCTTGTGGCTGATACTTCCAGTTGGTGAGGAGAAGTAAATCCTTTCTATGTTCTGTCAAGCCATCCAGGTTTAGGGTGCTGTGTGACGGGACTAATATATCTCATGGCCATGAGATTACCACAACACCTCCACCGTCATAACATCGCGTCTTTTATTCAGGTAACATCATGTGAGATCTCACGTCAGTACACTAGAAACCCTGTTAACCCTCCTGTCGTGATGCTCTTTCTGGCAACGAATGTCAACCCCTTCTTTGCTACAAGACAAATCCTGTCAGGAGGAATCATCAGAAGGAACCGCTGATCCCCTTAGTGTGGAAAAAAAGGCCAAGGCAAAAACTTGCCCCCAAGCAGCTGCTCGATCTCCCTGAGAGATCCTCTGGGTTAGTATGCAACCCCAGTTTGTCCCCACGCAGATTCCGTTACATCAGCAGTTGGATCAGCCTTTGTTAACGAGGGGCACCCCATGCTGGCAGGCCTGTGCAAAGCCTCCCCCCCCTTACCATGTCCACATCGTACAAGTCCAGGGGCGGCTGAGGACAGAGGCGTAGCAGCATCTCCCCTGTCCACTCGGCTAGGGAGCGACTCTTCCGCATTTTGTGTTACGTGCATTTTGTGTCCACTCTCACGGGCTGGCCACTTGCTGACCTTTCAGTGCCATTCCTGACCAACCAACAAAATCACCCGTCCCTGCCTGTGAGGCTTCTCTACTTCTGATCTACTAAGTCACGCACCATTGCCTGCGGGGCTTGGAGTACCTCTCTCATCTACGTCCGACTCCCAGCAGACAGACTGACTGAAACAGATCACGGACTGAAAACTGCTCATCCGAGGGGATCTGCCAGTCAGCTCCACTTTTTCGTGGGACTAGTAGAACAGCCGTCCTCTCTTAACTAGTCTCTAAATGCCATGCTGACTAACCCAGGAATCAAGTTCAGGCCTTTGTACCTTCCGTTGTCACTGGGAAGAGACCCTGGCCCCCCTCCCCCAGAGGCCATGGGCGGGAGGTGAAAGAGGGGCACTGGCCAAACACGGCCATGTGACTCAAAGCAAATGACATGATCCTGACATTTGCTGTCTCAATTTACCAAAGCCCAGTGCTGGATCTATTATTGCATTTTGTAATAATGGTTTGCTGCCGGATCCAAGCATGTGATTTAGTGAGCCAACTGGGGGTGAGAAGGTATGGCTGACTGGTCACTTGGTATCGCACGAGTAGATGTTTGACTTCTACCAGGGCTTAAGGTCAGGGCAGTGTCTGTTTTGCAAGTGGCATGTGATTTTCTCTAACCGATAGCACGACCTTGCTGTAAGACCCTGAGCTGAAATTCTCTCGTTGGAACTATCCAGAAAGCCCCCAAGCAGGGATCTGCTAGAGAGACCCACTGGCTCTGCCAGGCTGTTGTACCCCAAGAGGCAGTGATGTTTGTTCTACACCCTAAACTGGCTTCGAAAGCATCCTTTCTTGTTCAGAGACACACTCCATACCAGCAGTCTTCTAAACTCGTGAGAAACGGGTCACAACAATGTCCCCAAGTAGCCAATATGCTCCCACTAAAAGCCAAAGACATCTACCAAGGAGCATGCCTCTTTCTGAGTGTTGGAAGTGTGGAGGGCAATTGAATGAACGTGCTCCAGCATGACTTATAATGCTAAGACCTCTTTAAAAAAAAATCATGATGGTGGCAGAATCCTGGAACATCATAGAATTTGTCTTCTCCCATCATTTTTTAAAAATTTATTTATTTGCAAGCACAGAGAGAGAGGAGACAGACAGAGAGAGAACGAGAGAGAGAGAGAGAGAATGGGCATGCCAAGGCCTCCAGCCACTGCAAACAAACTCCAAATGTATGCACCCCCTTGTGCATGTGGCTTACGTGGGGCCTGGGGAATCGAACCTGGGTCCTTGGGCTTTGCACCTTAACTGCAAAGGTATCTCTCCACCCCTCTTCTTCCATCTTGCCCATCAGACCTAACTCATGGTAGTGTGATTGGGAGAGGGGAGTCTGAGCCCAGGGATAAGACTGAAAATGTCCACTGCTGCCCATCATCTGCTGCTCTTCATTTGTGACGGCGATGGAAAAGAAGGCATTTGTCGCCAACTCAAGAGACTGTGACATTTTGTGCTAATAAAGATGACCACATTTGGCATGCCAGCTGCAACTAGTTAAGTCCTCCTGTCATGCACCATCAGTTTGTGCAGAAACCAGACTGGTGCATTAGTTGGAGGCGTAATGAAGATTACCACCCCTGCATCAAGTGACATGGTTTACTATCTATTTGTTTGTTTGTTGTTTGAGGTAGAGTCTCACTCTGGTACAGGCTGGCCTGGAATTCACTATGTGGTCTCAGGGTGGCCTTGAACTCACAGCCATCCTCCGACCTCTGCCTCCCGAGGGCTGGGATTAAAGGCGTGTGCCACCACGCCCAGCTGTTTGTTATCTATTCTTTCTGACAAATTGGAAGCAGCTTTAGGGGTTTCTATCTGGCTTCTCTGATTGCACTAATTTTTATGTCAAGGTAAAAAGAAATAACACCTAAATACACTATTCTGAATGCTCCTTCAAAAACAGAGGGAGTGACCACTTAGCGAGTCTTTAACCCAATAAAACACACTATGCCAAGGTTTCATTTTTTTTTTTAACCTGAATTCATATACTCCTGAAAGGTGATGGTTTAGGGACTTTGGGTCCTACATATCTGAATGAGCTCAGATCATAATCCACCACTCCTTGAAATGTGAGGGTACGTCCTTTTGCAAAGGATAAGGTTGCTCCCGGAAATGGTAGTAAATCTCTGAGGTGATGAATCAGTGTGTTGCCACTCCACATACTTCTATATTGCTAAGTCTTTTCCTGTGAATTTCTGGCCATTTCTTCAGCTATTGGGTTCTGTTCCTAAGTATCTCTCTCCCGCTCTCTCTCGCTTCCCAATGGGGTAACTGTTCCCAGATTTCTGCTCATATATTTGATTCATTTTGATTGCACACAAATACTCAATACAACTGTCTGAATACCTTCCTTCAACATTAAAATTACAATGTCTCTACATTTTCAAGTTTCCATGCTGAGTAGTTTGATGAATTCAGGAATCATTATAAGCATCCTGGAGGTAGTGAAGCAAACAAATACTCTGTTCCAAGAACAACTTGTGAAGCTTGGGGGGGGGGGGGGAGTAGCTCTCTGATTATGCTGGTGTACTTTCCACAGCACTATCTGAGGCTATCTTAACCTGTGAGGCTTATCCACATTGTGTCTGGCCCCTGTATTTGCCACAGATTAAGTGGTCTGGGCTGTCAGTTTTAATTCTACCTGAGTCACTTGCCAACCTTGAAAAGATGATGGGACAATCTTGTGACTTCTTGGTGTTCCCTGAAGTGGAAAATAAGATAAATAATGCAGAGAAAAGCACATGATTGTACAAGGATTACTTATGGCTTGCCTAGAATTTTTTTTTTTTTTTTTTTTTTTTTTTTGCAGTTAGAACACATATCAGTTGCTTTTGGAGATCATACAAAAAAAAATACAACATTATACTGCGCACTTTGCTTCCTATAGAAGAGCAAACATTATCATCTTACGTGAAGTTTTTCTGGAGCAGCCCAGCCCACTGGGCTTCCCGGTGATGATGAAAACGATCTAGACCAGCATATGACTCAGCAGCCACCAGCCACATGGGACTATTGGACACATGCAATGTGGCTAGTGTGACCAGTGATCTACACTGCTACTTTTAGAATGAACACATCACATGTAACTAAAGGGACTGGTCCTCAGTTCGCTGCACTATACATCTGGTTGTTTGCTGTTTGAAAGCTTCAATAGTAACTGAAAAGCTTTATTTGATTCATAGTAGTGATTTTTGATTGTGATCGCTAATACAAATATATTTTACAAATGATAGCCAGGCACGAACAACTCTTCAACTAATGAAGAGCCACAGTATGATTAGAGGGCATGAAGCATATGTTGTGGCATGTCAAAAACTGTACGTAAGTTATGCTCTGACAGTTTTCAGAGAGAGAAAGAGAACCTGATAATGTTCTCAATGTCTGCATGAAACATTTGAAAGGAGAACAAAAGCTTGGCAAGTGCTCACAGAAGTCATGCTTAATGGTATTAGGAGCAGAAAACAACTGAACAGCTCACTGGATAAGGAGTGGCAGACATTTAAAAGAATATAAGAGAGAGCCAGGCGCGGTGGCGCACGCCTTTAATCCCAGCACTCGGGAGGCAGAGGTAGGAGGATCGCCATGTGTTCAAGGCTACCCTGAGACTACATAGTGAATTCCAGGTCAGCTGAAACCCTACCTTGGAGAAAACAAAAAGGAATACAAGAGGACTGGAGAGATGGCTTCGTGGTTAAGGTGCTTGCCTGTGAAGTACCCACGTGAGCCAGATGCACAAGGGGGCACATGCGTCTGGAGTTCATTCACAGTGGCTGGAGGCCTTGGTGTGCCCATTCTCTTCCTCTCTGCTTCCCTGCCTCTTTCTCTTATAAATAAATAAATGAAATATTTAAAAAGAATATAAGATATTTATTATATTTGGAAAGCACAGGGCAGAAGCTGCTCTTGTCCTTGTATCCCTTGAGGGCTGGTCTAGAACTTCCAGAACTAACATTAAAGACTGTAGGTGCTAGATTGGCATTTGAGACTTGCAAGCTCATGGTGACCATATGAGCTGGCCATTGATATATAAATAGAAACACAACTGGAGTAGACTACTTTGGTTGAACCAGAAACTTAGGATAGTGCTTTTGTGGGCAGCACAAGCATGAAGTCGTGTTATATGATCAACCCAAAGGAGTGTCTCTGGGAACATGGTGAGAAATAGTGTCACACAACAGCAAAGGAGCGCTTAGAAATGCCCCCTTCGTGGTTCTCCTATCCATCTATGTCATGCAGCATCAATGAGGTGATCTACAAAACAATACCTTAGCCATAGCTTGAGTGTGGTATAGTAAGAGTCACTCCTAATGGAAACTGCTATTTTGTCTTTCCATAAGAACCACTTACCTAGGGCGTGGTGGCACACACCTTAGGTGGAGGTAGGAGGATTGCTGCGAGTCTGAGGCCAGCCTGGGACTACAGAATGATTTCGAGGTCAACCTAGGCTCGAGTGAGACCTCCAGAAGACCAAAACTAAACAACAAACAATCAAAAAAGAGAACTACTTACAACTTCAAAATGTCTAAATTTTCTATACATTTACCAAGAGGTAATTGCATTTGTCAAGTAAAGTTTAGATATTTGTTGAGGGTAAGATAATGATGGGTATATCTAAAATGAGATTTAGGATAGACTTTTTTTTTTTTCACTATTTCTAAGATATTGCCAGTAGTTTCCATACAAGATGGTTCTCTAGTTAGTAAGGGCCAGTGCAGAAAAATAGCCATGTCATGTGGCTGTGATTCCAAATCCAGCCACTAGGATGGCATTCGGCTATTTTTCTACTTCATGTCATGCTGGATGCCAGCAAATACTTTCTCTTTGGGACTGACTTCTTCCAAGACCACTCGTGGCACTTTCTCAATTAGATGACAACCATCGCGTGTCCTCGGGAAGAAGCTTGTTTCCAGGAGATTTTCCATTGCTCCTTCTTGGCCCCGGGGACTTATCCAAATGGAAAAATTGTACCATAGCTCGTCTCCATTTGATTCCTAGAGATGCAGAAACTGTTGGATTTCAATTCAGCACTGGATCCACGACCCAGCTCGAGCAATGCTAAGACCAAAATGCTTGCCCAGCCGCATTCCTTAGACGTCAGCAGACGATGCTACCCAAGCCTGCCGTGTAGGGAGCCAGTGCTGGGATGATTAGATTGCAGCCACGCTCTCAGAAGAGTCAAGTACTCAAGTTAGAAAACTCTGATACAAGTCAACATGACGGGGTCGGTCAGGGAGTGAGCAGGAATGTGGAGAGGGAATTCAAGCGAGTGTGGAAAAGAACGGAGAAAACGCAGCTCTGGGGGGGTCTCTGCGTGGCGAGATGTGCACTAGATACCAGAGTTCTCCAGCAGCACAAGCCAAATTTACTCACGAATTCCAAAGACAGGGGAAGCGGCTCAGTTTTATACTAAACGTTGCTTAAAATAAGTGGGCCACCAGCCAGGGGTGTGGACATCCTGTGTGCTATGAACCTTTCCATCCTGATGACATGCTTCGTAATGGGATTTGACGTATAATACAAACACAGTTCCCAAAGCATGTAATATCCATCTCAATTGCGAACAACACTGACTTTGGTGTTTCTGTTTTCCCCATTTTCAATCTGTACGCCCCTTTACCAACAGCCACCCATTGATTTTCTAAGGCTGGCGATCTGTACTGGATGACGGGATAATGTTAATTTTCATTTTTATTACTTAGGGCCGTGTTCACTGGAGTGTAGATTGCTCAGATACGTTCATTTGGTGGGCAATAAAACTAGATGCCTACTTACAAGATCTGGCAAGCTTTTCTTAAAATGCATAAAGCAATGCAGATGGGGATTTAAAAAATTCTATCTATTCCATTTAAGAAAAATAGGGTAGTTGATTCGTTTATACATGGATTTAGAATTTTCATGTTTATTGATTGATCAATTTATATTGGTATATTGTTTTGGCTTGTTGTATGTAACGTGGCGTGTGGGGATGGGTTACCCTTGTGGTACCCCCATGCACCTGCCTGTGGCAGGGGGGTGTTGCCTGTGGTGGTTTGAGACTCACATCAGCTGCCCTGTTCCACTGTTCATCTGACCTTCCTATTTGAGCTGGGGTCTCGTTGTCACGGGAGCTTGCTGGCTTTGGGAGCCCTTGTCTATTCTCCTTCCCCTTTGCAGGACTAGGGTTACAGGAATGTGTGTCCAGTCCCAACTCTTTACATGGGCTCTGGAGATTCGAACTTGGGTGGCTTCAGACCCCCTTACTCTCATGTTGGTCCAGGAAGTGCATTTCAAACCACCGAACCATCTCTCCAGCCCTAGATAGTATTTTGAAGACACTGTGTGGCTCTGTAGCTCAGGCTGGGCTTAGACTCACGATCATTTTGCCTGAGTGTAGCCCGCGTAGTCGTCTCGCCAGCAAGAACGCACGTGGACACCAGGATCCTTCTGCAGCAAGCGTTTATTGAACAGATGAAAGAGGAAGACCCAGCGCCCCCGAAATGGCGCCGCTTATATAGCCCCTAGGTGGCGTGTACTCTGCTGATTGGCTGCGCGCTCATATGATGCTCATATGACGCTCATATGCCCGGGCTGGGCAGTGACTTGGCGCGCTTTTGCCACTTGCACATGCGCTATTCTCACCAGGGCCGAGGCCGGATGTCAGCGCCATAATGGCGGTCACCTCTCGGCTCTCTACATCTCCCCCTGTTTGTTTTAATAAGATGACAACTGCCTCATAGCCCAGCCAGCGCAGCACCAAACAACCCTATGCTCGATCAAGCAAATTCCTCCCTTGGGGAATAAGCGATCAAGAGCTCACTCCCTCACCTTATCAGGTGCAATGGAGACAAGTCCTCTGAGTGCAAAGGCCAAGGGAGAGACAAAAAGGGGAGTTAACACCCATCCCTGTGCAATGGAATATTGTTCCTGGGGGTGCAAGGGCTGTCAATCTCATATTTTGGTGCTGCAGCCACTTAGGCAAGGGCTGATTAGACTTAGATCTCCCATCGACTCAGTGCAATGGGCTAAACCCCTGAGGTGCATCGACTGAGGGTCTCAGTCTAATTAATTAACCAAATTTCAGGAGATGATCCCTGTTCCATAGCCACAAGTGCTTGCGCAATAACGGCCTTGTCACATTGCTATTGAGCTCTGAGCTTGCAGAACAACCAAAGCAGGAACACTAAGCCACAACATAGGGCTGCATCAAACAGCGCCACTCCCACCCACTCCTTAAAGAAAGAGAAGGCTGAAGAAATCCAGGATGTCAGGCCCACAGCTAGGGAGGGGTCAACTCTAGTAGAATAGGGTCTTCATAATGGATCTTGTCCACTTCTTCGGCTCCTGCACAGGATCTCGATGATTCGTCAGGTCTCACAAGTCTACGTGTTAGGCGTTCTGGTAGCCAGAATGGATTGTCTTCTTCCTGTGGAAAAACACAAACAGCTCCCCTGGATCTTATTAAAATAGGATCCGGGCCTCTCCATTGACCAGTCAAAACATCTTTCCACTTAACCATCTCCTGTGGCCTGTTAGGCTCTGAGCAATGACGGTCAGCCGCCGAATGGCCCTGACTGTCCAAATTTAAAAAATTAAGAGTAAAGAGTGCTATGGATATAGTCACTCGTGGGACTGAGGGCAGAGCCTCATCGACTCCCCCTTTTTGTTTTATTAAATAAGATTTTAGAGTGCGATGAGCCCGTTCTATAATACCCTGTCCTTGAGGATTATATGGGAGACCTGTCAAATGGGTCACTCCCATCTGGTGACAGAACTGTCCAAATTTTTGAGAAGTATAAGCTGGTCCATTGTCAGTTTTAAGAATTTTGGGCTTCCCCCAGGCACTCCACGCCTCGAGGCAGTGTTGAATAACATGGGCTGCTTTCTCCCCGGTTAATGGGGAAGCAAACATAACTCCAGAACAAGTATCAATGGAAACATGTAAATATTATAATTTGCCAAAAGATGGGACGTGAGTAACATCCATCTGCCAAATTTGTAATGGGCGAATTCCTCTGGGATTAATTCCTACATGAGGCACAGGTAAAAATTGACAGCAATTTTGACATTGAGTTACTATATCTCTAGCCTCTTTTCTAGTGATGTCAAACCGACGACGCAATGTCTCAGCTGTGACATGAAACCTTTTATGAAAACTTTTAGCCAACTCCAATTTTGATGAAAGAACAAGCATGATAAACTTCGTGGCCCGATCTGCCAAGTCATTTCCACGGGACATGGGCCCCGGTAGGCCCGAATGAGCCCTGATATGCGTAATGAAAACAGGAGATCTCCTATTAATCAAGGCAAACTGAATCTTTTGAAAAATTGTTGCAAGCTTGCTAGATGCCTTAATCAACCCAGCAGCCTCTAAAGTTTTTGTTGCATTTACTACATAACAGGAATCCGAAACAATATTCAGGGGACCTGGGAATTTTTCCAAAACTTCTAATACTACCAAACATTCCACAACTTGAGGTGAGGTTTCATGATATTGTTTAGATATAATCTTATCATTAACCACATAGGCCCCTACTCCTGTTTTTGACCCATCTGTATAGACCACCAGCCCATCTTGAAGTGGCTCCCGAGATATAATGCGTGGGAACACAACCTCTTGGGTTAAGGCAAATTGTAAAATAGGGTGTCTAGGGTAATGATTGTCTATTAAACCACCAAAGGAGGTGATTAACACCGCCCAAGTATCAGAAGTAGCAGTTAATATCTGAACTTGATGGGCTGTATAAGGCACAATTAAAGACCTGGGTTCTTTTCCAAAATGAGTAATGGCTGCCTTTAATCCACGAAGGGCAAGCAGAGCAATTGCATCTGGGTACCAATCAATAATCTTAGCAGGAGAAGCGTTGGGATGAACCCACAATAAGGGTCCATCTTGCCACAGCACGGCAGTTGGTAAATGCCTAGTTTTAAAAACGCACAGGTCGAAAGTTTTGGCTTCCTCTATGCGTTTCAACTGAGCATCCTGTAAAGCTTCTTCTACCACTTTTAGGGCGCGGCTTGCAGCTGGTGTTAAGGCTCTAGGTGAAGAAATATGAGCATCTCCTTCCAGGATGTCAAACAATGGCTTCAATTCAGCAGAGGGAATTTTTAGAAACGGTCTCAACCAATTTATATCACCCAATAATTTCTGAAAATCATTTAACGTTCGTAAATGATCTCTGCGGATCTCTAATTTTTGAGGAACTATTTTTTCTGGGTAAATAACCGTCCCTAAAAAGGAACCTACTTCTGAAACTTGAACCTTCTCGGAAGCAATATGCAGGCCCCATTGTCTTAAGGTTTTTAATAATAAAGGATATACAGTCTGTAAAACAACTAATTCCTTATGGCACATAAGAATATCATCCATATAATGGATTAACAGCAGAGAGGGAAATTGTTTTCTAACTGGTTCAAGGGCCAATTGCACATATAACTGACATATAGTGGGGCTATTGGCCATGCCTTGAGGCAAAACTTTCCATTGATTTAATGTAAAGCAGTTGGAACATCTTCCTTAAGATTGTTAATGTGTTTGACAATAGCAGATTCAGTAACCTAAAACCAGTCTCTGTGCCTGTAAATTTAACTTGCTTGAGGTTTTTCAGCTTAAAATCTTAAATCTCTCAGTCTAATATCTCTAGCCAAGCACATCAGTCCATTACAAATTTAACCTTGATCAAACACTCTGGACCTCAGCAACAGAACGCAGCCAGCCCTTATTCCAATAGCCCAGTTCCAACAAAGTCCTCTGCAGTCTTTCCTTCATTGCCATAGTGGCGAGTCTCTCAAGCTGTATGACTGTAAAATTAGCATCTACTCCATACTTATTAACTGATTCAGCAAGTTCCTTAATGAGGGCATACTCTACCGGCGCATGAACGCGGTTTCCATCCGCAGCCTCAAACACCGGGAAGGCTTGTAAGCACCTCCTTCTGTCCCCCTCTGAAAGGAAGGAATCTGAACAATGCTTGCCGGCATAAGGCGGAGGAGCACTGGGAATGATAGGGGCGGCAGATTGAAAAGCCGCGTGGTTCTTATCTCCTATCTTCTTTTGTTTTCGATTTTGCGGTAGCTCATCAAAATAATATCTCTCCTCCCCATAGCGAGCCGCTTCGCCATCTAATTCTTCCTCCTCGGAGGGACTAAGATCCTCAGACTCTGAGCTATCAATTCCTAAAGCCTCCAATTCTTTTATCGGATAAAGAAGCCTCCTTTTTGGACTTCTCTTTTCCCTCTCATGTTTCTCTCCCAGGGCGTCCTTTCCCTTGTCTTTTCTTTCTGTGGACTTAGCGTCCGCGGAAAGGCCTTTTTTCTTAGAGACGTCTTTTTCTTTTTCCTCAAGGGCCCCTAACCTTTTATCCCGTTCTGTTTCTGACATGCTGTCTTGTAGCTCCGAATGTGAGGCTCCCATGTTCACAAAGAAGAGAACGAGAGCCACCATCACAATAGGGAGAGCGAAAATTGCTCCTACCAATTTGGATGAAAGATGAAACAAGTCAAGACCAGACATGCCTCTCAGAACCTACCTTAGTGCTGCAGTTCTGAATCCTTCCCCGTGAATGGGGGGTCTCCTCGGCGCCGGCGATGACAGGCACCCGGCGTCCCGGGTTTCGGCACCAGTTGTAGCCCGCGTAGTCGTCTCGCCAGCAAGAACGCACGTGGACACCAGGATCCTTCTGCAGCAAGCGTTTATTGAACAGATGAAAGAGGAAGACCCAGCGCCCCCGAAATGGCGCCGCTTATATAGCCCCTAGGTGGCGTGTACTCTGCTGATTGGCTGCGCGCTCATATGATGCTCATATGACGCTCATATGCCCGGGCTGGGCAGTGACTTGGCGCGCTTTTGCCACTTGCACATGCGCTATTCTCACCAGGGCCGAGGCCGGATGTCAGCGCCATAATGGCGGTCACCTCTCGGCTCTCTACACCTGAGCTTTCCAAGTGCTGTATTACAGGTATGCATCACCATGCCTAGTCCAAGACTTCCATAGTCTGACCTTAATTTTAAATGCTTTGATTGGGCAATGCCTTTGTTTGTAAATTGATGGATTGATATTCTACCAAGTTTTATCCAAGAACACAAGTACGTGAGTGAAATAGTACTGAAACATACATACTTACACACAAGTTATAGTTTTATAGGCAAATCATACTGAAAAAAATTTAAGGGACCAAGCATATAGCTTTGCATTCCCTGTAATTTTAATGTGGTCTCATATCAAGTGAGGAGAGGACTGACTAACTATGCTGATATTGTGACAATCAAATCTGCTTTTGTCTCATGCTGCTTCCGGTATTTATATTTGAGAGTTTCTAAAGCGGGGGCCAGAACTTAACCATTCGGGTGGAGCAGTCACCTTCAGCAAATATTCAGCTAAGAGGATCTATAAGGTGGGTGGCACTGGGCATGGCTCTACTCATTAGAGATTGGCCTGTGTAACCTTCTAGAACCTGAGGAGGTAAATGCAGAACCCTTTTGGTTGGACATAGGTGTTCTAAAACAACTGACATCAGAGGTTATACACAGGGAAAAAAAAAAAAAAGATGTCTACTTTATTAGTTTTTAAGATGATGTTGGAGAACATGGCTTAATATACTGCAAAAATCTATTTCTAGATATAAACTCCAGAATTAGATGAAAATGACAAGCCTGGGAAGGAGATTTTTTTGAAAGGCCTTCGTAGCAGCTGGACAAGGGGCAGAAGGAACTGTGCTCTCTGCAGGCAGGCCGAACTCGGGCACGGAAGGCGAGCTCCTGCCTCCGAATCCACCAGGTGGATGAGAAAATCATTTCTCCTTCCTTGGGAAGGAGTAAAAGGACAGAAAGAAGCCAAGGTTATTTTAAAAGAAGATTTATATGAAAGGGCATAGCAGGCATAGGAAACCATCCCTAAAAAAGTCCCAGCATACACTCCTGTTTCTTTTACAGGAGGATTACATATAATATCAAGCTAACTTTAAAAGAAGACATAACATAAGGAAATAGAATGACTGGCAACCTCTTCATTTAAGTCATTTAAGCATGACCTTTGCTTTCAAACTAGGATCTTGAGCTGGTGTTTCTAGCTCAGCAGAGGAGCATTTGCCAAACAAACACAGGCCCTGGGTTCAATCCTTAACAGCACAAAACGTGAATGAAAAGCTAAGATCATGACAATGGATTTTTTTTTGGCTTTATTAAAGCTGTATTACAATCCAATTTTAATTAGTTTTTGTGTATGGCATGATTTACAAATGGTATTCTTAAGATCCATTTCTCTCAAATGATATCCATATTTTTCTTGTGGTATTTTTAAAATTATTTTGGCCCCATGTTGTTTGAAAATCAGCTGGTTAGTTGTCACTCTGTTCTAGCTCATTGAGCTAAATGCACATTATTTGTAAAAAATACTTTTTGGGGCTGGAGAAATGGCTTAGCGGTTAAGCGCTTGCCTGTGAAGCCTAAGGACCCCAGTTCGAGGCTCAATTCCCCAGGACCCACATTAGCCAGATGCACAAGGGGGCGCACGTATCTAGAGTTCATTTACAGAGGCTGGAAGCTCTGACGCACCCATTCTCTCTCTCTCTCTCTCCCTCTCTGCCTCCTTCTCTCTGTCACTCTCAAATAAATAAACAACAACAAAAAAAACCTTTTTGTGTATAGTATGTGCAGTATGTGTGTGTGTATGTAGTGCACAAACGTGTGTGTGTGTGTGTAGTGTAGGCACGTGTGTGCGTGTAGATGCACATGTTTGGAAGCTGGAGAAGACCATCGGGCATTTCCTTGTCCTACGGTCACAGATGTGTGTGATCGCACACAGAGGTATACGGAAGTGCTGGGGAATTGAACACAGGCAGTCTTGGATCCTTCCAGAGACTCCCTGGTCGCCAAGTTTGCATTCGGACCCACTGAGCCATCCCCAGCCCCAACGTGCACATTCTTACGCCAACCATACACTCTCCTGATGGCCATGGTGCTAAAGTCAGTCATCAAATCAAGTTCCCAACTTTTGTTGGTTTTGCTTCATTGGTTTCAATAATGCCAGGATCTTTGCACAAACACAATCATTTTGAAAACCCATGTCTTCTTTCCTTCCAAAACTCCTGCCGATTTGGACGGTCATATGATGGATATATAAGTTAACTGGAGAGGGACAGAAGGCTTAATCCAGAGTCTTCAACCACAAAACATTTCTCCAGATTTCAGACACTATCTGGATTTTCTTTTCTTTTCTTTTCTTTTTTTTCTTTTTTTTGTTTTTTCGAGGTAGGGTCTCACTCTAGTCCAGGCTGACCTGGAATTCACTCTGTAGTCTCAGGGTGGCCTTGAACTCACAGCGATCCTCCTACCTCTGCCTCCCGAGTGCTGGGATTAAAGGCGTGCGCCACCATGCCCAGCTTACTATCTGGATTTTCCTAACATTGTTCAGCGTATAAAGGTCTTGAACGTATTCTGTAAGCTTTAGCTACAAATAGCCAATGTCTTGAGGCTACCAAAACTGCAACTTTTTGATACGCTGCTTTCAAAGCATCCATTGCTAGCATGTACAGATGCACTGACTTTTGTATGTTAACTTTATATACAGAGAATAGTAAATATGTATTTGGGTGCTAGTAGATTTTTTTTGTAGATTCCTTGGCCTTTTTCAAATACATAGTCACGTATCTTAAAATGTTTTTAAGAGCACTTTGGGATGGAAAGATGGCTGAGCAGCTAAAGGCACTTGCTTGCACCCCTGCCTGTGTGAGGCCGGCTCCCCAGCACCCACACTGAGCCATCATCTTTGAGGGTTCTGTCATCTCATTGCTGAGTCATTTCTTGACTGATTTTTCTCTGACTCACATTTACTTCATGTACTCTATAGCTTTCTTGATAAGCAATATTTGGAATTTTGTATTCTTCATGAATTTATCTTTTATCATTATTATCTTTGTATCTCTGGTAATAACTATTACCTTGATGCCATTTTAGTATTCATATAACTAGAGCAATACCTTATGATCAGTGTTTTCCTGCTACAGTTTTTCCAGTGCATTGGTTAAAATCTGCTAGTTAATATTTAAAGTAGAACCTTTATGGATATTACATTGATTGACCTCGCTTTTTATATCTAGTTTCACAATCTTTGTATTTTAATAGAAATAGTTAAGCTATTTAGGTTAAATACATTTATCAGTTCGGCTGGATTTATTTCAAGTTTTTTTTATTTGTTTTGTTCATTTTTATTTATTTACTTGAGAGTGACAGAGAGAGAGAAAGAGGCACATAGAGAGAGAGAGAGAGAGAGAGAGAGAATGGGTGCACCAAGGCTTCCAGCCACTGCAAATGAACTCCAGATGCGTGCGCCCCCTGTGCATCTGGCTAACGTGGGTCCTGGGGAATCGAGCCTTGAACCAGAGTCCTTAGGCTTCATAGGCAAGCGCTTAACGGCTAAGCCACCTCTCCAGCCCCTTATTTTAAGTTTCTTCACACAACATTGTGCTTTGTCACCCAGGATCTGACTCGCCATATTGAGCAGAGTCACCGCTTCATTCTTATTATGTCTTTGAGTGTGTAGATGGCTCCTCATAATTTACACTTTCTGTGTAATCTGTCCCATCCACTGTCAGCTATTCCTTCAGTTTCCATAGAATGTCAAAAGCTAGAGGACTACATTCACTGTCTTGTTCGATTCTGTGGACAAAGTTTTTTCTATAATTTCTTCCACACATGGGATAAAGATGAAACTTGTTTTGTCTTACAGCTGGCAATTATAAAAAAGAAAATGAGGGGTGAAGGAAGTATTTACTATCTTCCGTCACATATTGACTATTTCTGGTTTTGCCTTCATGTATATACACATTTCCATATGCTGCTATTTTCCTTCTGTCTGAAGAACTTTACCTTTTTTATATTTTATTTATTTATTTGAGAGAGATAGAGACAAAGAGAAAGAGGCAGACAGAAAGAGAGAGAGAGAGAGAGTGAGGGTGAGGGCCTCCTGCCACTGCAAACAAACTCCAGATGCATGCGCCACTTTGTGAATCTGGCTTTACGTGGGTAGTGGGGAATCAAACCCTGGCCTTCAGGAATTGTGAAGACCACTGAGCAACCTCCTCAGCCTTGAAGAACTTTCTTTAGTGCCTGTTTTATAGTGAAAACAAAATAGTAATCAATTCTTTGGTCTTCTGTTTGCCTGAACAATTATTTGTATCCTTTTCATTTTTAAAGTATATTTAGTAGATATGTGATTCTAGATTTCTTTTTTTTTCTCCATTTTTATTAATATTTTCCATGATAACAAAAAAAATCCCATGGTATTACCCTCCCCCCTTTCCCCTTTGAAATTCCATTCTCCATCATATCCCCTCCCCATCTCAATCTTTCTACTTACATATATACAATACCAACCTAATAAAAGCCCTCCTCCCTTTCTTTCTCTTCCCTTTCTATCTCCTTTTTTAACTTACTGGCCTCTGCTACTGAGTTTTTTCCTTCTCACACAGAAGCCCAATCATCTCTAGCTAAGATCCACATATGAGGGAGAACATGTGGCGCTTGGCTTTCTGGGCCTGGGTTACCTCACAGTATAATTCTTTCCAGATCCATCCACTTTTCTGCAAATTTCATAACTTCATTTCTCTTTACTGCTGAGTAAAACTCCATTGTATAAATGTGCCATATCTTCATTATCCACTCATCAGTTGAGGGACATCTAGGCTGGTTCCATTTCCCAGCTATTATAAATTGAGCAGCAATAAACATGGTTGAGCAAGTATCTCTAAGGTAATGAGATGAGTCCTTAGGATATATGCCTAGGAGATAGATTTCTTAAAACTTTGTTTATATTTTCCTCTATACTTTAAAGGCATTGCTCCACTTTCTCCCTAGACTTTAAAGAAGTTGCTTCTGGGGCTGGAGAGATTGCTTAGTGGTTAAGGTGTTTGTCTGGTGAAGCCTAAGGACCCAGGTTCGATTCCCCAGTACCCACATAAGCCAGATACACAAGGTTGGCTTATGCATCTGCAGTTCATTTGCAGAGGCTGAAGACCCTGGTGTGCCCATTCTCTCTCTGTGTCTCTCTGTGCCTTTCTCTCTCTCTCTCTCAGATAAATAACAAGTATTTTTAAGAAAGACATTGCTTCTTTTTCTATCTAGTAATTTTTGTTTGGATACTACAGATTTTGATTTTAATTTGCATGGGGAATATCTGGGTATTGTCTTCTTGTAAAGGTTGTTGGTTTATTTTAGTAGAAACTTAAATTACTGGCAGGTAAACTGGATTCTTATAAGCTCTCTATTTAAGTGCTATGATACATCTAATGTAGTCTTTACTATAGGCCTAACTTGGCTCTTTAAGGATATATACTTTATACTTAGATGTTCAAGGATGGTTTTCTCCTCCAATTGGCCTAATTATAAAGATTTTCCCTGCCCTCTGTGAGTTCAAATCCTTTGCCTGTCTGATTCCTTGATAGGAACTTGCAAATGTTTATGCACCTTTGTTGCATGCATAAATGTCTCAATATTCAGCTACAGCCATTAAAGAAATTCGTATACAGAGCCAGGCATGGTGGTGCACACCTTTAACGCCAGCACTCGGGAGGCAGAGGTAGGAGGATCGCTGTGAGTTCGAGGCCACCTGAGACTACATAGAGAATTCCAGGTCAGCCCGAGCTAGAGTGAAACTCTACCTCAAAAAGAAAGAATGAGGGAAAGAGAGAGAAAGAAAGAAAGAAAGAAAGAAAGAAAGAAAGAAAGAAAGAAAGAAGGAAAGAAGGAAAAAGAAAGGAGGGAGGGAGGAAGGAAGGAAGGGAAAGGAAAGAAAAGAAAAGAAATTCGTACACAAGTCTGGAGCTTTTCTTCTCTAAGAGTATGCCTCTCAAATTCCTGTTGCTTAAACTGTGATAAATTCCTTGTGATGGCAAGGGAGAGTGCTGGGGATTGAACCCAGGGCCTTGTGCATGTCATGCATGGGCTCTACTACTGAACAATACCCCAAGTCCTCTTTTTTAAGTAATTTTTTTTATATTTTATTTTTATTTATGTTTTAGAGGAGAGAATGGACATGCTAGGGCCTCCAGCCACCACAAACAAACTCCAGACACATGTGCATCTGGCTAATCCTGGGATATTGAACCTGGGTCCTTTGGCTTTGCAGGCAAGCACCTTAACCACTAAGCCATCTCTCCAGCCCCCACGTCCTCTTTCTGCTCTTTATTTTGAAATAGTCTTTTATCATGTTGCCCAGGCTGACCTTGAACTCGTTCTGTAGCTGGTAGGTCTTGAACTTGTGATCCATCTGTCTTAACCTCCAAAGTAGTTGGGATTACCAGCCTCCGCCACTAGCCTTGGCTTGCCAAAAACCCTTCTCTGTCTTCTCAACTCAGGGTGGAGGAAACCTTCTCCCTGGAGCCATGAAGTCCCACCAGACAGAAACTCCAAAAATTACAGGGCTTCCTCTCCCTTTTCCCTTCATTCTCACCTGTCTCTCCCAAGAGTGAGTAACTGCTTAAATTTCGCATGATAGGACTAGAGAGATGGCTTAGAACTTAAGGCTCTTCACTGAGAAGCTTAAGGACCCAGGTGCCTCCCCAGTTCCCATGACAGTCAGATGCAGAGGTGGTGCACATGTCTGGAGTTCATTTGCAGTGGTTCTGGAGGCCCTAGTGTGCCCATCCCCCCTCTCTCCCTCTCTGCCTCTCTTAAACTAAGTGAATAAATAAATAAAATATTAAAGAAAATAAATTATTAAGTCCTGTCTCACACACACAAAAAAAAGCGCTCTTATCCGACTGCACATTCTTCCTGCATTGGTCCAGCATCTTCAGGATTCATCCAATGTAGACTCTTCCAAACTGGCTACCATTTATTCCTCAGTCCGTTCAGCATAATGACTCCCTTTTTCTAATGAGCCTAATTCTGTCTTCTAACTCTGGCTTTCCTATTGTCAGGCGTTCAAGGAGGAATTTGATCTCAGCCCTATAAGAACCAGCTCTTGTATGTACTGGCTTATTTGAAGCAAGTATGTGGCCTTAAAGCAAGAAGAAATCTCTGTTTTAGAAGGAATGCACCACTTCCATAAGACCCTAGCTGTTAGAAGACTGAGTTCTGAGGTGACTATAGTCAGATTTTTACCTTCCCCAATCTCAAGGTCATGTTCCCTCCCTACAAGTTCCCTGAACTAGCTATGGAACAACTCCTAGAATCAAGAACTTGACCTTCTGTCAATCCTGGCTACCTGAATGATTAACTCAGCTGACGTCTTGGTTCTGTCCTCTGGCTGAAGACTTAAGGGTTTCCTGAAATGTCCACAAAGAGGCAACCTAGCTTTTTTTTTTTATCCCCCCTCCTTGAATTGGTAAGGAATATCTCCGTAGCTGTCACCATCTCTTTAAAAACTCACTGGCATTCAAGAAAACCAACCAATTCCATAGTTCTTTCCCTCATACTCCTAAAGTACCAAAAAATATGGCATTGCATGGGGGAGCCCCCTTCCACCTATCTGCCTTGAGGCTAGAATGACTGCATTTTCACTGCATGCCAAGGATTATCAGCGTTCCGCTTACCACCTGTAAAGGTGTCCTCTGTGCCAACGTGTCGGTGAGTGATCCATCCCCAAAATTCCATTCCGGAAGCGGCTTCCCGGGATTAGTCCCATTCCACTGGCTCACACTCGTCTCCTGGGAACAGACTTGGAGGGATGCCTGCAAGTAGGTAGGAGAGGACTCTTTGGAGATACGATTGAAAGGACGTGAAGACAAGAGCAGGGGAAAGGCAGAAGGATGGGCTGCTTTAACCAAGACCTCAGACCATCAAGAGGCTCCTGGCGCTGAAGAGATGGCTCAGTGGTTAAGGCACTTGCCTGCAAAGCTTTACGACCCAGGTTCGATTCCTTGGGACCCACAAAAAGCCAGATGCACAGTAGAGCATGCAGCAGCAAGGGGCCCTGGCGTGCCCATTATTTCTCTCACTCTCTCTTTCTCTCTCTTCTCTCTGTCACTCTGCTTGCAAATAAATAAATAAATAAATAAATAAATAAATATAAATAAATAAAGTTTTTAAAAAGAGGCTCCCTAGTGTTAGGATGGCTGTTCATGGTTGTCTTACATTGAAATTTAGGGCTTTTATATTTTATTTATTACTTATTTTTTTTAAGAGAGAGAAAGTGGGCATGCCAAGGCCACCAGCCACTCAAATGAGCTCCAGATGCATGCGCCACCTTGTGCATCTGGCTTATGTGGATACTGAGGAATCAAACCTAGGTCCATAGGTTTCACAGGCAAGCGCCTCAACCAGTAAGCCCATCTCTCCAGCCTGAAACCCAAGGGTTTTAAATGCCAGGCCATTGACTCTGGGCCACCCCATGAGAGAGTCCCCTTCATTCAAGGACGGCATCCAAGTACAAAGCCACTGTGAGCCTACTAAGGGTGAAACGCTGAGCTGAAATCCATCAGGGATGCTGACCTCAAAGAAGACATGTTAAGGGAGCCTCGCCGAATTCTCTCTTTCTTTCCTATCTGCCGTTCAGTTACGTGATAGCACATGGTAGGTAAGACTTTGTTTCAACACTCTTTGTATAACAGTAGACAGGATACGGGGCCACAGACTGTATAATGCCACTTATGACACTATTGTCTTTCCAAATGGTGTCTCCTGTGCTGTGTTCTATGATGCCGGTCCCAAGACTCTGCAAAGACATGTTCCCAGACCCCTCTTCCAGCTGCTGTTGGCACCCATCCTACCCAACTGTGCCCTTTAGAAGTGCCTCCTCCGGAGCCCCAACACTACAGAATACCCGCTACCCACCTTCATCAACAGCCCCAGTGTTGTTTGCTTTTCTTTTAGTTTCCTCAACCCTAAGCAATAGTAAATATTACTTTCAGTAATTTTATCTCAGTTATATCTGAGCAGCTCCCTTTCTGGTTTTGGTGTGTATGTGTGTGTGTGTGTGTGTGTACTGTTTTGCTATTTTGGGTTGGTTTGGTTTTTGAAGGCAGGGTCTCATCCATACTCCAGACTGGCCTTAAACCAATGGTGTTTCTCTTACCTCAGCCTTTGGAGTGCTGGGATTAAAAGCAGGGCTCCTCATGCCCAGATCTCTTCTGGTTTCTGTAGGTTCCTTTGGTTTCAGCTTTTCAATGTTTCTTCTTTAATTTATCAATTTTCTATAGTGAATATCCTCTGTTAAATACCTACTGTGGTTTCTGGGGATTTGGCTTTGTTTTGTTTTGTTTTCTGGACAGATTCTGCCTGAAACAGTCACTTGATCGAATGAAAGAAGATTCAGACGGGTCTCATGCTAGAAAAGAGTGATGACGATTCGGAGGCATTGGAGCTGGTGAGTGATGTGGGCATAGCTGTCGCTCTGAGCTCTGGCTTCAAGTTTTCAGTATCATCATTCGTGAGTCCGCACCACTTCTTATGGCCACCAAAGTGTATGGTCAAAGGCAAATTTTTGAATGGAATAAAGGTTTTCTGAGTCAATGGGTATTAGAAGGACAGGGGCAAATTTATCAAGAATGCCATGGATGAGTTTTTTAGTCAAAATCACCCTAAATAAAATTCAGGGCACTGTACAACTTTTCCCCCAGTGAAATGTAATTGCATAAACATATAAATAGAGCTTAATAAGAAAGCCATTTCATAGTAGTGCTTAGGAAGAATAAGACCATGCTACTTTTTCCAAACTTGTCTTGGTTCGATGATGTAATGGTGCCATCATATGATCAGATAGTTCATCAAATCTTTGCTAAGTAAAATGAGTTCGTGGCTTTTGAGTCATCATGTGGACACTGTGGAGGTCACATTTAGTTAATAAAGAAATAAGTAGGGCTGGAGAGATTTCTTAGCAGTTAAGGTGCTTGTCTGCAGAGCCAAAGGACCCAGGTTCAATTCCCGAGGACCCACGAAAGCCAGATGAACAAGGTGGCACATACGTCTGGAGTTTGCTTGCAGCAGTTGGAGACCCTGGTGCACCCATTCTCTCTCTCTCTCTCTCCTTCTCTGTCTCTCTCAAATAAATAAATAAAAATAAAATAAAAAATAAAAATTTAAAAGAAATAAATCGCTGACCTCTGTTTTGCCTTTTATATCTCGTTCTTTTATATCTCGCACTGCCTCCCTGGGAAAGACTTGTCATTTGTTATTGCAATGCATGTTGAACACAACTGGAGGGGGGAGGCAGGTCATGAATAAAGCTGCCTTTGCAAGATCTACCTCAGAAGGCAATGGACCCATATGCCCACTATCTTTTTACCTACACCTAAGTTCCTTTAAGAATGTTAAGTTGCTCTCATCTGTGGAAAATAATCTGTCTTGGACCCACCCAGGTTCCTCCTCAACTACACAGACTGGTTCTTCAGTGAGGTCCCCCTCCAGTCCAGCACAGTAGGCCCCTCCTTCCAAATTTGTTGCCACTTTATACCACCGGTGGAACTAGGGGACCATCTAACAGTTGTCCCCTTACTTAGTCTAAATTTCACTATGGACAGGGGGAGAAAGTCCTGTCTGTTGCTATCCTGAGCAGATGTCCCTTCTTGTTGACAGCACACACCATACTTGAATCACACGGAGAAATTCCTGCTTGGCCATGACATTTCCAGGTAGGATGAAAGTAAAGTCTATCAAATGCATCCAAGAAGAGAAAGATTGCAGGGGAAAGAAAGGGAAAGTTCTATTTGGGACCAGGTTCTTAAATTCTCCCCAAGTATCTCTCCATATCCTGGAATGCTTCAGACCAATGAGTGGGTGACGAGACTCGGAAGATAAAGGGAAAACAAGGGTCTCTGAACAACCTCCAGGTCCCCTTGTCCTCAAACCTTGAGCAACTTGATGAATACTATAATAGCTTATCCTGTAAAACAGATTTTCTGGATGGATGCTACAGGGGACTTGGTTTGTAAAGCGACTTAGGCTTGGATGGATAATTAACTCATCTGTTTGTATTACCCATCACTGTATAACAAAACACCCCAGAACGTGATGACTAAAACACTCACCATCTTTTTTACGGGTCTGCGGTCTGACGCCGACCCCAGTGTGGTGTTCCGTGGGTTCCATCTGTGGTCTTTTGGGCTCTCGTGAGTCTATCGCTATCGAGGGAACTGAGCGTAGAAAATCCCAAGATGGACTGGTGCATGCCTCTGGGGCTTCTCTGGTCCACTGGTCACCATTATAACTATTAGAGTCTGTTGTAATTATTTTTCTCTCCCCTGATTTCATTCATGGGGAACTGTTTCAGCTGGGGTACTTTTCTCTTCTGTGTGTTCCTGAAGGAACTGTGCTCTACACCCCACATCATAGCTACATTATAACTGCCTGTTCCCCTGTGCCCTCCCTTGCCCATCTGACTCCCGCTTCTACCCTAGCCAGGCCTGCAACATGCACAAAGATGCCCGCAATGGGAGAGCAGTCTTCTCGTTCATGGTTTCATTCCCAGAGCCTGGCGCAGGGCCTGCCTGCAACCGAGTAAGTAAACAACGTGTACCTGTGTAGGACGTATGTCTAAAGAGCAAAGTTGTGGATTGAAAGTAAAAATAAAAATTGTGTTCCCCAAGCTGGGCGTGGTGGCGCACGCCTTTAGTCCCACCACTCGGGAGGCAGAGGTAGGAGGATCACTGTAAGTTCGAGTCCACCCTGAGATTACATAGTAAATTCCAGGTCAGCCTGAGCTAGAGTGAAACCCTACCTCAAAAAACCAAAAAAAAAAAAAAAAAAATTGTGTCCCCTCCCCCCCGGGTGGAATTTCCACAAACAAATAACAGAAGTCATTCAAAGGGCTGCAAAGTCCAGGGGGTTCGAATGAGGAGTCAATCCAATGAAATAATGAGAGAGTCTAATCAAATTTGACTGAGGTAGGCTTTCTCAAGAATTGAAAAGTAAAATACAAAGAGTACAAGACTATTATCCAATCTTTCAATTCCCTAAATTCATGAACTCCATATTCTTTTTTGTTTGTTTGTTTTTTTGTTTTTCAAGGTAGGGTCTCACTCTGGTCCAGGCTGACCTGGAATTCACTATGTAGTCTCAGGGTGGCCTCGAACTCAAGGAGATCCTCCTACCTCTGTCTCCCGAGTGCTAGGATTAAAGGCATGTGCCACCACACCCAGCTAGAACTCCATATTCTTTATACACGCGATATCTTTACCCACCTGGATAACTTCAATTTGCCTTCTAAGTTCAGCTAATTTATCAGTGCCAAGAAATTTTCCAGAAATCACTGACTACAACAGATGGTGTCCTCATGTTCACCTCATGATCACGTTCTCCATTATCATACTGACGCCACATTAAAATTATATGTTTTGGCTATAGCAATTGCCTAATGATCCAGGTTTGATTCCCCAGTACCCACGTAAAACCAGATGCACAACATGGCCACATGCATTTGGTCTCTCCCTCTCTCTTTCTCTCTCTGCCTCTTTATCTCAAATAAACAAATAAAATTTTAAATATTAGGTTTAGTGAGTCTCTTTTCTCAACAGGTCAACTTACCAGGAAAAAGAAGAAAGAAAAGACAGGGCGAAAGAGGGGAGTGAGAGGATTGTCTGCTTCTGTGTGAGAGAAGAGAGAGAGAAAGACAGAAGTGAGAATGAATGAATAAGAACACCAGGCCCTCTGGCCACTGCAAAGTCCAGACACATGCACCACTTTGTGCATCTGGGAATTGTACCCAGGCCATCAGGCATTGCAAGTAGGCACCTCCACTCACTGAACCATCTCTCCAGGCCTTACTTTTCTTATCCTCACAGCATGCACAAAGAAAACAGCATCCGTCACATGTTGTATAAGGAGCAAAAAGCTTGTATTGAGCTCAGTTCTAGCTGGCTTAGTGAGTTGGTGTTCCACTTTAACCATTAAATTTAAGACCCTAACATACCTGACCCTTAACAGCAATGCATTTCTTCTTGTCTTCCGACTAAAACTTACACTCTGAGTGTAGTAATGAAAGACCTTTGAAACATGGAGAGTTGGGCTGGAGAGATGGCTCAGAAGTTAAGGCACTTGCCTTCAAAGCCTAATGACCCAAATTTGATACCCCGGTACCCACATAAAACCAGATGCACAAAGTGGCATATGCATCTGGAGTTCATTTGCAGCAGCTGGTGTGTGTGATCAATCTCTCTGTCTCTCCCCCCCCTTGCAAATTAATTAATTAATTAAAACAATTATTGAATTATATGATTAATATATAATAACGTAATATATATTTAAAATAATTTGAAAATAAAATTGTTTACAGTTTTTATGTGATTTTTTGGGGGAGGGGCATTTAGATAGGGTCTCACTCTAGCCCAGGTTGACCTGGAATTCACTATGTAGTCTCAGGGTGGCCTCAAACTCACAGTGATCCTCCTACCTCTGCTTCCCAAGTGCTGGGATGAAAGGCATGTGCCACCACACCTGGCTTATGTGATTTTTTAAATATATATATATTATTGACAACTTCTATACTTACAGACAATAAACCATGGTATTTTCCTCCCCTCCCCTGCTTTCCCCTTCATAACTCTGCTCTCCATCATATCCCCTCCCTCTTTCCATTAGTCTCTCTTTTAATTTGATGTCATCATCTTTTTCTCCTATTATGAGAGTCTTGTGTAGATATTGAGAGGCACTGTGAGGTTTTGGATATCTAGGCCAATTTCTGTCCGGACAGTTGTATGTAAGGAGTGGATCCCTTCCTTTGGCCCTTACATTCTTTCCACCACCTCTTCCACAATGGACCCTGAGCCTTGGAGGGTATGAGATGTTTCAGTGCTGGACACTCTTCCATCCCTTCTTCTCTGCACTATGTTGCCTTTTGGGTCATCCCAGTGGTCATGGCCATCTGAAAAGAGAAGCTTCTCTATCCAGAAGTGAGAGTAGCATTAATATATGAGTAGGAACATTAAGTGTAGTGCTTTCAGGGCAATTTGGTGAGAGTAATATATGCATTTATCCAGACAAGAACAGGCTTTATACCCCTAAGGCCCATGACCTCCCCTGCCATAGGCTTTTGATTAGGTTTTCAGTACCAGGCATGTGTTCCCTCCCATACAGCAGGCCTCCAGCCCAATTAGGGAGCAGTTGGTTTTCCCCAGAGCAGACTTGCCACTATTGCACTCATTTGATCATTTGGCCTGTCTGGCCAAATTTGAGGTTTCCAATGTCCACTGTTTTCACCACTGATGACTTCTGTCTCCCATAAGGCTGCATGCAGTACAGCTTTTTCCAGAATATACAAAGAACTCAAAAAACAGAACAATAAGAAATCAAACAACCCAGTTAAAAAATGGGCTATAGGACTAAATAGAGAGTTCTCATCAGAAGAAATACAGATGGCATATAAATGTCTAAAAGTATGTTCTACATCCTTAGCCATCAGGGAAATTCAAATTAAAACTACCTTGAGATTCCATCTCTCTCCCATCAGAATGGCTGCCATCAAGAAAACAAATGACAATAAATGTTGGTGAGGATGTGGTAAAAGGGGAACCCTTCTATACTGTTGGTGGGAATGTAATCTGGTACATCCATTGTGGAAATTAGTATGGAGGTTCCTGAGACAGCTAAAAATAGAATTACCATATGATCCAGCTATAGCACTCGTAGGCATATATCCTAATGGCTCTTCTCACTACCTTAGAGATACTTGCACAACCATGTTTATTGCTGCTCTATTCACAACAGCTAGATGTCCATCCACAAATGAATAGATAATAAAGATGTGGTACATTTACACAATGAAGTTCTATTCAGTGGTAAAGAAAAGTGAAATTATGAAATTAGCAAGGAAATGGATGGATCTGGAAAGGATTATACTAAGTGAGGTAACACAGGCCCAGAAAGCCAAACATCACATGTTCTCTATCATATGTGGATCCTAGCTACAAATGTATAGACTTGTTTGTGAGCTGGAACCAAAAATCAGTAGCAGAGGCCAGTAAGCTAGAAAAAGGCTAAGTATTGTATATATGTAAGTACAAGAACAGATTACAGGGAGGGAAAAGGCCTAAACTAGGTCAGGGGAAGAGATTATATAAAAGAAGGGTGGGGGAAGGTCAATAAAAATTCAAGATACTCTGAATAAGACATATAAAAATCTACATTCTTCAATAATGGCACATCCAGATGCCGTAGATTGTTACTAGAAAATTTTCGGTGCCAGAGATGGGATACCTTCCAGTGAGTTGTTGGCCAGGGAAGTCCCTGTTGCCTCCAAAACATTATAGGCTATTGCCAAGGCCCTTGGTTTCCCATGAGAAAGAGATGGTAAGACCCTATTGCTGAAGACTTCACGTGCCTGAGCGGCAAAGTCACTGAGAAATCAAGCTGGTGCTGAGCAGAAAACCTTCTCCTTGTAGCCCAGCCAACTGAAAGCTAGGGTTCTTATTGCATTAGTTACTTTCTCATTGCTGTGAAGAGAAGCAACTTAAGGGAGGAAAGGGTTTTAGTTGGCTTATCATATCCAGGGGATAAATCTCATCACGCATGAGAACCATGGTAACAGCACTGGGAAGCTGGTTTACCACACTTCACTCAGGAAGCAGAGGGGAAACATGAAGTGGGGCTGGGCTATCAAAACCTCAAGGCCTTTCCCATCCAAGTAACCCACTTTACGCCAGCAACCTGCACACCTCCACAGACCTTCACACTTTCCCAAACAGCACCACCTGCTAGGAATCAAGTGCTCAGATACGTGAGCCTGTAAGGGAACACTTTACATTCAAAGCACAGCAGTTACATTATTGTTTCCTGAAGGAAAAAACAAAACACATCTTCAGTCTTTAAGCTCTACTTGAGTCTCTCTCTCTCTCTCTCCTTCCTGGTCTGACAAATCCTTATACTCCCAACCACCATGAACTCTGCCAGCTTTTCTCACCAGGATGGAATCTACCATCTCATACTATGAGCCAGAACAAATCCTTCCTCCTTAAGATGCTTCTGGTCAGGTCATAGTAACAGGAAAAGTAACAGCACATAAATCTGGTGCCGAGAAATGGGGTCATTGCTGATGTTGCTGCTGCTGCTGCAAGAAACTGGACCATGTGGTTCGTGGGCCTTTGGTACTAGTTTGCAGGAGCAATATTCAAGAGTTTGGAGCTGTGTGTTAGCAAAGCACTGGGATGTTGTAGTTGGAGGTTAATGGGTCATGTGGAAGAGAGAGAGAATGAGATGGAGAGAGGAAAGAAGACTAGATGCTAATATAAATGTGGATAGTAAAAACCAGGCTCATGAGGGTTCAGAGAACAATAATTCTAGCAGAAACTGGACTAGGGAGTCATTCAAGTTACATTCTGGCAAAACCCTTGGATATGTTGGGCCCGTGTCCTGAAGTTGTGAGCAAAGATGAATGAAAAAAACAAGTGGCTAAGTTGTTTTGTGGAGGAAATTTCAAAAATATAGGTACTTATTTTATCTCATGGTTATTACTCAGCACTCTTGTCCAGTTTTACAGCAACGAAGAGCAAAACTATGAAACCAAAATACAGGGAGAGTGTGCATTTTCGTTTCCTCATTTGGTGTCATATTTTCCAATATCATCCACTTTCCTCTGAATTTTATAATTTCATTTTTCTTTAAAGCTGTACATCAAAACTCCATTATGCACATGGGCTACATTTTTATCATCCATTCTTCAGTTGATGGGATGGTAGGCTGTTTCCATTTCCTGGGTATTGTGAATAAGACAGTAATGAACATGGATGCGTGAGTTATCTCTGAGGTAGAGTGCAGTGCCCTTAAGGTTTGTGCCCATGAGTGGTGTAGCTGTGTCATATGGTAGTTTTGAGGACTGTCCACACTGATTTCCATAGTTCCTTAGTGGTTTCATCATTTTACACTCAGTATCTGAATACACATTTCTTTTAGAGCTTTTTGTTTGTTTTGTTTTATTGTTGTCGTTGTTGTTGTTCTGTTTGTTTGTTTTTCAAGGTAGGGGCTCACTTTAGCCCAGGCTGACCTGAAACTTATTCTGCAGTCCCAGGCTGGCTTCAAATGCATGGCAATCCTCCTAACTCTGTGTCCTGACAGCTGAGATTAAAGGCATGCACCACCACATGTCATGAACACACATCACTTTTTTTTTCCATACATTTCTTTTACATGAAAAATATCCATTTTCACTATTCGTCAGAGAACTGCAAGTCAAAACCACAAAATCTTATTCCTCACAGTTAATGCTGTCATTATCAAAAAGATAAAATGGACAAACCTTGTCAAAGATGGAGAGAAAGGGGATAATTACACCCTCCTGGTGGAAATGTAATTGAGTACGGTCATTAGGGACAACAGTATAAAAGTGGTTCCTCAAAAAAAAACAGAAAAGAGAACAACTGTATTATCCAGAAAACCTCACTATTGGGTATGTACCCAAGGGAAATACAGTCATTGGGTCAAACATGTGTACCCATTGTGTTCTATAACCAAGATGCAGACTCAAGTGAGAGGTCCACGGGCCGATGAATGAAATTTTAAATGTAGAAGGTGTCCATAATAGAATATAATTTGGGCAAGGAAAAAGATAAAATACCACCTTCTGTGGCAAAATGAAAGAAAGTGAAATATATTATACTAACTGAAAGAAAATAGGTAGCAAAAGACATGTCTTCACTTACTGTTTCACTGCCTGTTTTCACTTACATATGGAAGTTAGAACAGCTGAGCATATACATGGAGAGAGAGCAGTAAAGATCAGTAGTTGGGAGGCTTTATGTGGTTACTGGGTAATTGAACGTAGGCTGACTGGCTTTGCAATCAAGTGCCTTTAACCCTGAGCCATCTCCCCAACCCATGAAGATGGAAATATTTGAATTATTAGCTGTAATATCTTTTCTGGCATATTTATTGAAATGAACTTTTAAAAATATGTTATTTATTTATTATTTATTTGAGAGAGAGAGAGAGAGAGAGTATGGGCACACCAGGGCCTCTTGCCACTGCAAGCAGATTCTAGATGTGTGTCCTGGGGGATCAAACCCAGGCCATTTGGCTCGCAAGCAAGCATGCACCTCGAACTGCTAAGCCATCTCTCCAGCCTCTTAAAATAAACTTTTATTTTATTTACTATAAATACATTTTTCACTATATATTTATCAATAATTTTATTGTACAATATTTAGAATGTCTCCAGATAACTTTTATTGACAAAAGTAAAAATGTTTTCCAAGCCATTCATTTGTCAGGTGTTTTGAAAAAAAAATCCCACAAATTTTTTGTGCAAATAAGCATATTAACAGTAGTTTCATCAACTCCACAGAAAAACAAATGTCAGGAAACATCCACTGGTGTATCTCAAGTGCATAGAATATTCCTGAAATTTAATAACAGCCCAAAACATTAGTTTAAGGAAAGAAAGCATGTCATTAAATAATCATTGTATGATTATCATGGGATTCGTTCTTAGCAATGATATTCTGATCATTTACATGTTTGTTCAATAGAAAAAAATCAATTATTTGAAATAATCAAATTATATTTTTTTAAAAAAATTGTGCCAATCTTTTTGTAAAGCTGCGTAAATTTGCCCAGCTTTGAGCAGTGATTAAAGTGATCGCTTTCCCATATGCTCATCAGTATGCTTTACTTGCGTTCACTTAGGAAGTATGTTGTGGTTTCCTTCTTGTTGCTGGCACAGGAAAGCAGCTGATGGGAGGAAATCATTTATTTTGGCTTATAGAACCCAGGGGAGCTCCAAGATGGCAGGGGGAAATGCGACATAAGCAGACACTGGACATCACCTCCTGGCCAACATCAAGAAGACACCATCAGCACAAGAGCGTGCCAAAAACTTGTAAGGGGACGCTGGCTATGACACCCATAAGCCCACCCCCCAAAAACAATACGCTTCCTCCAGCAAGGCTCCAATTCCCAAATTGCCATCAGCTGGAGACCTAGCATTTGGAACACATGGGTTCATGGGGGACCCCTAATTCAAACCGTCACAAAATGTTTGGCACAGCTTGTACTTAGTTATTTAGTACTGACCTTCTTCATTTTTGTTTACTCCTTGCTCGTCTATATTCTTCACTGAATTACCTTTCATTTCTGTTCTGCTTCTTAATGTTTCCAAAGCCATCTTGATATTAAGATTTTGTAAATTTGGTTCTCAAATAGTTTTCTCTTTATCTGTTTTTTTCTTTTTGTTTAGCAAAATAAATATATATATGTATATATGTATACATGTATACGTATATGAATATATATATATATTGTAACAATAAAGGAGGGTCTCTGTCTCACCATGCCTTTTCCTTCTAAATCCCCTCCATTGGGGTTCATGGAACTGAATCTTTGATTACATGAAGAAAAGAGGAACAGACTGCATTAGAGTAAATTATGCATAAAAGGTATACTATATGACTAATTATTGACAAGGGGAATTTTTTTCCTTTTGCCTCCTTTTACTCTGAAGGTCTTTTCTCCACCAGCAAAAAAACCCCAAAGAACTGAAATCTCTGACTTCTTGGAATGGCCTGGCCTTGAACTCACAGCCCCTGTGGTTACCTGCGCAAGGCTGGGCCTGTGAACATCCCAGCAGGAGACCCCAGCGCTCCCTGAGGACCTATATGGTGAATGGCTGATGAGGGATGAGGGAGGCCGTTCTAGTCTTGTATGGACACTAGTACGGTGTGCTGCTTGCTGTAAATAACCCCTCGCCCATGCTTCTGTAAGCAACCCTAAGGAGGTTCACTGGGTCATCAAGAAAAAGAAAAAGAAAAACAGATGATAGTAGAAAGGAGACTGTTTGGGAGAGGAAGGGGTTAAATGGAAGGGGGAGGGGGGCAAGCGGGGAGGTGAATATGATAAAGACATTATGTCCATGTGCGAAAATGTCATAATGAAGCCCATTATGCATAATTATGTAGTCATGTATGTGTGAGTAATACATGAAATCTTAAAAGATCTTTAAATTTTTATAGAATAACAAGCAAACAACAACAATAAATAAAAGCAGGTGCTGACATACTCTGCCTCTTAAGCCCGTTATAATATTCAGCATTCTTGTTAAAGACCCAAAATGTAAGGTGAAAAATGGTGGAGAAAGACACATGATATCAGCCTTTGGCCTCCACACACATACTCCCATACATGCACATACACATATGAACATGCACACACACATATGAACATGCACACACACGTGCATAAATACCACATACAAACAAAAAAGGAGAGATTATATATAAACACATAGACTACAATGGAGCATATCTATAAATATACAGATTTTTTTTTAAAAATTATAAAATACTGTCCATTAATAAATTTAAAAAATATAGACTAATGTCCAGCTTAATATCAATGTGCTTGAAGACGTAGCAGAAATTAACTTAGGCTTGAATCGGAAGTCAAAAATGGAACAACTACATTTTCGTTTTGGGCACAGACTCTAAGGCAGTAGAAAGAACAGATGCCAGGCCCCAAAATCTTCATGTGGAGACCAGAATTTGAACTTAGGAGTGTTCTTCAATTGTTCTACACCTTGTATTTTTTTTAATTTATTTATTTGAGATAGAGGAAGACAAAGAGAGAGAGAGAGAGAGAGAGAGAGAGAGAATAGGCACACCAGGGCCTTTAGTCACTGCAAATGAACTCCAGACACATGTGCCACCATGTGCATCTGGTTTTATGTGGGCACTGGGGAATCGAACGTGGGTCCTTTGGATTTGCAAGCAAGTGCCTTAGCCACTGAGCCACCTCTCCAGTCCCCTCCACCTTATTTTTTTTTTTTTTTGAGACGGAGTCTCCCAATGAAACCCAGAGCTTTGTCTACCTAGTCAGCTTGCCTCTCAAATCCCCTTTCTCCACCTGATGGATGTTGGTACTTACACAGGTACCATGTCCCTCCCAGCATTGACATGACCACTGGGGATCCAAACTTAGGTCCTGACGCTTGTGGGGTAAGTACTTTGTGCACTGAACCATCTCCCCAGTCCCTGGTGTATCTTCTTCTTATGAAGATGCCAGTTGTATTGGAATGGGGTCCACCCTAATGACTCCTTCTTAAGGAAATTACGTTTGCCAAATACTTCATTTCCAAAAATGGTCACACTGACAAGTGCCAAAGTTAGGACTTCATCATATCTTTGGGGGAGGGGCACCCAAATCAACCCTTCCAGAAGAGTGCTCACTGGGGGGAAGAAATTCTGACAGAAATAGATCTTAGAGAAATGCGTGGAGCAGTTCCTCTAGTCGAGAGAGGAGCTTCTGGAAGCCTCGGAGTGCTGTCTTTTGCAGTCCACAAGTACTCCCAGGCCCAAGATCTAATTTAAGGAATTGCTTGCCCGAGGAAACTCGACGCCAGGTTACTGTTAAGTCTTGCAGCCTTGACACGAACAAGTCATCGGGAGAAAATATGAAACTAAGGACGAGCACGAAGGACCTCAAGAACAAGCTTAGCTAGGATGTCGAGCGACAGCCTTGTCTCCAGTTTTAAACTGTGAGTTCAGCTCTATAGCATTCTGGCACCACATGCTCTTTAACCAAATTAGGTCAAACGATGTTGAAATCCCATCGAGCTTTGTAATCTCAAAAGAAATGACAAGTATCTCCAGAAGTTGGACTCATCTCTCACATGCGTTTGGAAAGTAAGATAAAATTTAGAAAGCAAAATAGTCTTAACTAAAAAAAAAAAAAAAAGAGAGAGAGAATGAATGTACTCAGATAGCTGATGGTGAGTAATGACATATAAGGGTGTCGAGTGCCTCCGACATCTCGGCTGACTGAATGTGTTGCCTTCGTCTGTAGGCTGCGTATTGTGACACGAAACCATCAACTGAGGTTAGGCAGCCTGTGATTTCACAACCACCGAACACCCACTCCAGAGCCTTCCAACAATTCATTCACTTATTCAGTCAGCAAATTTGTCTCGCACGGAGCCCAAACAACTCCAAATCTCTTCCTAGTATGTTTATAAAAACAAACAGAACCCATGCTAAGATGGTTAGATAGGAAGATTAAAGGCTTCTTAGCCCAAGAGGATTTGACAACCAGGTTTTATATCTACAAACAAACTTGGGAAGCTCGGCATCTGATGACGTACAAATGAATCTGGGGTGGGGAGAAAAGGAAGAAAACAGTTGGATGTCCACTATGGAGTCTGCGTTAAAAATCTCATTTCTCAATCATATGTTATATGTTTGGATTATAAGACTCGTGAGCAATTGCAGTCAGTTTTTAAAAACACGACACACTCATGGAATAGCCCCAAGAAATGTTGGCAGTATTCACAAACACTCTGGGGCTTCTTAGCTACCTACGGGAACACTGATGATCAGCTCCAAGCCTTTGCTCTTGACGGGCCCGGGTTGGCAGCCTGGAGCCTTATCAAAACAGGCACGTGGTACCAACATGTTTCCTAGAAGTGCTTCATTTCCTAGCCGATGGGTTTCCTTGTAACCTGGGACCCGGCAATGATTCAGAGCACTGTGGTTTCGAAGTGATTAATCTGTAAGGGCTGTAACGGTGTGAGTCAGAAGAAGGGGAAGACGTGTGAGGGAGCGAGCATTATAGGAAAGCGTACCCCCGAGCCGTGGACGTGGCTAGTCAGCGCATGACGGTGACGTGGAGTGGAGCACGCCATCCCCGTCAACGCAGCTGCTGCCTCGCTGGCAGACGCGGGCTGAACGAATGAATCGCAGGTGCAAATCAGTGCAGAATTTACTTTGTGTTTTCCCAGCAGACGGTTATCGAACTTCCAATATGTTCCAGAAATTACACAGCATGCACAATTATATAGGTGGCTTGTGCGTGGATAGATGGACAGGTAACTAGGTAAATAGATTATCGATATGTAGATGGATGAAAGGTACATATAGATGATAGATAGATAGATAGATAGATAGATAGATGATACCAGATAGATGGTAGATTGGTAGATATATGGATGGTAAGTAAATAGATGATAGATGATTGATAGATAGATAGATAGATAGATAGATAGATAGATAGATGATACCAGATAAATGATAAATTGATAGATAAATGGGTGGTAAGTAAATAGACGATAGATGATAGATAGATAGATAGATAGATAGATAGATAGATAGATAGATAGATGATAGATAGATAGATAATACCAGAGAAATGGTAGATTGATAGATAAATGGGTGGTAAGTAAATAGATGATAGATAGATAGATAGATAGATAGATAGATAGATAGATGATACCAGGTAGATGGTAGATTGATAGATAAATGGATGGTAAGTAAATAGATGATAGATAGATAGATAGATAGATAGATAGATAGATAGATAGATGATAGATAGATAGATGATACCAGATAGATGGTAGATTGATAGATAAATGGATGGTAAGTACATAGATGATAGATAGATAGATAGATAGATAGATAGATAGATAGATAGATGATAAACAGATGATAGATAGACAGACAGGCAGACATAGTCGATACTCCTGTCTGACCCTCAAAGAACTCCCAATTCGGGAAAGTCATCAGATGAACATTTTCTTCTGACTCAAGCTCCAGAGACAAGATGATGCATTCAAGGCCAGACCGGGGACTCTGAAAGCCCTCTGGGGAATACATGTGCTCACACGGTTAAGTTGGATTGGTCCCTAGCTATATTTATAGCACACAGTGTTATTTTTTCCCCCTGAACCCCGAAGAGTGTTAAGTTTGGAAGTGTCCCCGAGGGATAACTGACTGCAAATTAGTAATGTTCATTTGAAATATTCCCTCATTTTGCTCTTCTTTAAAAAAAATAAAAAATAACATCCCGTCTTTTCTGAAAGTTGTTTGGCACAGTTAAGGTGGCGCATTCTAGGCAAAGCATTTAAGTCTCTAGGAGGGCAAGGTCCCTGTGGGCTGACCAGCATGATAAACCTGCGTCCCTTTGTGAAGATGGCACACAGAAAATGGTAACTTTTCTCTAAAATTAGCAGACTGCTGAAACTAAGATCATGAGAGCAGTGACTGCCCCTGGATTCAGTGTGCACAACCCCTTCCTGTTGTAAGTAACACAGGCCTTTATTTACACAGTTATGCTCAGTAAAGACCGGTTAGATTTAGGGGTAGAAGGTCCAATACCAAGAGTTGATAGTACTGCAACAATCAAGCGACATTTTGGCTTGTCGATTTTCACAGACATAGAAAGCCAAACTGGCTCTCAGAGATTTTTATTTGTTGATTTAGTCATTGGTTTCTCCCCATGTTAATATGCTCAAACATTCAACCCCACCGAGTGCTTGTGACGTGCAAAACCCTGTCCTGAATATTGTAAAAGGAGAAAGGACCTACTGTAGAGGCATCCTGTCTCCAAGTGTGCGGAGCAAATTAACCACGTTTAACATTTTTATAAGTGCTCCAAGTGGGACACACCCCAACGCCGATATGGTCACTGCTAGCCGCATGTGGTCATGGATCCCAAGAAATGCCACTGCTGGTCCAGGAAGGGGAGGGCCCGCAATTGCAAAGCCTGCCCTCGCTCCTGGGGACTTAAAAACAAGCGATGCTGTGAAGGAGTACGTTAGTAATTCTATATTGGTTATAAGTCCAACGTATGATCGGTGAGATGGAGATTCGAATTAAAGAAGCAAAACCAATCAAAATCTTTACTTTTTGACCCTCTTTTTAAGTGAATAAAGCACTGAAGTTCCCCAAGCCTATTTCTCCTTAACAGTTTATGTGGACGCCAGGTGATAACGTAAGGAGCCTGACATTATACACAGCTCTCCGGGCAGCCTGACAGAGGGAGGCTCCCCTTAAAGAGCCCCATGTTGATTCCATATGGCTTCCCTCATGCCATTCTGCTTTCTCTTGTTCAAGCGTGCCCACTCAGCTGCATCTTCACGTCTTACTTTTATAGGATCACTACTGTTTCTATGGAATGGAGCCCTCCATGTTGATCACAAAATAAAACACAGGGTCTGGGAAACACCCGGGTGGTAGAACTAACATTGGGACACATTGCTTTGTCACTGTTTTTGGCTTCTTCAGCATACCACACTGCCTTCCTTCCTCTCATAGGACCCCACTCTCTCAAGTTTCTTACAACCTGCCCGACATCCCAGGAGCTGTCTAGGTGCAATGTGGCATAGCCTGGGGCATCTTCTATGAATCCCTGGCATGCGACCAGTTATGTAGTATCACCAACCCCTTCTGAGACAAACACCAGCTGCAGAGGTCCAAGGCTGTGCCCAAGAAATAAGAGAAGAAAAATGCTTGACTTGAATGATTATCTAGCAAGTAGTTTACTGGGCAGATCATGTATCCTGTCCCACTGAAATCTCACAGCAAGCTTTGGGGATAAACATTATCAACTGGCATCAAGCCTGGAGGTTACCCCACAACTCTCAATGCTGCTGTCCACTGATGAGTCTCTCTGAAAGCCTCACTGTGTCTTTTTGGGCTCTTGGACACTGCCTGGCAGGAAACACTTCAATTTCCCTAAGGAGTTACCCTTATGAGAGCCGGGCTAGAATTTCAGAGTCTAAACTGGAAACCACCCCATTTTTTCTGAAGGAATGACAACAGTATCTCCTTCTACTTAATGTCAACTACAAATTAAACAATATACCAGTACTGTGAGAATTATTATTATTTTTTTGGAGGTAGGGTCTCACTCTAGCCCCAGGCTGACCTGGAACTCACTGTGTAGTCCAGGCTGGCCTTAATTTCATGGAAATGCCTCTACCTCAGCCTCCCAAGTGCTGGAGCTAAAGGCGTGTGTCACCATACCCGATTTTATGCCAAGTATTTTATATGATTCATATAACAAGGTCATGAGGGAGATCTTATTATTTTTCTACCAGTTTGTAGATAAACAGATTATTTTCCAAAAAGGTTAAGTGGGGAACAAACAAACCAGGGGGGGATCGGCGAAGGCAGAGAAACTGGAGGAGAAGGAAGATCCATCAAGAAGATAAAAAGACAGATCAAGACGTGCCGCCTCTACCACATCTGCCAGGGCCCAGGAGAAACTGCAGAGGAAGCGGTGACAAGAATACTGCTCTTACTGCTAGCCTGACAACCAGCTCCAGGGCAGTGGTGACAGATACAGTGATCAATCAAAACCCATGAAAGCAGAAATCCAGAGGCTACAGAAAATTCAACTTTAAATCAGACTGCCAACAGGCCTGCCATGGCTCAGGGAACACTGCAGATGATAGGGGAAAGATTCTAAGAGCCACCGAGTGGGCAGGAGTACCCTGATGCATGGTTCCCCACTACCTCACAGGGACTGACTGAGACCTTCATGACCCCACAGTGAATCCCATAACCCCACTGAGGACGGTCCCCAGGGAAAGGGGAGTTGGGGCAAGGGGATAAAAGAGTGTAACCGCCGGGCATGGTGGTGCACGTCTTTAATTCCAGTACTCAGGAGGCAGAAGTTAGGAGGATCACTGTGATTTCAAGGCTACCCTGAGACTACATAGTGAATTCCAGGTCAGCCTGGGCTAGAGTGAGACCATATCTTGGAAAAAAAAATAATTAACTAACTAAAGTTAAAAAAAATTTAAAGGTTAACTGATTTGCTCAAGGTCAGGCAGCAATAAGTGGCAGAGGTGGGATCCAGATATTCTTACACTCTGTTAATTTCCATTACTACCTGTTGCCCCGGGAAGACTGAGAGCCACTGAAGAAGCTATAGACGTGACACAATGATATACATCTTCAGCAGTGACACTTCACTGAATGAAGGGAATATCACCTCCGCCAACATTTCGGCAGGTGAGGAGCTTCAGTTGATTGCCTAAACTTCCCCATTACTCCATTTTCCATTGCTATAGCAAAATAACTTAGGCTGGAGGACGTGCAAAGAGAAAGAATTTCATTTCTCTCACAGTTTTGGAGGCCAAAAGCCCAAGACCAGGCAGCTCCATTGTTTTGGACGTTGTTGAAAACATCATTTGCGGATGGTCTCCTAGCAGGAGGATGCATGAGGAGAAGAAATCGCATGGTAAGACAGGTATCTAGAAAAGAGGAGGGGTTCAGTCCTTCTTTGTAACAAACAACTCCCAGCAGAACAACCTGGGGGTCTCACAAGGGCTATGTTAAGCCCTCCTAAGGATGGGCCCCCCCAGTGACTGAATTGCTGTGCATTAAACCCTGCCTCATAAAGGTTTCTCCACTTCTCAACAGCATCACACTGACCACCAAGACTCCAACACGGAGCCCTTAGAGGACTCACTCAAACGACAGCTGACCTCGGCAACAAGACTCTGGCTTCTGCCTTAGTCTTGCTCAGGAAAGCATTGGCAATCATACTCACGAGTCTCTGAGCGTGTGCTCATTACATATAAGGAACACATGTAGCTGGTTGTGCATTAATTACACCACAGGCTAATCACACAGAAACGATTCGGTTTTTTTTTTCTTTTAGTCCCTAAGTTGGTGGCCTGCTGCCCAACCAACAGTATAATATTGTTTCTCCAGAGACCATATCCAGCAAACATCTTAGTGACTGGCCCACCGTATGCTAGATGATCCTGACAATTTACTGTGGTTTCATGCCCCAGCTATTCTTGCATTACCATCATCTCTGGTGATTGCCTAGGCAATGGATTTTGTGGTAATGATATGTTCCAGAGCTGGGAAAGGAGAAGCAATTCATGCCACCCCCATGCGTGGGTTCTGACTTCACGGATTAGCAGCGGGTTCATGCACATGTCTCTGCTGAGCCAGATATGGGTGTAAAATAGAGAATGGCATGCTGGGACAGGGCAGGCTTCTAAACTCCTTCGGGGAGTCTTCGTTTCTAAGTCAATAACTGGACGTCACATGTTCACGTGCACGTGGACGCTTGCAAGATGCTGTACAAAACGCACTGGGTTAAGGTGATTTAGTAAATCATTTGAAAAATCGCTCTAGGATAATCCCATGCCATCGCTAATGTGATATTAAAATAGGGCCAATTTCATAACGTTCTTTATTTGACTTAGCTTTCACATATCGATATCCTTTTAAAAAAATAAAATCCTCATGAAATTGATGGCCACCTCTGGCTTCTTTTCCTGAATATCAGATGCACTTGCATGACACTGAGCCTTTACCTCAGCGGGCCTGACTGCTTTCTCAGAGTAAATACGTCATAGAGATGACGTAAGCCCTGATTGTGGTACAGTAATAATGGTAGTGTAATAATAGCACAAACGCACAATAGAAATGATTTTGATGAAGGTAGTTTGTATGTATCGAGAGTTTAACAGACACCAAGCACTGTGAAAGGCGGTTTATGGGCTCTACAAAATAACACCATGTTGTAGATGTTATTAGTTGTCCCATAATGCAAATTTAAAAGAAGAGACGTTATAAGTAGGAGTGCTGTCTCACAGTCAAGTGGCCTCACTCCAAAACAAACAAAATCTCTTTGAAAACACTATCAAAAAAATTTTTTTCAAGAAAATCAAGAATATGATACTTCATCTTTTAAAGACAGTTATACATTTAGGAAGCTGAAACTCTAGGCTTAAAGTGTTTGAACTAGGGCTGAGTACATAGGTCAGTTGGTAGAGTACATGCCTAGCATATGCTATCCCCAGAACGCACATACAACATGTGTGGTGATTCAGTCTATAATCCCAGCACGCGGCAGGCAGAGGCAGGGTGATCAGGAATTCAAGATCATCCTTGACTTTAATACTGAGTTGGAGGCTTCTTGGGCTGAGACCCTGTTTCAAGAAAAGGGAAAAAAAAAAAGCTATATATAATCAAAGGAATCAATCCTCCTGGTTGAAGGAGCAGCTTTCTGTAAGCATGGCCATGTGCTTTCAAACAGACACAACAAACCATCCTTGAGATTTCTCGGTGGAAGCTTCGGGTCTCAGAAGATACGCAAAAAGGTCCTTACTGTCCTGTGAGTGAGCTAGTCTACAAGGTACGCGCACTCGAGAAGTCTACTAAGTGCAATCTGACTCGCTCGTGTCCAGCGGTAAAAATATAACATACTAACGTATACACACCAGTGGTTAGCGTCGCCAAGTTCAAATACGCGTTGCCCTAAGAGCCTCTGAGTTTGTACTCCTGGCTATGGCTAACTCGTAAATAATTACCGCCAAGTTTTAGTCTTGTGCTGAAGTAATAACTGCAGGATGTAGCTTGTGTGAGAAGTGTGGCCCCATTTATAAGGAGGCACCTGTTGAGGCATCTGTGTATTTGAACACATAGGTGTGCCCTTAGTTGGGTCATATTTGTTATAATCAGACAAACACATGACTGGGCTTTACCAGGACTAAGAATTGTAACCACTCAATTGGGAGGCAAATCTGGCTCAGTGGTTAAGGTGCTTGCCCGCAAAGCCTAACAACTCACATTTGGATTCCCCAGTACCCACGTAAAATCAGCTGCACAAAGTGGTGCGTATGTCTCTAGTTTGTTTGCAGCATCTGGAGGCCCAGGTGCCCCCATATTCTTTCTTTCTTTCTCTCTCTTTGCAAATAAATAAAAATCTGTCGCAATTAAAATGTGACAACAAAAAGAAGGACAGCACAATGTTAACTCTGATGTCCTATTATCATGTAAGATGTTTTTCTGTAAAAAATAAATTTTAGTCTGAATCCATTGTTTGCCATTCTGACCAAGATTCTCTCAGCACGACCAGCTCTCAAACTAAATTACCAGACTTTCGAACATCCCTGCTAACCTCCAGTGGACATCGTCCAGAGACTCCACTGGGAACACGCACAGAACTATGGCCTCTCTTTTCTTTTCCCAAATAGTTTCATATACTTCATTCTATTGGTTCGACAGTGGAAATTGCTAATGGGCATTTTACTTAATCACAAAAAAACAAACACATTTTTTTTTTTTTGGTGGGGATTGTATCAAGACCCAGTGGACTACTACTGTTCATTCCTAAGGGTAACTTTATATTTAGATTGGAAAAATTATTGTCTCTAGAATTCTGCCAAGGCATTCCACTTGGGCTCCTGCAATGGAAAAGAGTAGATAGCAAAGACCCTCTGCTTTAATTTCTTGACCCCGCTGGCTCCAGTCTGGAGAGGTCTGTATAAATAGGTCTGAACCCTCGGAGGACCTGTTCTTTGACACGTTTCCAATCTCCCCTTCTTGCATGTTTACATCATGGCTTGGCCTCACATATGAATGAGCAATCAGTTCTAATGGAAGGCTCTTCCACATCTAATCCTACCACATCTCTTACGTTTCATGAAGTTGCAGTCACCCTCAATAAACCATCCACTCAACGGTTTCTCCAAGTCCTCATCCCTGAGATGCGCCCCAGATTCACAGGCTTACTTCTCCAAACAGGTGTAATCTTCATGTTGCCTTCCACAAAATGGATCGCATGTTTTGAAAGCTCGCTGGTACAGCTAAAATCAAGACTCTTTAAACAGAACTGACCATCACATATTCTTTTTTTTATTTGAGGCAAGCCCAATAGACTAGCCTTTTTTAATGCAAGAGAGTGAGTGAGAGAGAGAGAGAGAATTGGCACACTAGGGCCTCCAGCCACTGTAATCCAACTCCACACTCATGTGCCACCTTGTGCACATGTGCAACCTTGTGCATGCATCCCCTTGTGTGCCTGGCTTATGTGGGATCTAGGGAGTGGAACATGGGGTGCTTGGGCTTCACAGGCAAGCACCTTAGTCACTAAGCCATCTCTCCAGCCCCCACCATGTGTTGTTGGTTAACTTGAGAATCCATGCAGAAGAACCAAAGTGGTAACCTACAACGTCTTTTTCACTAAACTTTTTGTTGACAATTTCGATAGATGCACATCAATATATGTTGATGATGATCCCCACCTGTGACCTTCTTTTGCCCTTCAGCCCTCCTCCTCTTCCAGTGAACCCCTTCTCCTTTCCAAGCAGTCCCTCTTCGACATTGCTCTCTTTCATTCCTGTTGTTTCGGCCCTCCTCCCTCACCCATGGTGACATGTGGACAGACCCAGGATCGTGCAGGAAGTGAGAGCTACCGTCGGGTTGTGAAGGCCATGGCCATTCCATGTCCAGAAGACAGTGTTGCAGTACACACCTCCCCATCCCCCGGCTCTGTCATTCTTTCATTCTTTCTTCCGCCAGGGATCCCTTAGCCTTAGCGGCCATGACTGGGATGTTTTGTTTAGCACTGAACACTCAACAGTTTCTGCTCCTCAACACTCTGCCCAGTTGTGGGTCTTCCCAGTAGTCACCAGCAGCAGCAGAAGAAGCTTCTCTGACCATAGGTGAGGGCAAGCACTAGCCTACCGCATAAGCAAAATACCCAGATGAAAATTTAGTGCGCACATCGTATCCATGTAACCAAACAAGAGAAGTTGCTTACCTCCTAGGGCCTGGGACCTTCCCACTCGTGGGCTATTAACTAGGTTTTCTGTACCAGGCATGAATTTTCCCTGCAGAGTGAGCATCAGATCCAATCAGAGAGGAGTCGATTACTCCCATAACACTCACGGAACTATTGCGCCAGCGGGCACATCTTGCCTGGCTGACTGTAGAGCTCACAGGGTCCACTGCTGGTTAATAGCTGTTGATGACCCTTCTCCCTCAGCAGCCTGCATAGCACTTCCCAGCACTATGACAGCTAGCCAGCATGGAAGAGGCTTCCAGCTTGATTTCTCAGCGAAGTACAACCTAAACAACTAACGTATTCGACAATATGGTCTTACTTCCTACTTATAGTGGGCAACCAAGAGCATTGGCAATAGACTATTTTATTTTGGGGCTCCCCCAGGGGCCCCCAGACCAACAACTCATTAGGGGTATCCTACCCTAATATCTCACTGATTTAATTCATCCGACAAATATTTCCAAGAATAGAAGTATATCATATAAATCATTTCATATTCTGAAAATAAAAACAAGGCAATTTCTCCTCTTCTATAGGTATATAAAATAAGGGACTCGATGGATGGCTTAGTGGTTAAGATGTTTGCCTGCAAAGCCAAAGGATCTTGTTTCGATTCTCTAGGACCTACATAAGCCAGATGCACAAGCGGGTGTGTGCATCTGGAGTTCATTTGCAGTGGCTGGAGGCCCTGCTATGCACAGTCTCTCTCTCCCCCTCTTCTCTATCAAATAAATAAATAAAATATATTTTAAAAAAATAAAATAAAACATAACTTGACATATAAATATATATAAATATGACATATAAGCAAACACTTATTGCTGTAGGTATTGTAAGTGATCTTCAGAGAACATTACAATGTTAGAGAATAGTTCACCCCTAACTTTTAAAAAAGTGGGTACTACTATGAAGATGCAATCGAAAGTAGAAAAAAGTACTTAACCACGTCTCACGATCACAAAGAGAATAAAAACTGATGTGGGGGCTGGAGAGATGGCTCAGCAGTTAAGGCTCTTGCCTGCAAAGCCTAATGACCCCAGTACCCAAGTAAAGCCAGATGCACAAAATAGCACCTGCATCTTGAGTTCATTTGTAGCAGGAAGAGGCCCTGGCATGCCCATTTTTTCTCTGCCTATCTCTCTTCTATCTCTCTCTGTTTGCAAATAAATAAATAAAATATTTTTTAATAAATAACCTTAGAGCCGGGTGTGGTGGCTCACACCTTGGAAGGCAGAGGTAGGAGGATCTCTGTGAGTTCAAGGCCACCCTGAGACTCCATAGTGAATTCCAGGTCAGCCTGGGCTAGAGTGAGACCCTATCTTGAAAAACAAAAACAAAAAAAAAAACTTAATAAAATAACCTGATGTGGTCCAAAATAAGAGAAAAAATATATATATATAAATATATACATATTTTTTTAGTTATTTATTCATTTTGGCTGACTTAGAAGGTGCTGTAGACCGGTGAATGATTTGAGGGAAATTGTTCTTTACTTTCATAGAGAACAACACTGAGCTGTCCCTGAGAACTAAGTGTGAGTATACACGTGTGTGTGTGTGTGTGTGTGTGTTCTATTTTGAGTTTCCAGTAGGAAACTGGGGTAATTCGAGATGAATGAAGGAGGTGGACATGTCTTTGTCGCACACTAGTAAAGCGCTCCCCCCAAATACATGCATGGGCTATGACATGGGATCATTACATATGGAAATGTAGGCTGTGTCATACCCAACTCCAGTGCTTTCTTTTCATGACATGACATCTTAGGACTGATGAAATAAACCTGTTAACCTAGAATTCTGCATCTAATGGAAATATTTCTTTTTCAAAGTGGCATTGACACAACTACAAACTGAAATCATTCCTGCACCACAGGAAGTTGTTCAGGCAGAAGAAAAATCATACCAGATGAAAATTAGGATGTATCCTTAGAACGAAAGAGAACCAGTCATAACACATACACAGACAAGTATCCACAACTCTTTATATCTCTAAAGACAACCAACCATTTAAAGCCAAAATAGTAATGATATATTTTGTATCCTACATTAAATACTGCCCCCAAAATGAGGACGTAAACCATAGTAAGTTACTATTTGTAATGAAATTCTTATGGCAACTGTTAAAGAGTTATTACTAATAATTAATAGAAGCAAAATCATAGAAACTAGTTGAAGCAAAAGAAACGATGAAAATAGGAGCAAAACTGATATAGGATTAATAGAAAGAAGGGAAATTAAACAGAATCATAGCAGCCATCAAATTAAATGTAAGTGGCACAAATCCCAAATGTAAATGTCAAATTTTGTCAGACTAGACAGGAATTAAAACCCAAGAGTATGTAGTGTCCAAGAAACCCACTTAGGACACAAAGGTTCACATCAATGTAAAAGCACAGAGAAGTAGGCGCAGTGTAATGTTCCACAGCATAATGTTGAGCAGTCTGGAGAAGTCCAGAGACGTGCACACAAACGCGAAGCACAAGACATCCGGAGTGACTTCACTCTCAGAGCAAAGAGGCTCCGGAGCCAGAACGACCAGGAATGGCGAGAGTCATTTCACAGTGATAGAGTCACCTTTCAGTGATAGAGAAGGAGTCAAGGGAACATCAGTACACATGCGCATATATTCTATGTTTGCAAACACATGACATGAAAACTAACTCAACGTAAAAGGAGAGACAGGGGCTGGAGAGATGGCTCAGCAGTTAAGGCATTTGCTTGCAAAGTCAGAAAGCCTGGATTTGATCTCCCTAGTACCCACATACAGCCAGATCCACAAAGTGGCATATGCACCCGGAGTTCCTTTGCAGCAGCAAGAGACCCTGGTATGTCCATTCTCTCCCCATTCTCTCTCTCCTCACAAATAAACAAATACTTTAAAAAAAAAAAGGAGAAACAAGGCTGGAGGGATGGCTTAGCAGTTAAGGTGTTTGCCTGCAAAGCCAAAGGACCCAGGTTTGATTCCCCAGGACCCACATCAGCCAGATGCACAAGGGGGCGCATGCGTCTGCAGTTCGTTTGCAGTGGCTGGAGGCCCTGACACATCCATTTTCTCACTCTCTCTTTCCCTCCTTCTCTGTCAATAAATAAAAAATATGTTTTTTAAAATAAAAAAAGGAGAAACAGAGCACAATTCCTATTAAGGATTTCAGCACATGAGAACTCAATACTAAAGGAGATGTATAACACACTAGCCAAGGCTCAGAGAATATTGTGGAAGGTAGGCAAAAAGAATGTAAGAGTCACAGGGTGGGAAGGAGTATTTAGAGGCATTTTCCTTCACCCCCACCACAGTGACTGGTGTATTCTTGATCCTACAATGAATACCAATAACCCCACTGAGGAGGGTCCTCAGTGGAACAAGAGTAGGCGAGAGGGGACATAACCCTGGGAATGTGACCATTCAGCAATATGTTCATACAATAAAATTTTCAATTTAAAGAAATGATTTCAGCACACTCTTAATAATTGATAAGACAAGTGGACAATCGATATGGAAAAAAATTAGGAGAAAAGAAATATAGGTTTTAGGAATGTAGGCTTTTCAAATACACCTACTTTGTCTGTATTTGGATAGGGCAGAGGTGGATTTGATTGAAAAATAAAATGTCACAGATAATATGTGACAACCTCATGTCTCAGTCCAAGAATACTTGAGGTCCTATCTACTAGTGAATAATAGAGATATGCTCACATCCCCCAATTCACTGTGGATCCCTCTAGTTTCCTATCAGAAACTATTTCTTATCAGCCAGTTGAGGTAAACCACACATACTCACTTTTCTTGGGAAAAATAGTAATTCTCGATGTCTGTTCAGTCCCTAACCAGCGTGAGCCATAATACACAATGATGCACAAATATCTGTTCAGCAAAACAACACATTTCAGCCAAAGGGCCCAAGGTGGACAATGGACATTTAGTGAAAGAATGAAAGGCATGACCATTTGCCTTGGTTTAAGATAGTTTTGAAGAATTTAGCCAGGCATAGTGGAGCATGCGTTTAATCCCAGCACTGGGGAGGCAGAGCTACGAGGATCACTGTGAGTTCGCCACTGCCCTGAGACTACATAGTGAATTCCAGACTCTACCTCAAAAAACAAAACAGCAACAACGAAGAACTATATGAATTCCAGGGCTGTGCTTGGGACCAGCTATGTTTTCTGTAGCTTCTAAGAACACTCCCCGCTGTATTTGCCATTGAATTTGAGCAAGCACGCCTCCATTGTTATCAATCTATTTGGAGAACTCAGTCTAAGACCAGAAAATGAAAGCCATGTCCAAACCAGATAGATCAGGTGCACCTATGTTTATTGAGTAGGTAGAAATGATGATAAACATATTAAATTGAAAAGGTCCACAATAAGTAAAAAGAAAAGGTCAGAAGGAAGAACGAAAAAGAAAGGGAAGGAGGGAGGAAGGAAAGAAAGAAAGAAGGGAGGGAGGGAGGGAGAAAAAGAAGGAGGGAGGGACATAAGAGAAGAGAAAGGAAGGAACTATAAAAGGAAAATAAAATTAGACAAGAAATTTCAAACTGCTTGTTAGACATTTGGATACTAAAGCAAAAGAGATTAAACCTGGATTTGGACACTTTAGCAAAGTGATGTGCCAGGCTACTATTCCAAACTAAAGCAACATACAATGAACTACAGTTGATCATATGAGTACTAAAGTGCTTGTGTAGTAAAGAAAATTGATGCCTGCAACTTGCTTATAATTGTAAATAAAATAGAATGGTGGGGACTGGGGAAATGGCTTAGCAGTTACAGCATTTGCCTGCGAAACCTAGGGACCCAGGTTTGATTCCCCAGGACCCACATAAGCCAGATGCACAAGGGGGCGCATGTGTCTGGAGTTTGTATGCAGTGGCTAGAGGCCCTGGTATGCCCATTATCTCGCTCTATATATATCTGTCTCTTTCTCTCTCATAAGTAAATAAATAAATAAATAAATACATAAATACATAAATAAAATATTTTAAAAATAGAATGGTGGATTGAATAAAGAAAGTAACATATTAACCACACAATGTAAATGTTAGATATATGAGTATATAATGTATAATTCTTTTAGTTCTTCCACGGGATTAAAAAGTTTATAAAGAAGTTGAGGGAAGGGAGAGGGATCCATTGGATTTGACATTGTGTAGTCATTGATCTTTGCAAACAATTTTAGAACTGAGGCAAACGCATGTGAGAGACAGATTGCGGTAAGTTTAAAAAGTAGGACACCCATTCCTCAGAGAAATAGAAAAAAAAAAAACCACATCTTAAAATTCACACGGAAGCACAAAAGACCTCATATACCGAATACGATATTGAGCAAAAATATATTAGAGGTATCACCATACCTGATTTCAAGGTATACCACAGAGCCATGGTCACAAAAACAACATGCTTCTGACAGAAAAGCACACATGTAGATCCATGGAACAGGATGGGAAACCTAGACACAAACCCGCACAACTGCAGACACCTAGTATTTGACAAATATCCCATAAACAGCAAATGAAGAAGAAAACAGGCTCTTCATCAAATGGTGCTGGCAAAACTGGGTATTTGTACGAAGAAGATCGAAGCTAGACGCCTATCTCTCACCCTACCCGTTCACTCCAAGTGAATCCAAGACCTTAACACAACACCTGAAATTATTAAAGGCAAAAAATAGGGGAAACACTTCAAAACATCAGCATTGGAAAGAAAGGACTATCTCAGCAAATAGTGCCAAGCTTATACAAGTGGTATCTTGTGAAACTGGAAATCTTTTCTACAACAACAACCAGGTGAAGAAATGGCCTAAAAAAATAAGAGAGAAGCCAGGCGTGGTGGCGCACGCCTTTAATCCCAGCACTCGGGAGGCAGAGGTAGGAGGATCACCGTGAGCTCGAGGCCACCCTGATACTCCATAGTGAATTCCAGGTCAGCCTGGGCTAGAGTGAGACCCTACCTCGAAAAACCAAAAAAAAAGAAAAAAAAGAGAGGATCTTTACCAATTACACACCTAACAAAAGATTAACATCAAAGAATATGTAAAGATCTAAAAAAAATAAATAATAAGAAATCAAACAACCCAATCAATAAGAAGACTAGTGAAGAGAAAAGATAGTTCTCAAGAGATAAAGTGCACGTGGCCAAAAAACATGTAAAAAACAATGTTCAACATAACTAGCCATCGGAGATATGCAAGTGAAACTTGCATTGAGATTCCATCTCACTCCACTTAGAATTGCCAGTCATTCATTAGGAAAACACACAGCAACAAATGCTGGTGAAGACGTAGCCAGAGGGGACCCTCGTACACTGCTGGTGAGAATGTAAACTCATCCATCCGCTATGGAAATCAGTATGAAGGTTTCTCAAAACTCTAAAAACAGGGCTGGAGGGATGGCTTAGTGGTTAAGGCGTTTGCCTGTGAAGTCAAAGGATCCAGGTTCGATTCCCCAGGGTCCACATCAGCCAGATGCACAAGAGGTACATGCATCTGGAGTTCGTTTGCAGTGGCTACAGGGCCTGGTGTGCCAATTCTCTCTGTGTTTGTCTCTCTCTCTCCTTGCAAATAAAGAAATAAAAATATAAATTTTTTTTAAAAAACATCTAAAAATAGGTCTGCCATGTGATCCAGCTATACCACTCCTGGATATATTCCCAAGGGACTCCAGGTCAACCTATCACCGAGGTACTTGCACAACAGTGTTTACGGTAGGACTATGCGCAATGGCTAAGTTATGGAACCAACGTAGGTGCTCAACAACAGAGGAATGATTAAAGAAAATATGGCATGTATACACAATGGAATTTCATTCAGGCATAAGGAACAAAACCAGGTCATTTGTCAGAAAATGGGTGCAACTGGAGACTATCATATTAAGCAAATTAAGTCAGTCTCAGGAAGATAAATACTTCATGTTTTCTCTCACTTGTGGATCTTAGATTTTATATAGATACATAACACCATGTATGTATATGTTACGTACTCAAAATACCCATGTGAAAATGCCCCTATGTAATCCAGTACAATATGCGTCAATGCATTCCAATTTAAAGAAAGCAGTAACTTTAAAAAAAAAAATAAGTGGAAATTGTTGAGTTTTTTTTTTTTTTCTAAATGTGACTAAGCAGTTGACAAGTGGAGAGAGGTGGTTTTATTTGTTTCTTTTTACAATTTTCCTTAAGCTTCATTTTAAATGAGATACATATACATATTATGATTATATACATACGTATGTAATAACAATATACATATTAAGATTTGTGAAGAAGTTAGAGAGGTTACCTATGTACTTTTAAATGTAATTTTCTCAGCTTTTCGTAATACTTTAATCAGGGCTTTTTCTAAGGACATTACATAGCCAGTGTAGGAACAACAGGTGAAACATTTTCCCCACCCATTGCGAAGATCATGGCTGACATTCCTGTTGCAAATGACAGGCTAACAACAGAAATAAATATGTATTTATATAGGTTTTTTGAGGTAGGGTCTCACTCTAGTCCAGGATGACCTAGAATTCACTACGTAGTCTCAGGGTGGCCTCGAACTCACGGTGATCCTCCTACCTGTGCCTCCCGAGTGCTGGGATTAAAGGCGTGCGCCACCACGCCTGGCATATATATTTTTTTAAATGAAAATGTTTTCTAACTTGAGAACCTATAGAAATGAAGACTGATATGTCTGGAGCATTTGTTTACTTAGATTCTATAAAGAGTGGACTGACTTCCTTATAGAAATGTGTTTGGACAAAAAGGATATGATCTAATGGCAGTAAAACAAGGAGAGGGAGAATTGAACAATGTCTGCTTGGTGAATCGTTCCTTAGTCTTTGTATGATTGGGCAAAGTGCCTGTAATCTGAGGCTTGTCAGAAAGTGGGCTGGAGAGGTTGCTTAGTGGTTAGGACACTTGCCTGTGAAGCCTAAGGACCCAAGTTCAACTCTCCCAAACCCACATAACCCAGATGCACATGGTGGCACGTACATCTGGAGTTTGTTTGCAGTGGCTAGAGGCCCTGGCACACCCATCTTCTCTCTCTTTCTCTCTATCTCTCTCTCTCTCTCATTCTCTCTCTCTCCCTCTTTCTCAAATAAATAAATAAAATATGTTTGTAAAAAAGAAACTCAGAAAATTAGAGTTCTAGGAAGTCTGGCCTGTGTGGCAGTTTGATTCAGGTGTCCCCCATAAACTTAGGTGTTCTGAATGCTACGTTTTCAGCTGATGGAGATTTGGGAATTAACGCCTCCTGAAGGCAGTGTATTTTGGGGGGCGGGCTTATGGGTGTTATAGCCAGTTTCCCCTTGCCAGTGTTTGGCACACTCTCCTGTTGCTATTGTCCACCTAATGTCAGCCAGGGGGTGATGTCCACTCTCTGTTGATGCCATCATTTTCCCCTGCCATCTTGGAGCTTCCCCTCGAGTCTACAAGCCAAAATGAACCTTTTTTTTCAACAAGCTGCTCTTGGTCAGGTAATTTCTTACCAGCAATGTGAACTTGACTGCAACGCCTGCTTCAGGGAAAAGGAGTTCTGGATCCTATGAAGATCTTCGGAAAAGAGGAAATCTAGTTTTTATTACCTATTGTGTTAGTTAGCTTTCTTTTGATGTAGCCAATACCAAAGACAATCAACTTAATAAGAGAAAATGTTTATCTTGGCTCCCAGTTTCATGGGTCTCAGCTGATGGTGGGTTGGACCATTGTTTGGGGCCTGGGAGTTATTGCAGCAGGAGTTTGTGGTAGAAGAAACAATTCACCCCACCATGGCTGCAAAGCAAAGGAGAGGAAAATACCGGGCTGGAGAAATATGGCCAAGCAGTTGAAGGCACTTGCTTGCAAAGTCTCATGGCCCAAGATCAGACTCCTAGTGCTCATGTAAACAAAGCCACATACACAAAGTAGCACGTGTGTCTGGAGTTCATTTGCAGAGGCAAGGGGCCCTGGCAGGCTCATTCTCCATCCCCACCCTCTCTCTCTCCTTCCCTGCAAATAAAGATTTAAAGACAGAGAAAGAGAGGGAAGAAAACGAACATTTCAATGACCTAAAATCTCCCCGTAAGCCCCCACCTCCTGACGGTTTCCACCACCTCTCCATATAATACCAAGGCTTTAACACGTGGTGCTTCGAAGCGCACTCCAGATACAGGCTATGGTATCTTCTGGGGGAAGAAGGGAGCTCAGCAGGACAGGAGATGCTCACAAAGAGCCGAGTCCCTTCCGATTTCTTCAAGTTACGTGCTCAGCGGACCGGAGCACCATCCCTAGGATGTCATGGTCTGAGGGCCCGAACATTAGTAGCTTTAATCATGAATGGAAGCAAGGAATTCAAATAGAGAAGAGCGGTTCAGAGTTTAGCTCTAACTAATGGATAGTTCTGGCAAATACGCCCAGTTAAATTTGATTGTAAATATCAAGACCAATAAGTCACCCACTCATTCACAGAAGGGTGTGTGTGTACTGATAAAACTTTTTGTTTGTTTGTTTGTTTGTTCTTCGAGGTAGGGTCTCGCTCTAGCCCAGGCTGACCTGGAATTCACTCTGTAGTCTCAGGGTGGCCTTGAACTCACAGCGATCCTCCTACCTGTGCCTCCCTCCCGATTGCTAGGATGAAAGGTGTGAGCCACCACACCCAGCTGTACTGATAAAACTTTATACAAACCTTTGAATCTTCAAGCCTGGTAGGCTTAATTTCAAACACCAGTTCCACGGTTAATTTGGTCATATGATTTAGGACAAGATATTCCCTAAGCCCCACTTTTTGCCACTGCTAAGTGAGAGCAATACGAAGGCCTCCTTCACAGGGCTGCTAGGAAAATTAAATGACAGAATGCATGCGTAGCACTTAATCAGCTCTGGCACATATGAAGCTCTCAGTAAACAGAGACAATTACACAGACGTTTATAAACTCAGTGTTCCCATTGTCTAGCAGGAAACCAGGAAGGGACTTCGTGAAGATACATGTGAGCGACTTGATAGAATACTTGGCACTGGAAAATGAGGTACCAAATTGAAAATTGCAGGTGCCCAGACGCTATTCTTCTTCTCAGACATAATTAACTTGGGCTGGGTTGTGGCTTCTGCCAAGAAAAATGACTACAAGTTTCTCCCTGTCTGTTCATTCTAGAGGTGTCAACTAAAGCATGACCTGCCCAGGCTAGTACCCGGACGACACCCTGGAGGCAAAAGTATCCTTCGAACCTCCTTCAGCCTCGCAAGTCTGATGTGGGGCCGTTGTTTCCAAGGAAAGCTGCATTTTTTGAGACCATCTTTCTGCTGCAGGAATGTCACAGCCAAGCTCCCGCCTTCCAAACAGACTCTCCTTCGCAGGCAGCTTCTAAGACGCTTCCAGAGCAGACATGTTTTTACAACCATGAAGTAGCAAGAAAAGACCTTGATTTCCCCAAGACCCCCACAGTATGAACTCCAGATGAGATCAAAGGTAGAGCTCTTTGGGTGGGAATTGCAAATATGAGACAGCACATCTTTAGCATTATGCTGTTAATACTCCCGGAGTATGAGAACCTACATGGAAAAACAAAACCACTCCCACTACAATGAAAGACTCTCTATTCGCCTACCAGCATATTCTTCCCTTCAGTCCTGTTGCAAAGTTTTCCAGAGTCTTAGACAAAATAGTAGTGATGTGGCCATTTGAACCGGGAACTCAAGAAAGCCAAAAATAATTGCTGCACATTACTTATGGTGTAGCGTCGTTACTGGTGGTTCAGAACATTGGACTTGCACGCACCCTGCACCCCCCCCACACACACGCACACACACAAATGGCTTTGCAAATTTACAAATACAGAATTTGGGGGGTTTCCCCATGTCAGTGAGGGAGAAGAAAAAAAAGGAGACTAGACCATATCAGGGAGAAAAGCGAAACATAATCTGTAGACCTAGGCTCATAACAAAAAAAGGGGACCCTCTGGCTTGAAATATGCTGAAGTCTTCCCCAATTCCTGGGGAGGTTTTACACATATTTCTTCTAACTTAGGTCAAGGTATTAGAAAGCTTTCTGAGGAGTGGAACTGATTAACTCAAGCTCTTACCCAGACCAATCCAGACAGAGGATAATGACACAAAAGCAGAGGTTGTGATGTTGAATAGAAGGAGGGGGGAGAGGGGTTTATGGTTTCATGGTACCAATAAGCTTAGGGCTTTTATTTTCAGCTAAATCCTTGAGTTTCTAGTTGAAAAGTTCACCAACTTGCTGGTCCTGGCCAAAGGGAAGGTGATGTAGTTCCTGGTTAATGTTTCTCCCCAGTGCTGAAAGAAAAAGGCATAGCTCTCTGCGTGTCTGTGTGTCTGTGTGTCTGTCTGTCTCTCCTGCACTTATTTTAATATCCTTACAAAGCAATTGGAAGCCGAGCTACTTTGTGTATGGCCACCTCACTGTGTTCAGTGTCCTACAAGTTGAGAATTGTTTGCACACGCACCAGACCCTCTTCCTCTGGAAGACTCCACGCACTTCCCAAGAACAATAGCATGCTTTCCCATAGCCACGGTGTGATTACTAAGTCAGAACATTGAACGCTGCCATCATGTCATTTTCCTTTTCCATATCACTTTATTTTCTAGCTAGCAGCCCACAGATCCAGTGGTGCCATTTGTCCTAACGGGGACTTCGTTCTAGTCCAAAATCCAACACAGGATCCTGAACCCTATTCAGTTACCACAACACGTCTTTGGTCCTGTCTGAGGTGTCCTTTCCGACGGAGAATGTGACATTCTTCCATGTAAGGAACTGGCCGAATGAGATCTGATTTTGCCAAGCCGGAGTCTCGAGAGCTAGCTCGCTCTCCTTGGCTGCCGACACCTGGCAGCTCTCAAAGCCCACATTCTTGCCCTCCAGAGTCGCCCACTGCACGACACTCCCCTCCTCGCAGACATACAGCAACCATTTGTCTTAATCAGTCACGGTCTGTTATAGTCACGAGAGTGCTGACCCATAAAAAACAGTCTGTTCAGAAATCAGCTTGTTTTCTTTCAGACACCATCGCCACCCTGGGTATGTCAAACAACATGTCTGCTTATCGAGCTAGAAAGGAAGGGAGATGGGAACAAAGGCACCAGGAAGACAACTTGGAAATATTAGGAAATAAAACATTCAGTCTTGAATAAAATTAAAGTAACTCCCCTCTCCCCACAAGTCTGGGTATCCCTTGGCTCTCTCCGTGTTAAACAGCTCAAGCAATGAGCAATGCTTGATTCTTCAAAGATACTTGGAGCCATTTTCTCCTTCCGATGAGAAACTGACATGTCAGGTTATATGTCCTGGTTCTTTAAATTCATGCCATTGCATTCCAGGAAACATTTAACAAGGAATTATTAGTAATAGTGGTATGAGATATTATAAAAGAAAATCACTAGTTGGTGATGGCTTATGGTGTTTTTTTGTTTTTTTTTTTTTCTGTTTGATTTTCCTAGAAACCAAATGGTCTGCCATGAGATTGCAGAATTTCTGATGCAGCAGAGACCACACAACTTCAACGAGCCAAATCTCCTCCTTTGCAGACAATGACCATGAAATTCAGAGAGGTTCTGGAAGAATTTCCCAAGAACACACACACAGCCACCTCATGAAGAAAGCAACCACACAAAAAGCTGACTTGCCATTGGGGGATGTCTGGGAGAGAGACCCGAGTGATGGGGTCTTGAAGATTAAGTTAATTTCTGGATGCACCAGAAAATACCCCAAATAAAATGAACAACAGAAATTAGACTTTTATTGGAAGAATTGCTCTCTTTTATAAAGTTATATTTTTAAGTTATACATTTCTAAAAAGGAAAGAAAGAAAGGAAGAAAGAAAGGCAGAAAGACATATTTTTAAAGTAATTTACTCTAGGCCTAAAGCCTTTAATGTTTTCGAAAGCCTTGAAAGGGGTCTTTGGCAACCCTTAAGTTAACCACTGTGAGTTAACCACCACATTAACTCTCTGCTTTGTTCCACTGAGGTAGACCTGAAAATTTTCTTCTAAATGTTCTCATGAGACAGGAAATCCCTCCTATCCATCCCCAACATCCCAAAACATATGCTTGAGAAGACATAGTCTAGGTATCCTGAAGCCATCACACACACACACACACACACACACACACACACACACACACACACACACCTGTGTAGAGGCCAAGAGAATGTGCCTACTAAATAATGTCTAGGAAAGCTTTTCACTCCTGGCAGAACAATTGTTACACAAACCGAGTTACAATGTCATTAGTGCTGACATACACCAGCTCTGTAAATACTGCTTTGCTGCATACACAAGGGACATCTGGGACTCCTTGTGGACATTCGCTTGCACAGAAGGACCTCTGAAGCGACCTCTTGGTCCCTGTCTTCTGTACCTGAAACTTGCTCCTTCGAGTCCTCATTGACAACTACACGTCTCTCACTATGGTTGAAACTTGGCTACCAGACCTCTGCGTCGGGCTTTCACAAAGGTATCCTTGGGACACGATGAGAGCAAGACACTTTTAGATGGGAACAGGTATTGGAGAGACGACGGTGTTCCTAATTCCACACGTGGTTATGAGGCCGAGGTGAGCACTGATCTTTTACTGACTCTCGCTTATTTTCCCCTCTTCTTGTTACGAGATCTGCTACTTGGGTTCTAAAATTAAGCAGAAATGCTCACCTCTCTTAACTGTATACTGCCGGGAGACCATTTAGCCTCTCTAAGGATTGTTGTTTCACTTTTCCAATAAAATCTCACCGAAGATATCTATCCTGTGGGGTCCTGGTGAGGAATAAATTTCATATTCCTCACCTGAGTCAAAACTCATGGGTGGCAATGTGACATGGCTATTACATTTTTTTTCTTTATTAGTTAGTTTTGTATTCAGCAAATACAGTCAGTTTGGTACCATTATTAGGCTCATCCGTGACCTACCCCCTCCCCTTGGCCCCTCCTTGTTGAGGTATACGGGTCATGCATTGTGGAGTTAGCCCACAGTTATGGGTAAGCTAAATGTCTCTGCAGATCATGACCCAACATGTGGCTCTGACATTCTTTCCGCCCCCTCTTCCGCAAAATTTCCCTGAGCCATGTTGGGTTCATTTTTGGTCTGCCTCAGTGATGAGGTGTTGGGGGCCTCTGGGTCTCTGGCTCTCTGATTTGGTAGGAGTTGATTTTTCTCTGTGCTGATCTCCTTCCCCCTTGTGCTGGTATCCGGTTCATCAGGAAAACAGCACCCTTGCTTGTTTCTCCAATTTTTCTATTACATTTTGCAACATGCAGCCTTTAACTTCACTTTGTACTGAAAACAAGACTTCCCTTTCGACCCAAGAAACATCCTCTTCAACCATCATATCGCTAGATTTCAGCCCTGGTGGGAAAATCATCAACACTCATAAGACCATGAAGTTAACGAACTCCTGTGGTTTACATATGAAATCTGCCCCTTCGGAAAGCTCACGCATTAGAGGGTTAGTTGTCACTGAGAAGCGATTGAGTCCTGAGGGACCTGACCTAACCAATGAATTATCCATTGCTGGATTTATAATTTAGTGGACTTTCCAGAGTTGTTAGAAACTGGAAAATGGAGCCTGAGAAGAGGACATGGGTTACTGAGGAGGGCCTTTGACATGCCTGTCTTGTTGCAGGCCTCTTTCTCTGCCTTTCTGCTTCCTGCCCATCATGAGGTGAGCCAGATTGCTGTATCACAAGACCCCCCTACACACACTGCATTCTGTCTCACCTCACACAGACAATGAAGCAACAGAGCCAAGCAAATCCGGATTGAAACCTTGAGGACCATGAGCTAAAACAAGTCCTTTTTCCCTATAATGGTTGTCTCAGATATTCTGTGCAGTGGTGGAAATAGACTGTTTCCTCTTTTGGCCATGTTACCTTAGTAAGGTGTTAATGAATTCACTCAAAATGTTGAAGAAGGAGCTGGAAAAATTGCTTGGTGGTTTAAGGCACTTGCCTGCAAAGCCTAAGGACATGAGTTTGACTCCCCAATACCCACGTAAAGCCAGATGTACAAGGTTGTAAGGATGTCTGGAGTTCATTTGTAGTGGTTAGAGGCCCTGGTGTGCCCATTCTCTCTCTCTCAAATAAATAAAATATTAAAGAAATATATATGGGGAAAAGGCTTATATCTGAAGAAAGAATGGAACTGTGAGAAAGGAATAGACCTCTTTTTTGTACTTTCTACTATGCTAAAATATCTTTGATCATTTAGGTTCAAAGATCAACATCTTATGCTGCCTACAGGGCCCATTGGCTAGAAGCCAACTGGGAAATTTTCAAGTTAGTACAGGGATTGGCAAATACTAGGAACCTGTTAGTGAGCTGGATACCTGTGATTCATATGTGTCTTCTCAGAATATGCAAAATAAAACCACAAACAAAGAGAATTTTTTTATACAATATCATTTGATTTGAGCCGGTATGGGTTACTAACCAACAGCACAGAGATTCATGCCTTGTCAGGAAAGACTTCAGAGCCTGATAGCTATCTATGGAAATTTATCTTGACTAAGAAGTATTCTTCCAGATGCATGTTCCCAGAAGCAATGAGATCAATGACCTCAAGAACTTTCCTCCCAGAATCCAAGATTCAATAGGAGAAGAAGAGAGAAAAGAAAAAAAAAAAAAAGTGCTTCTCAGAGGACAAACTTTCAATTAGTCTTGCCCAGACAACATAGCAATATGTCAAGTCACATCCCAGCCAAGTTCACTGATTAGACCTTTGAGGATGTTGAGTTTTCTACAGGATGTGGTCGGGTGACTGGATTTTAGGTCAGAGTTCAGTTTTCTCCATGCTGAATTAGCCAGCCAATGACCTCACGGGAAAGAAATCTCTCAGAATGCCGATCTTCAAATTCAACTCTCTACCAATTTCTCTACCTGTTGGGTCAAATTCTTCCCGTCCTCTCGTCTGAAATCCAGGTTAGTCTGTCACAAGCCTCCAGCATCGCCCACATACTCTTTGCCAAGACACTCCTCCCTTGGCCTGTCCCAACCCTTCTTCATCCCTCCAGCTAAGGTAACACCTAGTTATAAACTGAGTGTCAAACCATTACTTGTCTGAAAGGAAGATGCCTTTGCTTGTTGGGACATACCTTTCTCAGCCACCCTGAGGGCCAGCAACCGGGTGGAAAAAGAGTCACTAAATTCTTGGTGGTCCAATCAACAAGACTCATGTGTCAGGCATCTGTAAGACAACATACACACCTACAGACAGCTGAATAGTTGGTCCTTGCTAAATAATGTCTGAAGGAGGGTTGTAGTCCCGAGAGAAAGGTATTACATAAATGGAAGTTATAGGATTAAGACTTTTTTTTTTTTTTTCGTATCTACACCCAACTCTGCAAACACTGACTTGGCACACAAAGGTCCAAGGACAGTGAGTAATATCCTGCTGGGTAGTTAATTTCCCATTAAGACGGAGACTATTGATCCTGATGACATGAGGATACTGGCAACGTGGCGGGCGAGTGGGAAGGGGAAGAATTTATACCATGCAGGAAAAGCATCAAGAGATAAACAGGATGGACGCCAGTGAAGGGAGAATTGTAACAAGAGATGAGCTCTTCAGCAGGGCGTGGTGGCGCACACCTTTAGCCCCAGCACTCGCGAGGCAGAGGTAGGAGGATCGCCATGAGTTCGAGGCCACCCTGAGATTACAGAGTGAATTCCAGGTCAGCCTGGACCAGAGTGAAACCCTACCTCAAAAAAAAAAAAAAATAGAGAAAGAGAAAGAGAGAGAGAGATGAGCTCTTCCAGAAGACTGTTAGCAAAGACGTCTACTATTTTGTGTAACAGATTTTATTAAATAACTCCTAAGTGTCCAGTGCTAAGTATTAGACACCAGGAAAAACATGACAGGGTCTCTGTCGAAAATGAGTGTACACTCTTGTACCATGTTGGTTACAATTTGCTAAATATGAGAATTAACTGACTACTTGATAAAGCTGGAGAGTCCCATGCTCACCCCACAGGATCATTTTTTTTTTTTTTTTGAAGATTTAAGGAAGAGGTATGGGAATATTTATGGTGAATTCGCCTCTCTTATAATTTGATAATTAATTGGCCAGATTCAGGGAAACAGTAGGTCAGTGTAACAATTAATTCACTGTGATGAATATGAAAATCATTTTCACCTTGATTATAAATGATAATCTATACAATTTCTCACAAGGTGACTACTGCACAAGTAAGTGTCCACATGCAACAGCTAGAGGCCAATTATAAATGTTGATCTGTGAGGCTTAACACTATACAGAAAGCTGGAATCAAAAAGCAGCTCTGAATAAACACCAACATTGAGATTGATACAGCCAGATTATGTGATAGTAGGTAGATAGATGATAGGAGATAGATAGGTGATACATAGATAGATAGATAGATAGATAGATAGATAGATAGATAGACAAATAGATAGATTGATAAAGAAATTTAACTTATTCTACTTTTCAAAAATGTTCATATCTAGTTCAATGTGCACCTTATTTTTTTTCCTGTAAGAAACTTTGGATCTATCCAGCATATTCTCTTACTTGTCTGAAATCTTAGCATGGAATATAAATCAGCCCAAACCAATGAGAGAGGAAAAAAAGAAAAACATCTCCATGCTTTCTACATTCACCCTTTTCCAAGAAGTTTTACATAATGCTATCTTTTTAGGTATGGAGGATTTCATATTTGCATAGTTGGGTAGTAAACAGTCTTCTCTCTAGATGATCAAAGAAGAGATGTGCGTCTCTCCATTGTTGTCTTTTGAGTTGTAAGCCTTGGTTCCTTCCAAAATTAAGCAGATATTTTTGCCAGTAATTTTTTTTAAATATTCCCTGATGACTAATTTTCTTTAAAAAAAATCATAATTATATTACAGGGAAATTATGCGAAAAGCAACCAAACATTGTTCAGAATAAAAGTTGATATTGTGGCACAGTTAATGATACGATGCAAAGTGTGTTTCCTACTTTGTTTAAATGGAACTTGCAGCTCGGGGTAGGGTTAGGGAGAAATAGTGAGGAAGTGGTCAAAGTGAGGAAGAGGTCATTAGTGAAATACATTACATTTGAAAATCTTCGCAACCTTCAGGAAAGCAGTGAATGTGTTAAGCCCGAATTTCATTCAGCTTCCGTTGGTTGAACCCATGATAAGCATATAAGGCAAAAACAAAGCCCCAAAAGTGTTGCTAGCCAGTGTCTATTCTTGTATCTATTGCTGGAGCAATCCACTTATCATTCCTAAGAATTGGGGTCAGTGACATCATCTCATCTTTCTTGGGACAAGCAAGAGGCAAGCTTTCAGGACCCAAGGAAGATAGCTGTCTCGTGAATCTTTCTTTTCTTTTCTTTTCTTTTTTTCCAAGTCCCCTATTGCTACAATTTTTGAAGAGAAAAAATAATAATAATGTGGCTGAGGTCACTCAATGATCAGGGCAAAATAAGAGCATGTGTCAAGGACATGAGTGAGCTTCCCCACGGTGAGCCACGGCTCGGCTCCTCCGGCCTTCTGTTCTCGCTGAGTGAGACTCATCGGCTCGGGAGTCCGTGGACAGGAAATCTCACCAAATCTGAATCAGGCAAGAAATAGAACTCTTGGGTCTTTTTAGGCATTTTTTTTTCTTTTTTGGCTTGGAGCAGCATCCAGTAATAAAAGCATTTCCCCCACTTGAATCAGCAAGGTTGCTGACAGTGATTTCACAGTGCTCCTCCTCCTCAGGCACTAAACCTGTGTTTGGCTATTACCCAGATCCGTGTCTCAGGAGACTAGCTAGCTGTCAATAGAGAAGCAAAAGATTTATATGTCGAGAGAGAAAGAGAAAAAATGAGTGGATTTCCATACAATCGTTTGTGGCGGTTTGGTTTTTGTGTATGAAATACCCTATAGACTGGGGAAGAGTTCTGAAAACTTACAGAGTTTGGTAGTGAGGTATACTACTAGTGGAAGATATCCACATTGGTTCATCCCCAAAGTTAACCCCACTCCCGGGCAAACTGATTAAATAAATTACCCCTAGCTGATAAAGTTCTGGGTGTCCATCTTCTCCAAATTGGAAGAAGAACATAAATTTTAGAGACTTGACCCTCCTGAGGAGGAACAGCCTAGAAAAAAAAAGGAAAAGAAAAGAAAAGAAAGATGTCAGTGTATACACCAAGGACAGAAAAAGTGGAAATTTGAAAATAGCATAACATAGTTTAGTATATTTTTCACCTGAGCTTTTCTAGAATAGTTTATTATCTTTGCTTTTGGAGCTTATTGGGATCCTTTTTTTTTTTTTTTTTTTTTTTGGTTTTTCGAGGCAAGGTCTCACTCTAGCCCAGGCTGACCTGGAATTCACTTTGCAGTTTCAGGGTGGCCTTGAACTCACGGTGATCCTCCTACCTCTGCCTCCCGAGTGCTGGGATTAAAGGCATGCGCCACCACGCCCGGCGGGATCATTTTTTTTATGAATTATCTCTTTACTTTTGAAGATTTTGCACAAACAGAACATGTACGTTGAGCATGAAACCTATTACCTCTGCCCTTCCTTTTTATGTCATCCCTCCTCCCATTAGTCCCCTTTGTCCCACTAGGCAGTCTTTAATTGATATTTTTATTTGTTTTATTTGACATTTCCATGCACACACTACATTTTGATCATGCGTATCCCACATGACCTGCCTTATTCCCCTGTGTCTCACTGCGCACCTTCTCGTCGCTGGCTGACACTATGATACCTATTACCATCAGCAGCAAGCCATCTCTTTGGGAATGGACTCTGTACCCTGCCTTGGGGTCTCAATGCCAAACTCCAGAGTTACGGCTGGTGATGACTAGTGCCTCTTGGCTCCACATCCTATTAGTGATCAGCCTTAAGCCTCGCAAGAGTTTTTCTTCTAAGAGCCTTCCTCTTCTTGTCTCACTTTGCCCACGATCCTTCGGTGACTTCATCCACACACTTTCGCCTTAGTACCTGTCAATTATTTGTAATCACGTTCTCCACGCAGACCGTTAGTCAATGGCAGATGCCCACCGCTCTCTGCTCAGTAGCTGCTGGCCTCCAAGTCTGTGGCCTGTGACTCACCGTAACCAGTTGGCCAGCCCCGCCCCACCCATATCCCATCCGTCACAAAATCCCATACATTCCATAGCTTGAGTACCTCTCAAGGGTAGCACAATCCCTTTGTCATGGAGGCCTCTGTTATATTCTATGTATCCCCTCGTCCTTTTTTTTTTTTTCCTGGATTATCATAATTGACTCCTCTTCAATATTCTACTCTGGTCATCCATAATCAGGGCAGACTCTTGCGTCAGTCCATAAAATCTAGCAGCACAGATACACCGAGTGCTTATTTGAGCGCCAAAATTAACCACGTATCGGAGGTCAGATAGTGAATAAACAGGACAGCAGCGTTGCCCTCGCAGAGCTTATACCCGACAGGGCAGGTCAGATCACCCAACATGTTACGATTTCCTCACGCTGCTTTGAAGTTTCTTTGTCATCTTTCTCAAGCATCCTGCGACTCTCTCCCTAGATTGAAAGTTTCTTGAGGGCAGAAACTATGACTCAACGCTTTTGTATTCCCAGCATGTCACACAATGCCAGCAGGTGGTATCCCTCACCACTCACGCCCCTCATGCAGGAACCCAGTCTCCCCTGAAGTTTCAGGGGCAGAGACACTTCTCACACTACACTGAAGGATGTCCTATGCCATCACACAGGTGACAACTTATTGTCATAGCTCCTTCTCGCCTCTTCTTTAGCCATAAGACTCTATGTACTTTCCATTGCTTCTTGCTGCAGGATTTTAAATTTCTCCTCCTTGGTACACATTGCATGTTCACTGTGGCCTTTAACTCACCCTGGAGGAACACAACAGCGGTTTGAGGATCTGTTAGCATTTTACTAAATAGTGTTGGTCAATTTGGGATCACTTGGCAACTGGTAATCTTCATTGTCCAGGTTCGGTAGAAACAAAATTTAAGGACATGAAGTCAAGTAAGAAATGGAACTCTCGGGTCCTCTTAAACAGTTCTAACTACATTGGAAGTTGGAGGTGGAATAAATGATTACTTCAATAAAAAGTATTGTCTGGGCTGGAGAGATGGCTTAGTGGTTAAGGTGTTTGCCTGTGCAGCCAAAGGACCCAGGTTCGATTCCCCAGGACCCACATAAGCCAGATGCACAAGGGGCACATGCCTCTGGAGTCTGTTTGCTGTGGCTAGAGATCCTGGTGTGCCCATTCTCTCTACACCTCTCTCTCTCTCTCTCTCTCTCTCTCTCTCTCTCTCTCTCTCTCTCTCTAGCAAATAAATAAAAATTTTAAAGTAATCATTTTTTTTAAAACAAAGTATTGTCTGAACACCAGACTTGGATTAAATTGCTCTGAATTTTGCCACCAAGTTTCATGGACCAGAAATGCTAGAAATAGCATCAAGTATTGGGAGATTATTGTACACCAAACTGTACACAATTACAAGTGTAATGCTCTTAAGGGTTGTAGCCACGTGGAAGTCCATTTCGACCCTTGGTCACTGATTGCACGACTCGATACTGATGAGACACACGCCTGCTGACGTGCTTTCAAAATTTTCCTTTGCATGAAACTCAAGTCTCTGATATGAGAGGTGGCAAAGGGTGACCAGTGAAACAGAAAACATCCTAAATGCCCGTGGGCAAGAGTTGAAGGATTTCAGGAGGGCACATCTTATTCTAAATGCTGGTGGTGGGCTGGACGAATGGCTTAGCGGCTAAACCATTTACCTGCAAGGACAACGGACCCAGGTTCGATTCCCCACGACCCACGTTAGCCAGATGCACAAGGGGGCGCACACATCTGGAGTTCGTTTGCAGTGGCTGGAGGCCCTGGCATGCTCGCTCTCTCTCTCTCTCTCTCTCTCTCTCTCTCTCTTTCTCTGTCAAATAAATAAATAAATGCTGGTGGTGCTGAAGATGAATGTGTGGTCTTCCGAGAGTATCTCTAGGCGTCAGCCAATACAGAAGAAGGTAATGACTTCTAGAGCAACTGTAATAAGGCCTGCGTGGGTGATGCCAAAATCCAGCCCATCAGATTACACGTGGAGCCACAGACATCCTTCCGAACGCCACCTGGTATCTGAACATGCCATGACAGAAGAGTGGATGTGCTCATTTCCTTCACAAGTTTACACTTTTCAATCTGTGATGGCCTTGGTTGGAAATGCTCTTAAGCTTTGTCTCCTGTGAGCTTGGGTTATCCTTCAGGAAAGATTCCAAACACAGCTACCTAGCCACTGAATGAAGGCAAGATTAGATAGCACAAAAAGTTCAATATTGACCAAAGCTAGTGAGTACCCTTGAGTATGGACACCTAGTATTGAAATTTAGAAAGCTAGAGTTGCTATCAACTGAAAGAGAAGTGGGAGAAACATCAAAAAAAAAAAAAAAAAACTAAACTAAAAGATCAAGAGGGATATACTGAGCAGTGATGGAAAAGGAAGAAAAAGGAAAGTCAAGTATGTCCAAGATGGCTCCACAGAAAAGATGGGAAACCTGTGTTTGTGGTCTCCACTAGACATGGGCTGTATGGCCGGCCACATGGACAGGACAGCATCAACACACATTCTGTACCTCTTATATCACACAATCTGTCTCTCAAAGGGGGGGGGGACAATAGGCCTGAAATGGTAAGGATCATTTTCTTTATGTTTGTCTCCATGGTGCCAAGATTCGAAACACAACTTCCATGAGTTTATTCATGTCAGATCACACTCAAAATGGGGATATATCAATTAGATCTTGAAGGAATCCCTGGAACTTACCCTGACACTCTGGTGTACTAGAGAGCACAGGATTGATCTTTTCCCACGTTCTCTTTTAAAAAAATTGTCTACTGCCCATCCAGTAATTAATTATGTACCACCTACAACAGACTCCGTTTCTTACTTGCTCTTACACCATCTTTTAAAATATTTTATTGATTTAGTTGGGAGGGAGAGAGATAGAAAGAGGCAGAGAAAGAGAAAGAGAGGGAGAGAATTGGGTACACCAGCCACTGTAAATGAACTCCAGACACATGTACCACCTTATGCATCTGGCTTTATATGGGTCCTAGAGAATCAAACCTGGGTCATTGGACCTCACAGGCAAGTGCCTCAACCACCAAGCCATCCCATCAGCCCTCTCACGCCATTTTTATATCTGTGTCTTAACTCCCATATCTAATTATAAGCTTATGGGTGGTGCCCGCATGTTTAGAATTGTCTGATTTCAGGTGATCAAAGAAACGGCAAAACAGAAGAAAAACAATATGAATTCAACTCAGATAACCTCAAAAGTGTAAAATGTTGATTGTGGTTTGTACTTGACTGTAGGATAAGTTTTTCAAACATGTTTCCAAGAGATTTACATACATGTCTTCTAATAACTATGACCTTGACTTAATTACTGGGAAACTGGCTTTGGGAAAATATCTGTGACAATGTGTTATTATTGATATATATATGTACATAAAAGTACTTTAACTTGCTATTATCTTGTGAGATGATTTTGGCTCCCCAATTTTACCAGTGTTACAAATTAATTTTATGAGAAACCTAATCGCTCAGGATCTAGTGTCATTCTTTTTGTTGTGCAGTAGTTGCTATGACTAAAGGAAAAGTAAGCAGAGAAATTACTGAAAAAAGAAAGTTTTTTTTTTTAATGTAGGGCTAGAGAGATGGCTTAGCAGTTAAGGCGCTTGCCTGCAAAGCCAAAAGACCCAGGTTCCATTCACCAGGGCCCACGTAAGCCAGATGCACAAGGGGACACATGCATCTGGAGTTCATTTGCAGTGGCTGGAGGCCCTGGCATGCCCATTCTCTCTCTCTCTCTCTCTCTCTCTCTCTCTCACTCTCACTCTCTCTCTCTCTCTCTCAAATAATTAAATAAAATATATTTTTTAAAAATGTGAAGATGCTCTGTTTTAGCAAGAAGTACCTTGAGTAGGTAAGTGAGCTATGTGACTCACATTCGACCACAGCCGCAGCCCTGTGATTGGATCATGTGCCTTTCAGAATTGTGTGGTTGCATAAACCAAGACTGCTGGTGATTTCAAAGTCTTTCAACTATTTTCCAAGGAGTTTTATCCCCTCTGTGTTGGAAGCTGCATTTCAGAAAAAGTGCAATGTAAGTATGATTAAAAAAAAAATCATCTTCGCATCAACTTGGAAGGCCGTGTTAGTGTGAGCAGAGAGAGAGAGAGAGCAGAAGCCATGTCCTATGAGCTCTGTCAAGTTCATGGTTCAGTCTGGTTAACACTTAATAAAAGTTCAGGGCTCCAGAAACTGTCAAGTTTCAACCAATCTGGATGTCTTACCTTTAGCAGTTCTTGAAAAATTTGGCCAGCCCTGGGTGGTTTTATTGTGTTGCTGCTACACAAAACCCCAACAGGCAAGTTTTTACTGGATTCTAACTTCATTTAGATAATCTCCTTTTATTTGCACAAGCAACATATATGATTCCATTTAAAAACCAAGGTACATTTAGCTAAGGAGAACTTTGATGTCATCTCTATTAAGCAAGTACTTTCAAATGCAACACATTTATAACCTCCATACACCCATTCTTTTTTTAAAATATTTTTTGTTATTTTTATTAATTTATTTGAGAGCAACAGACAGAGAGAAAGAGGCAGATAGAGACAGGGAGAGAGAATGGGCGCACCAGGGCCTCCAGCCACATCAAACGAACTCCAGACGCGTGCGCCCCCTTGTGCATCTGGCTAACGTGGGTCCTGGGGAGTCGAGCCTCGAACTGGTGTCCTTAGGCTTCACAGGCAAGCGCTTAACCGCTAAGCCATCTCTCCAGCCCCCATACACCCATTCTTGACCTTAATGCATTTTGGTTCTATACACAACTAAAAAGAAAAAAACTGCAAGTGAGGAAAAAAAATCATAGAACAAATACTATGGCATTGAAGTCACATTTCTGATGAGCAAAATTACAATATCTCACCAGTATTTCATAAGCTCTTCTCACAAAACACCCAGGTTAATGTTTGTGAAGGACTATGATAGCCTGGTAGGTCTCCAACATACCTATTCTTAGATCCTGAGAAAGCTGGAGACACGGCTCAGGGGTTAAAGGCCCGTGCTCACAAAGCCTGACAGCCCGGGTTTGAGTGCACAGTATTCACATAAAGCCAGAGGCACAAAGTGGCACATGTATCTGGAGTGGCAAAAGGCTCTGGCATGCCCATCCTCTCTCTAAATAAATAAATAAAATATTTTAAAGAATATCATCCTAAGCCGGGCGTGGTGGCGCACGCCTTTAATCCCAGCACTCGGGAGGCAGAGGTAGGAGAATCGCCGAGAGTTCGAGGCCACCCTGAGACTACATAGTGAATTCCAGGTCAGCCTGAGCCAGAGTGAGACCCTACCTCAAAAAAACCAAAAAAAAAAAAAAAAAAAAAAAAAAGAATATCATCCTGAGAAGGCTTCTGACGTTTAGCCTTTTTTTTTTTTTTTTTTTTCCTGAGGTAGGGTCTCACTCTAGCCCAGGCTGACCTGGAATTCACTATGTAGTCTCGGGTGAGCTTGAACTCACAGCGATCCTCCTACCTCTGCCTCCAGAGTGCTGGGATTAAAGGCATTATCCCTTTTCCCTAGAAATGTTTATCGAGCAAGAAGTTTTAAACAAAATGTTTAAGCTATTCCCATTCTGCCTACCAAGATCGTCCAAAAAATTGCTAACAAATTGGTGTACAATTCATATGCTACAAAAATGTTTTTGTAAGGAATCTAAAGATGAGCACATTCCACAGCTCTATTTATTCACTGAAAAGAATGGGGAAAAAATTTGTTTCTTATTCATTCATTTATTAATGAATGAAAAAGCATCCAACCTGCATATATGGCACAATTCAGTGTTGGCAAAATAAATAATTAATAACCCTGTGTGTGCACACAGGGGTACATGCCATCAGACCATCAAGTTCCTTAATGCTAATTATCACAGGATGGTGACATTATGAATAATTTGTGTCTTGTATCATACATGGCTCTGTGTTTTCTGAAACATTTGTGATAGCAGCAATGACTAGGTTTTTTTTTTTTTTTTCTATAAGTGCAATCTTTAAAAACAAAAACTTGGGGGTGGAGAGATGGCTTAGCCGTTAAGACACTTGCTTCTGAAGCCTACGGACCCAGGACACAGGTTCAATTCCACTGATCCCACATAAGCCAGATGTACATGGTGGTGCATATGTCTGGAGTTCATTTGCAGTGGCTAGAATCCCTAGCGTGCTTGTTCTCTCTCTCTCTCCCTCTCTGTCTCTCTCTCTCTCTCTCTCTCTCTCCACCTCTCAATAAATAAAAACTTAAAAAGCTTTAAGCACATAACATCTACTTAGCAATCATAAAAATATTGAAGCTACTTCCATTTTTTTTCAAAAAAACACAATTTTTAAAATTCAATGAAAATAATTATGAAAATGGGACGGTTTGTTCTCTCTCAATATGTACTTTACCTGGAATTACCAGTTCATTCTTTTTTTTAAATTTTTATTTATTTATTTGAAAGCAACAGACAGAGAGAGAGAGAGAGAGAATGGGTGCACCAGGGCCTCCAGCCACTGCACACGAACTCCAGATACGTGCGCCCCCTTGTCTGTCTGGCTAACGTGGGTCCTGGGGAGTCGAGCCTCGAACTGGGGTCCTTAGGCTTCACAGGCAAGCGCCTAACCGCTAAGCCATTTCTCCAGCCCCCAGTTCACTCTTAAATTTGAGAGTTGTATTAAGAACTTATAGGATTTATTCATTAAAGGGTTTCTATCTCATCTCACCAGTATCTTGGGTGACAAATGATGAATAAACTCACACTAAACTCACCTCTCATGAACATTCATTATTACCTTTTCCCAGCTAAATTATGCCACTAGCCAAATCTTAAGCTCTAACCCTATCCTAAAAAAGGAGGTGAGTCACAAGTCACTTTAAAGAAATACAATAGTTTTTTTTTTCTTCTTCTTCTTATAGTAAATGCTGAAAGGGGGATGTTTAACTTGTCCCAACAATTCTAGCAAGCGATAGCCCCAAAATATGAGTAGGCTACAGAGCCAAAAGCTTTTGAAAGGTTAGACAAATAACAGTGGCATTAATAAAGGACCAAAAAGACATCAATTGCAGACCTCCTGTCGTTTACAATGTGATTATTGTTTTATGAAAAGACAGAGTATCTTGAATGTTATGATAATTTTTTTTTACTGTTTCCTAGGTGTCGAAAAAAACTAGAAAGTGAAAGGGTTGGCAGGCCATACAATGGGGTGGGGGGGGCTATGATGGCTGAATGCCTTCTCCATGTGAGAATTTTTGATCTCTTGCTAGAGTAGAGATTTTACTTTTTTTGCCAATGCAGACTTGGGTAGGCACAGACAAGTAGAATAAGAGTGGTGTTTCTGGGGCGCAGTCTTCCGGTGACTACCTGATAGACAATCTGTCGGCTCACGGTAAGAAACAATTAAGCCCAAGGTCGCTTTTCGACAATGCAGTACACTAAGAATGCGCCCGACAACGCCTTTCGCAGCTTTGAGACATATTTCCTCTGCTTTGAGTTCATTTACTGTCCATTCCTACGCCGCCTCGTTAAGTATACGGAACCAGCCAGCCTCAGGGTCAAAGGGTGACCTTGGCAAGGTCACCGAGTGGTGAATAACATGCCATTCTTTCACTAAGATTGTAACCAGTGCTTGAAATAAAGCAGGCTTGCTCCAACACTCCCCACCCCAGCCCCAAAGCTGCAACGAGACCAGTCGCATCAGAAAGGCTCTTGCGTTTAGCTGTGTCGACTATGCGATGCTACTGCTTCCAGCTCCCCACACCCTGCTGACGCTTGACCTCTTATCATGATCCTCCTGTCCCAGGAACCATGAAGGGAGATAGAGCCAAGGCCTTGGCCAAAGGTTGGGGTACTCAATTCATTGCCCAAACAATACGATTCCTTTCATGAGGATCCCTGGATCCTCTGGGAAGCGGTTCCCCAAAGACATCCAGGCAACTGTGGAGTGGAAAAACAGGGTGGCCCTGTGTGAAGGGGTGTAACCCCCAACATGACTTCAGAGAGTGGCTCTGTTTATTCCATAGGGAAGTGGGTTTATAAGCAGTTGAGAGCAGGAAGAGGGTCCTAAGGGGATGGGTGGGTTCAAAGGTTGCTGGCCGATGCCTAGGGACGGTCATTCCAGCACGTAGGGAGAGAGTCAGGGGATCTACGTAGTGGCGGGAAGAGGGTCTCGGGGTGGGCTGTGTGAAGGTGCTGGCTGATAAGGAGTTTCTTAGGCAACTGGCCAAAGGTCACAGGGCTCTGGGCGAAGCCTAAGTTCAGGTGTGCCAGGCTTGGAGAGGGCGTGGCCTCCTGTAGCCCCGGGGGTCCTTAGCCATGCCTGGCAGCTCAGGCCAGTCTCCTGAAGGCTCCAGCCTATGCCTGGCAGTGCCCGCCACTTAAAACTGGCACACATAGAGGTTTTTGTGTTGGCTACAGAGTCAAGGCTGATGTGCCCTTTCACCTACAATTATACTGATGAGAATAACCACTAGCGGGGTGCTCCCCGGACAGTGCCCTGGCAACGACTGCTATGCATGCTTTCGCTGTCACAAAGAAGCTGCTGACAATGATCGAGAAATCCCAAAAGCATCTGGGAAAGTCCCTGACGAGGCATGCCTTCCTTTCAGCCCAGGCACCAGGTGTCACACATAGGACCAAGCACCATCTTTCACAGCCCAGTACAAACTTGTACGGTGGGACCTAGGCCAAGCACGATTCCTGTGGGCTCACCCAGTTCAAACTTGTATGGTATACCCCCTCTCTCTCTCTCTCTCACACACACACACACACTCTCTCTCTCTAGCGTCACCCAGCAGCCTGACACTCACACACATTCATTCACACGTCGTCTCAGCCCATCCCGTAGATAATCTCATCAATCAAAGGAAACATTTTATTTTATTTTTTTCATTCTAAAACTGACTTAAACACATCAGGCTATTTTGTTACGTTTGGATACTTGTCCCTAACCAGGGTGTCATGCCACGGAGACTTTTCTTGTCGTAATGAAGCCAGAAGATGAACACTTCTTACAGCGTTGGCTACTTTCCACGTTTCTCTAGAAGCAAAGACTGGATTGAATAAACTTTTGAGACCGAATGTCTGTAACCCAAAAAGACAGTGGAAGGAATTTTTTTTTTCAGAAAAAAAAATAATAATAATTCTAGATTTCTGGTGCTAAAACTGACTTCGCCTGTCTGTATTCTAACAGATGTAGTTAAAAACCACTGAAGTAGTTATATGGTGAATGTGACAGCCATCTCTTTTTCCCTGTTCCACATTGTCTGAACTCTTTAAAACTGGAAGATTGACAAGAAACCTTTTACTTCTTTTGAAATCAGCTGATGGCTTTCTGTTTCCCCGTGATCCTTGTTCAGGAACATGAGCCATTCCGACTTCATTCAGGACAGAGGTAATAACTCCTCAGCTGCTGGGAGTGTCAGGCACCTACCACGGCTGACACGCATGTCCTTGTCCGTTGAAGGAGAATGCCTTCGTAGCAGTTATGACCCTCTGAGCATCCTGGCCACCCCTGATCATTGTGAGGAGACAAAAGCCCAATTTCTTTGCCTCACTTGGAACAATTTTTTTATAAATTCTTTTCATTTTTGTATATTCTTTAAATATTTTTATTATTTGACAGAGAGAGGAAGAGATACAGATACAGGCAGGTAGAGAGAGAGTGAGAGAATGGCCACACCAGGGCCTCGAGCCTGGGTCCTTTGGCTTTGCAGGCAAATGCCTTAACCGCTAAGCCATCTCTCCAGCCCCTTGTATATTTTATTTATTTATTTGTTTGTTTGTTTGTTTATTTATTTATTTATTTATTTATTTATTTATTTATTTATAAGAGAGAGAGGCAGATAGAATGAGAGAATGGGCACTCCAGGGCTTCCAGCTGCTGCAAACAAACTCCAGACACATGCGCCTCCTTGTGCATCTGGCTTATGTGGGTCCTGGAGAATCGAGCCTGGGCCCTTTGGCTTTGCAGGCAAGTGCCTTAAACCGCTGAGCCATGCCTCCAGCCCTCAGTTGGGACAGTTTTGACACACCATTCCTGCTCTTAGAATTCCCCACAAGGTCATTCGAGGGCTCCCCTCAGTTATGCTCTGGTACAACTTCTTTCTAGCCTCTCACATCCCCAACTTCTCACCGATATTCCCGAGGAGATGCCCAGGTATGCCCGTGAGCCAGTCTTCTTTGAGAGTTCTCTCCGGGAGCCAAACCAAAGATCTTCCCGGAAGCTAGAGTCTAAATGATGGAGATCACGAGCTGAAGCAAGTAACCAGCAAAGACCCCTGGTAGGCTGGTCACCGACGACCTTAGGACACGAAGTAATTTTGTAAAACATTACAGCGGTGAAAGGGATTTGCAAGACCCCAAAAGTAAAATCAAGACTCTTTGTTTAAAATATTTAAAAAGCCAGGCATGGTGGTGCACACCTTTAATCCCAGCACTTGGGAGGCGGAGGTAGGAGGATCAACATGAGTTCAAGGCCAGCCTGAGACTACATAGTGAATTCCAGGTCAGCCTGAGTTAGAGTGAGACCCTACCTCAAAAAAAAAAAATGTGTGTGTGTGTATGTATGTATATGTGTGTGTATATATATATATATATGTATATGTATATGTATATGTATATGTATATGTATATGTATATGTATATGTATATAGTGTGTGCTACCAATTTTTACTTACATCATCTTGTAGTCTTTGTAGTCTTCTCATGGAAGTTTTAATCTGATTTTTCTTTTTTTTGGGGGGGGGGTTTCGAGGTAGGGTCTCACTCTAGCCCATGCTGACCTGGAATTCACTATGGAGTCTCAGGGTGGCCTCGAACTCACGGCGATCCTCCTACCTCTGCCTCCCAAGTGCTGGGATTAAAGGCGTGCGCCACCACGCCCGGCTAATCTGATTTTTGTATTTACTAATAGCAATTAAGATGTTCAACTATTAACCACTTGTATTTATTTTCTTCAATACATCCTAAATACAAAAAAAAAAAAGAGTATTATTTAATTCAGGCCCAAGTCATTGTGGTATAGTCTAGATCTTGTGTCACTCCAAAGTTCATGTTAATGTGCTTGCACCCAAGGTGATGGTATTAGCAGGTTTGTTGATGAAGTCCTGCGTGTGAAATGATGGACAGGATCTGCGCTACCTCACCCCTCCTGCTACGTGGGGGTGCAAGAAGGAAGTGGGTCTCCACCCTCTCTGGTTTACCGAAGAGTAAGGAAAGACTAGAAGGAACAGAAGGTGTGTTCTATCTTCCTCCCATCTACCCTTTCCAGCTGTCAGCACAGGAAAGTAATACAAGTTGTGAAAGAAATTGTCATCGTGGGCTGGAGAGATGGTTTTGCGGTTAAGTGCTTGCCTGTGAAGCCTAAGGACCCCGGTTCGAGGTTCCCCAGGACCCACGTTAGCCAGATGCACAAGGAGGCGCACGCGTCTGGAGCTCGTTTGCAGTGGCTGGAGGCCCTGGCGCACCCATTCTCTCTGTCTACCTGCCTATATCTGTGTGTATATATATATATATATATATATATATATATATATATATATATATATATATATATATATATATCAAATAAATAAATAAAAATAAAAATATTTTTAAAAAAGAAAAGAAATTGTCATTGCATTCTGTCTTGTTTGTTCCCTTCAGGCCTTCTGTGGGGGGCGGGGAGTCCAGAATAGACGGAGCATCTCTGGCTACGTAGAAAGGGTGGGGCTTAAAAGGCAGAGGGGAATCTTGGGAGGACCTCAGGTCACACTCTCACCTCGCCTATCCCAGCTGGCCTGGCCCACCTCAGCTCCTCCTGCTGCGGCTGGAGGATTCAGCTGCTCACCCAATCAGATCCCTCTTGAGCGCACACCCTGCGCAGGTGTGGGTGGACTCCTCCTCGGGGCTTGGGGCCCATTGGCTGGGACACCTGACGCAGGTGTGTCCAGGTGTGCTGAGCGCGAACTCTGAAGTGTATCGTTTCTGGGCCCGCGGAGAGATTCTCTTTAGAGGCCTTACATCAACGCATTTGGGTCTCTGGGCCAAACAAGATTACCCTCTCCCACCCCGGCAGCCATGGGGGACACTTTTTCTTACTGTTTTTATTTTCAAGCTCTTTGGAATCACACATTTTTAAAATTCCTTTCATATATATATATTCTAAGGTTCGTGTTTGTCTGCATGGGCTCCTAGGCCACGTGGTATATTTCCCTCCCTACTCCCTCCACTTTACCTTCTCTCCCTCAGCCCTTTCCTGTCCCCACATCCCTGCCATAGCTAAATAAAATGTGGTGATTTAAAGTCTTTCTCTTGAGTCTGGAATTGCCAATTCTTTTTTTCAACTATTATTTATTTATTAAAGAGGGAGCGAGGGGGGGCGGGGAAGAATAGGCCCAGGTGCGCCAGGGCCTTCAGCAGCTGCCAAAGAACTGCAGATGCATGCGCCCCCTTGTGGTGCCTGCGTGACATTGCATGCTTGCATCACTGTGCATCTGGCTACGTGGGACCTGGAGATTGGAACATGAGTTCTTAGGCTTCACAGGCAAGCGCCTTCACCACTTAGCCATCTCTCTGGCCCCGGAATTGCCAATTCTTTAGTTAAATTGCAGGTATGAACTCGTGGCTGGGGGTTCCAGGGAGCACTCCATGGTAGGCCAACTCTCCATTTCATTTCCTCATGTGAAAGAAGTTCTGTTTCAACAGACCACTTTCTCCCTCGTGGTCTCAAGGCTGACAATACACGTCCTCTGCATCTTGCTCAATCGAAAACTTCAAATGCTCATTTTTCCACTTGCCTTTCTACTCCTTGAACTCCTATATATGCCAAAAGAAGGCTGTGTCTGTGAGGAAGACAATTTTTTTTATTGACGTCTATACTTACAGAAAACAAACAATGACAATCCCCTCCCCTCCCCACTTTCTCCTTCATAATTCTAATCTCCATCATATCCCTTCCCTCTCTCTGTTAGTCTCTCTTTCATTATTTATTTTTTTTGGGGGGGGAGGGTTTCGAGGTAGGGTCTCTCTCTAGCCGAGGCTGAGCTGGAATTCACTATGTAGTCTCAGGGTGGCCTCGAACTCACGGCGATCCACCTACCTCTACCTCCTGAGTTCTGGGATTAAAGGCATGCACCACCATGCCTGGCTAGTCTCTCTTTTATTTTGATGTCATCGTCTTTTTCTCCTATTATGAGGGTCTTGTGTAGGTATTGCTAGGCACTGCAAGGTTGTGGATATCGAGGCCAATTTCTGTCTGTTGCATTGTAAGGAGTGATACCCTTCCTTTGGCTCTTACATTCTTTCCACCACCTCTTCCGCAATGGACCCTGAGCCTTGGAGGGTGTGATAGAGATGTTTCAGTGCTGGACTACTCCTCCTCTGTCACTTCTTCTCAGCACTATGGTGCCTTTTGGGTCATCCCAGTGGTCACTGCCATCTGAAAAGAGAAGATTCACTACCAAAAGTGAGAGTAGCATTAATATATGAATATGAACATTAAGTGTAGTGCTTTCAGGGCAGTTTGGTGAGCGTAATATATGCATTTATCCAGAGAAGAGAAGGCTTTATACCCCTAAGGGCTCATGACCTCCCCTGCCATAGGCTTTTGATTAGGTTTTCAGTGCCAGGCATGTATTCCCTCCCACAGAGCGGGCCTTCAGTCCAATTAGGGAGCAGTTGGTTTCCCCCAGAGCAGACATGTCATGATGGCACCTGTCCAGTCATTTGGCCTGTCTGGCCAAACTTGAGGCTTCCAGTGGATGAAAAACACTTTATCCTAAGTGTTACAGTTTGAATATGCAATGTCCCCCATATGCTCATGCGCTGGGGACTTCCTTGCTAGCCAACAGGAAGTATCAGATTTTGAAGACTCTGGCCTAATCGTTGGATTAGTTCCTTAATGGATGCATAATACCACGGCATTACTGAGAGGTGTTGGAAAGTGCAAGGTGAGGGACGGGAGCAGGCCACTGGGGATGGACACTTGGAGGGTCACCTTGCCCTTCCCTTCCTCTACTTCTTGGCCTCTGTGATGCCAGCCACCCGCACCGTTGTCCCACCTTACCACTACGACACTTTTGAGCCCTGAGCTGAAATCCACCTTTCCTCTCCTTCCGCTCCTTACGACAAGTGCTCAGTGACAGAGACGAGAGACTGACCGCCCCGCAGACGGAATGACAGGGCAGGACAGACCCGCGTCCCACACACATCTCATTGCGCAGCTTGAGTGTGTCTCCACTGCACACTCACTGCGTGTCACGCACCTAAAGACGGTTCGAGGATAAAAGATACTGAGGACTTCAAGATCGTGACAGGATAGCATTAAACCAAGCACGAGACCCTCTAAGTACAAGAGCCTGTGCAAGTCCCCAGGTTCAAAACCCTTGAATCCAACCTTGAGGAGGAAAGTAGGTTGGCATACTGAGATATGGAAAAGCGCAATGGTAGACAGAGCATCTCAGACATCTGAAAAAAAAAAATTCGTGGAGTAAATAGCTATAAGGACTATTAAACTGGATGTTTGTTCCTAGAGCCATTGTCAATGCATTACAGAAAGGCAATGAGAGGCTAAAGGTAATGACTCATCAACATAACAGATGTAAAACACAGTGTTCTGGGCTGAAGAGATGGCTGAGCAGTTAAGGCGCTTGCCTGCAAAGCCAAAGGACTCAGATTCGATTCCCCAGGACCCACGTATAGCCAGATGCACAAAGTGGCACATCATCTGGCGTTCGTTTGCAGAGGCTGGAAGCCCTGGCATGCCCATTCTCTCTGTCTGTCTCTCTTCTATTCTCTCTCTCTCTCTCTCTCTCTCTCTCTCTCTCCTTCCTTGCAAATAAATTAACTTAATTTAATTAAATTTTAAAAACACACTGTTCGACAGAATATAAAGAGATTCTCGGGCTGGAGAGATGGCTTAGCGGTTAAGCGCTTGCCTGTGAAGCCTAAGGACCCCGGTTCAAGGCTTGATTCCCCAGGACCCACGTTAGCCAGATGCACAAGGGGGCACACGCATCTGGAGTTCGTTTGCAGTGGCTGGAGGCCCTGGCGCGCCCATTCTCTCTCTCTGTCTCTCTCTCTCTGTCTCTGCCTCTTTCTCTCTCTGTTGTCCTCAAATAAATAAAAATAAACAAAAAAAATTTTAAAAAAAAGAGATTCTCCTTTCCGTACATCCAAACAGCAAAAAAGGTTGACAGTGAAGCCCAGCAACATACCAAATCATACACACCTCCAAACCACACAGACTACACAAATGCAAGAATAAATAATAATAATTAATATTCAAATTTTGGGATTTCAGGTTTCCCTGAAGCAAAGGATAGACAATTTATTTAATAAAAGACCAACCCCCCAAAAAAAAAATGCGTTAGGCTTTGTGAGCTGCGGGTCCACTTACACACTAATAAATTCTGGCACTGAGAAAGCAGGCATAGAGGAGAATTGACCGACTGTGCACAGCTGCGTTTTAATAGGGCAAGTTCGGCTCGCTGGCCATCATTCTTTCAGAAAACACACACACACACACACACACACACACACATCATAAGACAGACATTAAACATTACACATTAGGTATGATCAGGGTCAGAAAGTACAAGGGAGCCAGAAGAACAAGCAGCCAGCCCGTGTCCTACACAACGGTTGGACTCCTGCCCCTTCATCAGCTCATGCTTTTGGCCCCCAAAGTGTGACAGCCTTTCGGAGCTTCCAGAGGGGAGGTGGAACTCCAAGTGATGAGATCTCAGGAGAGGGAGAAAGTAGTGAGCTTCCAGTCAGAGAACCACTGTATCAGAAGTCCTTGAACCCCAAACCCTGGGGTCTTGCCTACTTATAACCAAAGAATTGAATTTAAAAAAAAAAAAGCTGAGAAGTATTAAAAAAAATAGTGAGCTTTATTTACAGATGAGCTAGCATGTAGGTGGATCCGTTATTGGTGTGATATTACCCTACCCGAGATAACCTTTCCGAAGGACAGAATGTCAGTCTTCATTGGTTATCTATTTCATGTAGAAATAAAATGGTTCCAAGGTAAGGAAAATTACAGTAAGGGGTGCAGGTGGGGGAAGGAGGTTCTGAATGGTGAAGGACTTAGAAAAAGACAGAAGAATGCATGCAGGGAAGTCTGAGTAAGAGGCATGGATTCCAGAGCCTTGGAGCACATTTCACAGGGATCTTCATCTACACCTTACCCTGTCCTTATTATTCACACAACCACTTTAGTTCCCATCGGTTGCTAGGCAAGGTAGTAAGTGATGAGATTATGAAAATGCTTTACAGGCAGGCTCTGTCCTTGAGGAGCCCACTAGAGAACTCATCTGGTGTGGGAGGAGCCCACGGGAGTACAGTGAGATCCATGGCACGGTACTAAGGGAAGACACACACACACACACACACACACAAATAGGATAGAGAACTGGGCGTGGTGGCGCACGCCTTTAATCCCAGCACTCGGGAGGCAGAGGTAGAAGGATCACTGTGAGTTTGAGGCCACCCTGAGACTACATAGTGAATTCCAGGTCAGCCTGGGCTAGAGTGAGACCCTACCTCGAAAAACCAAAAACAACAACAACAAAAAAAAGATAGCGAGAAGTTGCATGGAAGGTGGGAGGCTTGAGCTCACATCAAGTATGTTTGTAAAGAAATATGAATAGATGACAATGAGACGCTAAGACAATGAGAACGGAAGATACATTAGAGATGACAAAACCAGGGGGTGGGGTGGGAAACCCTGGCTCTCGGGTGACATTCCTGAAAAGTGGCAAAGAGTCTTACCTCTGTGCTTCCTGTGGATTTTGAAAATTCAACCCTACTTTGGTTATTCACTATTACATGTAGCCAAAAAATAATTTTTTTTTTTTTTTTTTTGGTTTTTCGAGGTAGGGTCTCACTCTAGCCCAGGCTGACCTGGAATTCACTATGGAGTCTCAGGGTGGCCTCGAACTCACCGCGATCCTCCTGCCTCTGCCTCCCGGGTGCTGGGATTAAAGGCGTGCGCCACCACGCCCGGCTTCAAAAAACAAATTTTAAAAACCCTTGCCCGAGAGACTATGCAGAGGGTAAACCAAAGAGATCGAACACACTGATTCTCTTTAGTGTATTTATGTGCCGAGAACAGCACGGTACATTAATTGGCCTTTCCTAAGATGACATCACCTAAGTATATTTTCATGCCCCTTCTCTCGATGCATGAGAGAATGCTAGATTTCAGGTTGAGAAAGCATTTCACAACAGGAGCCTGGGTACACTGAAATTACACACAACTAGATGAGAACCATGATACTTCACAGGTAACTCACGACCCTTCATAGACACCCTCCAACTAGGCAGACAATTTTCTTCCTTGTGTCAAGACATGGTAGCATGGGCCAGAGCTCTTGCCTGCTAACACTCCCTTCTCAACAAATCTCGAGACCCTGATCAAAGCATGCTGCTTCCAACTCTGAATCTGTATCATTGGATTGGAACTGAACTCACAGTGTCAGAAATCAGACTGTTAACATCACCTGTGAAAAAAAGAAATATGCTATCGTAGGATCGGCTTTCGTCGCCTTTCTGACTATGGTCAGTGTCAATAATAACCACAAAAGAAAAAACAGCAAGAAATAAAGGCCACTGAAAACATAGACAAAAATGGGAACGTGGGAAGACCAGAATATATATATATATATATGTTGGTTTTTTAAGGTAGGGTCTCACTCTAGCTCAGGCTGACCTGGAATTCACTATGTAGTCTCACGGTGGCCTCAAACTCACGGAGATCCTCCTACCTCTGCCTCCTGAGTGCTGGGATTAAAGGCGTGCGCCACCACGCCCGGCTTGAGAGACCCAATCTGGTGACTAAGAAAAGCCCTACCAGTTGCTACTCTTGCTGTGAGATCCGGCACAACAATTGTGCTTGTTTGCTCTTATGTAAAATGGACATCAGAGTTCACTTTGATGCTTTGAAGATTAAAAACATCATCAGGGGACTGGGGAGATGGCTCAGTGGCTTAAGCACTTGGTGGAGGAACCAGAGAACCAGAGCTCAGATGCCCAGAACCCACATGAACAGCAGAGGCGGGTATACAAGCCTCCATGGTCCCACCACATCGAAAGCAATGAGCGGCATAGTCAGGAAGACCCAGATGCCCGTGGGTCAGCTAGTGTACTGTTCACCTGCAAACAAGACAGCCCCTACGTCGGACAAGGCAGAAAGCTAGAACTGACAAGCTGAGGCTGTTCTCTGACCACAGTCATGCTATGGTAAGTATATACCCATACGTAGACACATACTACACACATGCAAATACAATCAATGCTAAAGAGCCATTAAACTCCAAAAGGTCAGGTGCACAAGCCCCTGGCCATCCTTCTCGTAGTATATTACTGACCTCTATGTAGAACGCTTACTCTTGATTTTATTCTTTTGGACAGTATTTAAAAAGCTGAAGAAGTTGCCTAGAATGGAATAGAATAGAATGGAGAGAGACTGAGCTTTCTTAATGTGGTTTGGATCAGCTTTGGAACATTCCAAGAGGAAAAAAAAAAAAAACAATTCAAAGGGAGCTGTGGTTCTGGAAAACAGCATGGGGCCCAGGAAGAAAAGGCGCAGCGGTGAACCTATCCCATCGCCTCAGAGTCTACAGAAACATCCTGACTTTATTTCAGATACACCTGAGCCTTCGTTCACAGCAAATGGGAGCTCACAGCTCTGTCAACAAGCGCCAACTTGATATTTCCTAGGCTTGTTTTCTTTCTCCCTTTCCACGACTCAGACAGGTTTTGCTTTAAGCCTTAGCAGAATGGGCTAGACTACGTAATCCACATGAGCAGCTGCTGCAATGCGATCTTTTTCTAACATTTTTAATGGCGAGCTCTGAACTTCTCTGGCTTTGGGCTATGTTGGGAACGTTCAGATTAAACTTCCTTGATTTAAAGGTTCTTATTGTTAGGACTGTGAGCCTCCTCAGACAAGAGGGTCTGTAGTAATAGTCACCCTTGGTACCAAACTAGGCTGGAAATAAAAAGCACCTGGTGTATAAGAGATCTGTGGATACCAGTCCCATGTGTCTTTTCAAAGACCTGTTTATTTCCCTTCTTTTGGAGGGGGGGGGCTTTTCAAGATAGGGTCTCACTCTAGTCCAGGCTGACCTGGAATTCACTATGAAGTCTCAGGGTGGCCTCAAACTCGCGGTGATCCTCCTACCTCTGCCTCCCGAGGGCTGGGATTAAAGCACCACCACGCCCAGCTATTTCCTTGTTTTCTAATTTCCTTAAATGTAAGAGCATTCCCTTTTCTAGATCTCATGAGTGCATTCTCTCACTCATTACTGCTTTTTACATGATGCAGGGGAGGATGGGGTGGTGGTTGAGAGTGTGATGGCAGAGACAACTACTTTGGATCGAAATACCTTAGTCAAACCAAAGTCAAACCTGCCACTTTCTAACTGCGTATTCTTAGGCAAAGGACCTCATACTTCCACGTAAGCATCACCATGCATGAAATCATGGCAGCGTTGTGTCTAACTGGTATAGCTGAAGTCTGGATTAAAAGGGATAAAATACACCCAAAATCGTTAATGTATAGCAGCAATCATTCACTAAATGTTTAACTGAAATCCTTAAGCCAAGAATGACAATGCCCCTGCAAGTCCAACTGAGTTCTGTGTTTCATTTATTGACTGCTGTTGCAAGGTAGGGTAAACTCATGTTCTGAGGGGTTTAACGTACCCTCTGTAAAATAATGAAGATCAAACTTTGGTCAACTTTCCAACATGACTGACAGTCACACAGAGCTGTTTCTCTCTAATAAGGAACGAGGTCCCTCGAAAGGTAATGATGAACTGTACCTAAACATAGGTAGGGCAAGACTGAATGCCTCCTTCATAGTTGACTCTAAATAAGAGTTAGTTGTAGGGGGAAATGAGTGACATGGCTTATTTATTGTCAAGTTCTCCCTTTAGTGGGGGCCTACTTGGGATACAAGGGGATCATAACTTGAGCAGAATGGGGAGACACTGGTTGCTGATAGGCCAAATATTCAGAAACTTGTACCCCAAAATTATTACGGGCATTTTTAATTGATGGTTGCATGGGAATTTGTATAAGTTTTTTTAAAGATACATATTTTTTTAGTATTTTTATTTATTTATTTGAGACAGAGAGAGTCAAAGAGAGAAAGAGAGAGAGACAGAGAGAACAGGCATGCCAGGGCCTCCAGCAACTGCATACAAACTCCAGACACATGTGCCACCATGTGCATCTGGCTTACATGGGACCTGGAGAATTGAACCTGGGTCCTTTAGCTTTACAGGCAAGCGCCTTAACCGCTAGGCGATCTCTCCAGCCTGAATTTGTATAACTTAAGGCAGACTATGCTAAGCACATTAGGAAGCCCTTGTATTGAGTCACATTGACAACCAAGAAACAAGAGGTGGGCTGTATGCTAGGAAGGGCCATGCAGCTCTTCCTCTCAGACACCCATTTTCTAGGTTTTTATTTTCCTTTTATTGAGCTATGGGGTGTATGGGTGTGGGAGTGTGCATGTGTGTCCCCGCCCCCTGTAGACTCAGGAGTTTTATTAAAGCTTATAACTTGGACCACCAGCTTCCTGTCTGGGGAGTGGATCCTGAGGTCCAGCCCCAATTTGTGTTTGGGTGTGGATCTGATTTCCAGCCCAAAGGTGTCAGAGAGCTACCTGAGTCTTGTTGGGGCCCTTGCTGTTTGCTGCTGGTTTGTTGTTATTGTTTGTTTGTTTTTCGGGTCTTTTTTTTTTTTTTTTCTTTTTTGGTCTCTTTTTGGTGTTGGCTGGCTGGTGATGGCTTCTCTCTGCTTAGATGCATGGAAACTGCTTCTCCCATCACTGATAGAACCTCCCTCGGATCTGTAAGCTTGAAATAAGTCCCATCCCCCCCTAAACTGCGCCTGGCTTTGGACGTTCACCCCAGCAGTGTAAAAGTGGCTACAACAATCTGTCGCCAAGACACTGCTGTGGCTCAAAAATGCTTTCCTCTCCAAGACTGGCCCTCACCCAGCGGTATTCCCTCTCCTCAGAAAGCCTGCATCAAGTGTTCCTCCAAAGAAGAGATCTGCTTGTATCGGCTGAGGCCTTTGGTACCAGCACACTCTAACTCACCGGCCCCCGTCTTCCCAACCCTGTGTCTCCTTCCTTACAATGCTCCTGAGAACAATCTCAAAGTCTCCTCCACGTGTATCTCTTTCTCACACCTCTCCAGGGCGCCAAGTCTTACATAGCTGCGTGCTAATGTTCTCAGTCAAAGCCTCTGGGTCAGGGTGCACGTTGACACCCCTTGTGCCCATCCAAGAACCAAATCTGTCTCCCAGCCGTAGTGGAAGCCCATGTCAACCTCCTTGAGTCCCAGAGCCCAAATCGAATTCCCAGTAAAGGTTCTTCCTTCAAGACGTTTGGCTTCTTCGATACCACGATGGTGGAGAGGGGTAGAAAGGTTTCTCTGTCGTTTGGATCAGCTTCAAGAGCAAGCTCCTTGAGTGTCTCTGTTTGAACGCACCCTGTGCACACTTGGCAAACTAGTCCCTGCCTCGCCCCTGGCCTCCTACACCAGGGAGACACACCCACATACATACCCAGGACTCGGTGGCAGATACCACACGGCTGCGGATGCCCTGGGGTGGTTTGGAGGCATCTTCCTGGAACATTATCCACTCTTAATTCCCCAACATCCCTCTGTGGCCCCTGCCCCACCTACTGCTCTCCCTGCCAGTAGAAGCCAGCCTCTGGCCTTGAATGTGCACTGAGATAAAGGCCTTCCCAGACACGCTTGGCCTGGCTTGCCTTCTCGCTCAAAGATTCCAAATCGCCTCCCAGAGAAACCCAGAGCTCCTTCACCAAGTTCTAAGAAAACAGTCCCAACGGATCCACTTTTCTGACATCACAAAGGGCCAGTTTGGACACAGTCATAAAAGGCAGGGTCCGCTGACATTGCCTTACTAATCCTGAGCGTGAATTCCTGTCACTACCTTGTGCAGTACCAAGCACACCCTCGCTTGACAGTGGTGGAACTTGGCTCGCAGGAGTGTGAAGACTTGCCCCCAAATTCCATGATGTTAAAGTGACCCAAAGTGTGCATCGGATGTTTGTGTTCTCTGTACTGGGCTGTCTTATTTTCCCCACCACCGGGCTTCAGAGCAGAGGAAGGTATGGGAGGGTAGACCCAAAGGATGCTTCTTGAATCCACTGGGAGACACAACAAGACACAAGACATCACATAGCTATGCCAGGTTGGTGAGCTAGCCGAGAGACCACGTGGTAGAACCATCTGGGACATCCGACGCACTGATGTGCTATCCACTACTCTCCTTGTGGCTATGATTAAATGACTAAATGAAGCAACTTTAAAAGAGAAAGACTCACCTGGGCTCACAGTTTTTGAGAGGGTTCCAGCCGTCGTGGAAAAGGTGGCGTGTTGGTCATGGTGCCTCACAGACACGGCAGTGGAAGTGCAAGGCCATAGCGTGTGTGCCTTTAGGAATCAGAGAGCTAGGCAAGACACAGAGCTTGCCCATGCCCGTGGAAGCCCCTGCACGTACGACCTTAGGTCCTCCAACTAAGCCCCTAAGTCCATGAGGTTTCACAGCCTTCTAACATAGCACCACCAGCTCAGGAGTGGATGTTCCCTGGAGGAGATATCTCATTCTGAAGCCATCAATGCATTCCAAGACGGACAGGGAGAGAATGCTGAGAAGCAAAATGGAATCTGCCGGTTGATGATGATTCATAACTCGACTGCTGGACCAGTGACTGTCTTGTTGCTGGGACAAAACCCCGGGCCAGAAGTGTCTAATGGAAGGACAGAGTTTACCTCCAATTCACAGTTTCTCCGGGGGGAGTCTCCTCGAGGTAGAGAAAGCACGGGAGCAGCGGGCAGGCAGGAGTCACATCTCCACAGCAGCGTGGAGGAGGCAGAGGGAGCGAATTTGCATTGACGACCAGGGCTTGGGCTATAGAAATGCCAAGACCCATCCGCAGGGAGACATCTCATTCAGCAAGGCTCCCAAAAGCCGCACCAGCAGGGCTGGTGGCTATGAAGCCATGAGACACGCTTCACATTCAAACCACCCCAGCTGCCCTCGAAAAAACATCGGGTCCCAATAGCAATATCTTTCAACTTTCCAGGGGAGCTATGCTTTTGGAGATTCTCTTGGATCACAAGAAAATCCTCCATCCCTCTGACCTCTAAACATTCTTCATTTTGCTCCTTAAAATTATCACTGACCCCCCATCCTTCCTCTTACCCCCACCCCCTACCCCCTCAAAAAAAAATCACAGTAGGTATGCAGTCACGCTCTCTCCTGCACACGTCTCTCAAGATCAGTTTGGAGGCCTGTCTTCTTGTAGCTTCCGCTGTCTACCTTACCTAGCAGGTGGCACAGGGTTGAAAAGCAGCTCCAATACCTTCAACTGGACCAGACCCCAGTTAACAACAAACACAGCACTGATGGTCTCAGAAACAAACGGGATTTATGGGTGGCCACTCAGGTTGCCAAATAAACCAGCTTCCAGGCGGATGAGTAGAAATCGTCGTGAAGTAACACGATAACACTGTGTCTGCCCTCCCCACCCCACCAGAACTATCACTCTAGGCTTCCACAGGAAACACATGGACAGCATTTCCTCACTAGCATTAGGACACTGGCTGTTTTTTTTTTTTTTTTTACAGATCATGACTTGGGCACCTTGCCTCTGTCTGATGTCTCTCGCTGTTACAGGAAAGGATTCTGCCCGGCCCTGGTCCTGAAATGCCCCTACTTAGGTCCCAGGTAGCCTCAAAAGTCTAGAAGAGCATTCACTGCACATGCAACACCCAAGGGTTGTTCCCATATCCATGCCTGTTGTTTAAAGACACGTGACTGTAGGCATCAGTCAAAATGAGGGTGGGGACTCAATATTTCCTTACGTCGCACTGGTATATCTCTGCTCCCTTGAAGATAACCAACCCTCTTGAAATGACTTGCCTCTCTCACAAACTCCACTAGATCACATTCAACTGTCAGGAGTTGCGCTCTCCCATCCACAGCACCAGTAGAAACGGGTAAGGCCAGGCTGGAGAGATGGCTTAGCGGTTAAGCGCTTGCCTGTGAAGCCCAAGGACCCTGGTTCAAGGCTTGATTCCCCAGGACCCACGTTAGCCAGATGCGTAAGGGGGCACATGCGTCTGGAATTCGTTTGCAGTGGCTGGAGGCCCTGGAGCACCCATTCTCTCTCTTTTTCTCTACCTGCCTCTTCCTCTCTCTGTCACTCTCAAATAAATAAAAATGAATTTTAAAAAATTTTAAAAAAAGAAATGGGTAAGGCCATTCAGTTTCTGACTAGCCGTGCCCCACACTCATTACCCCCTAGTACATCTGGGTTCATTTAGATTATTAGCTTCAAGCCAGTATTTTTTTTTTTTTCTATCCAACAACATAAGCTTATCTTTCCAGGACAAACAATGGAAAGAAAATTCTAAAAACTTCTTTTAAAATGAGGAAAGAAGAAAAATAGATTTTTTAAAAATTTACTTCTAACATACAAACAGCAGCTAAAATATATATTGAAATTACAACTAATTGTCATAGGTTGAATTGACCGTGACTAGCCTATTCCCTGAGCCCCATAATGCTTGCTGAAGCTCATTGAGAACTAGCCATGTCCTAAATGATGAACCTCATAAGAAATAAAGTAGGTTCCCACTTGGGATCAGTCTGAGGAAACGAGCATAGAAAATTTAAGTCACCCCCCCCCCACGCCCAAGATCACCTACTTACAACATTCATCCCAACTATTTAAGAAAATAGGATAAGGGCTTGAGAGATGGCTCAGCAGTTAAAGATCTTGCCTGAGAAACCCAACGACATGAGTCTGATTCCTCAGTACCCACATAAAGCCAGATGCACAAAGTGGCCCATGCATCTGGAGTTCATTTGCAGCGGCTAGAGGCCCTGGCATGCCCATTCTCTCTTCTCTCTCTCTCTCTCTCTCTCTCTCTCTCTCTCTCTCTCTCTCTGTGTGTGTGTGTGTGTGTGTGTGTATGTCTCCATCTGCTTGAAAATAAATAAATAAAAATACTGTAAAATATTTTTATTTGTTTATTTATTTTTATGAGAGAATGGATGCGCCAGGGCCTCTAGCCACTGCAAGCAAACTCCAGACGCATGTGCCACTTTGTGTATCTGGCTTATGTGGGTTCTGGGGAATTGAACCTGGGTCCTTATGCTTCTCAAGCAAGTGCCTTAACTGCTAAGCCATCCTGTCAGCCTCTAAAATATCTTTCTTGTATTTTTTTAGGACAGACAGGGAGACTTGGCATTCCAGGGCCTCCAGCCACTGCACTTAAACTCCAGACGCATGCACCATCTTGTGCACACGTGCGACCTTGTGAGTTTGCATCACCTTGCATGTCTGGCTTATGTGGATCTTGGAGAGTCGAACATGAGTCCTTAGGCTCTGCAGGCAAGTGCCTTAACCACTAAGCCATCTCTCCAGCCCCCCAAAATATATTTTTTAAAGAAAAGAAAATATGATGAAAATATTTGTGTATTTGGGCTGTGGAGATGACTCGGCAATTAAAGGCACTTGCTTGCAAAGCCTGCCAGCCAGATTCAGTTCCTCAGTACCCACATAAAGCCAGATGCAGTAAATGGTGAGAACATCTGGCATTCTGTCTGCAGCAGCAAGAGATGCTTGTGTGTGCATACACGCCAGACAGAGAGAGAGAGAGCGATAAGTCAATGTTTCAATGTTTAAAACTATATTTGTGCATTGTAAATATTTATCTAAAAGGCTATAAAAGCTTACATATCGCCGGGCGTGGTGGCGCACGCCTTTAATCCCAGCACTCGGGAGGCAGAGGTAGGAGGATCGCCATGAGTTCGAGGCCACCCTGAGACTCCTTACGAATTCCAGGTCAGCCTGGGCTAGTGTGAGACCCTACCTTGAAAAACCAAAAAAAAAAAAAAAAGCTTACATATCAACTTGCTAGGAAAAAAAAAGAGCGAATACCAAAAGGTCAGACTACAAGAGCATAAGTCATAAAAAGAAAGAACTTTTTAGGGAATTGCATTTAGCAGGCATTCACTAAATGTTTGCTCATTGGAAAATATTTTAGGAGTCAGAGGAAAAAAAAAAAAAAAAAACAAGCCACCGGGCTCCTATTTGTTACTGATTCATAGCATGCCTTGTCCAATTTATTTCACTCTCTCCGCCTTATTTTGTGCATTTAAAAAAAAAATTCATTTGAGAACGTCAAATACTACCTCTTACCCAATCTACAATAGCTACTCTATCAACAAGGATAGTTTATACGGCAAGTAAAACACTTAACCATCAATAACAAAACCACCAGGATATTTTCCTCTGGCGTACAAGAATCTTAGAAGGATTTCCTGCTCAGTTTTACTCCACAGCGCAGCCAGGATCTGCTTCCAGTCGGTCTCAACTGTTCGCAGAGAATTGGCCTTTTGTTCTTGGGCTTGTTGCGTCTTGGTCACAATACAACGGCCTGAGCTACCGCTGCCCTGTCCTCACACAAGAGCAGCTAAGCCAGGAAAAAGTAGAGAGGCAGAGAAAAGATGATATTTTAACATATATTTAATTTATTTATTTGAGAGAGAGAAAGTAGTAGAGAGAAAGAGAGAGAGAGACAATGAGTGCGCCAGGGCCTCCAACCACTGCAAACAAACTCCAGATGCATGCGCCCCCCTTGTGCATCTGGCTTACGTGGGTCCTGGGGAATTGAACAGGGATCCTTTGGCTTTGCAGGCAAACGCCTTAACCGCTAAGCCATCTCTCCAGCCCTTTTAGATTTTTTAAAATATATTTTATTTATTTATGATTTTTTTTATACGTCCCCAGCTGACCACATCTTACATGTACTTAGCGAAACAAGGTCACTGTCGACGGATCACGCACAAGAAGAAATGGGCTCTTGTGCGGCCTGTTGCTAGGTCCAATGCAGATGCAGTCACATACGGCTCAGACAGAAAGAAGGGACAGTTCTGAGAGTTGCGCCCTGGCCCGCAGGACCCCACAGCTGCACCAAGAGTTAATGCTCTCTCTGAAGTTGCAGACGCACCCTTTGAAACATCTCTTTTTCAAGTAAATACAAGAAAAAGTTAAAATTATGTTTGGGCTCAGAGCCACCAGATACAATAAATATGGTCTTTTAAAAAGAGAAATGTGGGGCTGGAGAGATGGCTTAGTGGTTAAGCGCTTGCCTGTGAAGCCTAATGATCCAGGTTCTATACCCCAGTGCCCACGTAAGCCAGATGCACAAGGTGGTGCACGCGTCTGGAGTTCATTTGCAGTGGCTGGAAGCCCTGGCACGCCCATTCACTCTCTCTCTCTCTCTCTGCCTCTTTCTCTCTGTTACTCTCAAATAAATAAATAAATAAATGAACAAAAAAAAAAGAGAGAAATGTGAGCTGGGCGTGGTGGCGCACGCCTTTAATCCCAGCGCTCATACTCAGGAGGCAGAGATAGGAGGATCACTGTGAGTTCAAAGCCAGCCTGAGACTACAGAATGCATTCAGGTCAGCCTGGGCTAGAGTGAGACCCTACCTCAAAAAATTAAACAATAATAATAAGAGTAAAAGGGACTGGTGAGACGGCTTAGCGGTGAAGGCACTTGCCTGCGAAACCTAATGATCCAGGTTCTATACCCCAGTACCCACGTAAGCCAGATGCACAAGGTGGTGCATGTGTCTGGAGTTCATTTGCAATGTCTAGAGGCCCTGGCATGCCCATTCATCCTCTCTCTCTCTCTCTCTCTCTCTCCCTCTTTCTCTATCTCTTAAATAGCTAAATAAAATATTATTAAAATAATAATAACAACAACCCCAGAAGGAGAAATGTGCTGGGCGTGGTTGCACACACCTTTAATCTCAGCACTCAAGAGGCAGAGGTAGGAGGATCTCTGTGAGTTCAAGGCCACCCTGAGACTACATAGTGAATTCCAGGTCAGCCTGGGCTAGAGTGAGACCCTAACTCAAACAAAAAGGGGGTGGTGGTGGGGATACAGCCAATAGAAACAGAATTCACAAAGGAAGGACCCACTAACTGGTTGCCTGACTCTTAATGCTGTCCCTTGTTGAGGGCAGACAGGGCTTCAGAAATATCTATAGAGAGGACATCTTTAGAACGAGCAGCTCTCTGTATCCATCTCCTCCTTGTTTTGTCTGCCCCCTCAAGGCCAGTGTAAGGGTGCTTGTTCAATGGAACCACTGAGAGAACTGAAATGTATAGTCCTCTGCAGCCTTAGGTAGGGACAGGGTGAACTGGTGTTCGACATCAATCTGGAAAACCCTGAAAATGTGGTGTGTTAAACTGAAAACCAGAAATCCCACTCGTCATGCTATGCAAGCTCTTCTGTATCGCGATTTTAGATTTTGACTGCGGGCTCGCCTTCGGGTTTGGTTTGACCGATAAAACGTGGCAAGAGTGGCGTTGCGTGACTTAACATCCGTGGTCTTAAGAGAGCTTGCATCTTTCACCGTTGTCTCTCGGGACACTGTCCCAAGACTGCCTCACAGGAAGGCAGCCTCACCTGCTGGAAGACGAGAGATGTGGGGGACAGAGGAGGCGACGGGAGCGATACCCAGCTCTACCGCGAGGTTATGAACTGGGCTGTCTCGGATCTTCCAGCCAGTCAACCCTTTGCCCGAAAGCAGCCCCTGAGAAGATCCAGAAAGACTGACGAAAAGCCGTCCAGCAAATCCAAAGAACTGTGGGACATAAAGCCACGTGCGTGTCATTCCGTATAAGCAATGATCCTGAAACCGTCAACCACTACGATCCAAAACCAGAGAGAGGCTGCCGCTGGGCTGGAGTGAGCCTCCGCTGCTAGCGATGCGAGAGAGCTCCGCGGGATTAGAACCCCCACGTTCTCAGCAATCAGGTTCCCGTTCCCATCCACACGAGCGAAGAGCTAGAACGCAGACTCTGAGGTGGGTTAAAATATAAATGACGGGGCTGGAGAGATGGCTTAGCTGTTAAGTGCTTGCCTGTGAAGCCTAAGGATGACAGTTCGAGGCTCCTTTCCCCAGGACCCATGTTAGCCAGATGCACAAGGGGGCGCACACATCTGGAGTTCATTTGCAGTGGCTGGAAGCCTTGGCACGCCCATTCTGTCTCTCTCTTTCTCTCTCTGCCTCTTTCTCTGTCTGTCACTCTCAAATAAATAAATAAAAATTAAAATATATATATATATATATATATATATATACATATATAAATGACGGGGTTTATTTTAGGGAAAGTTAAGAGGGAAAGCTGAGCAGCAAAGTAACCAAACAAAAAGAAATTCTCCCCCTTCCCAGCCAACAGGGCCTAGCTAGGAAAGGGGGGAGAGATTGCATTTTAATTCAAGTTCTAAGTTTTGATTATGATGATATAAATGTCTCCATTGAGACTGCATTTTATTTTTATTTAAAAGACCAAAAATGTTATGGAACTATGCAAGTTTTCATCTGGGACAGGAAAAGAATTTCCCCTAATTAAAAACTTTTAAAGGGACGGTAGGAGACAGAAAAGATTGCTTTTGGGTTTTGCCTGACCCCTTTCTTCGGACTTCTGCCTCCAGGTGGGTAGGTAAACGTGGCTGTTACATTCCATCAGCGTGTGATGACAGCTGAGGCTCTTTGGCTATCCTCTCTCATGGTGGCCAAAAGTCTACCACTAAAAGCCAGTTATTTAAGACCAACCTTCCTATCCTCCACCGTGTTGTTTTTAAAATATACAGAAGTGAGCTGCAGAGATGGCTTTGCGGTTAAGGCATTTGCCTGCAAAGCCAAAGGACACAGGTTCGCTTCCCCAGGACCCACGTTAGCCAGACATACAAGGTGGTGCATGCATCTGAGTTTGTTTGCAGTGGCTGGAGGCCCTGGAATGCCCATTCTCACTCTCTCTCTCTCTCTCTCTCTTTCTTTCTCCCTCCCTTCCCCTCTCTCTGCCTCTTTCTTTCTCTCTCAAATAAATAAATAAAAATAAATATATTTAAAATTCACAGAAGCAGGAAGGATAACCAATCAAGCCATTGATACATTGGTATGAATTCATCATAAAACTATATTGTGGGGCTGGAGAGTTGGCTTAGCAGTTAAGCACTTGCCTGTGAAGCCTAAGGACCCCGGTTCGAGGCTTGATTCTCCAGGACCCACGTTAGCCAGATGCACAAGGGGGCGCACACGTCTGGAGTTCGCTTGCAGTGGCTGGAGGCCCTGGGACACCCAATCTTCCTCTCTCTTTATCTGCCTCTTTCTCTCTCTGTCTGTCACTCTCAAATAAATAAATAAAAATAAACAAAAAATTTAAAAAAAAACTATATTTTGAAGAGCTGAGGTATCAGAGGTGCAGAAGGCAGGGGAGCACAAAGAAGAGAGGCTGCACATCACTTAAGGTAAAGCCTGTGGCATTGCTGAGTCGCTGGTACACACTGCACTTGGGCCAGCGGTGCTTGGAGGTTCGTAGCCTAGAGGAAGAAACGATTCAGATTTCTGTTTCAGTAGGATCTGGCTTTTAGCAATCACTCAAGACGATTCTGAGATGATAGTGGGCTCATATTTTAGAGACATTATCTTAATATAAATGGGTAGGAATTAAAGACCCAAGGTGATTTCCAAATTTTATATATATATATATGTATATTCTTGCAACAGATATCATGGGGACAATTTTTATGCTCTTAAAACAAAATATTATCTACCATGCTTTCTTGATGGTAGGTTTACCATCCGTTTCAAGGAAAATTGGAGGAAAAAAAAACCTGAAAAGTTGAACCCATTAGAAGCATACATTTCTTATAAAATGGATTGGTAGTCATGGTGATTTGAATCAGGTGGCCCCCATGAACTCATGTGTTCTGATTGCGTGGTCCCCAGCTGATGAGTTAGGGAGGCAGAGCCTTGCTGAAGGAGGTGTGTTGTTGGGGGCAGGCTTAGGGGTGTTATAGCCGGCTCCCCATTGCCAGAGCTTGGCTCACTCTCCTGCTGCTGTTTTCCACCTGCTGGGGCAGAGGTGACGCCCAGCCTCTGCTCATGCCATGCTTCCCCCTGCCGTCGTGGAGCTTCCCCTTGGGACCGTGAGCCAAGATAAACCCTTTCCCATCAGCTGCACATGAAAGTAGCTACAACAAATAGTTAATGAGAACTTGGAAGAAGGAAAAATGCAAGAAAGATGTTTGTTAGGCTGAAACCTTAGTTTAAAATAAAAGATTCCTTGTTGTTCCAAAATTCTAAGATGAAAATGTCATTTTAGAGTCAGAATTCCTGAACCTTCTTTTCACGGCGACCAAACACACAGTGAGAAGCAACGTCTGGAGGGAAAGGGGTTTAATTTGGATTACAGTTAGAGAGGATGTTTGGTGAGAGGAAGAACAACAGGGGCAGAGTTGGTCACGTCATTCCAGACTCAGGAAGCAGAGGACCAGGACAGGAAGTGAGGCTGAGCCACAAAACCTTCAGATCATCCCCAATGACCCCCTTTCTCTAGCAAGACTTCCCCTCCCAAAGGTCCTACAACCTTTCCCCAGAACTACTAGAAACCAAATGTTCATTTGCATGAGCTTACGAGAGACGTTTTATATTCAAAGTTTATCTTTCTACCAAGTAGACAAGTATGAAGACTACAATGGACATCCCCCATTGATGATGGCGGGGCTTACAGTTTTCCAACATGAAAGTGATATGACATGTAATAGGAATTCTGAACTTTGACCCCTTTTGGAGCTAGTGATGCATGTCTGATACTCTGTGGTGATGCTAGACACGGCTCCAGACAGCCCTGTGACCACAGGGGAAACGACTGAGATCCTCTTCAAATTACCATGTGCTAAAACAAGCTAGGTGCTGTGATCAGCAGTACATATTTTTCAGTTGGGAGATGTTCAACTCACCAGGGATTTATTGGGACATAACCCTGTCATCTTACGTAGAGAAGCGTCTGTTTGGTTTTGTATTTTCCTACATTAGATGGGAAGGGTTACCACAAGTTGTCTGGTCCTCTATGTCTACGAAGTGAAGATTCAGGTAAGCCATTCCAGGAAGGTAGCTCTTCAAAGCTCTCAGGCTCTTAAAAGCTTTCCAGAACTTCCCATGGAGTAAGCGCGCTCCGGAGAGCTCCGGCTGTTACCGTCACGGGCTCTGATACCAGGAACAGGGGTAGGGTAATTAATAGCCAGGGAGAATCGCAAGAGATCGCACATGTCACTTAGTACCATTCCCGGGGTTCCCATCGACCTGCTATGGTGTGTCACCTCAGGCCACCTCCCCAGACGTCTCCTCCACCCATGCAGGGGGAAGGCGCAGTTTCGAAGGAGCTGTAAGAATGGCCTCAGGCTTAGAACACATTTTGCCATACATCCTGCGGAATGTTTTCAGAAAACTGAAAACTGAGGCTTCTATCACAGATTGGCTCACAGTCTCGGGACTGTGGAAAAGAAAGGGAGTCATTTTGTAAACCGGTACGAGAGGAAGGGAAAAAAAAAAAATAAAAAAGGCAGCATATAAATTTCTCTAGGCAGAGAAATTGTTGGTCCTATGAATTTAAATTCATAGACTAAAAATCTGTCAGTCTTTTCCAGACTCTTCTCACAACACCATGCCTCCTCCAACATTTAAGCGCTAATTGATTCATTTTCCGTGTTGTTGGATTCAAAGTCAATTTAGTCACTATTTTTAACTGTTTTCTCATTCGTGTCCCTCCTCCTCCCATTTGCTCCAAGGCCCCGCGTTAAATTATACATTCTCTCATATGCCTCATTATCTTCCGCTTTTTTTTCCCTGTCAATCCGCAACATCTCCCCTACGCGCCTGCCTCAGCTTTGTTTAGTGCCAAAGACCTGTTTTTTCTAACACTTCAAAAACACATGGCATTTTTTTTTTTTTACAGGCACAAGTATCTTCACTTCTGTCAAATAAAAAAAAGAAATTGATTCATAAGGAAAACATTTTAAGTATGTAGGTGTTTTCAAAGAAAATAAAGCGGCTCATTAAAAAAGAATAAGAATGCCTGAGAAGGGAACAAGGCTATTGCCTGAAAAATCAAACATTAAGTATACTTGCTGTTAAGGATATTTGGATATGGAATTAGCTGCCTTTTTGTTTGCTTCCACCTTTCATATAATCACCTTCCAGACTATGTTTCTTTATCAGAGTCTGAGTATTAGCCTGCTGCTGTCTTTGCTTGCATGTGATGTGAGGAATGCTGTTCTGTCCTGAAAGGGATTCGGAGTCCCACAGTGGCAGATGCCGTTTCCCTGGGTCCTGAACTTTCTGAGCACCCATACCGGAGGGTAAGAAGTGGTTCAGAAGCCGGGCGTGGTGGCGCACGCCTTTAATCCCAGCACTCGGGAGGCAGAGGTAGGAGGATCGCCGTGAGTTCAAGGCCACCCTGAGACTCCATAGTGAATTCCAGGTCAGCCTGGGCTAGAGTGAGACCCTACCTCGAAAAACCAAAAAAAAGAAAGAAAGAAGTGGTTCGGTGTCGCAACAGTAGGTAGCCTCAAGTGATTGTTTGCCATCTATCCTTCCGTGTATATTCTACGGTGAGAGTGGCTTAGCCATGCCAAAAGGATCTTCTCTCAGCATATAGCAGAACAGAGCAGAACGGCTCTCCTGGGCCTCCTCAAATCTCTTCCTAATATTTGAGAGTGACAGAGAGAAAGAGGCAGAGACAGAGAGAGAGAATGGGCGCGCCAGGGCCTCCAGCCACTGCAAACGAACTCCAGACGCGTGCGCCCCCTTGTGCATCTGGCTAATGTGGGTCCTGGGGAATCGAGCCTCGAACCGGGGTCCTTAGGCTTCACAGGTAAGCGCTTAACCGCTAAGCCATCTCTCCAGCCCCCTAACGTTTTGCTTTTTAATGCCATTCTTCCCAGGCTGCAGTCCCACTTCCAAAAGCCTATACCCGCTCTTCTTGGGAGAACTGCCCCACGGGTACTAGAGCCCCTCTGGATGCATGATTGAGAGGAAGGACAGTTAAGGGAACTGAAAGATCGGAAAGAGCAGGGCAGGCGCGGTGGCCTTTAGCACAGGCAAAGGTGGGCATTCCAGGTCCCTTGTGTCTGAAAGCTCCTGCTGCATTAACTCCAGAACGTCTGTGGCTGAGGCTGACGCTCCGTTCCCCAGGACCTTCCCTGAGGTATGCTTGGCTTCATTTCCAACTCCTTCGCCCTGCGTCATTCAAAGGTCTTCCTGTGAAATGTCATATAAAAACGATTTGCCCATGAAACCTTTCCTGGGGGTCTGTGACTGGGGAAGGAAAAGAAAAAAACCTAAGGCAGCTGACAAAGTCCTTGAAGTAAAGGGTGACAATGGACAAATATTTCAATCATGAATCGTAGGATTATAAAGACGTCTACACAGAGAGGGTCTCCTGCTTAAGTATCAGAAAGGGGACTTAACCTGCTTAAGTCTTCACAACTAGCATACTGCATTAAGAACACAAAAAGCCATCCTTCTGGCCCAGAGACACTATTCTTCTAACTCCCTCAGTGTTTCTTTCTGAGTTTAGCATCATGACTATTCAATTAAATATACAGTTGGAGTAGAAATCAGTTAATTCAGGAGTAAAAAAAAAAATTATTATTTCCAGTATGTCCCATTGAAAAGCACAGATGTAAATCCAATTCCGAATTAAATAAATCTAGCACGTTGTAAATTCACTCTCCCCCTCTCTCTCTTCTTTTCTCTCTCTGCTCCCTCCCTCCCTCTATCCACACACATATACCACAACAAACAATAACACTAAAAAAAAAAAAAATTCTGACATGGATTCAGAACACCCATACCCATAGAGAAGTGTGTTTGCTTGCTAATGTCAATCAAAAGGAGCAAGCAGTCTCTTTTCCTCCAAACTGCCCCCTTTCCCAAGAAACTCCAAACGGATGCAGGCCAAAACTTCCCTAGGTGCTCTCATAGCCAAAAGGGGGAAGTGACTACATACATATGAATGAGCCTGCCTAGAATTACTTATAAATAATGAAGGAACACACACCACTTTCTCTCCGGTCACATCTTCCCAGTACATGAGCCAAAAAGGCATCTGCTTTTCTAGTGTGATGTGAATGGCACTGAAAAGTCAGTCTGGACCAAATTAGTACCCCTTTCCCCAAAGATCTGCCAATAGTTTGAACTTCTCAGCAGGGCAGTCCTCTCCCTCCGGCAAAGCACGGTCTTCGGAGAGCTTCTATTAAATATATAAATGAATTTTCTTGGAATAATTACAAATGAACTCATTATCAGCTCTTACCCAAATAGCAAGGATTTATCCTCAGAGCAGGACTCTGGAGGACGTAAACAAGTTTTGAAGGGCGTGAGATTAGCAAAGCCCATGACCTTTGTCCATTTGGATTGCTATAACTGAGGAACATAGACTGGGTGGCTTATGAACAGCAGAAACTTATCCTTCACAGACCTGGGGGCTGGAAAGTCCGAGATCACAGGGCCATCACTGCCCTGTTTGCTGAGAGGTCCCGCTCTTGGTTCGTCGCCATAGTCCTCTCTGTGGCTTCCGTGAATTGGAATGGCCAAAGAGCCCTTTCGAGTTTCCTTTAGAAAGGTATTAATCCCCTGCATGAGGGAGGGATGCACCCTTATTATTTAATCATGTTCCCAAACCCTACCTCTAAAGAACAATCATGTTGCAGGTTAGGAATTCAGCATGAGCATTTTAGGATTTTCACAGATACACACAGTCTTACAACGCCCACGTATGTTGTAGAACTTCTGAGGCTTTGGAGCCTGAGCAAGAACCACAGAGGAGTACGTGACATCAGAGGATGCTCTGAGAACACGGGGCACAGTGACAGAGGTGCGGGGCCAGACTGCCTGCGTTCAGATCTGCCACGTGTGCTTCGTGGGAATCCGAGGTAAAAGAACTTCACTGCTTTGCGTCTCTTGATCTCTAGGCGTCTACCTTACGGGGTGGACCCGAGCCATCTGCACCCAGGCAGTTAGTGCCCTTAGCTCATGCCTGGCCTAGTGTGAGGCTTCAAAGCATGGCAGCTCTTTTTATTGCTGTCGATATGATTATTAGTTAACAAAATGATTAAAGGGAAGGTGATGCGGATGATTTTTAGAACAAATTTCAATGACTGTAATCTTGCTTAGGCTTGTCCATCTCTGTTCATTATAAAGTCGGAAGAAAATGACAAAACAGGCAATTTTTTTTTTTAAGCATACTGGGCCTGGAGAGATGGCTTAGTAGTTAGGCACTTGTTTGCAAAGCAAAGAATCTGGGTTCGACTCCCCAGGACCCATGTAAGCCAGATGCACAAGGGGGTGCACACGTCTGGAGTTCGTTTGCAGTGGCTTAATGCCCTGATGTGCCCATTCTCTCTCTCTCTCTCTCTTTCTCTCTCTCCATATATATATATATATCTGCATATTTCTGTATCCCTCTCTCAAAATAAATCAATATAAATAAAATATTTTTAAAAGCATCCTAACATACCAAAGTGCTCAATCATATTAACAGAAAAAAATGCTATAATCTTGCATTTGCTCTTTTCCCCCTGTGCATCTCCCCTTAACCCTCTTTTCTCTGGGTTTTTCTCGACTCATAAAATGGCTTTCTTTTTTCTTTGAAATGTAGGTGGTGTTGCTGTGTTTAAAAATTATACTATCTATTGAACTATCTATTTTTCTACTTGGTTTTGGAATGTGTACACATTCGTTTGTGATTTTGACAAAATACTGTGAGTCCTCTGTGCCAGGAACCGTGTTGGGGGATGGGAGACAGATGGGTGAGGACCTGCGGATGCACTGGGCATATTCTGCCTGGCACTTCCTAAAGGCGTACCCCCCCCTCGAGGTTCTGAAGTCATACCTGGAGCATGGAGAGTTATAAGCAGGCTTGCTGCTGGGTAGAATTCCTAAACAAGCCTTGGCTCCAAGGAGGCTCATGAAAGGCTGAAGAATTCCAAGTTTTCTCCTTCTTCAATTATGCCTCTGGGTTTAAGAGGTATTAACAGAGTAGCTTTTGGAAGTCAGACCAGAAAAATTCTGAAATACAGAAAGAAGTCAGGCCAAAGAAGAGGACATGAGAATACTAAACTCTGAAGCCTGTAAAAGAAGCCTGTTAAATTTTAATCATCTCCACTACAGTGTTTGTAATTGTTGATCTTATATGGAATCTAATAGTTCTAATGAAAAAATGTGTTGGGCTTCAAGTCCAAGGCCATCATCATGGTAAGTGCATAAGTGCCCAGGACAATATAATTCTCTCTAGGCTGCCACTGCTGTGCTCTTTGATCTGGGCTATATTACTTACGTATTTATTGATTTATAAAAATGAGCTGTCGAGCTCTTCCTAAGAACTCTAAGGGGCTATGAACAAAACATAGGAAACATACAACCACAGAAAAACAAACCATGAAGTATTGGACCAGATGCCCTAATGTCCCAGGACTCTCCGCATAGGTGAGTAGGAGAAATCCAAAATAATAATAATAATAATAATAAATTAATAAATAAATTTTAAAAATACACTTTCTAGATACACCCTGAACGTCAACAAACAAGAACTCTGTTAAACACAAGGAAGGAAGTTATATAATAAGGGCTTATAGGAGACATAATATACATTGGCAGAATCCTGATCTAAACTCTATGGATTGGTTTACATCTGGCCCTACTTCAGAGACAGGCCTGAGGCTTTCACCAGAAAGTATGAAGAGTAGGATGTCTGAAACACCAGCAGGGCCAGAGGTCATGTTCTTGGCTCTCAGATTTTAGTGTTATTTTAAGCCAATTAAAATAATTTTTTTTCACTGTGGAAAGATTCCATTAAATAATAGCTTTGTTCACCATAAGTGGGCTGTGTGGTTCTTAACTGAAGAAACTCAGAGGGCATGGATTGAACTCGGGGAAAAGTCAGACTTTGCCGGAAATTTCTTCTGCCCAGATCAGAGCATAAACCTGGCAAATTAAGCCGAGAGGGCCAGCCATTTCAATTGACATAGGTCAAAAGTGAATGTTTGATATTAATTTTTCTTTATGATCTAAAATTTTAGAACATGATACTTCTGTTGGAACACTGAATTTTCTCTTACAGTTTAAACTCTTAGTTCTAAGAATACATTACATGTATATTGCTTGTCATTCTTCCTGTTTAAGCCCGGCTGAAACACAAGGGATTTCATTATTTCCCTTGGATATGACTCTGTTTTATTTTGCTAATGATAGTTCTTGTCTACAAGCCTGCAGTCTTCTGTTAACTTTGAGATTCCTTAGCCAATTCAGATTGGCTACGTAGGCCAAAGGAAACATCTATTTGGGTCCAGAACAATCCCCCTTTGGTTATTGGCATAGAAAATTTTACTAGATAATTCCGATATTCTCTACTTAATCTTGGCTCTGTAGGTTGTGTGCGCGTGTGGGTGTGTGTGTTTTAACCAGAGCACACCCAGATTCTGTGTACAGTCATTGAATATCCAAAATGTCCTGAAATATGATGGGCTTGAAAGGTAAAGAGATCAGCTGTGGTCACAGCCCAACTGCTGAAGGTAACGCTTCAATAACCCAAATGTTGGGTGGACTTGAACTCCGAGTTTGAACACCATCGCCCTGTCCCTAAGAAAGCTTCCTTAGAAAGCGAGTGCACATCAGGGCGATTTGGCTGCTCATTCTGTTTCTGTTGGTACTTTAGACTTGCGAAAGTCAACTGACTTGCAGACAGTCCCACACTCAGTCCGTGGTTCCTCTTCCCCAGGTTCATGTCATGGACACTTCTACACTTCTTCCTGATGAGTTTTAAAAGCCCCGGGCTTAAGCTTGAGCGCAGCTCAGCACCAGATCTCCTGCTTAGCCTACGTGAGGCCCTCGGTTCTGTGTTCAGTTCCCATGCACGTGTGTGTACGTACGCACTCACACACGCACACAGCCTCTAGTCCGTAGCGCCGCTAGAAACGGACATACTGTCCCCACAACATGCTTCTTAGCTAAAACCCTCAAAGTTTCCCCCATTGCTCAGGAGCTGCCTCATCAGAAGAGAAAAAGAAAATCTATCCCTGAGGGCACATAGACTGAAAGTTAATTCGGGGAAAAAGACTGACTGCATCGTAATAGTCATCCATTACCCCAAGGGAGGAAAAAAAAACTGTCAAGTCTCTTCTAGGTATACTGGCTGGTCAAAATCCAGGCCACGCGCATTTGAACTTCTGCCCCCTATCCCCTGATGCCTATTCTAGTACCTAGTACAATGCCTCTTCTATAAAGAACAGTGGGCTGGAGAGATGGCTTAGCGGTTAAGCGCTTGCCTGTGAAGCCTAAGGACCCTGGTTCGAGGCTCGATTCCCCAGGACCCACGTTAGCCAGATGCACAAGGGGGCACATGCATCTGGAGTTCGTTTACAGAGGCTGGAAGCTCTGGCGCGCCCATTCTCTCTCTCTCTCTCTCTCTCTCTGCCTCCTTCTCTCTGTCGCTCTCAAATAAATAAATAAACAAACAAACAAAATTAAAAAAAAAAAAAAGAACAGTTTTGCTGAAGAGAAAAGGTTAGCCAAAACTTCAAATGTACAAAGTGAAACCTCGGGTCTCCATATTCCTCACTTAGTCGCATTCCCACCATATCTTTTTTTGCATCACCGCCCCCACACCCCCGCCATTGGACCAAGATACATGCACACAGAGACCTTTACTGTGATAATCACATCACTATCCCTAAGTGACAGACACATCTGTAGAGCTCTGTTATCACTGATTTCACGTGCTGTGTGTCTTTTCCACATTCATGTCTCAGGCGGAGAGGCAGCAAGCATCATCACATGGGATAGTCACAGGCCTGAGGAACGTTGAGAGATAGCAACGTCTATGCCAGCCTGAAGCACATTAAGACTGCCAGTGAGGTGGGGTGAGTCACTCAAGGCTCAGGTGTCATAGCATGCCCTTACTCCCCTCGAACACAAACAAAGGATCACATTACCCAGTGATCTGTGAAAGATCTCCAACGGGAGCGACCCATGACCGAAATGACTGACTGTAAGAAAAATGAGTTGTCCACTGCTCAAAGTAGAAAGAAGAGACCTTAGCCCTGCTCTGCATGATCTAAACTCCAGCCTGCTCAGCTCCATCATGACGAAAGCCACAGAGAAACCAGAAGATCAGAGACTGAGCGCGGCAGCTATAAAGAGCTCAGGCCCTTGCCACACAGAAATGGGCAGAGAGAGGCAACCTGGGTAGGAGGGCTATCGAAATGGATCAGCAAAGACAGCCAGCCTGGGTTCTGGTCCCCAGTACCCACATGAAGCCAAATGCTAGATGTCTAGAGTTTGTTTGCAACAGCAAGAGGACCAGACTATTCTCTCTCCTCTTCTCTTCTCCTCTTTCTCTATCAAATAAATAAAATACTTTTTAAAAAAGAATTAAGGCGGGCGTAGTGGTGCACGCCTTTAATCCCAGCACTCGGGAAGCAGAGGTAGGAGGATCGCCGTGAGTTCGAGGCCACCCTGAGACTACAGAGTGACTTCCATGTCAGCCTGAGCTAGAGTGAGAAACTACCTCAAAAAAAAAAAAAAAAAAAAAAAAAAGAATTAACATGGAGATGGAAATGAAGAATTATCAATTTTCAGCATTCTATTTTAGAATCCCCTTACTAGAAAATCAGTATTTTCTGGGCCAAACAAGCAAACTATATCAAAAAAAAAATTTTTTTTTTGAGTCTAGGGACCAGAGGATGATCATGGTGCCCAGTGACTGAGACTGGGAAAAGGCGGACAACTAGAATTAGCCATGAGGAGTGTTAAGAGCGAGGGAAAGCTCTCAGTGATGTCCCAAGAGTGGCAGAGAAGTTGAGGGTCAGGCTGAAACAGGGCAAAGGCAGAAGCAAAGTGACTTTGTTGATTGCTTCTTAGAGAGCTGATGTCTCTATGTCTTGGCTGTTTTTAAAAGATAACAGAGTCGGGGGGATGGAAAGGACAAGATTGCTGTGACCCTAAGAGAAGAGTAGGATGTCCACCACGGAGAAGTAAAGAACTAGACAAAAAAAAAAAAAAGACATCAAGATGGCACCTGATATAGAAAATGTGCCTCATTTCATGCGAAGTCAGAAGACACAAAAAATAACGACGAGGGTATGGACGGGATCGCGGCAGGGTGTCAGCGCCGGTGTAAGCTGACTTCGTTTCTCTAAAGCAGATTGTAGCATAAGACGTCAGTGCACTGAAACATGCCATGCGACCTGGAAGATTCTTCTCTCTAGAAATCATTCTGACAACTCAAGGGATCGAAAAGACACTCTTTAATGCCATTCTCCTTCCTTTCCGGGATCAATTTGCATTTATAAAAATGTAATTGGTGGATGTCTCTGAAGAGAGAACAAACATTGTACATCGAAGACAGATCAGCAGAAGAAAGAAAAAAAAAATTCCCTTGGTGGCCGAGACCTGAATATCACGATAAGCCTTTTTCTTCCATGATTTTCATTGCTAATTGTCATGGAAACTGGCATCTCTTGTTATAAAGCGCTAGATATATGAAACTGGTCCAGAGTGGAAGAAGAGAGTGAGTAGCAGAGATAGGAGCCAGAGCAGAATGCGAAAGGACCGGCGTCCTGGCGTGCCACCCAGGAGTGACGCAGGAGCCTTCAGCTAAGGGACAGTTAGTGCAGCCACCCTGGTGGGAGGCAGTAACCTCCAATAGTAACACGTCAACTCAGAAGTGGCAGCCCAAATGCAAGTCCAGTGAGCAGAAAGCGGACCACAGGAAGCATTTTATCTGCTAAAACTCAAGTCTCTCAGGTCTGCTCACTCTCAACCTGATTCTACCACTCTCTCTTTTTTTTTTTTTTTTTTTTTTTTTTTTTTTTTTGGTGTTTTCTTTTTTTGTTTCTGTTTCTGTTTTTGTTTTTGTTTCTCAAGGTAGGATCTCACTCTAGCTCAGGCTGACCTGGAATTCACTGTGTAGTCTCAGGATGGCCTCGAACTCATGGCGATCCTCCTACCTCTGCCTCCCGAGTGCTGGGATTAAAGGCGTGTGCCACACGCCCAGGCTCATCCTCCCACTCTTACAGATACATACCCAAGTTTGCCAGCTACCAAGAAATGCCTAAAGTGTAAGGTTCTAAACCTTGACATGGGCGGCAGCTATGCAGAATGAACGAAAAATTGAATCAGTAGGAAAGACACACTTGGGTATGTTAAAACAGCGCGATGTGTCAGAACCAAACTCAACAGAGAAATAAACAAACTAACATCTAGCCAATGCATTCTGCCCCCAAACAGATTAAGACAGAGAGGACCAGATGCCATCCTCCCTTAAATAAACTTAATAATCTTAGTCTCATATCAGCTTGGCATACAGCATATTGAGGAGAAAATAAGCATAAGAATGAACTAAAGATTAAAAAAAAAGAGAGAGGGCATTTGGGACAGTGCTAAGACCTGACTACTAATAAATTTTATCATACATTCATAAAATGAATACTCGTTTTTGTGTGGCATGTAATACAGGTAAGCATGAGTTGAAGGATCACATAAAAGGATTACTTGTACTAAGTAACTAAGTTCATAATATGAAAAAGCCATGCTTTGGTGCTTGCTTTTATTCCATGGAATTCAGTACTTAATTCCAAAGAGAAAGACAGACTTCAATGTTTACAGAAGCCATGTGTGAAAACAAAATAAAATCAAGAATATAATAAGAAAAATCTGATATTGTTCTTTAGGGAGAAAAAGTAGTAAAGGCTTCTATATTTCTCTACCCAGTCTGTGGCTTAAAATACGAGTGATAAGTGCTTTGAGAATAAACTAATATGAAAGTATAGAAGAAAAATCCCAACTATTTTCCAGTCCTTCCTTTGGGAATGATTAGGAGTCATTGTGGTTAAAAGAGAGAGAGAGAGAGAGGGAGGGAGAGAGAGAGCGAGTGTGGGTTCACCCCAGTGCCACACTATGAGGAACAGTTCAAACCCCTAGGCAAGCGCGGGCACCAGGTAACCCTGTCAAGGGGAACAGTTTTATTTATCCAGGTATCTGTGTAGCAGAGGTGACATAAACCGACAATGGATATCTTTGTCCTGGAAATTACACCGGAAATCTCAACACCGTTTTCAGTGTTCCTTGGCTTTGGTTCTGTCGGAACTTCTGCCACAGTCCAGTATTTTCCTTCTTGTCCTGAATGAAATCAGAAAGCAGAGAGACACTTGAGAATTCTGTTTTTAAACAAGAGTAAACATTTCCAAGTGAGTTTAGGTCTCTGTTTAGTATTTTTGTGACCCAATTACTGAGCTTCAATGTTCCGCAGATGCTATTCCTTTGTGGTATGAGTTTGTTGAGCCAACATTAATATTTAGTAAAAGTGCTAATATGTGTCTGCAAGGTGTTTAATAAGCATTTTATATTGTGTTTTTCAATACTCGGTAGAGAATTGTGCAAAACAGTAGTAGCCACTGCCTTTTATTTTCCATGATGATTAATGAGAACTTGGGTAAGAAATTTATGAATCTAGGCACCAGGCAAAGGATTTTCTGGCTTATTTTCTCATTGTTTTGAAAATGAGAGCTATACAGATGATAGACTAGAATAGTTCCTATGGATTGCTTACCAGGTCCTGTGTCTGTGGCTATAGCTGATTTCTAACGGTCACATGACCACTGAGGTATTCCGGATTACACTCAGCTGGATCCATACTCCAACAGATAACTGTTCCAAACGAAAACCAAAGGTCTCCCAAAGGAAAAGCATGGAGCGATTAAACTCAGAAGCATCATCTACACGACCTTGAGCACGTTTTCAAACTTTCCCTATTCTTCCTTTTTTTCCTCTTCTGTGTTTTTCCAAGGGCTAATCCTCGCACACTAACTTACTTTACAGAGAAGAATATGTCATTCAGAACCCTCATGTTTATTGTCTCTACTTCATGGTATGATGCACAAGAATAAATTCTTCCAGGCCAGGGAGATGGCTCAGTGGATAAAATATGTGTTGCCCAAGCACTCGGGCCTGAGTTTACAACCTCAGAATTTGTATGTAAAAAGCCAGGCATGGTGAAACATGCCTGTAATCCCAGTGCTGGGAGGTTGAGACAGGAGAAACTCTGGGGCTAGCTGGCTAGCTAGTCAAGTTGAGTTGGTTCTTGAGAGACACTGTCTCAAAGGAAAAGGCAGAGAGCGGTTGAGAAAGACAACTGATGTTAGCCTCTGGCCACACACACACACACACACACACACACACACTTGCATACGTATGTGTACCCACCCCCACACACATACAATCTCATTTATATACACATGCATACCACGTACACCTCCAAAACCAAAAATAGAAGAGTTAATCATTTTAATCATTATAACTAGTCCAGCAGTGGTTTGAAAGAAACTGTGTCCATGGTGTGTCATAATTCTGTTGCTTTTCCCTTTTTCCTTGGACTTTTCACCTCATGATAGCAAAAACCCCTACATGTCAAACCCAAATCGGTAGACTAAAGGAAAGCACAGAGTATGGTATGCCCATGGCTCGGGCAATACTGCCATCAGCAAACTGAGTGGTTCCCAGAGCAACTTCAAGGGTCATCGGTACAGAACTACTATAGTAGGTCAAGATCCCCTAAGAGTTACTAGCAAGAAAAAAGTAATAATAATCTAGCTGGGCATAGTGGTGCACATCTTTAATTCCAGTACTCGGGAGGCAGAGGTAGGAGGATCGCCATAAGTTCAAGGCCACCCTGAGATTACATAGTGAATTCCAGGTCAGCCTGGGCTGGAGTGAGACCCTACCTCAAAGGAAACAAAACCAAAAAAAAAAAAATAGAAAAAAGAAACATAATAATCTTAGGATTGTGTTCATTCCCTGCCCATAGTCATGCCCACTGACATCAAACTGTGTGACCTTTAATCAACTTGGCGCTGAACACAAGTGACGTAAGGTACTGAGTCTCTCATGAATGTTGGGCTCTTCGGGGTATGATGACCTCACGTCTAGAACACATATATTACACCTGTTCTAGACAAAGTACTAACTCTTTCCCAGTGGACATCATGAGCTCCTTTGTAGTCTACACACGTGCAGACATCATCCAGAGCTCCAACGGAAATCCGAAGTATGAGATGCATGGTAGTTACGTGAGATGCATGGTGGTGAGAGGGACCGGTCAATCTCACAGCTTCTGTTAAAGAAGACAAATACAGCCCAGACACAAAATCACCCATAACCTGGGAAGTCAGTGATATCCAGGGAGAGAAGCAAAGAGAATTTGGTTAAAACTTTGACTTCGAAGACTTGCACAAAGAGAAGTGGGGGCCTTGTCTCCTAAATGCCTCCTAACCCTCTTTTAATGGGTCAAAAGACCTGGGCAGGCTTCCTGACAAAACTCAACAAGGGGACGTTAATTGAAAGTAATTCAGTGACAGGCCGTGGATCATAGTTTCAGAACATTAAAAGAATGAGCATGAGCTATGACTAAACACTGTAGACGTAGGCAAAACTATCTAGTTTCATTGTAGTAGAAGATTTCCGGGTACTAATTCAACCCAATGCGTCTGCTGAAACTGATTAGCGTAGATATGGTGCTAGTCTTAGAGCGGAGCCCAGAATTCCATAGCACTGACTGGGCAGTCAACTGCGTTTCTATGAAACGAAACTGCTTTCATCTGGCTAATTTCTTCCCTATTGCTTTTGACTCCTGATGACAAATATGTAAGGAGTCGTGCCAAGATCCAGTTGGCACCTCATTATCTGAACTTGTTCCATGATGCCTAAGTTTTAAAGTATTTTGATTTTGTTATAGTAAGAAATTTTTTAAAAAATCGTGTAGAACTCGTGGGAATGTTAGGATACCATGAAGACTGGTAAACTGACAGCTAGAAATGCCATTAGTAGGATCTTACTTTCTATCCCTTGCTACTCACTCCGCGAATGCTTAGTAAAGTTGGCAGTCTTTCTTAAAACACTCTTCGGTGATTGATCAAAAGTAACATGTTCACCTGCAAATATTCTGATGAAACTGCTAACAAAATGAGCAGTGAAGATATCTCCAAGTCTCAAGTGCTATTATATAGTTGCACATGCTAATACAAAAAGAAGGAAGAAAGCCGGGCGTGGTGGCGCACGCCTTTAATACCAGCACTCGGGAGGCAGAGGTAGGAGGATCACCGTGAGTTCGAGGCCACCCTGAGACTCCATAGTGAATTCCAGGTCAGCCTGGGCTAGAGCGAGACCTTACCTCAAAAAAAAAAAAAACCAAAAAAAAAAAAAAAAGAAGGAAGAAACACAAGCCACTTAATATACTAACGTACTAACGGTGCATACATTATAAAGCTTTCATATGTATTTCAAATTTTTCACTTAATGAATGAATTGCCTCTATACACATATGACCAAATACACACACACACACACACACACACAGGCCAGATACATCCCCACCAGTAACCAAGTCTGCTACTATTCCTCCAATATTATTAGGTTCAAGGCCTGACCTGACAGCAAGGAAAAGATTCAAGCGGCCTGTAGAATATTTTGAAATGCTTTCCTGTTTTTTCTTTCACTAAAAGTTATTTTAAAATCATATAAAGCTGGGCATGGTGGCACACGCCTTTCATCCCAGCACTCGGAAGGCAGAGGTAGGAGATTGTTGTGAGTTCGAGGCCAGCCTGAGACTACAGAGTGAATTCCAGGTCAGCCTGGGCTAGAGTGAGACCCTACCTTGAAAACAAAAACAAACAAACAACAAAAAAAAAACTCATATAAAAGTAGAGTATTCAGAAGTAATAATGAACTTCAACATACCCCAGACCTAGCTTAGACAATTACAGGTAACCCATATCCCCATCTTTACCTTTCCATATTATTTTAAATAAAATCTCAGACTTTATACACAGATATTTCATTGTGTGTCATGACAGGATAGTTGCTCTCATTAAAAAGCCAAAAATCATTACGTAAACTGAAACAATTAACATTTAATTCTATTATAAAAAGCCACCCTGTTCAAAGTGTCTAATTGTTCCAACTTTTGACAGGTAATCACTTTTTTTAAAGGCATGCGAAATTGCCATCTACAAAGTTCATGCTCAAAAATTGCACAATCAAGTTACAAAACAAAATGCTTTAAGTGTGTTTAGAATTTGGTGTTGAGATGCATTCACAGCGATCCTGGGCTGCGTGGGACCAGTGGACCATGGGCTGGAAATGCCCACCAAAGTGCCCCTTCTTTCCACCCCTACCTCCAGCTTCCCTAAAAACCCGCATGGGTAGAGTACATCTTGAATCATAACAGAAAGCTCCGTGTGGCTACGTGAGAGTCTCTCCCATCTCAAGTGACAGTTCTTGGTTGAAAGCTCACAATAGCTTCCAATAGAAATAGACCATACATACATTTCCAAAGTGCAGCGACATGTATTTGTGGACTAAATCAAAAAGTAATGGGTTCTGGAGACAGCAGAGCTTCTGGGAGACCCTCTGTCCCCTTGACAGTGGAGAACTTTCCAATCAAGGAGAAAGTACAAGTTCATGGCACATCCTTTTGCTCATATGTCACACATCCCAGCCAACTTTCTTTTTCAGCTCTCTTGCCTTCCTCCTCCAACAGCACGCTGAGGTTTCCAAAGTGAATTTCAAAGTGTTCGAATTTAGAATTGATTTTAAGCAGGAAGCAGATTTTTAAGCCCCAGCTCTGGGATTCTTCTTCATAGGCCTTGGCTTGCCTTTGTACAGATCCATAAATGACTTTCCTGAAAGACTTGTTACTAAGCATGAAAGCATATTTTATTAATAAATGTTGGTAGTCATTGTACTCTGCAAATAATAAAAAATCAGTCATAGTATTTTTGTGCCTCCAACTTTACTAGTCTAGGGTTTTTAGAATTCAGTATCAAAGGAACGACAAAGGTCTACTACCCTGAGAAGAGCCCAGTGTCCTGTCCCAACATAATGGGCTGGAAGAAGCTTCCATGTCTACCTTATACAGTGAGGAATTGAATTCTGATCTAAAGGCACACAGACGGCAGGGAGTTCCCAATATAACCATGAGAGAAAGAAATGTGTTCTCTTTATTCATTATTCAAGCCTCTGATTCCTTCTTAACTGGAATTGGGCATGTCTTAAAATAAAAGACACATCTGTAATAAGACCATTAACATGAGAACAAAACAACCGAATTGAGAAGGAGCTAGATGAACTAAAATGTAAGACATGAAGTACCTGCAATTAAGCATAGCATTTAGGTCTATGTTTTCCTAAAACCAAGAGAAGCAGGCAGAGGGAGAAAGGGAGAGAGATTTCTCTTTCTTATAAACACTTATAAAAATTAGAAAGCTTTGGAATATATCCAAATATGTTTTTAGCTTTGAATAATGAAAAATCTTTGGCATGATTATGAAATTATATTTATTCTCAACCTGAACTCTAAAAGAATTAAAGCTTGTGAGTTTTTTTTTTTATTCAAGCATACTAGAAACTTCTTGATTTTCTAATATCCCTCCCTGTGCACCTGACCTTGTTATTATAATAGGATATTTCACTTTCATACCCTACACTCAAAGATTTCCCATCTGATTTTAGGTCGGGCTGCCATTTACGAGAATGGCTAATTACAGCAATTTGTATGTTCCTAAGGCGATGGACTTGGGCTGCTCAGGTTTTCTGGGAGATGCATCAGAACATTCTATTAGGTCACTTGAAGCAAAACAAATCAAGGAACAACACTGACTATTCAACAGATGCGAATGATGGGTTCATTTCCACCCCTTACTTGGCTAGAGCAGTCCAGGTCATTGTCGTTTTTCAGATAACGAGACTAACAAACACTTCGAGATCTTTTTAATATATTCATAAATATTTTTTAAATGTAAATATGTGGCAGCTGGCTGAAACATATTAGGAAAATGTACCCTCCCAAGGTTGGGAAGTACATATTTTCCCTGTGATGCTCCAGAAAACCCAGAGCATGAATAAATGTGTAAGTTGAACTTCTTGAGGTCGCATGAAACAAAAACTAATTCAATTAAGTCCCTTAAAACAGAGAGACAGACAGATAGATGATAGATATATAGATGATAGATAGACACATAGAAGGATAAATAGATAGATAGATAAATTGATAGATAGATGATTGATAGATAGATAGATGATAGATACATAGATAGATGATAGATAGATAGATAGATGATAGATAGATAGATGATTGATAGATAGATAGATAGATGATGATAGGTAAAGATGATAGATAGATAAATAGATATAGGTGATAGATACATAGATAGATGATAGATGATAGATGATAGATAGATGATAGATAGATAGATAGATAGATAGATAGATAGATAGATGATAGATGATAGATAGGTGGCTGATAGACGAGAGACAGACAGATAAAGGAGGGAGCCGGGGAGGAACCGCAGAGCATCTTATTAGGCACACGGTGCTCTCGCTGAAATGAGGTCCAGCTTTGCTAGCTGGAACTGGCTGTCCTGGCTTCAGAAACTGGGCCAGCAGTTTGTTTCCTCCTTTCTTTCTTGGCCCTCAGACTTCCTGTTTCTACATCTTTTGGGCACACATCCTAGAGTCTTCTCTGCAAAATGACTTCCTCTGAAAGGTTCTTACGTGCCTCTTCCTCGTGAGCTGACCTTAGGCCTGCTCTTTATTCCATGTTCTCTGCTGGATTACGCTGGGTTTGGGCATTCCCCTGATGTGATCACTTCTATAATTCATCCACTTAGGAAATTTGGGGCTACCTGTCATAGGACATGTGGGACTAGAGACTATAAATACATATACATAAGTATTGTTGAACACATAGTGTGTGTGTGTGTATATATATACACTATACATACATATATATATATAGTATATAGTGAAGCCAAGTTTTACTGGGTAGATAGAAATAAAAAGAGCTGGCATGCCAGGTCTGCTTCCCAGAGAGTTCGGGATCAAGATGCAGCCCTGATCTGTTGGGAGTGTCAGCTTTTATTGGCAATAACCACATGATGTTTATAGCAAAAACAGGATTTGGAGTTAAACCACAAAGTTGCATACTGAACAAGGGGGGGAAGGGCTATTACAAGAAGTCACAAGGTTACATAGGTCACATAGGCGGCACTGAGGCAAGAAACATTCTATGCTATTAATACATAGTATATTAAAGAAATACATATGTTTCCCACTAGAAAAAAAAAAGGAGCTCATTCAGGGCTCAAACAATGCGGACATTTGGCGGTTTAGTGAGTATGGGAGTGCTGAGTGGAAACCTTTCATCAAAAGAAGAATGAAAGGGCTGGACAGATGGCTTAGCGGTTAAGCGCTTGCCTGTGAAGCCTAAGGACCCTGGTTCGAGGCTCGATTCCCCAGGACCCATGTTAGCCAGATGCACAAGGGGCGTACACATCTGGAGTTCGTTTGCAGAGGCTGGAGGCACTGGCGCACCCATTCTCTCTCTCTATCTGCCTCTTTCTCTCTCTCTCTGTCGCTCTCAAATAAATAAATAAAAATAAACAACAACAAAAAAGAAGAATGTAGCCGGGCGTGGTGGCGCACGCCTTTAATCCCAGCACTTGGGAGGCAGAGGTAGGAGGATCGCCGAGAGTTCGAGGCCACCCTGAGACTACAGAGTGACAGGTGGACAGATGGCCCTTAAAAATACCGAAGTGAAGCTACCATTCACTGTGCCCTACTGTTGTTTATAGACAGGTCTGTACATAGCTCCTTTATCTGATTATGTATCCATCGCCCACTGCCCCTTTACATTGGGGCACATGTTCCACTCATCTTTATTCACAGCTGTAATAAGTTTTGATAAATAAATGACAGGTACAAGGACGGTGGTTATGCTGTACCAATGCAAACCGGAAATGGGTTTCACATAGGAAGAGGGGATCTTGCAGTGGCAGGACACCAGGTCTTAGAGGCTACGGCACAGTCAAGGTGCTGCAAGCAGTGGAGAGACGTAGAGGCTTTACAAGCTGGAGTGGGAACGGGGAAAGTGGGGCGGGAGGCTGACGGGAGCCAGTTTGGTAAAGCACAGCAGGATGCGCTAACTAAAAAAAAAAAAAAAAAAAAAAAAAAAAGAGAGAGAGAGAATGGTATCCCATTGACTTGGAACAAAACTGACCTGAAATTAAACCCTGAGTTGACCCAGACACCTTAGAAATTTAGAAACTCCAGCATGTACTTATCTGAGCTAGCGAACATTCTAAAGAAAGTTAGCTGCCCTGAAGGATGGCTGATAGGTTTTGAATGGACTTCTTGAGAATGGATCCATTAAATCTAGAAAATTATTTGAAACTTGCTAATGTATTTTTTAAGACAAAGAAATCAACTTGGTGGACATCTAAGTTAGTTTAATTGATATACATAATTTTCGCCCCCAGAAAACTAAACTTTCATATTATTATAGATCAAGTGCCTTGAAAACATCTCTAGCATGAAAAAAAAAGTAAAAAGTAACAACCAAGCTGGAGAGATGGCTCAGCAGTTAGGACGCTTGCCTGCAAAACCTAACAATGCTGATTCGATTCCCCAGTACCCAAATAAAGCCAGATGCACAGAGTGGCACATGCATCTGGAGTTCATTTGCCGCGGCTGAAGACTGTGCCAAGACTCTGCCTTGTCCACATTCATCCTCTCTCTTCCTCTTTCTCTTCTCTCCTCTCTCTCTGTCTTCTCTCTCTCCTTGAAAGTAAATAAAATATAAAAAATAACACCCCATACAAACACATAGTCACACACACACACACACACATACATATATACATATCTGAAACAAAAATTCACAAACTAGAACATTTTCTTACAAAAGATAATTCATTGCTTTTTGCTATTATATATGAGGTCCATTCTCATTATTCATAAGAGTTATGTTTTATAAACTACTGAACATACTAACTTAACTAATACTAAGCCATTACCACCAGGAGAAACACAGCAGTAGGTTTCTCTGGGCATCTGGTATAATATTTTGATTTATTTTCAATATACAATCTTCTTTGATGAGTGGGTTTTTCTCAAGATATACGATTCAATATATATTGCCGATTCATTAACACTGAACTCGGCCAAGTATGACTCATGCCGGAATGAAATTTATCCAACACACAGATTTTCTCCAGAAGGCGGATGACAGCCCTCTTACACTGAGGAACACTTGGGAAGCTCATCAGCGTTATGCTTGGTGGGGGTGCAATTTAATCTCGGGGGTGGGATGGGGCGAAACAATCAAAAAACTGTGTAAAGATGCAAAAAAAAAATAAGGTATGGCATTGTTTAGACTGCAAAACAAACTTTTATTTACAGGATGAGACCTGAAATTAAAAGGGAAGTGTAACCATATTGGACCTCAAATGTGACCACGTGACTTAGACAAACCTGAACTCTTTGATGCTCGGTGAATGGCTGAGAATGACTGCAAAAGTGATATTGTGTTGACTTGGGGGTTAAAATAGCTTTTACTGAGTGGGCAACCTGGCAAATATTGAACCGACCGACCGCAAGTATGTGAGCACACACATATATATATATATCGTTATTATCACACACTAGTAAGTTTATATTGGTAAATTTGAAAAGTTCCACCATAAGGTAACCAACCTGAATGTTAAGATTATGACTTTAGGGCTGGGGAGATGGCTCAGCAGTTAAAAGCACTTGCTTGCAAAGCCTGCCAGGCTGGGTTTGCTACCCCAGTGCCCACATCAGGCCAGATGCACGAAGTGCACACGCATCTGGAGTCTGCAGTGGCAGGAGTCCCTGGTTTGCCCATCCTCCCTTCTCTTTTGCAAATAAGTACACAGATAGTTTTCAAAAAGATTATGACTTCATCGTCACTGTATCTCTATATCTGAGTAAATGAAAAATTATCAGTGCTGAGGATTTCATTAAGCAAGACAACTTCCAGAATAAAGAAAAGGTCTGGGCTGGAGAGATGGCTTAGCGGTTAAGGCGCTTGCCTGCAAAGCCAAAGGACCCAGGTTCGATTCCCCAGGACCCACGTAAGCCAGATGTACAAAGTGGCTCATGTGTCTGGAGTTCATTTGCAGTGGCTGGAGGTGTGGCACACCCGTTCTCTCTCTCTCTCTCTCTCTCTCTCTCTTTCCCTCTGCTTCTTTCTCTCTCTCAAATAAATATCTAAATATATTGAAAAGAAAAGATCATGAGGAAACAAATAGTCCTTCATCAGCGTGGTGCACACATGATACCAACAGTGAGGAAACCTTTCAGTTTGCTAATTCAAATCAGAAGGTCGTTAAAGAGGGGGGGCAACAGCAGAGGTGGGGGATGGTGCAGAGCTATAGCTGCAAATCAAAAAACCATGAAAAAACTTAAGCAGAGTATGGTGTTTCACACCTTTAGTCCCAGCACTTGGGAGGCAGAGGTAGGAGGATAGCCATGAGTTCAAGGCCACCCTGAGACTACATAGTGAATTCCAGGTCAGCCTGGGCTAGAGTGAGACCCTACCTTGAAAAATAAAAAAAATAAAAATAAAAATAAAACAAATACCTTAATGGCCATCAACAAGAGACCATATAAACAATTCTTACTATTCTATTTTTTAATATTTTATTTTTATTTATTTATCTATTTGATAGAGAAAGAGGGAGAGAGAGAGAGAATGGGCACACCAGGGCCTCCAGCCACTGCAAACGAACTCCAAATACGTATGACCCTTTGTGCATCTGGCTAACGTTGGTCCTGGGGAATCAAACCTGGGTTCTTTGGCTTTGCAGGCAAATGCCTTAACCGCTAAGCCATCCCTCCAGCCCAACAACTTTTACTATTTTAGACAGTTAAATTATAGCAATGAAAATGAACAAACTAATACAATGTGGGAAAAGTCAAAAGTTAAGTTTAAGATGTCTTAAAAATGTTAAAGTAAAAACTGTAATAATTTACATGAATTTAAAAATATACAAATTAATAGTATGTATTATTTAGGTATGCATGAAAATTCAGTGAAAACTTTAAAAATGCATAAAAATTCCAGACCATGTTTACTTTAGTCAAGTGAAGAAAGAAATAGTAGCTAACAAGTCTTACTGCTTAAGTTGGAATGAGATATATAAATGTCTGATTCATTACTTCCTGTGCTTATTTTTTAACCTGAAATGTTTTATTAAAATATTTCAAGGCATATATATATATATATATATATATATATATATATAATTATGCCACTTCCCTATCACAGAACCAATAATAGATGACTATCAATATTGAATAATTTACTATAGGTGTTAAATGGTGAAAAGAAAATTTATCAAAAGATAAGTCTTAAAAAAAAAAAGGTAAGTCTTCAGAGCTTCAGAGAAGTATACATTCCCACCAGTCAGAAAGGATCTTTGGTATATATGCTATGATTTCTTTTTGTGAATGGGAAAGCTTTCCTAGGTATTGAGTGTTGTGGTGGTTTGACTCAGGTGTCCCCCATAAACTTAGTTGTTCTGAATGCTAGGTTCCCAGCTGATGGAGATTTGGGAATTAACACCTCCTGGAGGGAGTGTATTATTGGCAGTGGGCTTATAGGCATTATAGCCAGTGTCCCCTTGCCAGTGTTTGGCACACTGTCCTATTGCTGTTGTCCACCTGATGTTGGTGAGGGGGTGATGTCCACCCTCTGCTCATGCCATCATTTTCCCTGGCATCGTGGAGCTTCCCCTTCAAGCCTCTAAGCCACAATAAACCTCTTTTCTCCCACAAGCTGCTCTTGGTTGGGTGATTTCTACCAGCAATGTGAACCTGACTGCAACAAGTGTTATAGTTGTTTTTGAAAGATTTCAGGGCTGGAGAGATGGCTCAGCAGTTGAAGGTACTTGTTTGCAAAGCTTGATAGCCCAGGTTCAACTCCCCAGTACTCATGTAAAGCCAGATGCACAAAGTAGCATATGTATCTAGAGTTTGTTTGGAGCCACAGAAGGCCCTGACATGTCATTTCTCTTCTCTTCTCTTCTCTTCTCTTCTCTTCTCTTCTCTTCTCTTCTCTTCTCTTCTCTTCTCTTCTCTCTCTCTCTCTCTCTCTTCTCTCTCCAAATAAATAAATAAAATAAACATTTCAAATAGACATTGAAATCAAATTATTCAGAGATAAAATTATACTACCATGGCTTAATACCACCTCACCAGAGTTTTTTCTAGAATAGGGTTATTATTTGAAGCAGAACTGTTTCTCAAGGGTTCATTGATGAAAGACTTGGTCTCAGAGGCAACAATCTTCCAAGCTGCTGATATCGTCAATTAAAAGTCTCTTGATGGATTCACAAATTAAGGCAGGTAGGTCAATTCCCTACCATTGACATATTGAACATACATAGTGGCTTCCTGAAGAATACAGTTTGAGAGAAGGAAGATTAACTTTATAATGGAGAGGCTGCCTTCATCAGATGAGAAACAGGACATTCACATCACACTGGTAAGGTGGTATATCCCTGTAATCCCAGTATACAGAAGGCTGAGGCAAGAAGACCACAAATTGAGACTAATCTGGGCTATACAGCAAAACTCCATCTCAGAAAAAAAAAAGGGGGGGGGAGGGGATTAAAGTAATCAGTGATGACTGAATTTAACAGTATATATCTTTGATCTAGCATGTTTAAAAAAAATGCACTTTATGTAGTTTTCTTCCCCCAAATCTCACAGTCCTAATGTAGTATAAAGGAAAATACCAGATAAGTTCAACTGAAGAATGCTGTCCAAAGAATCTGTCCAATATTGCTCAAAATCTTCCAACTCTCTCCCCCGACCCAAAGAAAATCTTGGAAGATGTCACAGTTTACAGGTGGCTATCGAGATGTGAGGCCAAAATAAAAGGGATCCAGCAACGGAGTCACTGGGGACACCTAAGGAAGTCCAAAGAAAGTATGAACTTCAGCTAAGAAGAATACATCTATAATGGTTCATTAACTATGATAATTAACGATCATTATGCCAGTGTAATGTTAAAAGTGGAGGGCAGTACCAGCTTAGGGGAACTCTAATATTTTTGCAGCTCACCTATAAATTGAAAAGACACCTAACATGTTAAATGATATTCGAAAAAATATCTGTGTCTGGAGTTTGTTCACAACAGCTGAAAGGCTTTGGCATGCTCATTCTCTCTGTCTCTCTCTCTCTCTCTCTCTCTCTTTCTCTCTCTCTCTGTCTTCTCTCTCTCTCTCTCTCAAAAATAAAATAATAACTTTAAAAAGGGCTGGAAAGATGGCTTGAGAAAATGAATGAAGTGTCGATGTCTAACATGTTACTGTTTTTCCACTCACCTTTCTGACCCTTCCCATGAAAGGCTGAAGTTCCTGACCTCTTAGTTAGGCTTTTCCAATATCAAATATGAGCTCACAAACAAAGGCCTTCTGGGTGAGAAACACCATGGGCGAAATTCCACTGCATTATTTTTCCACATTCAGTAAGGGACACTGCGACGCCAACTTTGTGAAGAGAAATAATTGTAAGTATGGAGATGGAGTTACATGTGAGAATTAGGACACATTCAATGATGCAATGATCACATACCCCTGGCTCAAAAAGGAAAAAAGATAGATATCAGGGAAATGATAAAACTCTTTATAGCCTCAAACCAAGGTCTCCGTCGACCGACATCCATTGTGACTTCAAATCAATCTGTCATCAAGACATCAGTCCTTCTACATTTACAAATATGGAATACCTCAACATGGTCTACATTGGCCGTGACGGCTAATGTCACAAGGCATACTGTTATATCCAGGCAACTGGAAGTGCATTAAAATAAGAGAAAGAGGCCTTCTTAGAAGTGAATGACTCATTCCTTTGAAAAGAAACCTGAATTAATCATATGAGCCTTGAATTCTTCACTGGAAACATGGGGACGACTTCTTTTTAAGAAGATAATTAATTACTCATCACCAAAGTGGACCAATTAGCAGCATTTATTTAGGGATATCTTCTGGATTATTTTCCTATGGTACTGATTCACCAGCCCCCTGACGTTATCAAAGGGTGGGGAGACAAGATACCTTACCAGGATCTATAGCCCATCCTGAAGGGAATATAATGGGGACCAAAAGGAATGGAGCCAAAGAGAGGGGAATGAGAGTCTGACTTCTAAGAGGACATACTTGGAGGATCCTTTTGGTATAATTATTGGCTGGTTATTTTGGAGAATTTTAAGCTTTCAGATCTTTCAAAAAGAACTCTTTGGGTTAAAAAAAATAAGGAAAGGGGAGAAATCTGTGTCCCTCTATTTGCATCATTTCGTATGTCTTCATTTCACACACTTTCATATACTTATAAGGCAGTTTTATTTAATGATGAAGCCTCCAAAACAAAGAAGATTGGGAAAGGAGAGAGGGAAAAGTTAGAAAAGAAGGGAAAAGGAGAAAAGAGGAAGAGAAGGGAAGAGAAGACTATACAATTTGACTTCAGTGTATCCTTTACTTGGTTCATTGTGTGCGTGTGTGTGTGTGTGTGTGTGTGCGTGCGTGCGTGTGCGTGTGTGCGTGCGTGTGTGTGTGTGTGTGTGTGTGCATGTGTGTTACTTAGTTCATCTTTAAGTCAACAAGTTTGTCTTCTTTTAATCCATGGAGAAGTTTCAAGTTCTGACCCAAAGCTACAATAACTGATTTTCTGTACTGTACAAGAAAGCTTGCAACTTATTTTCTGCCTGCCCCAGCCAGTGAGAATTCCTTTTAGATCCCTTTTATCAGGATTTGGGCAGGAGTGAGAAAAGAAAATAAGAAGGGGGGCTGGGTGGGAAACTTTCCAAGGAAGAGAGCATCCAGTGTGTGTCAGTTCTGTGACAATGTCCCCAGGAAATGCCATCGCAAAGAACACACCTATCACTGCTCAAAGTAATTTTTAAAGGACATTTTAAAAGTAACTAGCTCTGGTTAGCTTTCCACTTGGGGCTCTGAAACAGGCCGGGATGTCAAAAAAAGGGCATGGTGGTGACCTGGGTCTATTTACAACACCTCTGTAATTTGATCTTACAGCTGAGTGATCTTGTCCTTTGAGACACTGGAGAATTAAGCTAAATATTGACTTGAGGGAATTCAAAATCCATGTCCGTATGACATCATCTGAAAATTTGATGTTTTTTTTTTTTCTCAGAAAAGCATTTCAAACCTTCAATAAAATTATTTCCATCCAGGTAGATTATAACCTGGTTAAGAACCACAATATTTCAGCAACTTTAATCTGTAAGTAAAAGGCAACACATTCTCATCCATCCAAGCTCCTTGAACTGGGAATTTGCGAGATCTGTCTCAGGCGTCCCTTGCAGTATTTGTAAGGAAAGCAACTTATGTTCATTAAATCGCTCTGACGTAAACAAGGTATCAGGGGGCGATGCTTGACCTACTTAAGAGAACAAACTGTTTCCAAGCACTATGTAATAGCATCCATTTGTATATAAACAACTAATGTGTTATTTCAAATGCCATCTTATCTATGTACAAAAACACAGCAGGCCTTCTCTTGCCTTGACAAAGATATGCTTGTAAGTCATTCCAAGTACGTTCTACCTCTGAAAATAATAATGTCTTTCTTTAAATCTAACGTTTGAACTTTTCAATAGCTCAGACTTGCCCCTTCCAAGTAAGTCCATTTTTTTTTCACACTATAACTTTGCCATGTAAAATGACGGTACCTGTTAGAAGAAATTATATCTGGGACTTTATCTGATATTTGATCAGTCCGACAGGAAGATTCTGGGCAAGTAAACAATATCTGTGGGGAGCTGAAAGAACTAGATACAAGGGGCGCTGGAGAGATGGCTTGCCAGTTAAGGCGCTTGCCTGAGAAGCCTTAGGACCCAGGTTTGATTCCCCAGTATCCATGTAAGCCAGATGCACGTGGTGGCACATCTGGAGTTTGTTTGCAGTGGCTGGAGACCCTGGTGTACCCATTCTCTCTCGCTCTTCCTTTCTCTCTCTCAAATAAATACACAGTATTTTAAAAATAAAAATAAAAAAAGAGCTAGATATAAGGGGTGAGTTTCAAATCCCAGAAAGGTAGTTGAGTCATACATGACTTTTTCCTAAGCAGAGTTTGGAACCGTCTTCCAAAGGTTAGAGCAGTTTCCATGACTTCACTAGCTTGCTTTGAGATGTTTTCTATGTGTGCTCTCTCTCTCAACCTCTCTCTCCCTCTCTTTTTTTTTTATTTTTTAATTTTTTTTTATTTTTGAGGTAGGGTCTCACTGTAGTCCAGGCTGACCTGGAATTCACTATGTAATCTCAGGGTGGCCTCGAACTCAAAGTGATCCTCCCACCTCTGCCTCCCGAGTGCTGGGATCAAAGGAGTGCACCACCACGCCCGGCTTCTCTCCCTCTCTCTTTCTCTCTCTCTCTCTCTCTCTCTCTCTCTCTCTCTCTCTCTCTCTATATATATATATATATATATAATATTCTTTCTTTTCTTATATATATATATATATAATATTCTTTCTTTTTCAAATCTCTCTTCTGGAATTTCTTCCATCACTTGCACACTTATGTTTAATAAGTGTCTCTCCTAAGAATGTCAAACTTAATCAAACAGTTGCATAAGATCCAACCCCACTCACTTTCTAAGTAAATTTGCTTAAATAGAGATAATCTGAGCTTTCACTTGAGAACAAGATGTTCCCAAAGGCAACTGTTTATGTCACTGAGGAACTAGCTCTTCAAGTGTGACCGTCTCACAATTTCCATCAGAAGAAGAAAAGAGAGAGACAAAAGGAAAAAGGAAGTCCTCGTAGGACTGCTCTGGGCTCACCTGGGCCTCCTTACCAGTCATCACAAGCTTAGAAGGTACATTATAGACTCTGGAAAAGGGCAAGCAATGCTTGAAGAAAGATAGTGAAATCCCTCATTATATAATCACAGGAAAGTTCAGAATTTTAAATGCTCAGCTGAGTGACTGGGGGGGGGATCAGACTGTAAAACGATCACGTAGAGTATGTGCCGGTGCTATCCAGACTCTCAGATGCTGTTTAGCATTCCAGTCTCCGCTTCGTCTTCTCTGAATCTCTGCGTGGCCTCTGGGGGAAATTCACTTTCTATGTTGTAAGGCTTGAAGCACTTTTATTTTCCTTTTATGCGTTGAAGATGTTCATAGTCATCTAACAGTGTTACAGCCTGAAGACATTCTCCTGACAGGACCTGGATTCTTCCCTTAGATGACTTTTCTTTTATTGTTAAGTTATAAACACTTAGACCAGTAATGTGTACAAACTGGTACTCAGTACATGTTTGATTAATGAACTCTTAAGGACCCTGCTTTCTCAACATCCTAGCCTATAATCCAAGAGGGAAGTAGACCCCAGATATTAGATCTGGCGTTCGTAGGAAGATATTGAAAGAAATTTAGCAAAACTTCTAGGTACCAAGAAATGTAGTCTGTCTTATTCATTTTTTTTGTAATTTTCGCATGCACATGCAAACTCTGAAGCATATATTTTTCATATTATCAAAGCAGAAACTGATATTCAAAGAAGCTAGATCATTTCTTCGAATTGTGTATCTTATGGACCAGTGGTCAAGCTTAGTGTTCTTTCAAATGTACATACAGAGGCTGGAGAGAGGGCTCAGTGATTAAAGGCATTTGCTTGCGAAACCTGACGGCTAGGGTTCAGTTCCCCAGCACCCATGTAAAGCCAGATGCACAAAGTGGCACATGCACCTGGTGTCCATTGGCATTATTAGAAAGCACTGGCTCTTTCTCTCTCTCTCTCTCTCTCTCTCTCTCTCTCTCTCTCTCTCTCTCAATTTTTTATTTTATTATTTTATTAAAAATAAATATTTTTTAAAAATCAAATATACATATACATCCACCTTATTTAAGCCCACTGCTTCAAACTAATCAATCCCCCATGCACCACGCAGTTTAGTGAGAAAAACAATGAGTCTCAGACATGGACAGCACTTGACTTGGCTCATCATATGCCGAAGCTTTGGTTTTGGCTTCACCGTTTACCCAAATGTTTTTGAAGCAGGATAGAAAGACGGGAAAATGAAGGGAACGTGGAAAGAGAAGGGAACCTCTCATCGAGGGAGCTAGTTTTCCCTTTGCTGCTAACTGACTGTCAAGAAATCCCAACACAACTGACACAGCTAAAATTGTCTCTAGACATGCGCTTTGTGCTCCTGAAGACGCATCTCAGACGAGGCTTCTGAGCAGCAGATGAACTGGGCTCACTTAGAGCCAGAGCGATCGTGACCCGGAGTTCTCCTGTGTTAGAAACCTTCACTCTGGCTGGAGACGTGGCTCCGCAGTTAAATGCGCTTGCTAGCAAAGCCGGGTGGCCCACGCTGGGTTCCCTAGTACTCACATAAAACCAGATGCACTGCAGCTGGAGTTCAGGTGCAGTGGCAAGAGGCCCCGGTGTGCCTATTTCCTCGCTCTCATTCTCTCTCCTTGCAAATAAATAAATTTAAAAAAGATTAAAAGCAGTACATGTTTGTGGGTGCAGTGCGATACTTTGGTGCAGGTACACACATTCCAATTTTATTTACAAAAGAAAATTCTTTAGGGTAAGAAAAATAAGTAAGCCAGTTCCTGAATTTTTACTTGCTTTTGAATTTTAAGTGTTGCTTGATATTTCAATTTTGTAACTTACGTCCTCTGGGGAATGCGACATTGAAAGCAGAGGATCACACAGCCATTGTAAAGGCGCCTAAGTCCAGATCTCCCTAAAGAAACTCACACTTGGCTTGTGACTGGCTACTTTCCTTTTCCTATATGGCTGTCTGTCTACATGCTTAATACATTCACCGACTGTGCTCCAGTTCTTTTCTGAGGCATAGTCAAGGATTTCCCTTCACCTCAATGGAGATCCCTAAGTGGGACCTGAACTCCTTAAATTGCTGGTGGCTGTTTGGGTCTGTGTTTCCCCACCACAGCTGATGTTACCATTTTTATTCTTTGAAGCTCAGATTCACCCTTCAACCTCAAAGATATGTTGCTTCTTGTTTTTTTTTTTTTTTTTAATTTATTTGCAAGCAGAGAGAGAGAGAGATACAGAGAAGAGACAGAGAGAGAGAGAGAGAATGGACGCGCCAGGGCCTGTAGCCACTGCGAATGAACTCCAGATGCATGTGCCCCTTGTGCATCTGGCTTACATGGGTCCTGGGGAATTGAACCTTGGTCCTTTGACTTTGCCTTAACTGCTAAGCCATCTGTCCAGCCCAAAGATATGTTGCTTCTTTATTTGAGTTTGGCTTAGCCTACAGAGTCAGCCCAGCCCTGATTGGACTCAACCAGAAACAGTCAGCTTTATGCAGTCTCTTGTGCTGAGAAACCAGACAGAGACTGAAAGAACAACCCTAGTTTGACATGACATCTCTCGGTTTCATGTCCCTAACTGCCACTGTGCCCCATGAGATGTAAACATTATTAAAAGTGACACCATTCTTTGAGATACTGCTAGAGAGCAGTATATTTATTTTTTCACTTCCAATTTCAAAATATTTAGGATAAATTTGAAACAGTTTATATGATAAACATACATTGGCCACTTCAGGCATTAAAAGTATAGGTAACTGGCAGGGACCCCAGCATCTTCCCTCACTGAATTGCATTCTGAGTCTGGTCTATTGATTCCTTGATTCCACAAGTATTTATTTTGTACCCAATTGTTCTTGGACTTGCTCTGTAGCTGGGAATGACACAAGATTCTTACATTCCTGAAACCTACATTAGCAGGATGTGAAAAGAGATTAGAAATAGACATTGAATAGAACCTTAAGTACTGTAAATGAAATGTTCTTTTAAAACGCGTTGAGAGAAAAAGAAAGGTAGAATCAGGATAGAAGAAATGGCAGTGGCATTTGAATTTAGGCCTGAATAAAAATAAGTCAATCATGTATCTGAGGAAAGGAAAGTGGATACATAAACCAGGAAAATAATAAAGAGTCAACCTTTGTGCATGACTTCAAGCCAAGAAAATGGAGGGAGGAATAAGCCAAGGAAAAATACAGACATATATACATGTATTATATATATCCAGAAGATGTGGTGGCTTCTGTTCAAATCAGGGCCTCAGATTTAAACTTACATGGTCAATGCAATTTCAACCTAAAAGGTTTAAATGTTAATTGCATAGTTTCACTAACACTCCTATTTGGATTAAAACTCTTCCCTCCTGAAACCTGAAAATGAAAACCCCATGAGCTTGCTTCACAGGATCACATCACAAGGGTCTAACCACCGTAGTTGTGTTTGCCCCAAACAACTTAAGAGTTTTGTTTGTTTGATTTGTCTTGTTTTGTTTTGTTTGGGGGATAGGATCTCACACTGTAGCCCATACTGATCTCAAACTTGATGTGATCCTCCTGCCTCAGTCTCCCGTGAACTTTGCATCTGCCTTTTCATGGGTGCTGGGGGACTGAACCCAGGCCAGACAGCTTTTCAAGCAAGCAACTTTATCCACTGAGCCAGCTCTCCAACTAAAGAGTTTTGACTTGTCCTTGTTGGCTATGATATAACTCACTTCCTTTTACCATATTGAAACATCTATGTACAACTGTGACAAAATAGAGTTGGGAAATAGGCAAGTCTTGGAAACTGCATAAAATAAAGATTATGGTGAGTTCTTCCCTTGTGTTTATTAATGTGAACTCTAAAAAAAAAAAAAAATCAATGGATGTCTCACTATTCACACTTGCTCTGTTGTGATAGATATCATTACTAGGTTATGTGGGGGAAAGTTGACTCGTACCATCCCTCCCCAAACCTACCACCAAACATCATCACCCCTTCAACACAATTCTTGACTTTGAACATATAGTACCCAACACCCTACAGAATCCTGATCAGTCAAGAACCAGCCATGAACATCAAACCTCCAAATTAAGAGTAAGGAGATAAATTCTTCTGGCTTTCATTTTTATATACCTTATGACTAAGAAGAATTCTCTTCTGCCTAGTAAAGCGGCTAATTAAAGGCTACTGAAATTTTATATTCATAGTTAGCATTACTCATGGCTTTCTGAGGATTTTTTTTTTTTTCAGTTTCAAACCTGGCTATCATGCAATTGAGGGAATGATGCAAAGCTTGGAATGTGTGCACAGATTTTAGAAAGGGAGAAATCTTGCAGGTTGGGGAATCAGGACATGTGGTTACCTTGAGCTGGTTGGGGTTTTTAAAATTGCTGCTCTCGCTCTTCTTGCCATTTAACTATAAATTAATGGTAGTTTAGTTTCATCATGCTTAAAGTCAAGTGCTTAAGATTCCTTATGCCCTTCAATATTGTGTCACTCAATAATAGCTTCTATGGGATGTATTCTTGTACTATAAAATATGAGACACTTCCATGGCATAAATCCATACGCATCACCCAAAAGGTGCACATGTCAAAGTGGCAGGCTTCTACCTGTGAGCTTGTACTATTACAGCAGTTGTGGATGGTTTTTAAATTTATAAAAGCTTTTTTGCATACTAAAGATCTGAAACCCTTCATCCAAAGTTTTAAGGATTTCAGAAGTTCTCAAGTCCAGGGAGGTGACACAGTGCTCAACGTTCAAAACCCTAGCCTGGGGGAGTCTGGAGCAGGACGTCACGTTCAAAGCCAACTAGTGGCACGCGTGAATGGTTACACGAGGTCAACAGGGAAAGGCTGTGAAGGGAATCCCTCGTGCTGGCTGCAGTTGGGATTCCTAGCCAGATGAATTTGTACCAAAACTTGGAAAAATACTTCCATTTTCAGAGGGTTTTTTAAAATTTTTTTTGTTTATTTTTATTTATTTACTTGAGAGCGACAGAGAGAGAAAGAGGGAGAGAGAGAGAGAGAGAATATGGGTGCGCCAGGGCCTCCAGCCACTGCAAACGAACTCTAGATGCATGTGACCCTTGTACATCTGGCTACATGGGTCCTGGGGAATCGAGGCTCAAACCAGGGTCCTTAGGCTTCACAGGCAAGCGCTTAACTGCTAAGCCATCTCTCCAGCCCTCAGAGGGTTTTTTTTTTAATTTCAGAATTGCAAATGAGATCTTTTGAGTCTATGTACATCATTTCTCTTTCCTTTCAAAGGTGAATGTGATAGGAAGATTTTTTTTTAAGCTTTGCTTAAAAGTTGGTCATAGCATGGATCTTTGGCAGGGTCGGGGGGGGGGGGAACTATGTTCAATTAGTCCAGCATGTGATGGCCATTGTAGAGAAATGAGCTTCCAGGTGATCAAGAACGCAATACTACTGTTGCAGTCAGGTTCACATTGCTGGTAGAAATCACCCAACCAAGAGTAGCCTGTGGGAAAAAGAGGTTTATTTTGGCTTCAGACACAAGGGGAAGCTCCATGATAGCAGGGAAAATGATGGCCTGAGCAGAGGGTGGACATCACCCCCTCGCCAACATCAGGTGGACAATAGCAACAGGACAGTGTGTCAAACACTGGCAATGGGCCACTGGTTATAACGCCCATAAGCCTGCGCCAACAATACACTGCCTCCAGGAGGCGTTCATTCCCAAATCTCCATCAGATGGGAAGCTAGCATTCAGAACACTTGAGTTTATAGGGGAACACCTGAATTAAAGCACCTCAGTTGCCATAACCAAACTTGCGTGCATATAAAATGCATAGTACCTTTTGAAAATCAGTAAGTTTCCTAAAGGAAAACTGGGAGGAGAAAATGGAAGCAGACAGGGCACAGCATGAAGCAGCCTCGGAGGAGAGATGACACAAAGATTTACTTGGCACGGGGGGAGTTTGGGGAATAGCTGAATGACTTATAAGAACGGAGGTATTGACCACTGGACTTATTAGCTTTGCTAAGATTTAAGATAACTTCCTCCTCTCCCATTCCCACTCCTGGGATGCAAGGGAAGATTTCACATAAGTGGAGCGAAATTAAAAAGAATGAGAGCCTTTATTTGGTAGACATTCTACCAGAAAGCGTATATTTCAGGCTGGCCTTTGAACATGGAAACTTCGTGATTACAGATTGATTTGTTCTTGAAGAAAAGCCAGAGGTATGAAAGGATGAAAATCGGTATTTATTTCTTTTCCTGTGATGGTTGATTTTGTATCAGCTCGACTTAGTCTAAGAGATGCCCAAAGAGCTGACAGACATTCCTTCTCGTTATATGTGTTGTGTTGCAGTTACCTCCTCGTTGCTGGCACAAAGCACCCACCAAAATCAGCTGATGGGAGGAAAGTTTGTTATGTGGCTTACAGTCTCCAGGGGAAGCTCCATGAGGGTAGGGGAAAGCAGGAGAGTGAGCCATCCAACAGTGGCAAGCTAGGGGTTAATAAAGCTCAAGTCGGCCCCAAGCAGCACACCTCCTCCAGCAAGGCTCCACCTCCCAAATTGCCACCAGCTGGGAACCAAGCATTCAAAACACATGAGTTTATGGGAGATGCCTAATCCAAACCATCACATCTTGTGAGGGTCTGTCTAGAATAGATTATTATTAGAGTCAATAGAGTGGGTAAAACCCACAAGAAGGACAGACACCACCCAATCGGTTCAAGGACTGAATAGAGTAAAATGGTAAAGAATAGAATAAATCATCTCTCTGCTTTCTATTTTTTTTTCCCCCAAGGCAAGGTTTCACTCGAGCCCAAGATGACTTAGAAGTCACATTGTAGCCCCAGGGTGGCCTCAAATTCTCAGTGAACCTCCTACCCGAGCCTCCCAAGTGTTGGGACTGAAGGTGCAGGCCACCACACTGGCTCTCTGCTTTCTTGAGTTGGGATCCATCTTCCACTTGAGACATTAGGACTCCTGGTTCTCAGCCTTGCAGACTCGGAGTCTATGTCAACAAACTCTACTCTTCTCTGCCCACCTCCTTCCCTGTGCCTTCATCCTGGGACTTCAGTTGCACGATCAGCTTCTCTGACTCTTAGACTTTCAGATTCTCACTGAAGTATATACAGCTGTGTACAGTTCTCTGGCTTCTAGATGATGTATTGTGGGACATCTCAGCCTTCATAATTATGTGACTCAATTACCATGATACATCTCTTCTCATGAGATCTGTTTTTTATGAGACTACTAACAATTAATTTTGCATGTGAGACAAAAGAATTTCAGAAAATTCACCACTGTTCTCTTTGGAAGTCATCTGGCTGTGGTGCACATGAGGAAGGCTTGCGGTGAAGCCCGTGTTCTGTTTCCAGAATGGCGCAATATATTCCAAAGAGTCAAAACTACTCGCTAATGGTAAATATAAGTTCTGGGAAAAAATAAAACAATAGACAATGACCTTAGGGTTCTAGAGAGGGAAGAAAACCAGGCAGATATTCAAGGAATGCTGAAATTTGTATGTGGGGAATGATGCAGGGTGAGTTTTCTACTTTTTAATTGTAGTTGGGAAATAGGCTACAAAACGTTCTTTGTTGGCTAAAGACTCAAAGGACAAAGCAAAACAACCAAAAATACTGGAAATGTGAGGAGAGATACTAGAAAGGAGAGATGTAGGGAAGCAGGACTCCAACATGTGTATAAATTCTGTTCGAGTCTTTGAATAACTGCTGAGCTATGAATACACATGGCAAAACTGAAGTAACTTGCAGCTCGAGCTAAAAAAAAAAAATGTCAGAACTGAGAGATCAGTTGTCAACTACAACAGGCAAGATAGAGTGTGGACTTTTTTTGTTTGTTTGTTTGTTTGTTTGTTTGTTTTTCGAGGTAGGGTCTCACTCTGGTTCAGGCTGACCCAGAATTAACTGTGTAGTCTCAGGGTGGCCTCGAACTCATGGCAATCCTCCTACCTATGCCTCCCAAGTGCTGGGATTAAAGGCATGCACCACCACACCCAGCAGAGTGTGTACTTTTATCTAACCAATTAACTTGCTTGCTAGCACAGGGACATGAATATTCTTTAGAGAAATATAACGGAATTCAGAGTCCATGCAACATGAAGATCACAGTATTCGGAATATAACCCAAAATTCCTTGGGATGTGAATCACTTGGAAAATGTGACCCATTCTCAAGGGAAAAGACTTTTAAAAAAAGCCAGCAATGAGATAAAGTAAATGTTGGAATTATCAAGCAAGTAATATAAAGCTGCTATCTCAACAAAGTGTAGTAAGGTATGCCTAATGAATGAAAGGTTTAAAAAAAAAAAACCACAGGAGATAGGAGGCAGAGGTAGGAGGATCACTACAAGTTCGAGGCCACCCTGAGACTACATAGTGAATTCCAGGTTAGCCTGAGCTAGAACAAGACCCTACCTCAACAACAACGACAACAACTATATATGTGTGTGTGTGTGTGTGTGTGTGTGTGTGTGTGTGTGTGTATGTCTCTCAGGAGAGATATGCTACAAAAAAAGAATAAAATACAAATTCTAAAATTAAAAAATACAATATCTAACACAAAGTGCCACTCCACCGTAACTAGTAAAAAGCTGAACAAACTGAAAGAAATCAATAACTTTTTCCATCAGAAAAGCTAAGGTTATAGGGCAAGCCCCTTCCCCAGTTGGCGAGATGGACAGGCAGACAAAAGAATCACAGCTTTCAGGAGCAACAATGTCAAAGCAAAAACCTCGGGGGGAGTCACTGTCAGGCTAGGAAAGTTGAACTGCAGTTGAACTGGTGCTAGCAGGTTTTCAAGTTCAACACTCCAGGAAATCCATTCATTGGGAGGCCTGTACTCTTTTCTGAGTTGGCCTGTAGGAACTCAACCAGGTTACTACAGGGAGGTCAGAGAAAAAAAACCCCTCTATGCTTTCTGCACAGAGGGAGAAAATGAATCATGAAATACGTCTGTCAGACATCTCTGTTCATTGGTTTTCCCAGACATGCTGTGTGGCAGGTGAACTGAACTTAGGGAAATAGCCAACATTAGCCCCTTCTAGCCTTTCTGTTCCCCCCTGAGAGGAAGATAGAAGGGGGGACTTAGAAGCAACAGTGGGCTGCATTGCCCAGAGGAAGAAACTCACCAAAGACTGAAACCAAATCATAGTATTATAGAATGCTTTCTCTTTCTCCACTGTTAAGGCACTTGCCGGAAAAGCCTAAGGACCCCAGTTCGATTCCCCAGGGCCCACGTAAAGCCAGATGCAAAAGGTGGTGTATGCATGCATCTGGAATTCATTTGCAGTGGCTAGAGGCCCTGGTGTGCCCATTCTCTCTGTCTCTCTCTTTCTCCATCTTCTAACAAATAAATAAATAAATAAATTTTAAGGAACACCAAGGGGCAAAAAACATAATTTGAAGACACACACACAAATGAAATGAAATCAGAGCCAGGCTTGGTTGTGCGTGCCCTTAATCCCAGCAATTGAGAGGCAGAGGTAGGAGGATTGCTGTAAATTCGAGGCCACCCTGAGACTACAGAGTGAATTCCAGGTCAACCTGGGCTAGAGCAAGACCCTGTATACATATATATATATCAGAACCAGATTGAGATATGAGAGAAATGTGGTAATTGCCAGATCATGAATTTAAAACAGGGGTGAATGATGCTTACTTGCAAAGCATAATGACCTGGGTTTGATTCCCCAGTACCCACATAAAGCCAGACGCAGATGCCCAAAGTGGCTCATGCATCTGGAGTTCATTTGCAGTGGCGAGGGGGGGCCTAGCATGTCCATTCTCTCATGTTCTCTCTCTCTCACTGTTTCTCTCTTTATTTATCTCAAAATAAAGATATTAAATTTTAAAGTAAATGTTAAATTTTTAAAAATAAAATAGACAACTATGAATGATATATTAAGAGTCATAATGGGGGAAAAGTTGGCAATAATATGTTATCAAAGAAATGCATGTTCTAAGACAGAAGAGAAAAATCAGTGCTAGCGATGAAAATCCCCACATCAGAAATAAAGAATGTAAGTGAGGGCCACAGCTCAGTGGACACAGCACATATGGCACAAGCGTGAGTCCCCAAGTTAGAGCCCCAGCACACATGTAAAGAGCAGGTGCTTGTAATCTCAGCCACTCCTGCAAGCAAGAACGGAGGCAGAGACAAATAAAGAATCTACAGGGGTCTGGACAGATGGCTTAACAGTTAAGAGACTTTCCTGCAAAGCCAAAGAACCCAGGTTTGATTCCCCAGGACCCATGTAAGCCAGATAGATGCACAACGGTGGTGCATGTGTCTGAAGTTTGGTTGCAGTAGCTAAAGGCCCTGGCATGCCCATTCTCTCTTTTTCTATCTGCCTCTTTCTCTCTCAAATAAATAAATTTTTTAAAAAAATTTAAAAGATGGCTGGAGAGATGACTTAGCAGTTAAGGCTCTTGGCTGCGAAGCCTAAGGATCCAGGTTCAATTCCACAGGTCCCACGTAAGCCAGATGCACAAGGTGACTCATGCATCTGGAGTTTGTTTGCAGTGGCTAGATGGCCCTGGCATGCCCATTCTCTCTCTCTCTCTCTCTCTCTCTCTCTCTCTGTGTGTGTGTGTCTTTAATAAATAAATAAATAAATATTTTTTTTAAAAGTTTGAAGAGAATCTACAGGAAGCTCGGGGCAGCTGTCCTGGGGAGCCAGCAGGGAACGTGTGAGAGTGTCCCTCAGAGGAAGAGGAAGGTGAGGACTCTCACCTGAGAGTTGTCCTCTGATCTCCACACGCACACCTCGGCACGTGCATGCCCGCTCTCACACTCACGTGAACCCATACAGACAACACACCAAGCAAGAAAAGAAAATGAGGACTGCTTCTGATGAGTTCCAATAAGCTAGTTAAAGGTGAGGAAAATGGGCTGGAGAGATGGCTTAGTGGTTAAGCGCTTGCCTGTGAGCCTAAGGACCCTGGTTTGAGGCTTGATCCCCCAGGACCCACGTTTGCCAGATGCACAAGGGGTCGCACGCGTCTGGAGTTCATTTGCAGTGGCTGGAGGCCCTGGCGCACCCATTCTTTCTCTCTATCTGCCTCTTCCTCTCTCTGTCTGTCGCTCTCAAATAAATAAATAATAAAAAAAGAAAAAACAACAACAAAAAGAAAAGAAAAATTCTTTTAAAAAAAGGTGAGGAAAATATATCTGAGTTTGAATATAGTTCAATAAAATTTTCTAATACTGAAAACCAAGGAGAAAAAAAATATTCAAAAAAAAGAAAAACTATCCAAGAACTCTAAGACAACTACAAAAGATGAAAATAAAAGTAATAGGAATGCCAGGAGAGGAATGGGAGAAAATATTTGAAATATTTAAAGTAATAATGACTAATAATTTTCTGCAAATGAATTAATTAGAGATCCAGAAATTAAAGATCAGAAAACACTAACTAGGATAAATTTTGAAAACTGCAGATGGTATACTCAAATTGCAAAAAGCCAAAGATAAAAAAAATAAATATTAAAATAAGAAAAAAGAAAAACATCTAGCAATAAAAACACAAAGAGGGCTGTAGAGACAGCTTAGCCATTAAGGTGCTTGCCTACATAGCCTAATGACCTGAATTCAATTTCCAGTGCCCATGTAAGCCAGATGCACAGTGTGACATGCTTCTGGAATTTGTTTGCAGTCACTGGAGGCCCTGGTGCACCCATTATCTCTCCCTCTCTCCCTCTCTCTCTCTCTTTCTCGTTCTCGCTCTCTCTCTCTCTCTTCTCTGTGTGTTCTCAAAGCACACGAGCAAGAAGGCAGAGCAAAATATTAGAAACACTGACAGGGATATTTCTCAACCTAAAATCTTTCTCGCTGAACATTTATTCTTCAAAAATTAAAAAAAAAAAACAAACCAGGGGACTGGAGAGATGGCTTAGCGGTTAAGGTGTTTGCCTGCAAAGCCAAAGGACCCTGGATCGATTCTCCAGGACCAGATTCTCCAGATGCACAAGGAGGCGCATGCGTCTGGAGTTCGTTTACAGTGGCTGGAGGCCTTGACACACCCCTTCTCTCTTCTCTCCCTCTTTCTCTCTCTCAAATAAATAAATAAAATACATTTAAGTAAATATTTAGAAAATAAAAATGAGGGCTGGAGGGATGGCTTAGTGATTAAAGTGTTTGCCTGCAAAGCCAAAGGGCCCAGGTTCAATTCCCCAGGACCCATGTTAGCCAGATGCACAAGGGGGCGCACACATCTGGAGTTCATCTGCAGTGGCTGGAGGCCCTGGTGCGCCCATTCTCTCCTCTCTCCCTCTTTCTCTGTCAAATAAATAAAATGAAAAACAAGGCTGGAGAAATGGCTCAGTCATAGACCACTTCCCAGCACATGTCTGGTTTCGTCTCCAGCAACAACAACAACAAAAGAATTTAAAGTAAAGGACAAATACTTTCACAACTAAGCAAAAACTTGAATGAATTTGTTATTTGTTGCCACTAGACCTACACTGAATAAAAATGGTAAAAGCACAGGGACCTGAGTTTGATTCCCAGCACTGGCATAAGGGGTCAGGCATTAGTGGTATGTACCTATAATTTCAGAGGTAGATAAATGGAGACAGAGACTCCCTGGGGCTCACTGGGTAGCTAGTCTAACTGAACCTGGTGACCACTAGGTACAGCAAGTGACTCCTTCTCAAAAATTAAGGTGGAAAGACTATGCTTTCAGGGATCATTTCTATAGTTCGTTACTAGAGAAGTCTCTCTGACTGTGTAGAGCATTGGAAACCATGAGGAGGAGGCTTAGTGCTCACTCCTGAGCGTGAAGCCGGCTCTTCGTGTTGCTTTGCTTCAACTGACACTTGTCATTGGTGATCGTTCCCGCTCCCCTTCAGAGGAGCTGGAGGGAGAGGATGCCGTCTGAGTGACAAAAACAAAACAAAACAAAATAAAACTAAAATAAAATAAGGTAGAGGACAATTGAGGAAGAACCCTGACATTGACCTCAGGCAACTACCTACATGTAATCACATATATATGCCCACCTTCACACACATATGCCAATATACATACAAGCATACATGTACACATATGCACACCACACACGCACAGAGTGAGAAGAAGAAAAGATATAAATGAAGAAAAAACATCCAGGCGTGGTGGCGCACGCCTTTAATCCCAGCACTCGGGAGGCAGACATAGGAGGATCACCGTGAGTTCAAGGCCACCCTGAGACTACATAGTGAGTTCCAGATCAGCCTGGGCTAGAGTGAGACCCTACCTAGAAAAAAAAAAAAAAAAGAGGAGGGATGAATAAACAGGTCTAGTAAACAGGTAGTCAGTAAGAACAGAGAAGAGCCCAGTAATGCTATCAATCAACTGGATGTGGATGACCTCTGTTGACGGCTTCAACAACAGTAGAAAGCACATTTCTCAAAATCACAATCACCAAGATTGACCCTATTCTGGGCCATAAAACAAATCTTATCAACATTTTTTAAATTTTATTTATCTATTTGCAAACAGAGAGATAGAAAGAAGAGAGACAGAGAGAGAATGGGCATGCCAGAGCCTCAGCCACTGCAAATGAACTCCAGATACATGCACCACCTTGTGAAGCTCTTACGTGGGTCCTGGGGAATCAAACGGGTATCCTTTGGCTTCGCAGGCAAACGCCCTCACCACTGAGCCATCTCTCCAGCCCCAACTTTTTTTTTTTAAATAAAAATAATATCATGTCTGTTCTCAGACCACAGTAGAATTAAAATAGAAATCAGCAAAAGAAAAAAAAATGGCTGGAGAATCCAAAAATACTTAAAAGATGAATAGCACATTTCTAAGTAACAAATGAGTCAAGGAAAAATATCTCCAGAGATTTTTTTTTAAATATTTTAGACCAAGTGAAAATAAAGATAGAAAATATATCAAGTTTTGTGGGATGAAGTGAAAGCGGTGTGGAAAGGGAAAATGATATCAATGAATGGATATATTTAGAAAGAAAAAAAAAAAAAAAAAGGATGTCAGCAAGATGGCTGACTTGAGGAGCCTGGCTTGCTTCCCTTCATTTCCAAAAAGAAGCAAAACAAGAGTCAAGACAGGCTGTGGACACAGGACATCGAAAGATCAGGACATCGAAAGATCGCGCTGCAACTTCAGAACCAGCCCCCCACTGGCCCTCATGGTTCAGGGGGTGCTACGCTAGCTGCTGGGGAGCAATGGCCTCCAACAGCACGAACAGCAGTAGACGCTGCAAGCTTCGAAATCAACCGGCAGGACAAGTTGTACACACCTGTGCAGCAGTGGTACGCAGCCTGTGTGGCTGAGAAACACCTCCCTGACTTGACACGAGGCCCGCTCCGTGGGAGAGAACGCATGCCTGGCACTGAGAGCTAAGTCAGAATCCCATGTAAGAAAGTCACGGACTCCTGAGAGAAGACACCACTCGTCTTTGGCTAAGAAGAGTGGCTGTGACAGTCACAAAGTTTCATAAAGGGCTGGAGGGATGGCTTAGCTGTTAAGATGCTCGCGTGCAAAGCCAAAGGACCCAGGTTCGATTCCTCAGGACCCACGTTAGCTAGATGCACAAGGGGGTGCATGCGTCTGGAGTTCGTTTGCAGTGGCTGGAGGCCCTGGCACGCCCATTCTCTCTCTCTCTCTCTCTCCCTCTCTATCTCGCTCTCTCTCTGACTCTAATAAATAAATAATAAATAAATAAAAAATTTTTTAAAGTTTCATAAAGAACTAATCCATGCTGCTCTCACTCTTGGTGGAGAATCTGCTTTATTTTTCACAGATGGCAGGGAGAACTGGGGAGAACCAGGATGCATCAATATGACAAGAAAAGATAGCAGACTGCCTAGCATGAGGTGGGTCTTCTCTTTCACATCTGCCAGGGCCTAGGACACATGACAGAGGAAATGGAGGTTTCAACACGAGTGCTGCTCTCAGTGACTTCCTGACAACCTGCTCCAGGGAGATGGCGATAGACACTGAAGACACTCAAAGCAGAAATCCGGACGTTGCAGAGAGCTCAACACTAAAGGAGACTTACAGCTCACCTGCCAAGGCTCGGGAACCACTGAAGAAGAAGGGGATGGAAATACTGTAAGGGCCACAGGGTGGGAGAGAGTATCCTGAGACATTGACCCCTCACAGAGACTGACAGCTGCATTCAAGAACCCACAGTAATAACCCCACTGAGAAGGGTCCTCAGTGGAGTGAGGGCTTGGGAGAGGGGACGTAAGAGTCTAACCTAACGGGAATATGACCAACATGCAATATGTTCATGAAGCAAAGTGAGTAATAATTTTTTTTTTTTTGAAAACAAGAGTGTTTGGGTGTATAAGCCATCAGAGTGCAGGGGTGGTGTTGTTGGTGCATCGTAGAACAAGAGAGGTACTCAGAACCTAGCTTGCTGCTGGTCCGTGTCTTGAGAGCAACACTAAACTGAGAGGGGTGCATTACGGAAAGGACAGCCAGGGTCCCTCAACAGTCCCCACTCACGTCACAGATACCTGAGGCATTTACCGCTAAAGAACCCTGTAGCCTTTTCAGGACCTGAGCCCCTTTTGGAGAACGACTGCAGATCTGATGCAGATCACTACTCTGCAGATCTGATGCATAAAAAGCTGCCAACGCATACTGTGCCCTCCTCTATCCAAGCCTTGCAGCTCACAGAGCCGTCTTGATACCCTACCCACCCAAGGGGCGCTAGGGTAGCCTGGTAGTGGTCCATCGTGGTTCCAGTGAACCAGCCCTGTCAGGCTCAAAGCAGCATTTGGCTGGCCCATCCAGAGTTGCTCAGCATTGAGATGCACCGAGAAGGCAGGCAGCCTACCCACCTTCCTAGAATACCAGAAGCAACCAGGAAGCCCTGCTCCCACATCCTCAGCTCCCGGAAACAGTCAGGCAACCAGCGTTGAGCAGCTGTGGGAATAGGTGATGCCACCTACTCTCCACGCACAGGAGAGCCAACCAAGAGGCCCTGCCCACATTCCCATGGTCAGAGAACGTGAACAGCGATCACTCTACTGAGGAGGGTCCTTAATAGAAGGGAGCTGGGGAGAGGGGACATAGAGAATAACCCAATGAGAATATGACCAATATACAAAATGTTCATACAGTAAAGTTCTCAATTGACAAAATAAAATAAAATAGATATGAGGATTTACAAAAAAAAATCTTTATCAACAGTACCACACCCTGCAAATCTATCCTTCAAATAGAACCCTCCAGCCACTGTAAACAAATTTCAGACACATACACTACTTTGTGCATCTGGCTTACGTGGGTCCTGGGGAATTGAACCTGGGTCCTTTGGATTTGCAGGCTAGTGCCTTAACCGCTAAGCTATCTCTCCAGCCCTACAATTGAATTTTTATTCTTCCTCATTCAGGTGAGATATAGATCCTTGTTTCAAATTTCCCTGATGGTCAGTGGTTAATGAGTTTGAGAACCCTTTTGTATGTTTAGAGTCATTTGGATATTCTCATCTTTCCTTCGTAAAGAAAAAAAGACAAAAAACACTTTTCTCTCTCTGTTCCCAAGGAGTGTATCATGTATTTTGGAAATCAGTTCTTAGTAAGATGTCTTATTGCACATATTTTCCTCCATTTCTATGGTTAGATGTGTCATTTTTAAATATTGTCTTTAGTTGTACATGAAAGTATTTCATGTTCATTTTCTTTCTTTTTTTTTTTTTTTTTTTTTTGGCTTTTTGAGAAAGGATCTCACTCTAGCCCAGGCTGACCTGGAATTCACTATGTAGTCTCAGGGTGGCCTCGAACTCACAGTGGTCCTCCTACCTCTGCCTCCCTAGTACTGGGATTAAAGGCGTGTGCCACCACTCCTGGCTCATGTTCATTTTCTTAAGAATAATGCTTTTTGTGTGTATAAGTTTTTAAAACCTACTACTGTAAAAATTGAAGATAATATACTTTTTCTAGGATCACTATTATATCATCTTTAATATGTGCATAGAATTTCCTTGCACATGAAGTTAATATACTATGAATATGGTTGCAATGACCTCTTCCCTAGACACCTAACAAGCTCTATGTCCTGATGTGTGTCAAGTACAGGTTAAAACTTCCACCTTTTCTCTATATATCTATATGCCTCTTTCTCTCTCTCTCTCTTAAATAAATAAATGAAATATTTTTTAAAAAGAGAGAAAGAACAAAAAAGAAGAAAAATGGTAAAAGAAGACAAGGAAGGTGGAGGGAGAGAGGGACGGTATTCATATCATAAAATTCTATGTGGCAATAAAAATGGATACAATACTGACACAGATAATATATAAATATGTTTGACAGTAAAAAAAAAAAATTGTGTAGCTCCACTTCTTCGAAGTAGTTAAGCTGTGATCTCTGAGCAAGGGGGAAGGGTCAAGTTTAGGTAGATTCATTAGAAAAGTGCCTGGACACTGGTATGTCATGCTTATTAATGCTTGTTTTATTAAAAATGATCACGCGTGTGTGTGTGATATCTGTGCATGTCTGTGTGTTCACATATATGGGGCACACATATGAGGGGGGACAGGCATGTGTGCGTGTGTATGTGGAAGCCAGAGGACACCCTCCGATCTATTCTCAGATGTATTGTTCACTGTTTCTTGAGACTGACTCTCCTGTTCGCTAGGAGCTCAGCAAATAGGCTCCGTTGACTGGTCCATGAGGGCCAGGGAAGCTTGGGACTCTGCCTCTCCATAAAACCAAGCCTCGCTTTCTTTTTTTAATCATTTTATTTATTTATTTGAAAGGAAGAGAGAGAAAGAGACAGACAGAGAGAGAATGGGCGCCGCGGGGCCTCCAGCCTCTGCAAATGAATACCAGACTCATGCGTCACCTTGTGCCCCTGGCTTACATGGGTCCTGGGGAATCAAGCCTGCATCCTTAGGCTTCACAGGCAAGTGCCTTAACCGCTGAGCCATCTCTCCAGCCCCCATGCCTGGCTTTCTTACAAGAGTATTGGAGATGTAACTCAAGTCCCCATGCTTGCAAGGCAAGCACTTTACCCACTGAGCATATCTCTGGCCTTCGTTTTGTGAAAATTCATCAAGCTGCATGGCAAAGATGTGCGCCTCTGCCTGTGTGCATTTAAAATAAAGTGGAATGCAACCGAAATGCCCAAGTTGCAGTTTTCTGATGCAGTCCAACAAGATAACCCATAATGATACGGTCCGATAATTCTTTGTAGTTGTACAAAGCCTTTTCCATATGTTATCTTATCATCAATGTAATGGTAAAAGTGAATGAAGCAGCATTAGAATATCTCTGGACTGAAGGGGAACCTGTGGCCAGCTATGTCTACACAAAATCCAAAGTCATCTCATGGCTTGCTTGGAAGAAAAACCAGAAAGAGAAATCAATGTTAACTATTCAAAAGCATCAACGGGTATCCAGGTTAATCCACTTTATTATTTTTAATTTAATTGTATTTTTAACAGTTTTGTTTGATTTCTCTGTGGGCAGGGAGAGAACGAATGGGCCCACCAGGGCCTCTTGCCACTGCAGATGAACTCCAGATGCACGCACCAGTGTGTGCACCTGGCTTTAGGTGGGTACCGGGAAGACACACTTTGCAAGCAAGTGCCTTTAACCACCGAATCATCTTCCCAGCTCCTTATTTTATTTTTGTTTTATGTTTTACACTATTTTGTCATATTTTTATTTATTTACTTGAAAGAGAGAAAGAGAATGGGCACACCAGGGCCTCCAGCCACTGCAAACAAACTTGAGACACACGAGCCATCTTGTGCCTCTGGCTTAAGTGGGTCATGGGGAGTTGAACGTGTGTCCTTCAGTTTCACAGGTAAGCACTTGAATGGCTAAGCAATCTCTTCAGCCCTATTTGCTCATATTTTCCTTAACTCTCTCTTCTTCTGATTTCCTTTTCTGCTTTCTTCCCATCTCCTTCCTTCTTCAATCTTCTCTGCACAGTTGTCGTGGAGACAGACAATCATGGCGGTGTGGACATGAAGGTCCCCCCTAGGGAAAATGGTTTGCTGTTGTTTTTATTGTAAATAGTCATTTTAAATTTTCTATTTGAGTAAAAAAATAGTTTTTCAAGAGAAATGAGGTAGAACATGTAACAAATTCTGAACAGTCCACCTACACATAAAAAAAAAAAAATCAGAATTGGGGGTTGAGGAAATGGCTTAGCGGTTAAGGCGTTTGCCTGCGAAGCCCAAGGACCCAAGTTCGATTCCCCAGGACCCACGTAAGCCAGAGGCATAAGGGGGCGCATGTGTCTGGAGTTAATTTGCAGTGGCTGAAGGCCCTGTCGTGCCCATTCTCTCTCTCTCTCTCTCTCTCTCTCTCTCTCTCTCTCTCTCTTTCTCTCTCCCCCCCGTTCCCCCCCTCTCTCTCTCACACTCAAATAAATAAATAAGAAAATATTTTTTAAAAATCATAATTGGGCTAGAGGGATGGGTTAGCTGTTAAGGCCCTTGTCTGGGAAGTATAAGGACCCACGTTCGACTCTCCAGGTCCCAAGTAAGCCAGATGCACAAAGGTGATGCGAGCTCACAAGGTCACACATGCGAACATGGTGGCACACACACCTAGACTTCAATTACAGTGGCTGGAGGCCCTGGCACACCAATTCTCTCTCTCTCTCATTCTCATTCTCACTCTCTCTCTCTGTTGGGCTTGTCTCAAAAAGAAAGAAAGAAAAGAAAGAAAGAAAGAAAGAAAGAAAGAAAGAAAGAAAGAAAGAAAGAAAGAAAGAAAGAAAGAAAGAGGGAGATCATAATCCCCAGTCCTTGAAAAGTTACCACCCAACTAAGGACTATACTTCCTAGTCCCCACTACAATTTACTGAGGCCACATAACTGAGATCTAACCTATGAAAAATGAGTGAAAGTGTTATCTGCTATGCCCACTCCTGGTCCATAAAATTCTATTCACTTTTTCCTTAGTAGGAAGAAATTCCTGGTCTAGGGAGCAGGGACACCTTAGGATTCAAGTTAGCAAGGCCTCCAACAACATTGACCCATAAAAAACTGCTCACATTTTCCTAGGACTAGCAGTGGGATACGGGCAAGAAATAAATATGCATTGTATCTGGGGCCATATACATCTTGCTGTGTGTTTGCAAGAGCAGTTGGCTCACCCAAGCTGATCCAGTCTTTTCCAAAATCTGTAGTAAACAAGGCTCACTAGTCTTTTGTTTTGTTTTGTTTTGCAAGTCTCAGGCATAACATAAGCTTTCTGTGAAATTCCCTATACCCAGAGACCAAATTTCCTACTCCATGAGATGATTTGCAGTTGGATAATTTCCAAGACAGGAGTCAGAGCAGTTACAAATTGTGTCAAAGAAAAGACCAGAGGGCTGGAGAAATGGCTTAGTCGTTAAGCACTTGCCTGTGAAGCCTAAGGACCCCGGTTCAAGGCTCGATTCCCCCAGGACCCACGTTAGCCAGATGCACAAGGGGGCGCACGCGTCTGGAGTTCATTTGCAGTGGCTGGAGGCCCTGGTACACCCATTCTTTCTCTCTCTCTCTCTCTCCCTCCCTCTCTCTCTCTCCCTCTCTCTCTCTCTTTCTGTCTGTTGTTCTTAAATAAATAAGTAAAACTAAAAATAAATAAACTAAAAAATAAATATCCTGGGCTGGAGAGATGGCTTAGCAGTTAAGCACTTGCCTGTGAAGCCGAAGGATCCTGGTTCGAGGCTCGATTCCCCCAGGACCCACGTTAGCCAGATGCACAAGGGGGCGCACGCGTCTGGAGTTCGTTTGCAGTGGCTGGAGGCCCTGGCATGCCCATTCTCTCTCTCTCTCTCTCTCTCTCTCTCTCTCTCTCTCTTTCTCACTCTCAAATAAATAAATAATAAACAAAAAATGTTTTTGAAAAAAGAAAAGACATAGGAAATGCCAATGAATTTTCCTACCCCAAATATGGAAGGGATGTGCTTTTTCTTCATTCTACATGAGCACCTTCACAAGGCCTTGCATGAAATGGCTTTGCCCGTAGACATCGGTGCTCTCTGAAAAGCACATGGGCGTTCAGACTAACGCTGAGACGTAACAGCATCCCATTCAGAAACACGGCGGTTTCCTGAAAACCCCAGCTTCAGAATGTTGCGGTTTGGAACCCAGAGGCATGGCTTGTTTTGTAAGAATGTTTTATTTTTAAAACAAAAAGAAATATTGAGTCTTTTGATGAGTGTGCCACTACCCAAACCTCCTGCTCCTTAAAACAGTGCCAAGGAATTCCAGCGGTTTGGTGCACATGTGGCTTGGTAGGTACTTTTATACTTAAAGGTACATGAGGCAATGTCAAATGGGTTCAAAGTGCTCAAATCATAACCCTGGAGAACCAGTTCATGTTTATTGTAGCTCCATCCCTGGGGACCGCTGGGAATCGCTTGAAAAATTAATAATGAGTAGTGGGTAGAAATCTGATAGAGCACTTATTAGCATTGATACCGGATGAATTTGTCAGGATTGATTTTGTTATTAGTAAGTGCTGAAGGAATCAGAAATGAGTTAGGCCATCATTTAAGACCATGGTCAACACAGATCAAGGAGTTCAACATGTGAAGCTTTAATGAATACAGTGTTTATTTTGAAGCCATGAAGATTATAGCATATAAAGTGTTACTGATCTCCATGTGACTCCATCTGGCATTCAGGCTGCTGCGCTGTTTACAGTTCGGAGTATTCTGATCATGTGGCAGAATACATTCCCTAGCTCCTTCTGACAGAATAATTCCAGTGTGTCATTTCATAAAAACACTAAACTAGACCCGAACTTGGCTAATATTTGAGTACTTCGCATTCCCAAAGGGTTGCTTTTGATGGGAATCTGGCCCCAAACTACTCTGAAATGTTCTTAGTTAATCTCTACCACTCAACCCAACAACTATCTAGCCCACATCTTGTATCTCGTCCAGTAGGTTTTCCTGGGCTAAAAATACAAGAGCGCTGTGGTAACGAGAAATGAAATCGACCAAGACTCCAGAGAGCAACAGCCGGTCTAATGTGCATCACTGAAAAGGTTCCGATGCTTGAACCTTAAGGCGGCCATAGCTACATGAATAAGGGGACTGTTGGGGTCCACAGGAAGTCCTCCACACCCCACCGCTGCTCACAAACCCACTAGCACGGGCTCCTTTAACAAACTTGGAATACTAGCGTGGCCATCTTCATTCATAAATTTCAGGTGCTTTGAAAACATAGACTGCATCTTCCTTAGACTTCTTAAAAATGGGAGAATTTCACCTTACAATCTAATGTCCCTTTCTGAGATATTTTTAAAATAGGTCTTTCTTTATTGCCTTATTATTCGAGTGATGCAGTTTCGTTCTAAAACCAGAAGGTAGGAGTGGAGAGATAACTCGGTGGTTAAGGTGTTTGCCTCCAAAGCCTAATGACCAGGGTTTGATTCCCCGGTACTCACGCAAAGCCAGATACACAATGTGGGGCATATATCTGGAGTTTGTTTGCAGTGGATGGAAGCCCTGGCGTGCCCATTCTCTCTCTCTCTCTCTCTCTCTCTCTCTCTCTCTCTCTTCTCTCTCTCTCTCTCTTTATCTCTGCATCAAGAATGGGCACACCAACCACTGCAAACAAACATTAGACACATGTGCCACCTTGTGCATCTGGCTTACGTGAGAACTGAGGAATAGAACCTGGGTCCTTCGGCTTTGCTGGCAAATGCCTTAACTGCTAAGCCATCTCTCCAGCCTAGTATCAAAACTAATGCCCTAGTATCAAAATATAGGTTATAGTTTGAATGAATATGAAAAGTCCCCCCATGAGCTCATAAGTGGAACATTCAGCCCCTAGCTGGTTGCACTCTTTTGGGAGGCAATGGAACCTTAACTGGAGGGATGGTATCCCAGAGGGAGGCTACCTTTGGAAGTTATGCCTTGTCCCTGGAAACACGTCTCTTCTCTCTCTGCTTCATGTCTCCCATGAGGCAAACGGCCCACTTTGCTGCCTTCTCCCCTCACCGTGAGGTTCTCTCCATGCACGCAACGTGGGTCAGCCGTGGACTAAACTCTCTGAAACTGAGCTACACAAACCCTTCCTGATTTACACCTGCTGATGTGTTTGTCGATTAGTTATGTATCAGACCTTTATTCAAAGCGATATGAAAAAGCGAGTGCTACAGAAAAATTGTACCGTGTTGGTTACCGTAGTCGATTGTGTTACTACATTGGTCATGTGTTTCAGAAGTTTCTGGAAGTGGTTTGTGGCTTGTAGGAGGAATTTGGGGAAACGTGGTGATAAGTACAGCTTAGTGAACAGTTTGGTGGGGGTTCATGAAACCAGAAGGCTTAGAGGAAAGCAGACACTAAAAACCATGCTTTGGAGAGACCTGGCTGGAATCTGGAAGAAAGCCAGTCCCCAGACAGTTAGCCCATCTAGTGCTGGAAAACACTACATGAGCTACTGGGGGAAAGTGGCCAACAACGGTCTAAGCAACCAGAGGTCTAAGCTACTCAGAAGCAAACACCCTGACACGGTGTACACACCAGTGCAATAGTGGCACACAGCCTCACTGGGTAACCAATAGCTTTCTGATTAGCTAAGAGATCCGCTCAGTGTAAAGGAACCCATATCTGGAATTGGGAACCAGATCAGAATCCTAAGGAGACTAAAAGAGGGGTTACATACATCAAGTTCCCCCTACGTTACTAGTGCTTATCCCATTTAAACTATGCTGATTTCATTCTCTGTCGGAGAATCTGGTTTTCTTTTTCAGAAAGTGGTGAGACCCAAGGAGATAAACTACCCCTCACACTTCAGTCAAGCCACAGCTGAAACCACAGAGGAGTTGGGGAGACAAACAAGAGTGCTACATCCATGCTGAACCCGACAATGAGCACCAGGGTGAAGGAGACAGACCCTGAGGACACTCAACACCTACCAAAGCAGAGATCCAGAGGCTCCTAAGAGCTCATCGCTCAAGTCAGCTTGAAACTCACCCACCATGGCTCAGGGAATTTTGTGGAAGAGAGGGGCGGAAAGATTGTTAAGAGCCACAGGTTGAGACATCATGGCCAGAGGCATTCCCTCCCCCCAGAAATAACCAACTGCTGCTTTCACAATGCCCAGCCTTCAAAATTTTGCAATGGGAATCTTGACCCTGTGCCATTCTAACTCTAACTCTTTTTTTCATATTTTAGAGAGATCCACAGCCAAGGAATCGACTGGACTTCGGCTTTTTCAATAACGTTGGTTCTTAGCTCCAGAGACTCTCAGAGTCAATGCATTTTGCATGAGGAGACAGGCATGAGTCTTTGAAAACCAGAATGGAATGTTACAATTTGAATAAGAAATGTCCCTCACGGGTTCATGTGTTGAATGCTCGGTTCCTACCTGGTGGTACTTATTTGGGAGGTGGGTCTAGTTTGAGGAAGAAAGGCAGTGGGCGAGCCTTGGAAGTGGTCCCCAGAACCCTCACCTTCTCTGCTTCCTGTCAACCTCGATTTCCATGATGTTCCGAGATGCTCTGTTCAAGTGCGTGGGGCCAAGTCACCATGAGAATAAATGTTCCCTCCCATTAAGTATTTTGTCACAGCAATTCAAAAGTCTGACTAAGTGCAGGTTTGAGCTCTTGCGAGGGTCCCTGCTTCCTGCTTTTTGATGTTGGCTGTCTGGTGATGGTTTCTCTCTCTCTCTCTGCTCGGATTTATGAAAGGGATCCAGCTTCTCCCGCCATGCATGGAACTTCCCCTGGATCTGTAAGCTTGAAATTAATCCCTTCCTCCCAGTAAAACAAAAATAGTCTAACACATAAAGGTATGTTTCTGAATCACAAAGAATTTCTAAAATTAAATCCAGACTGTTTGTGACTTCGCTATTCCCTCTTCGCATTTCTTTTGGGGGGAGAAGGCGAAGGCTTAAGATTAAAGACTTTATATTCAAGTTAAAATGGCTAAGACGAAAGTTATGAGATACAAATGAAAAAAAAAAATCTCCAAGAAAGATTTCGCTTGCTAGAAAACTAATTACCTCTTCGCTAGGTCAATATTTAATTCTATTAACACCAACCCTTATATAAATTAACAGCTAGCATGACATATGTCTAAATTCTAACATTCATCTAACAGATTGATCTAAATGATAGACGCTTGATCTATAATTTTTTCTGATAGATTTATGAGAATTTGTTTCTGCTCATTGATTCCTAGCTTTCATGGCTTAGTGATATCACAAAAGAGGAAATCAATTTGTCTACGGATTGCCTACTGTTGGCTTTCTTCACAGCATGTTGACTGGTAATATTTCACGGACACCCAAGAAGAATGGCTTAGCAAAAAGCACAGGAGAGTGCTTTGAATTCGTCTTTATCAAAGAGATTTTCTTCTCTATTAGCTAGAAATTTGTTGTGTGCTTCCATGCTTTGGAATATATATATTTACATATATATATGTATATGTATATATATATACATACATTTGGTTTGGGAAGATATAGATACATAGATATTTGGTTTGGGATATATATATATATATATACATACATATATATATTCCCAAAATTCATATATCAAAATTCTAGCCTCCAACGTGATGGCATTAAAAGTTGGAGCATTTGGGAGTGAGTCATTGTATCAGTCGCGTTCTCACCCACCCGGAAGCAGCTTTTGGGAGGAAAGGGACCAGTTGGGGACCGTGACAGGCTTAATCCAGAACACTTGAGGGCCTATGTGGGACATTTTACATTCACACCACCATAGTCACCAAGACGGGGGGCCCCCTTTTTTGTGGTTTTTCAAGGCAGGGCCTCACGAGCTCAGGCTGACCTGGAATGCACTCTGTAGTCTCAGGGTGGCCTCGAACTCACGGCGATCCTCCTACCTCTGCCTCCCTCCCGAGTGCTGGGATTAAAGGCGTGCGCCACCGCGCCCGGCTCTAACCCTTTGAGTACATGAGACTAGTCCGCTTGTAAAAGACGTGCCAGTGCTCTCACTGTCTCACGTGTCTCAGCCGCGTGAGGAAGGACATCTGTACAGCAGGAAAGGAGCCTTCACCAAGAACCCCCACCACGCCAATGCCTTGATCGCACACCTCTCATCTCTAGACATGTGGGAAAGCAATGCCGACGGACGGAGCCAGCCAGCCAGCAGGATTTTGGTATATCAACCCAAACTGGCTGAGACACTCTTGTCTCTGCTTCCTTCCAGCTCTCAAGTCAAAACAGCATCCCTGTGTGTTTCACAAGAAGATCAATGCTGAAAGAATGGGGGGAAATGAGGAACTTCTGTACCTAATAACAGAGAGCTTAAAAAAAAAAAAAAAAAAAGACCATATGCTCTGATGTTTGACTAGAGAATATGGGGCTAGGATGTGACTCGTAGAAGAAAAGCTACAAAGCCACATGGAAAGGCAAGGCCTCCAGGAGCCTTAAAGCCACATGGGGCGCTTTTCAATTGTCTCCTATTCTGAAGGAAGGTTAGAGAAACCTAGCCCTCATCTCCGGGTTTTTCTTCCTAGAATTCCTACAGACCATAGGCCCTGCCATCCCTATGAACAACTAGGGATGTTCACAGCCCAAGACCTTTGGCCTAAAGAATGAAGTGTAGGGCTGGGGAGGTGGCTTAGCAGCTAAGGCCCTTGCCTGTGGAGTCAAAGGACTTAGGTTTGATTCTCCAGAACCCACGTAAGCCAAATGCATAGGGTGCCACATGCATCTGGTGTTTGTTTGAAGTGGCTGGAGGCCCTGGCACGTCCATTCTCATTCTCTCTCTCTCTCTCTCTCTCTCTCTCTCTCTCTCCTTCTCTCTCTCCTTCTCTCCTCTCCATCTCAAATAAATATTTTTTTAAAAAAGGAATGAAGTGTAAGATCTTTGGCCTCAGGAATGAAGCCCATTTCCCTGTAAGAGTTCCGTTATCAGGAGCAAAGGGATCCCCTTTGCTTATCTTCCCAAATCCTTGACAATTACCCAACAATATCTACCTTCTATGCAAAATAGGAAGATGTGAGGGACAGTGTATGTCGTTGACCAAAATGGCATGCTATGGATTTAGAGCATCAACAGAATTCATGGAAGTGACTTAGAACAGGACAATAGAACGTAAATGCACTGACTGTCAGGCTAGGGCTCGACTCACACTCCACCTCAGTAAAACGCATCCTATTTTGAGGTTAGCCCCAGACGCTGCACACTGTTTAACTGTGCTATGTAAACATTTTACAAAAGTAAACCATGGGGGTTTATTCAGGCATTCTGAATGTGGGCAGACATGAAACCCAAAAACTCCATTGGCACTGCTTAGACTCTTAGTCAGTAAATAGAAGGAAAGGCCAGTAAACACACCCACTCTTAAATACTTCTGTCTTTAAATTCAGCACTCTGTTTTTCTATTTTTTTTTTTTCAACCAACCTTTTTTATTGTACCATGTGAAATGTAGGTCAAGTTGCTGGTAAGTGCTGGATAAAAATCTGTTTATTCCCTAAGTAAATGGTGCAATTCCTCCAGTCTGACATGGTTTGGGACTATTACTCCATCCAACGAGCTATGGTAGCCCCAGGAAATTAAATTCTGTGGAATTCTTAATGTAGATTTAATGTTTCTAGGTACTAGATTTTATCCATAACTGTATAACTTTACTTTGAGGGAAGTTTTATTTAAAAAAAAAAATGAAACCCATGAGTCCAAAACCTTACACAGATTCTGCTCTGCTCTTGCTAAGTAAAGCCACAGACGTGCCCACGTGCACCCGGGAGTCAGGTGCGTCATGGGCCGAAATCTCAGGTATGGAAGTCCCAGTTGCCAGTGTCGTGGAATTCCGATGTGGACCTGCGGGGGGCGATTAGCTCTGATGAAGGCACAAGGTGGAAGCTTTCCCGCTCGTATTAATACCCTTATGAAAAGAAGGAAATGGTAGGAGGATCACCGTGAGTTCGAGGCCACCCTGAGACTGCATAGTGAATTGCAGGTCAGCCTGGGCTAGAACAAGACCCTACCTCGGAAAAAAAAAAAAAAAAACAGAGGAGGAAGAGACCTCTCCACGGCCACCATGAGCACACAAGAAAAAAGAAACTACGATGGTGGGGACCTTAAATGTCCCCCAGAGGCCCACGTGCTAAAGGCCGAGGCACTATTGGCAAATGATCGAACTGTTAGCATGCCGGGCCCGGTGGAAAGAACGTGGGTCCCAGAGAACTCACCCTTGGAAGGGCTATTGGGACCCCCTCCGCTTTCTGTTACATTGCCTGCTCTCCAGCCAGCACAAAGTGAGCAATTTCCACCTCAGCCCCCCTCCCCCTGGGCCATACTCTACTCTGCTTAGGGTTTTGTTGTAAGGAGATGGGTCTGAAGCCCATACAGGGTACAAGATGTGTTCTCTATGCTGTTGTTTTGGGTGTTTGTTTGGGGGGGGGGATTTTTTTTTGATCAAATTAGTCCTGCTTAATCTCCAACTATTCTTTGTAACATGAACTAACTCATGAACTAACACAGTGATACTCCCTCTGAGAGTAAGACCTCCGTTGCGAACTCACAAGTTCTGCACAAGGATCTCAACTAGACTTAGCTCTGGCCCTGACTCCACCAAAGAGAAGAATGGCTTGTTGTCCAATGGAGCAGTGGCTGGGGCTTGGGAAACGCGTGACACGGCAGGGAGACGGAGAGGGAGGGATAACGGAATTTGTCACACACACACACACACACACACACCCGTGTATCTCCCCAGGGCTTTCCCAGGTCTATATCGTAAGCCTCTCATTCAGAGAACAGGAAATGAAGAAAGTCTGCCCCTCTTGTAAAGATAGTACCGCATCCTTCCTGCGCATACTTTAAAAATAAATATTTTACTTGTTTATGGTGAGTTGAAGCACCCTTCGCTAATGTCCTTGGGAAGGGTTCTCACCATGGGCTGGGCCACCCTTTCACTGATAAATCTCAGCGCTGTGGCTTGTGGTGGCCTCACAGGCTTTCAGCATGGGTGGCCAAGGAGTAAGACCACCTTCTACCGCAAGCTAAGGGGACACTAAGTCCTAAGGTTGGACTTTTTCTTTCCAGTTGACAAATTCTAGGGCAAATCCCAAGGTGAAGGGCGTGGTATTAAAGAGTTATCCCTTAGGGGACCATGGGTGTGAAACCCCCGGTTCTCCACCGGGGAGGACACAGAGAGGAGCATCAAACCCTGAGTTTGTACCACGGGTCTTGAACAACACAGCAGAAACTTCCTTGCTCGCTCGGAGCCCACAGCATGGCCTCACAAGAGCTCCAGTAATCTTGGAAGCCTTCTACGAGCCAGCAGCGGGATAAACGTTGAGGACACAGTGAATCTCTGGTCTCCCGAAGCTCACCACCAGAAACATCTTTTCACAAATAATTTCCTGGTTTCAACTCGTATTGAGGTTTATGACCCATTTTTTAAATATTTTTATTTATTTATGTGAGAGAGAGAGAGAATGGGCAGCACAAGGGCCTCTAGGCACTGAAAATAAACTCCAGACACATGTGCCACCTTGTGCATCTGGCTTATGTGGGTCCTGGGGAATCGAACCTGGATCCTTTGGCTCTATAGGCAAGCACGTTAACCGCTAAGCCATCTCTCCAGCCCTTTGGCCGATTTTAAGTTAAATTTTTATGTAGATGTGACACAAGTTGAGGTAGACTTCTTTGGGCACAGAATCAGCCTTCCCAGCACCATTTGTTCACAGGAGAGCACTTTCCCTTCTGCTACTTTCTCTGAAAGTCAGCTGACAGTGCCTGTGTGAGTCGGTTCCTGCCCTGTGTCACCTCACTTGTCTATTTTTTTCCCCCCTAATAACAGGAATGCCTTGGTTGGTATAGAGCTGTCATTGTGTTGAAATGGGTCATCTCCCAAGTTTATTTGCCTTTTTCAAAATTGTGAGGGTTTCTCTGGGTCATTTGCATTTCCACATAAAGCTTACAGTTATCCAGAAAATATCTAAAGTCTACTGCAGATAAGCAACTACTTTCTGATTGCATGTGAGGCCTGCTTCACAGGCAGGAATTCGTGTCTGGTAGTGTAAGCCTGCTCAAAGGCCCGTGAGCAGAGGAGGTGCTGGGTCCTAGGAGGGAAGCTACTGCCACTATTCTGCTATATGAGTGTGTTGTGCCATCAAACGCCTATAGGTATATAGTTATATAGTTACGCTTGTAGTCTAGTGCTATTGGCTTCTTTGGCCAGAGAGCTTCCTTTGCAGTGGATGGTAGCCACAGCCGAGGCTCATCACCCGTCAAGGTGCTGAGACCAAGTGAGTGTTCGACCCTAAAGGAAACACCTATACCAGCCGCTCCAAAGCTTGGGGAACATTGCAGAAGGGAGACCAAAAGAATGTAAGAGCTGGAGGATGAGAAGGAGTGTCGTGAAATGTCTCCTGGACACGACTCAGGACCTCGCAGCAGCCGTGGTTATCCGCGCAAGACATGCACAACATTGGGCCAGTAGACACTGCATCCATGATAGGAGAGAGGCTTAGAAGACCCCACCCCTCCTTGGGGTACCACTGACAGTTAATGGGTACTAGGGAAGGAGAGACATCTTCAGTGGCTTGTTGCCCATGCTCTGGAAAATAACGCCCCCCACAACCCACACCTGTGGGCATGCAAGTAGCCCTAATTAAACTCCATAGTTCACACACACACGCACGCACACACACACGCACGCACACAAAGGCATCAACGTAAAAGTGGAGCTAGTTGGGAAGCAGAAACGGTTCAGTGAGAGAGGGACAAGAGAAGATAATGGAGGGGGCAAATGTGATCAAAACTGCATTATTCACATGCATAAATTTTTCAAAAAAACTGAATTAATTTAGAAAGAAAAGAGCCTGCTACTGTTTATCAGAGTTTGACTTAGAACTTATGAATAAGTTCTGGAAGAATTAGTACCTTAATAACATTGAATATTTCTATTCATGATCATACAAGGTCCTCTGGGGCCCCTATACCTGTATTATCCATCATTCAACATATTTCTCTCAAGTTTTTAAACAGCATTTGTAACACACTGTATCACATAACATGAAGTATTGAGGACACAGATGGTGTGTAATAAATGTCCAAAATTAACAGTACTACCCAAGAAATGATACAAACATATATTGTGTATTATAAGAAATGACAGAGCCGGGCGTGGTGGCACACGCCTTTAATCCCAGCACTCAGGAGGCAGAGGTAGGAGGATCGCCATGAGTTTGAGGCCACCCTGAGACTCCATAGTGAATTCCAGGTCAGCCTAGGCTAGAGTGAGACCCTACCTTGAAAAACCAAAAAAAAAAAAAAAAAAATACCAATGCAGAAACCCCACTAGAATGAAAGTTTTCTGCCATTTGCTGCCCTCGGTAGCTGTCACAGAATACAGCATCATAAAGTTAATTGAACCTGTTACATTACAATGCTAATTCGGGGGCTGGAGAGATGGCTTAGCGGTTAAGCGCTTGCCTGTGAAGCCTAAGGACTCCGGTTCGAGGCTCGATTCCCCAGGACCCACGTTAGCCAGATGCACCCATTCTCTCTCTCTCTCTCTCTCTCTCTCTCTCTGACTCTTTCTCTCTCTGTCACTCTCAAATAAATAAATAAAAATGAACAAAAAAATGCTAATTCGGCCAGATAGCCCTATCTATTTTTAATTATATAACACACAAAAATTTATATTTAACATTTTAAAGATAATTATATGTAGGTCTGTTTTGCTCTTAAAAAAAAATCTCTTTCCCCTCTAGGCATTCTTTTCTTAGATTGCTATCTTATTTCATATGTATTTATTTGAGAAAGAGGCAGATACAGAGAAAGAAAATGGGTGCGCCAGGATCTCTAGCCACTGCAAATGAACTCCAGATACCTGCACCACCTTGTGCAGTTGGTTTACGTGGGTAGTAAGTAAGCAGTTGAACCTGGGTCCTTAGGCTTTACAGGAAACCACCTTAACTGGTAAGCCATCTCTCCAAACCTCAGATTGGTATATTTTTTACCTCTCCATTTGCATACAGATAATTTTTTGGCACAACCACCTCAATGCCAAGACATTCTGAAATTACTGAAAACTCTGCTCGTCGCTGCTTTCTGTGTTTTTCTTTTAAATTTTAATTATTAATTAAAACACAAATGTAGTGCATGTTTGTGGGTACAGTGTGATGCTTTGGTGCAGGGATGCAATGTGAAATAATTAAATCAAGTTAATTAACATGCTTATCACCTCACAAGAGAAAATTTAAATTCCCTCAGCAATTTTCAAGTACAGGATGTATTTTACTAACTATAGTCAACTTGCTACAAGCAAATCATTTTTTGAATATTTTTTTTGTTTGTTTATTCTTATTTATTGGAGAGCAACAGACAGAGAGAGAAAGAGGCAGAGTGACAGAGAAAGAGAGAGAGAGAGAGATTGGGCGCTCCAGGGCTTCCAGCCACTGCAAACGAACTCCAGACACGTGCGCCCCCTTGTGCATCGGGCTAACGTGGATCCTGGAGAATCGAGCCTCGAACTGGTGTCCTTAGCCTTCACAGGCAAGCGCTTACCCACTAAGCCATCTCCCCAGCCCCAAAGCAAAACATTTTATAAATATTTTATTTATTTATTTATTTTCAAGCAGAGAGAGAGACAGAAAAAGAGAGAGAGAGAGAGAGAATGGACATACCAGGATCTCCGGCTGCTGCAAACTCTAGACACATGCAATACTTTGTGAAACTGGCTTCATGTGGGTACTAGGGACTCGAACCCAGGTCATTATGCTTTGCAGGCAAGTGCCTAAACTGCTAAGCCATCTCTCCAGACTGAAAATCATTTTTAAGAATTCTGAAAATGAGAGTTTTGTTCTAAAATTCTACATGTAATTGTGTTTGCAAGGTTTAATTCTAGGGTCAAGGGAAGCCACTAAAACCCACCATCCTGTTGCCCAGCTACCCCCTCCCACTTTCAACTTTCTTTTTTTTTCTTCTTCTTCTTTTTTTTTTTTTTTTTTTTTTTTTTGAGGTAGGGTCTCACTCTAGCTCAGGCTGACCTGGAATTCACTACGTAGTCTCAGGGTGGCCTAGAACTCACGGTGATCCTCCTACCTCTGCCTCCCAAGTGCTGGGATTAAAGGCGTGCGCCACCACACCCGGCCCATCTTTCAACTTTCTTTCCCCGCAGTTCCTCTGAATTCGATGTCCTTTTGGAGATTTCTGAGGCTGTGCTAAAACCCGTTCTGTTACTTTTCTTTTTTCTTTTTTTTCTTTTTTTAGTTATATTGTAGGGGACATTGTCTCCTACGTGAAGACCCATTGAGACATTTCCTTCCGAATTGGATTGCCAAGGGGAAGATTTGCACACAGAAGACGGAGGTGGATTAATCAAGGAGCCTTTGTGTGGACGCTGGGAAACTTTTCACTCCATTTCCAGAAACAATGCGGGAGATTGTGTCGCGCTGTCCCAGGTGTTTCACTCATTAATGCTTTCTCTGGCTCATAGTCTTCCTTTAATTTATAGTTGCACATCTTCTCCTGTAGATGCATGTGTTTTTCAATATTTTTCTCAATGAAACACGTATGAAGTATAAGTGCTTTTTAAATGCATGTAGCCCAAGCGACCACAGACCTCACCAACAGATAGAACGATTTGAATAAAAGCTTAACTGCTACTAATTTATTATGTTTACTTTTTAAAGTTTTGGGGCTCCTGTAAAACATGCTATGTGAGGCTGGAGAGATGGCTCGGCCACTAAGAGCACTTTCTGGGGCAGGAGAGATGGCTCAGTGGTTAAGACACTGGCCTGCAAAGCTTAACAACCTAGGTCTGATTCCCCAGTATCCACGGAAAGCTGGGTGCACAAAGCAGGGCTTGCATCTGGGCTTTGTTTGCAGTGCCTGGCATGCCCATTCTCCACCCCCACCCTCACTGCTTGCAAATAAATTAATTAAATTAAAAAAAAAATAGCACTTTCTGAGCCGGGCATGGTAACGCATGCCTTTAAACCCAGCACTCGGGAGGCAGAGGTCTGAGAGTTCGAGGCCACCCTGAGACTACGTAGTGAATTCCAGGTCAGCTTGAGCTAGAGTGAGACCCTACCTCAAAAAAAAAAGAAAAAAAGAAAAAAAGAAAGAAAGAAACAAAGAAAGAAAAGCATTTTCTGCTCTGGAAAGATGGCTTAGGGGTTAAAGCGCTTGCCTATGGAGCCTAAGGACTCAGGTTCGATTCCCCTGTACCCACATAAGTCAGATGGACAAGGTGGTGCACAAGGCCCTGATACATCCATTCTCTCTCTCCCTCTCTCTCTCTCTCTCTCTCCCTCCCTCCCCACTCTCTCCCTCTCTCTGTCAAATAAATAAATAATAATAATAATAATTAAAAAAAATAATAAATGGCACTTTCTGTGCAAGCATGAGGATCTGAGAAGGCCTAAGAGACCTCTGGAGTTCAACAGCCAGGACCCACGGAAACAGCTGGGTGTGGCCACGCGCCTCTGTGACCCCAATCCGGTGAGAGGAGAGACTCGCCAGAGCTCGCGACAGAGACTCCCAGCCCAAGCGAGAGCAGGCGGAAGAGCAAGGGAGGCGAGCACTCAACTTGCTCTTCCCACCAAGGAAGGCCCTGCTGCAGACACTGCCTGGGCACATGCACGTGTGTGTGTGCACACACACACGCACACGCACACTCACAAATAAAGTAAAATAAAAACACCTGAGTAGCAGATGATTCTTAGGCTGGGTAACTCCATCCAAATATTTCTGGAAGTTTTCAGTGGCACGTGGCATGCAGTCACGTGTACCTGGGCTTGTATCAGGCATCACTGTGATGGCTTAAGAATAAGGGGATGCATTTCTCTCCTTTAAGTTTAATATATTGTATTTATTTATTTTAGAGAGAGAGAGAATGGGCATGCTAGGGCCTCCAGCCACTGCAAACGAACTCCAGATGTGTGCGCCCCCTTGCGCATCTGGCTTACGTGGGTCCTGGAGAGTCCAACCAGGATCCTTTGGCTTTGCAGGCAAACAAACGCCTAACCACTAAGTCACCTCTCCAGCCCTGCGCTTCTCTCCTTTAGTGATAGTCATAAAGGAGTGCTCGCGTCAGCACCTCTTCATGATCATTCGGGAATCTAAGCTCATAGCCAATTTAAAAAAAAAAAATACATTTTTGTTGTTGTTGAGTATGTATGTGTGTGGTCATCAGGACCTGGGGAGATGGCTCAGTGAGTAAAATGTTTGCTGTGCAAACATGAAGACTTGACTTCAGATCCCCAGAACCTATGCAGTAAAAGATGGGTATATGGGCTGGAGAGATGGCTTAGTGGCTAAGCACTTGCCTGTGAAGCCTAAGGACCCTGGACTTACATAAGCCAGATGCACAAGGTGACACATGTATCTGGAGTTCATTTGCAGTGGCAAAGGCCCTGGTGTGCCCATTCTCTCTCTCTCTCTCTTTCCTTTGTTCTCAAATAAATAAATAAAAATAAAAGATGGGTATAGTGGCACACACACACACACGTGTGTGTGTATGGGTGAATGTGTGGACACACATATGTGGAGGTTTATGTACACTCGTGTGCACATCTCAGAGGCCAGCTTGCTCTATACTGCCCTGCTCTATCCTTTATTTTTAACTGACAATTTTTATATGTGTACAGAATGTGTTTTAATCATAATCCCCTCCCATCACTTTTTCTTGTCCGTTCTGCAGTGAACTCCAGACACATGTGCCACCTTGGGCGTCTGGCTTATGTGGGTTCTGGGGAATTAAACCTGGATCTTTAGGCTTCACATGCAAGTACCTTAAGTACTAAGCCATCTCTCCTGCCTCCTGATGGACATTTTTAACGTTTGACTTCCAAAATGCCTCTGACATGTCCACATTCTAGTTGACCAAAGGTAGAAAAAAAAAATGTGGTATGGGACAGTTTTATGATCCGAGCTTGAAAGAATGTGTCATTTATGCTAACAAACCTTTGGAGAGAGTTTAGTCACTTGACCACACACAACCTCAAGGGCAATATACAGGAAGAAGAGTAAGTAGCTAGTGACCTTCTCCTCAGCAGATTTTCTTCTAGTCTTTTGCTACAGTTTTTTTTTTCCCCATAAGACAGGATCATATTATGTTATGCTATATTCATTTACAATTACAGAGAGTGTTTCCCTCTCGTAAGATTGTATGCAAAAGGTCTTAAAAATTATATATTATTTCAATCTCATACATACCAGAACTTATGCATCCAACTCTTCCATGGTTGGCTGTTTAGTGTCTTTCCAATTTTTAGCTTATTAACTGTTGTAGTCGGCTTCACTGTGGCTGGCATGAACTTCCAAACCAGGCACAGTTCATGGGAGGGAGGGGTTTCCAGAAGCTTACAGATCCAGGTGGAGCTCCATAATGATGGAAGAAGCTGGCCCCCTTTTCCAAACCCATGCAGAGAGAAAAGCCTCCAGCAATAGCACAAGCCAGTGCACTCCAGGGACCCCAGGCAGAGCTCCAGCGCCCTGCATCCCTTTAGGCTGAAATTCTGATCCGCTCCCAGTAACACCTTAGGGCTGGACCCCAGGATCTGCCCACAGTGACACCTCCTCCAGCCACATAGCTAGAGATCTAAGTTACAAACTTTAATAGACTCCTGAATCTACTGGGGGGAGCGGGGGACATCCATTCAAGCTACCACAATAAGTGATGATGGAACTCAAATATCGTGAACAAATCTTCAGTAGCTTCTCTTTACGTTCCTTAGGGTAGGTTTCCGCAAATAGAATTATAGGAAGCATTTGTATGTGCATACGTATGTATGTGCACATGTATGTGTGTGCCCATGTATGTATGTGTGTGTATGTAAAGGTGTGTTTCATTCTCATCCCATGTGATGAAGGCAGAAACGAGGGCCACCTAGTCACATTCAGGGATAGAAACAAACTCACCTTCCCATCCATTAACTTTCCAGTTGTCAAGGGCTTTGCCTTCCGTCTTAAAGGATCTCAGAGAATGTTAGAGCATTGGAAAGAAATTTATTTGCATTAATTTACAAATAAGTTGGTCATAATCTCACCGGAATGATCACCGGGAGCTAAGCTTGCTACTGTACTTAGTTCACCATTGTGATGGGACTTCGCACAGATCTTCAATACAGGCTCTTTTAACCAACAGTCACTAACATCAGAACCATTTGGTCTTTGGATGTGTTGACAAGGGATTTTCTGGTGCTGCCAGAAAAAAAAAAAAAAGATGAATTGAATTTAGCATAAACTAGACTTGACATTATTTCAACCTACAAAACCTCCTCGGGTCTCAGTTCTCCTTGATCTTGCTATATATGTTGTCAAGTACCCCATGTTGCATGGCTTCTTGTAAGTTGCTTTAAACTTTTGAAATAATAATAATAATAGAGAAAGAAAGAAGAAAGATGTCACACTATGGATAGGAGTCATCAAATGACAGCCTACAACGGTAGGGCAACACTGGTCGACAGCCATTGTTATAAGTGAGTTTTTACTAGAATATATGTTCGTTCCCATATGACCTGTGACTACTTTCTATCGCTATTGCGCCGCGGAGAAGCTGCATCAAAGATCTTGTAGGCACCAGATTTCAAATATTACTATCCTCACATTAAAAAAAAAAAGTCACCGGGCATGGTGGCACACGCCTTTAATCCCAGCACTCGGGAGGCAGAGGTAGGTGGATCGCTGTGAGTTCAAGGCCACCCTGAGAATACATAGTGAGTTCCAGGTCAGCCTGGACTAGAGTGAGACCCTACCTCGAAAAAAAAAAAAAAAAACAATGTCACTGAGCCCATGCTCCAGAATCTAGGCTGCAACTCCAGAGCAAAGTGCGGTAGTCACATCACCCACCACTCACCTCAGCGGCACAGAAGTTGCTGACTTTCCTTCTGGACTGATAAGAACGCATTCTCGGGACATTTGACTGACTCAGCTTCAGACCATTGCCACCACTCGTCATGACTGGTTTTTAAATTTCCCCATTCTCCTCACTCAATTTTGGTTCATAACACCTTTATGTTTCAGTCGCCCCAAGTTAATAATGAGCGTGCTAAGTGACGTTTCTTTCCTCCGGAAAGAAAGACGCAAGTATTGTCAAATGAGCAGTACTGTGGATATTTCCCTTTACAGTTTTTTTTTTAATTTTATTTTTTTTTAATTTTTAGTTTTTCGAGGTAGGGTCTCACTCCAGCTCAGGCTGACCTGGAATTCACGATGTAGTCCCAGGGTGGCCTTGAACTCACAGTGATCCTCCTACCTCTGCCTCCAAAGTGCTAGGATTATTTATTTAAAGGAGAGAAACACAGAGGGAGAGGGAAAGAGATGGAATGGGTGCACCTGGGCTTCAGGCTACTGCAAATGAACTCCAGATGCATGTGCCCCCTTGTGCAGGTGGATTTACATGGGACCTCGGGAATCAAACCCAGGTCCTTAGGCTTTGCAGGCAAGTGCCCTAGCCACTGAGCCATCTCTCCAGCCCTGGGTATCTCCATTCCTCAGTTCACTTTTTTTTTTTCCTGGTAAATATTGCACCTGTGAGGTCATAGCTATTTCCCATCAGAATCCAAACCGGGTTTGCTCATCCCAATAGGGGAAAAAGAAATTAGGTTGAAGGGGAAACCTGAAGCAAAACTGCCCTTAAGAGTGGCACAGGGACTCAGAAATACGAAGTCTCTTTCTTTCAAGAGATGACTTCCTACAAAACACTATTGTGAGACGAACATTAGTGTCCTAAAAGCTGCCATCAAATGCAAAGGAAAATAGAAAGAAATCATGAAAAAATAATAATAATAATAAATTCTAAACTGTAAAATATTTGCCTAAATCCAATTAAGCAGCACAAGAGGAAACACGCAGCCTTCTACAAAGCACCTTTAAAATTACAAGATAGTCTTGTCTCATAGCTAAACAGCTAGTTAATCACTGTTTTCCCACTGACGTAACAAGGATGTACTTGCGTGTGTTATTTACAAGACCAAATACATGATTAATAAAAAGACGCAGTTTCAAATACGCTGTTTTTAATGTTTTCATTACATAAGTGGACCCAGATTTGTGAATAAAACTCGTCAGAGAAGCATGGGGGAAAAGTGCTATGAATCATTACGGAGTTTCTCCCCTGCCTTGCCGTGTCCCCTTCCAAAGATGCTCTTCTTCTCCCCACGCGAAAGGACGTGAACATCAACAGCTATAAAGCCTCACAGAGAGAAGCAACTTGATGTTTTCATTTTATTTTATTATTTTTCTTAAATGTCAAATACAAAGCCCTCTTACCTAAATGCACATATGTCACATAAGTCTTCCTGGGAGGTAAAGAAGTGATTCATAGTTTAATAAAGTTAGAAATAATTTGAAATAGCTGCTTTCATTGGCATGCTGACTTTCAAAGGTAAAATAGTCTTTGGTGGGTTAAACTAGAGTCTTGCATGAGGGAAAGAAAATGGACTGAAGGGTCTCCTGAGACATCTTCCTAAATTAATGTGGCCCTGCTGTGATCTAGCAGGCACACAAGGAAAAAAAAAAAAAAACAGTTTTTAAAACTTTGTATACTCAGGGCTTGAGAGATGACTTAGCAGTTAAGGCACTTGCCTGTGAAGCTTAAAGACCCAGGTTCGATTCCCCAGTACTCACATAAGCCAAATGCATAAGGTGGCACATGTGTCTGGAGTTTGCTTACAGTGGCTGAATGTCCTGGCATGCCCATCCTCTCTCTCTCTCTCTCTCTCTCTCTCTCTCTCTCTTCCTCCCTCTCTCAAATAAATAAAATGCATCCTTGGGGCTGGAGAAATGGTTTAGCAGTTAAGGTACTTGCCAGTAAAGCCTAAGGACCCAGGTTCGATTCTCCAGTACCCAAGTAAGGCCAGATGCACAAGGTGGCACATGTGTCTGGAGTTCGTTTGCAGTGGCTAGAGGCCCTGTTGTGTCCATTCTCTTTCTCTCTCGCTCGCTCAAATAAATAAAGTATTTAAAAAAAATACATACTGGGTCTAGGGAGATGGCTCAGTGGGTAAGAGCACCTGCTGCTTAAGCAGGAGGTCCCGAGTTCAATCCACAGCACCTGCGTACAGAGGCTGGTGACGCTGAACTGCTCTGTGGTCCAAGTGCTAACGGGGTCGGAGACCGGAGGATTGCTGGGTCCCCGGTCAGCCAATCTAGTGGAAGAAGAAGAACCAAGAGCTCCAGCTTCAGTGAGGCCTTATTTCAAGAAAATAAGGCAGAAGAGCAAACAGAGAAGGACAGCTGATGCCTTCCTCTGGCTTCTGTTCATGGAACACAAGCGTGTGTACATGCATGAACATCACACACACACACACACACACACACACACACACACACGAAAAAATCATAGTATCGTAAGACAGATTCATTTCTTTAATTTTGGGGGGGATCTCAATGTAGAGTATCACTTTTTTTCTTTCTTATTTATTTATTTGAGAGAGAGAAAGAGGCAGATAGACAAAGAGAGAGAATGGGCATGCCAAGGCCTCCAGCCACTGCAAACGAACTCCAGACACATGCGCCACCTTGTGCATGTGGCTAACGTGGGTCCTGGGGAATCAAACCTTGGCCCTTAGACTTTGCAGGCAAGTACCTTAATTGCTAAACCATCTCTCCGAGCCCAAATCCATTTCTAAGTCTGCTTATTCAGGAGTCCTTCCCAAACTAAAATTATCACTTTGGGGCTGAGGAGATGGATCAGAAGAAGTACCTGCTAACCATGCATGAGGAGCTGAGTTCAACCCCACATTTAAAAAAAGGGGGGACTAGAGGGATGGCTTAGTGGTTAAGGCATTTGCCTGCAAAGCCAAAGGACCTAGGTTCGATTCCCCAGGACCCACGTTAGCCAGATGCACAAGGGGACACGTCTGGAGTTTGTCTGCAGTGGCTGGAGGCCCTGGCGCACCCATTCTCTCTCTCTCTCTCTCTCTCTCTCTCTCTCTCTCTCTCTCTCTCTCTCTCTCATTCTCTGTCAAATAAATAAATAAATATATTTTTAAAAAAAAAAGCATGACATGGCCACATATGCCTGTAACCCCAGCACTGTGGAGAACAGAGACGGGAGAGCGCCGGGGCTTTCTGGTCAGCCAGTATAACTGAAAAAAAAAAAAATGGAGAGCTCTAGGCTCAATGAGAGACTCCATCTCAGGGAAAATAAGACAGAATGATGTTAGAAGAGGACACCCACCATTTTCCTCCCATCTCTGTGCGTGGACACACACACACACACGCACGCATGCACGCACACACCTCCTTTCCACACATACCACGTACTACACGCAAAAATAAGTAACGAATATATAGATAATAAAACCATCATTTGGGGCTGGAGAGATGGCTTGCCCGTGAAGCCTAAGGATCCAGGTTCAATTCCCCAGGACCCACTTAAGCCAGATGCACAAGGTGGTGCATCCTGACTGGAATTCATTTGCAGTGGCTGGAGGCCCTGGAGTGCCTATTCTCTCTCTCTCTCTCTCTCTCTCTCTCTCTCTCTCTTCTGTCTCTCTCTCTCTGTGTCTCTCTCTCTCTTCCTGTCTCAAATAAATAAATTTAGGGGGAAAAACATCATTTTTTTCCTTGTCTGGTACTCTTCAAAAAGTATAAACAAGACTTACTGGCTTTGGGCAAAAGTATAAAGAAATGCCTGTCTTTGATCTCCCCTTTCAAATGCCTCCTTATTCAGCTGTGCTCTTTGCTCCCCAGAATCTAGGGGTCCAGCATCCCATACAGGATCCTGCAAGTGTTATCTGCTGCGATTACCCTAAACATGACTGATTTAAAACAATCAACCCTTATGATCTCACAGTTTCTATAGGCCAGGAATTTGGATGTGACTTAACTTTTGGGTTCTACCTGGGTTCTCTCTTGAAGTTGGAGTTAAGGTGTCAGCCAAAAGCCAAGTGTGACGTCACACACGCACCTGTAATACCGGCACTCGAAGACTGAGGCATGAGGATTGCTTGCAAGTTAGAGGTGAGCTTGGGCTACATAATGAGTGAGTTCGAGGCAAAATAAAAAATTGTCATCTGGGCTGGGATGATGGGTTAGCAGTTAAGGTGCTTGTCTGAGAAGCCTGAGGACCCAGGTTTCGCGTCCCCAGATCCCACGTAAGCCACATGTGTCTGGAGTTCATCTGCAGTGGCTGGAGGCCCTGGCATGTCTCTCTCTCTCATAAAGAAATAAAAAATGCATTAAAAATAAATATAAAAGTTGTCATCTGACATGGTCATCACCCGATGGCTTCCCCGGGACTGGAGAACACAGTTCCAGCATGGTCACATGGCTCACTCAGCCACATACTGTGCTGCCCATGGGCTGGAGGGTCTTGCATCTGCACCACAGGAACCCCCCCCCGGGGCTGCTTGAGCAGCCTTGCAAGGTGGCGGCTGGAATCCCGCAGAAGGGAGGACTTGGAGGCTCTCCTACAGGCCAGGAGCCAGCAAGCTAGAAACCTCTAGTTTCTACCCTCTCCTAACTAAGTAACTGTGTGTGTGTGTGCGTGTGTGTGTGTGCATCAGTGTCTCCTGCCACTGCAAACGGAATGCCAGATGTTTCTGCCACATTTTTGTGTGTGTGTGGCTTCACATGGGTGGCTAGGGAATTGAACACCAGCCTGGCAGGTTTGCAAGCAAGTGCCGTTAAACGTCGAGCCACCTCGCCTGCCTCTACCCTCTAGTCTTTAACAGCCACCTCGCCTGCCTCTACCCTCTAGTCTTTAACAGTACAGCTGTGTAGGCCCAGTAAGGTAACCTTTCCAGTAGATGAGAAGAATGTGGTAGGGAAAGAAAGCATAGCTTACAGCACACACCCTCCTCTGCCAGAGAATACCTGGCAGCGGCCTGACCGCACACAAGGTCTGCAGCGGAAATGAACATTAGGTACACCGTAACACACATGGGGAAAACGTCCTGTTATTTAGTCCTGGGAGATGTCGCAGAGTAGGCAGATACCTGCTTCGACAACTCCCAAGTCTGAGTTTATAAAAGGGGGAAATTTTGACAATAGGATAATTCTAGTCATAACAAGTTTTCACTTCAACTGTCTGACTAGTCCCCAGGCACACGTGAGTATCTCGAGAGCCTGGCAGAGAGTAAACATTCAATAAATAACAAGTGGAATGAAAGAAGGGAAGTCCAGACAGACTTGGTTTCTGAATAAATGATCACATAATTACACACCCACGTTATAGAAACCCAGGAGATACAGCTTCAGAGAACAGAGGGAAGGCGGAAGAAATGTTGAACACACGTTAGGTCAACGCAACACGGTTACTATGAGCGTTGCTATTAGAAGCAGGGCTCTTTGGAACCGAGGATGACTTCATCTGAGCTATGCCTTTGAGATTAAAAAGAAAAGGATTACAAACAGTAATTCTCAGACACTGGCAACAATAATTCCATTTGCTGAGCCTCTAACTTGGGCCGTGCCACGCACTTCACAAACCTGATCGGACCTCTTTCAACAAGACTGCAAGACAGACTGGTGTTGGGAACCTGGCTGCCACGGGCAAAATAATTGGAGGCACGTGACTTGTTAGAGACAGGGGAAAAAAAAAAACCAGGCTTGTCTGACGATGCTACAAACCATCCCCACTGTCACGCTGACTACCTTGTTCTCTTTAAGCTGAGACCACGGGGCACATCCGTGATCCTAGCCACCCAGTGGTCTACAGACAGAGGCAGGAGGATCACAAGTTTGAGACCAGCTTGGACTACATAGTAAGACCCTGTCTAAAAAATGTAAAAGAGGGCTGGAGAGATGGCTTAGTGGTTAAGCGCTTGCCTGTGAAGCCCAAGGACCCTGGTTCGAGGCTCGATTCCCCAGGACCCACATTAGCCAGATGCACAAGGGGGCACAAGCATCTGGAGTTCTACAGTGGCTGGAGGCCCTGATGCGCTCATTCTCTCTCTCTCTCTCTCTCTCTCTCTCTCCCTCCCTCCTTCCCTCCCTCCCTCTTTCTGTGTGTGTCTGCCTCTCTCAAATAAATAAATAAATAATTTTTTAAATGATAAATAAATAAATAAAACTAGGCTTGTTGATAATTTCCATGGAAACAAAGTAGCTTGAAGGCTCTATTGGGTGACTGGTCTTGTGGGCACAAACGTACAGCTTGTCACTCTCTGCGGTCTCCAGGGACTTTATGTGGGCACCTCCCTGACGACGACTTTCTTGAGAAGTTTAGAAAACATGTGATTGAGTGAAAGCTCACCTCAGCACAGAGTTCTGGAATTTGATGTGTATAGTTTGATTGAAGGAGGAGAGTAGAGAAGATAAAATTAAAACACATTTCTTGGCCTGAAGGGATGGCTTAGCGGTTAAGGTGCTTGCCTGCAAAGTCAAAGGACCCAGGTTCGAATCCCAGGACCCACGTGAGCCAGATGCATAAGGTGGTGCATACATCTGGAGTTCAGTTGCAGTGGCTGGAGGCTCCCACATGCCTATTCTCTCTCTCCCTCCCACCCTCCCTCTGTCTCTCTCTCTGTCTCTCTCTCTCTCTCTCTCTCTCTCAAATAAATAAACCACTAAATAAAATATTAAAATACATTTCTTAAAAACAGTAAGTGTTGAAGAAGGAGGAACAGGTAGATTGTATGAACCACAAGGCGGGTAGAAACAGCTGAGGCTCAGCTCCCTCCAGAGACAGAGGCCCTAATTACCCCACAGTGAACACCAATCCCCCTCCCAAGGAGGGCCTTCAGGAAAATGGGGACATGGGGAGAGGACATATTACAACTTACATTGAAAAATTAATTAATAAAGAAATTTAAAAACCAAAAAGTGTGATTGAATTTATTATTATTTAGACAGACCCAAAGTGTCAAAGTGTCAAAGTGTCACTGGCAACTTCCATGAACATAAACAACGTACTATGATCAAAGGCCCCTCCCGCCACCCTCCCTTCTTCCTTTCCCAGGTCCCCCTCCACTGACTCCCTTCTTCATTCCAGCTAGTCCCTCTTCTATTTTGTTTTTATTTTTTATTTTATTTTTCTGTTTTTGTTTTTTCGAGGTAGGGTCTCACTGTAGCCCAGGCTGACCTGGAATTCACTATGGAGTCTCAGGGTGGCCTCGAACTCACGTGATCCTCCTACCTCTGCCTCCCGAGTGCTGGGATTAAAGGCGTGCACCACCACGCCCGGCTCTCTCTTCTGTTTTGGTGTCATTATTTTGTTCCTCCTATTGTGCAGGGCTTGTGTAGATAGCATTAGCCACTGTAAGGTCATGAATACCAAAGCCATTTTGTGTCTAGAAGACAGCATTGTGAGCTCTCCTCCCCTTCCTTCGGCTCTTACATTCTTTCTTCCACCTCTTCCACAATGTTCTCCGAGCCTTGAGGGTGTGAGAGACATGTCTCTCTTCGTGCTGAACACTCCTGTGTCACTTCTTCTCAGCACTTTGCTGAGTTTTTTGTTTTGTTTTGTTTTTAGTGTCCCCAGCGGTCACACCACCTGAAAGTAGAAGATTCTCTAAGCAAAAGTGAGAGGAGCTTTAATATCTGGGCACAACTACAGGTACTTAGAGGCCATTTTGGTGGGCATCATATATCCACTTGAGCCAAACAACAGTAGTAGTTTTCCCTCTAGGGCTTATGACCTCCCAAGCCATCGGGCTTTTTATTAGGTTTTCAATAGGAGCCACGAATTCCCTCCCATGGAGCGGGCCTCAAGTCCAGTCAGAGAGCACTTGGTGTCCCTTCATGACAGACATGCCACCATTGGACCAGTTGGCACATTTGGCCAGGCTGGCCAAGCAGAAAACTTGCAGGGTCCGAGGCTGGTTAAGACCACCGGTGGCTTTTCTCCCCCGGCAGGCTGAAGAGTTCTTTCCAGAATCCTGACAGCCAGTCCACAGGGAGAAGGCTTCCAGCTCAGCTCCAGCTTGATCCCTCAGTGACCCGCAACCCCAACAGCTCAGTTTTGTTCTTCTTCCACAGCAGCATTCATTCGTCTTTATTTGAGAACTCAAAGCTACAATAAAAGATTTTAATGAAAAATATAAAAAGAAGAAAATTATCATCTATGTCCAAATATGGCACCAACACATATCCTCCAAAGGGTGGGGGGGGGAGTCACCTATAAACCAGATTTCAAGTTTTAAGAATTTTGGAAGCATAATGTACCAGAGACTATCATCTGATTGTTCTTTGCTGAACAACACTAAAATCTCTGAGAAAACAGAGAGGAAAAAAAAAAAAGATGAAACTCACTCCAAGTTTATTCCCAATAAACTTGCAAACTATTTAATCTCCCATAATAATCAGTAAGAAATAGAGCTTTTTTATTATCTTAAAATATCAGGAAAAAAAAAACTTTTGAAAGCATTTTGATTCTCTTCTGTGCATGACATGGAGAATTGGTTTTAAATTCCAATTTATCTAGAATTTCAACCACTTCTACATTTCAATTTTGTGCCGGCATTGTGAGGATACAAAGAAGTCTAAGATTTTTTTGGCCCTTTTACATCAGTGATTCTCAGATTTGAGCATGCATTTAACTCATCTGGAGAAGTTGCTAGTTAAGATAAAGGGTTCGGAGCCTCACCCTTGAATTTCTAATTTAGGAGATGGTTTGAAATTCCCGTTCAGATGCCCAAGTGACGCTGATACAGTACCCGAGGACCACATTCAGACATGCACCTTGGCAGGACTGTGTCATCCAAAAAGCTGAGGCGGCAAGACTGTCAAAACCTATGAAATGGGCTGGAGAGATGGCTCAGTGGTTAAAGGCACTTGTTTGCAAACCCTGACAGCCCAGGTTCGATTCCTCAGGACCCACAGAAAGCAAATGCACAAAGTGGTACGTGCACCTGGAGTTCATTTACAGTGAGTGGCAGAAGGGCCTGGTCCACCCATGTGTGCTTGCTCTCTCTCTCTCTCTCTCTCTCTCTCTCTGTGTGTGTGTGTGTGTGTCTCATCTCTCTTTCTGCCTGCCTTTCTCTCTATGTCCAAATAATTATTTTAAAAAAAATACACATATAAGGGCTGGAGAGATGGCTTAGCAGTTAAGGCCTTTGTCTGTGAAGCCAAAGGACCCAGGTTCGATTCCCCAGGATCCACATAAGCCAGATGTGCAAGGTGGTACGCTCGTCTGGAGTTTGCTTACAGTGGCTGAAGGCTCTGGTGCGCCCATTCTCCTTCTCTGTATCTCTCTCTGTCTATCTCCCCCTCTTTCTATCTCTCTCTCAAATAAATAAAATAAAATAAGCAAAAAAAAAAATCTGCATTAAAATAAAGAAAAAATAACACATATGAAGCGAAGGATTGAACGTAGCAGCGTAAGATCAGACACCAGGTCAGAGAGACACATGGAGACACCTCGTGGGAAGGAGTGGCTCCCCAGGCAGAAGGCATCAGAAAGGTGGAATATAAACTGCTGCAGAGGAAGAGGAACGTCTCTCTGGGCGTGGGGGCGCACGCCTTTCATCCCAGCACTCAGGACAGAGCAGAGGTAGGATTGCCGTGAGTTCGACGCCACCCTGAGACTCCATAGTGAATTCCAGGTCAGCCTGGACTAGTGTGAGACCCTACCTCAAAAAACCAAAAAATAAAATAAAATAAAAATAAGGTATGTGGGCCAGTGAGTACACACAGAATTATCTAACATGGTCTAAAGGATGCGTGAGTTTTTAAACACCCGCTGCAGGTTGGATAGTGAAAGAAGAGCGGTTTTAGTGAAGAAGAAAATTTTCGTGCTTGGATAATGATCGAAAGGCACTTGACTGGTTCAAAGGAGGACAGCCCAGAGGGAAGATGGCAGGCGGGTGACAGCCTTCAGCCCTGTGACCTGTGGGAGGGAGCCGCGCAGACTAATGGGGATACACAGAGAAGCTGGCCATGGCCTGTCTGCGATGAAGGCCGAGGCCGAAAGAGAGACCAGGCAGTCAGAGTTCTCTGGGGTTATGAAACCTATGACTAGGAGGGAAAAATATAACAAAACAGTATACTCTGTTGGGCTATGCCCAAGTATTTCTGCTGACAATATACTATCAGAAGGTCTGACTCTGAGGGAGGAATGGGAGTGTCTATTTTGGCAACATTCAGATTTTCCCTAATCTTACAGGGTCAGAATTTCAAGTCTGAATCTCATTTGTGTCCAAACCCATTTAAACTCTTTAAGAAGTGATTTCCTGTGTTAAAGGGGGCGGGGGGGAATGTATATTTTTTAAATTATTCAAAGGGTTTAAATACTTCTTAGACATCAAACAAGTTCCTAAGAAATAATATTTTGATGATTTAGGTAAAATTAATCAAAAACATATGGATTGAATTTCCTTTCAAATACACATCATGTTTAGAAAGTAAAGGGTAAGTCTGCTTCCAAAACTGAGCTCACTCTTTTATCAAACCCAAAATGGCTGAAAACTCTTCAGTCAAAATCCTTCTAGATTTGTCCTGCCCTGGCTGCTATTGAGTATAAGAATCTGTTTTTGAATATCAGAATCTCTCAGGCTACCTTTAAAGTATTTTTTAAATTTTATTTTTATTTATTTATTAGAGACAGAGAGAATGAGAGAGAATGGGCGGGCCAGGGCCTCCAACCACTGCAAACGAACTCCAGACACATGCGCCACCTTGTGCATCTGGCTTACGTAGGACCTGGAGAATCAAATCTGGGTTCTCAGGCTTCGCAGGCAAGCGCCTTAACCACTAAGCCATCTCTCCAGCCCCCATTCTACTTTTATAGTCGATGAATGGTGACCCGGGTTTTCCACAGGTCACAGGCATGGACTGCTCTGACATGTGTATGGGCACAATAAGGCACTTCAGGGGATCAACGTCACACTCTGGTGGGAGCATCCACACTTCACATCCCAGAGCGCACATTGTCCTCAGTAAGCCGTGTTCGTGGTTTCCTTGTTTGATGAGAATGTTCTATGTGAACCTTGCTTCCTGGGGAAGCTGGCTAGCTGTGGCCCATTTCACATCCTGACTACCAATCTACATGCACATATGCATGTGCACGGGCACACACACACACACACAGAGAGAGAGAGAGAGAGAGTGCATGCAACACGACTGTATGACTTTTGTGCCATATTACCTTGTACTTCTGATTTCCTTTTTTTAAATATTTTATTTTTGTTTATTTATTTGAGAGAAAGAGGCAAATAGAAAAAGAATGGGTGTGCCAGGGCCTCCAGCCACTGCAAACAAACTCCAGATGTATACGCATGCACCACCATGTGCGTCTGGCTTATGTGGGTACTGGGGAATTGAACCTGGGTCCTTAGGCTTCATAAGCAAGTGCCTTAACTGCTAAGCCATCTCTGCAGCCATAAGTTCCTTTTTCTAATTTGCTTTTTTTTTTTTTCGGAGGGGGGGAGTCTTCCGAGGTAGGGTCTCACTCTACCTCAGGCTGACCTGGAATTCACTATGAGACCACATAGGTAGTCAGGGTGGCCTCGAACTACAGCAATCCTCCTACCTCTGCCTCCCAAGTTCTGGGATTAAAGGCATGCGCCACCACGCCCGGCCATAAATTCCTTTTCGTTCAAACTCTTTCACCCTCATCTTAAGCCCTGCGTCCCCAAGCCCCCATGTGGTATCTTCTTATATTCTTGATCCCCACTTCCCTGATTGCTCATTACACTTATTCAAAGCCCAGCTTCCCCTCTGCAAAGAGTAGGTGATTCTTGGGGCTGGAGAGAGGGATCGGAGGTTAAGGCACTTGCTTGCATAGCCTAACGACCTGGGCTCATCTTCCCAGGACCCATGTAAAGCCAGATGAACAAGGTGGCGCATGCATCTGGAGTTCTTTTGCAGTGTCTGGAGGCTCTTGTGCACCCATTCTCTCACTCTCTCTGTTTCTCTCTCTGTCTCTCTCTCTCTCTCTCTTTCTTCTGTCTCTCACTCTGTACTCAAATAAATAAATAAATAAAATATCTTGTAAAAGCAAGTGATTATTACTTTTCATGACCTAAGCAAACTCGTACTTTCTTCAAACCCAAGGAAGGGAAGGAACTCAGGACAGCGCTCTTGTTATCAGCCAAAAGCGAGCTCTCCTGTGCAATACAGGTGCGTGTCCATGCCAAGCCAGGCTTAGAGCACAAAGCTCCTCATTTCCTATTTGAGCTTTTTTCCAGTGCAGTGCACAGTCTCTTTAACACACCTGCTCTTTACAAGTGACTGCATGACTCTCGAGTGACTGTCCTTTTCTAAAAGAAAGAAAGAAAGAAAGAAGGAAAGAAAGAGAGAGAGAAATAGAGAGAAAGAGAGAAAGAGAGAAAGAGAAAAGAAAAGAAAAGAAAAAGAAAAAAGAAAAGAAAACAGAACTGTTTCCCAAGCTGGGTGCTCAATACTTGCTCTAACCTTCTGCAAAACTGCCCCACCCAGGGCTGGAGAGATAGCTTAGTGGTTAAGCGCTTGCCTGTGAAGCCTAAGGACCCTGGTTCGAGGCTCGATTCCCCAGGACCCACGTTAGCCAGATGCACAAGGGGGTGCACACGTCTGGAGTTCGTTTGCAGTGGCTGGAGGCCCTGGTGCTCCCATTCTCTCTCTCTCTCTCTCTCTCTCCCTCCTCTCTCTCTCTCTTTTCTCTGCCTCTTTCTGTCTCTGTCACTCTCAAATAAATAATAAAAATGAACAAAAAAATTAAAAAAAAAACTGTCCCACCCAAATCATGAGGGGTTGTTCTGAGGGACAGGGTACCTAGTCTGCATGCACTGCGGATCAGAAAAAGCACTTCCATGGGATTAATATCATATTTTATAGTATTCTGCCGCTGGGCTGGTGAGATGGCTTAGCAGTTAAGACGTTTGCCTGCAAAGCCAAAGGATCCCAGGTTTGAATCTCCAGGACCCACATAAGCCAGATGCACAAGGGGGGCACATGCATCTGGAGTTCATTTGCAGTGGCTGGAGCCCTGGTGCGCCCATTCTCTCTCTTTCTCTCTCTCTCTCTCCTTTTCTCTCTTAAATAAATACATAAAATATTTTTGAAGGAAAAAGCATCCACTGCTGACTCAACTAACGTAAAAGAACAGAACTTTTGTCCGTCACTATGCTCCGTCTTTGCACAAGCTCCATACCTGGGGTGATGGTTTTACTCGCCCCCCCCCCCTCAGCCTCTCTACTCCCAGGAACATTTGTCAGTGTCTACAAGCATTTTTGGCTTTCACAACTCAAGCACACCACTGGCATATACTGGGTAGAGGACAGGAGTGTTGCTAAACTTCCTGCAATATATAGAATAATTCACCACACACGCACACAAAATGTCTCAGCCCAAATAACCATAGGACCAAGTTTGGGGCCATGTTTTAAGATAGCAGGTATATACATGTATTCAAGAATGTCAGTACATGGACAGGAGAGATGGCTTAGAAGTTAAGATGTTTGACTGCAAAGCCAAAGGACCCAGGTTCGATTCCCCAGGACCCACATAAGCCACATGCACAAGATGGCACACCCATCTGGAGTTGTTTCAGTGGATGAAAGCCCTGGAATGCCCATTCTTTCTCTCTCTCTCTCTCTCTTTCTCTCTCTCTCTCTTTCTCATCTCTTCTCTTCCTCTGTCTCTCTGCCTCTTTCTATCACTCTCTCAAATAAATAAAATTTAAAAAAAAGAATGTCGGTACAACTCTAGGTTTGAGTTAAAGAGCAAGACTTTCTGTCTTAAACATTTATTCCGCACCTCTTACACACTGTGCTGGGTACTACTGTCAAGTTTGTGGTCTACTCATCTTTCTTTCTTTCTTTTTTTTTTTTTTTAACAAATTTTATTTTAGTTATTTATTTATTTGACAGAAAAAGATGGAGGGAGAGAAAGAGAGAGAGAAAGAATGGGTGCGCCAGGGCCTCCAGCCACTGCACAGGCACTCCAGAAGCATGCGCCCCCTTATGCATCTGGCTAAAGTGGGGAATCGAACCTGGGTCCTTTGGCTTTGCAAGCAAATGCCTTAACCACTAAGCCATCCCTCCAGCCCCTATTCATCTTTCTGATGAACTAGAAACATGGGCTTCTATAGTCCTGCAGAGTTGCAGACACTGTAAAAGATAGCTCTGTCAGCCAGAGATGCTCCTGAGCATGCCACATTACAGACAAGGGAAACGCTATACTTATGGGACACCACGATGTGCCACACCCGTTCCTGGGATCAACTAGCGCCACTTGGACTCAGTGGAGACCTTTCAAAGGTGAATGCAGTGTCGGTACCCCGAAGCCATCCAAGAACAACTAGACAGGCATCTGTGAAGAATTCTTTGCAAAGTGAAAAATGGCCACGTGGTTTCTTTTGTTGTTGTTTTTGTTGTCCGGCCAAGTGCAAAGCAAACCGTGTTTTAAATATTTCAAGAGAGAGAGAAATCCCCTTTCGATAACATGTCTTACTCACTTTCACCAAAATGCCATCCTGTTAGTCGATGCTGTCCTGGACATGTCAAAGCTTTGTTTTTAATCAGTGTTATTTCTACTTTGAACACATTCCTTTAATTTAAGTCCTGCATGACTGGTTTGTATTAAACTATTGGAAAGGTTCTTAGGTTTCAGACTGATAGTAAATCCATTAAAAAAAAAAAAAAGCACAAAAAAAAAGCAAATGGCTTTTCCATTTCCGGCAAATCTAATTAAATGTTGTGAAAACAAATGAGTCCTGGTGTGGTATATAATGAAATAATGTTGAAGGATCATTTCTGGGTTTTCTGTTGCTCAACAGGCTGTTTGAACTTTGGAGAATGTAGGGGACAGGAAGGACCTTCTGAAGCTGGGGGATCTGTAAGCATGGAGATAAGAAATAATAACAAATGCCCCCTCAAATTTATTCCAGATTTTCCACGCTACAGAGATCCACATCCAATTCACGGCCTCTACAGACTCAGGTAACAGAGCTCACCTGCCAGGTGGGAAATTTTGTAGCTGGGTGGTTTTCTGTCTCCGATACCAAAGTCCTCAAGTGTGAAGTCGTGTGCTGGGGGGCTTGAAACACTTCCCCAGGCCCTGCCCACTACCAGCAAGTCAGGCTCAATCCAACTTGGTAACTGTGGATCCCACCACAAGATGGCGGTCACAATTTAGGTTTGAGGCCTACCTCTTGAAGCTCAGTGGGGGAATCACAGAGGTCCCCTTGACGGGGTACTTCGGTGCTGTGATGAGTGTCTCACGATGTACCCAGATGTCTTTCTTGTCAGCCCACCGACCGCCTCAAACAAAAACAACGTGTGCACCAGGCAAACACAGTGTCCACACAAGCTCCCTCCTAAGCAGATCATGCCTTGTGAACAAACACATTCTAGATCAGAGGTTAGAAATCCCTGGGTGGAGTTTTTATTTCTACAAGCAATAATATCCCTGTGAATTATGTCTCATTGTCTGCAAGCTATTTCATGTACGGCAACATTTCATGGTTCATCGCATGTCCGACACCCTCTCTCCCCACCCCTATCCCCGCCCCCCACCTGGGAGGCCAGTCTTCGCACACTTATGCTGGGGACCGAGGAGCCGTGTGTGTTTCTCCGTGCTCACCCGGCCAGCAATCCTATCCAGTCCTCTTGTCCTTTTGGCCTGTTGAACTGGAAATGCGTGTGAAAGGAAACAGGGCCGTCTACTCTATAGGGCCACCCTGAGCCCACGAGGAACTCAGGCTCAGTAAACCTGCACCTCCCGTTCTCCCGTTTGACTTCTTGCATGTCTATGCAGAATTTGTGATGTTGGTTGAACACGCATGTGTGTGTGCGGATGTGTGGGCCCCATGTGTGGAGGCCAGCAAAGCCTCACGGTCCGGGGTTCAGTTCCCCAGAACCCATGTAAAGCCACTCATGGGCCAGATTCATATGCTGCAATGAGAAATCCTCTCTCAAAAAAAAAAAAAAGATGGAGCACAGACTTCTGCACGTATGCTGTGGCATGCATGCGCCTGCCCATGTCTACATACATGCAAACACATAGATGAATAAATAATATATATATGTATATGTGTATATATATATATATATATATATTTTTTTTTTTTTTTTTTTGGTTTTTCTAGGAAGGGTCTCACTCTAGCCCAGGCTGACCTGGAATTCACTATGGAGTCTCAGGGTGGCCTCGAACACTTGGCAATCCTCCTGCATCTACCTCCCGAGTGCTGGGATTAAAGGTGTGTACCACCATGCTCGGCAATAAAATAATTTTTAAATGTACAAAGTCTTTGATTGGGCAGTCCTCCGCACGTGTGTGTGCATGTGCGTGTGTGTGTGTGTGCGTTGCTAAGGTTGAAGCCTGACCTTGTATTCCTAATACCCTTCACTGCTGGACAACACTTCTAATCAGGGCAATTCCGGTTTGAGGAATCCTCACCGGAGGGAATGCAAAACATGCACAAAAGGAGAAGGCTCAATAAGGTGTTGTTTGAAATTGGAAAAAAATGAAGAAAGAAAATAGGAATGATTCGACATAATATGAGTATGATATGCAATATATACCATATAACATGAAGCACTGAGGCAACCTCTGAGAAGACTGCTCACCCATTTGAGTCTCATGAAGGAAAGTGACCAGTTGCAAATAGGACACCATCCTATATTTTGTACCCCACCCCTCTTTTTTAATATTTTTATTTATTCATTTTTTTTTCAAGTAGAGGGAGGAAGAGAAAGTACGGCCGCATCAGAGCCTCTTGCCTCCTCGAACGAACTCCATACCCATGCCTAAGTGCGTTCCTTTCTTAAGAGCCCAACAAGTCATGTCCAAGAACTCCTCTACCTCAGATAGTGGCCCCACCCACAGTCATTTTTCTCTCTTCTCCATTGTGTTTAGAAAAAGGAAAAAAAAAACTGTAGGGACATGTACATATATGAATGCAATTATCCCTTCCTTTTGTTTCTTTGTTTTGCTTTTCTTTGTGTCCCCCCATATAGTACCTGAGAGTGATCTGCCTTCCAAATCACCCTCATTCAGCCTGTAATAGTGACTGGGAGTGTTCAGCAACAGCTAGATGAATGGATAAAGGAACAACACAGACTCCTTGTTTTGTTTTGGTTTTGGTTTTGGTTTTTGTATTTTTGGTGCCAGGTCTCCTAAAGTCTTAGGTAAAGGTGGTTGTATTTTTGTTGTTGTTTTTCTCTGTTTCCTTTTGCTTGGCAGTGCCAGGATCTCATACACACGAAGCAATCACCCCCTCACTGTGTCATACATCCCCACTTCATGAAGCCATGGAGAACAAGGAAAACATACTTGTAATTTTTAAAATATTTTTAAAGATTTTTATTTATTAATTTATTAGTGGCAGAGAGAGAGGGAGGGAGAGAGTGAGAATGGGCATGCAAGGGCCTCTAACCACTGCAAATGAATTCCAGACGCATGAGCCACCATGTGCATCTGGCCTACGTGGGACCTGGAGAATTGAACCTGTGTCCTTAGGCATGTGCCTTAACTGCTGAGCCATCTCTCCAGCCCCATATTTGTATTTTTTAATTTTATTTATTTATTTGAGAGAGTGAAAGAGAGAGAAAGAGGCAGATAGGCAGAGATAATGGGTGTGCCAGGGTCTCTATCCACTGCAAACTCCAGATACATGCACCATCTTATGCATCTGGCTTTACACAGGTGATAGGAATCAAACTTGGATCCTTTGGCTTCGCAGGCAAGTGCCTTAACCACTCACTAAGCCATCTCTGCAGCCCCCATATTTGTATTTTAATAAGATATGATAAACATACAAAAGAGCGTTTTTAGCATGTAATATACTTCCAGCAAATTTGTTGAACGAAGGGTAAATCTCTGCTAGTAGAATTGATATGAAGGTGATTTTGAGGAAAGCTGAAACTTCCCAGTATATTAAAAGCAATTGTTGGGGCTGGAGGGATAGCTCAGCTGGTGAAGGCGTTTGTCTGCAAAGCCAAAGGACCCCGGTTCGATTCCCCAGGACCCACGTAAGCCAGATGCACAAGGGGACAATGTGTATGGGGTTAGTTTGCAATGGCTGGAGGCCCTGGTGGGCCATTCTCTCTCTCCACCTCTGTGCCTCTTTCTCTTTCTTTCTCTCTCAAACAAATAAATAAAAATAAAGTAAAATAAAGTTGTTCAAGGACTTCAGGGGAAGATATAAATGACAGTTTAAAAGAATCAGTCATCTTCCATCACTCTTGCTCTCTTCTCTCCTATTCTCTTCCATTCCTCAATAGCACGTGGATACATTCTTCTTTTAGGTTCAAACCAGGCAGGTATTTGAACAAACCAAAGAGAATGACAAGCAATGCTGCCACACTCCTCTTCCCACACCTCCTGACGGAAACTGACGTCCACTTACAGGTGGATTTTTTTCTACCTCCCCCTCTGTTCGTTTCATAGACGCGTAAGTACATGACCTCACATTTTTGTTCTTCTCAGCTGCAAGGAAAGGTTGTTTCTAACTAAAGAACTCGGGGGAAAACCCAAAATTTGAAACTTGTTATTAGGGAACTGTTATTGGAAAGCTGATTTAAACTTAAATAAAGGGCTGGAGAGATTTGCCTGCAAAGCCAAAGGACCCAGATTCCACTCCCCGGGAGGACCTATGTAAGCCAGACGCACAAGGAGGCACATGCATATGAAGTTCATTTGCAGTGGCTGGAAGCCCTGGCGTGCCCATTCTCTCTCTCTCTCTCTCTCTCTCTCTCTCTCTCTCTCTGTCTCTCTCTTTCTCTCCCTATTTCTGTACCTCTCTCTCAAATAAATAAATAAAAATAAAATATTTTTTAAAATTAAATTAAAATAGTAAGTCATGATAACTGAAATTCACATAGATGATAGATAGATAGATAGGAATCATGCAAAATAATGATGACTTTTTTTTTTTTATTTTTTGAGGTAGGGTCTCACTCTAGCCCGGGCTGACCTGGAATTCGCTATGGAGTCTCAGGGTGGCCTCGAACTCATGGCGATCCTCCTACCTCTGCCTCCTGAGTGCTGGGATTAAAGGCGTGCGCCACCACGCCCGGCTCATAATGATGACTTTTATGTACAACTTCTCTTGGAAAGATAAGCTTTGTTCATTTTACCTGTCAGTATGCTAGCCTTTACAACCCTTGAGAAAATAGTGCCTCACTTATTGAATAGTCTAGAGTTGGGATTAGGACAAGCAGAAAAACGACTAGGAACTTGGAATCAGAGAGAAGCATACATACCTGGAGTTTTGGGGACACAAAAAGTGCTAGCTGGCCAGGAAGCAGAGAGGAAAGCAAGAGGTAAAGAAGTATATAAAAAAAAAAAAAGTCAACAAATCATGAGCATATTTGACAAGGAAAGAGAACGTGGTGAACAATTACGTAAGAAAAGGTGCGGGCCCAGGACAAATGCTTGAGCGACTGGACGTTGGTGACTCCCGCTAACCCTCAGGGCAGTGGTAAAGAGGTTCTGGGGACTTCATCCCATGTGTCAAGGTCGTGTGGTCTGGCAGCAGCCAACTAGAGATGCTGAGCCTCCGAAGCCACACCAGGGCTCGGCAAGGGAAGGGCACGAGTCACTCGCCCGCAGACACATGAGTGGCATGAAGCGGGCTTACAATTGCTGCTCAGGGACAACAGTGAGTGGCGGGTCAACAGCGAAAAGGACCAGTTATGACAGGATGGGATACGGGAGCCCTGAAGTCCAGTGAGATAAGGCCTAGCTGCCCTCTAGTGGAGTTGAGGCCGTTTCAACAGCTTTCTGTGGAGGAAAACGTGATCCCAAGACACTTACCCCCTCCGCAGTGTTCTCTCTAGAGTGAGATCTCAGTGAAATTTCTTTTCAAACAAATCAAATAATAGCTGTGGTTTGGAGATGCCAGTCTATATTCCCTTCTCTATAATTCATATAGAATACGGTTTCTCAAAAACAAAAGCTGGCTGTTTTGTTATTGTTGTTGTTGTTGTTGTTTTTGTTGTTTTCCCTAAATTTACCTGGTGGCAAACCTCCCCTTGACGTGAGCTCATCTGCTAGTAAAACTTCATCTGACTGTCCGTGAAGCTGTTTGCATTCTCCATTAATCCCCACTAGTGTAAATGCCGTATGCTCCATGGCAAAAATGTGATTGATGATGGACGCTGGTTCCAACCACAGCAAGGGTGTTATATAACACAATAAATGTATCCCATTGCCTTTTGAAAAGTCTGAAGAGTAAAATTAAAGGAAAACTTTCAAAGCTAAAAGCTAAAAAAAAAAAAAAAAAAAGCCAACACTCACTTGTTCCTGAGTATTGAACCAGAGGCTCAGGTAGATTACCAAGGGCAGAAAACATCCAGACATTTCAAGTTTTAATCATAGAGGGACGTTCTGTAAGTGAGCGGAAACTTATCACTGAGTAATTTAAGTTTTCCTTTAAAATAGGAAGGCTCAAGTGACCTAAGCTTCAACTACAGTGCAATGAGAAGTCCTTACAAAAGGCATGAGCGAGTTCCAAAGTCTGACTTCTCCAGCCTAGCCACACAGTGAGCTGCTGCTGTCTTCACACAGGAACACATGTGTACTCATACATGTGTGTATCATGCCTGTGAATCACGAGGCTAGCTTGGACTGTAGGTATTCTCGGGCTGCCTGAGCTGCAAGCCTGCTTTGACGTTTCATGAAATACAAGAGCAGTGGACTTATAAGACCTGCAATATCTATCTTCCTTCTCCATATAGATCTTTAAGAAGTAGCAGGGTGCGGATCAACATGAGTTCGAAGCCACCCTGAGACTACATAGTAAATTCCAGGTCAGTCTGGACAAGAGTGAGATCCTGCCTCGAAAACAAAATTTAAAAAAAAAAAAATTCTTTAGTGCTGGAGAGATGGCTTAGCGGTTAAGGCACTTGCCTGCAAAGTCTAAGGACCCAGGTTCAATTCCTCAGGACCCACATAAGCCAGATGCACAAGATGGTGCGTGCATGCGTCTGGAGTTCGTTTGCAGTAGCTGGAGGCCCTGGCACGCCCATTCTCTCTCTATCTGACTCTCTCTCTCTCTCTCTCAAATAAATAAATAAAGTACTTTTTAAAAAAAAAAAGTCTTTCGGGCCAGAGAGATGGCTTAGTGGTTAGCTGCTTGACTGTGAAGCCTAAGGACCCCGGTTCCAGGCTCAATTCCCCAAGGACCCACGTTTGCCAGATGGACAAGGGGGCACATGGGTCTGGAGTTTGTTTGCAGTGGCTGGAGGCCCTGGCGTGCCCATTCTCTCTCTCTCTTTCTCTCACTCTCTCTCTCTCTCCCTCTTCTCTCTCTGTCACTTTCAAATAAATAAATAAAAATAAACAAAAAAATTTTTTAAGCTTTAAAAATTGAGATCAGAAAAATGTAGATGGTACTTCTATGCAATGATTTTTCCTTAAAAGTATATTTAAAAACCATACCAAGGAAAAAGCACTGTTTTCTTTAAAAGGCTCCTTATTACTTCCAAGAAGAAGTCTATGCCAGTCTTGTTTCTTGTGCTCTTCTGAAGTTTGCATAGCCCAGGGCCAGAAGCAAGTCAGGGTAGAAAAATAGTCAAAATTTTCTTATTTTATCTGCTCTACTAAAAACAGACTAGCTCAAAGCAAGACTTCCTCTCTCAATGAACAACACCTTCCATTCCCTTGGATCCGAGGTTCTGACATGTTTATGCACTCCTACGTTGTATATTTATGTGTAACTGCTAGGCACCAAACATGAAGGGAAGAAGATCAAGCCCTGCTGATTCACAGGAGGGCATAAAAGTAGCCAGACGGGAAGCTGGGCATGGTGGCGCACACCTTTAATCCCAGCACTCTGGGAGGCAGAGGTTGGAGGATCCCTGTGAGTTCAAGGCCACCCTGAGACTACATAGTGAATTCCAGGTCAGCCTGGACCAGAGTGAGACCCTACCTCAGAAAAAAAAAAAAAAAAAAAAAAAGAGAAGAAGCCAGACAGGGCTGAAGGGATGGCTTAGTAGTTGAGGCATTTGCCTGCAAAGCCAAAAGACCAAAGTTCGATTCCCCAGGTCCCACGTAAGCCAGATGCACAAGGGGGCACATGCATCTGGAGTTTGTTTGCAGTGGCTGGAGGCCCTGGTGCACCCATTCTCACACTCTCTCTCTCAAATAAATAAATAAAGTTTTTTTTAAAAAAGGCCAGACTGTATTATCTTCATTTTACAGATACAGGATGCAAATAGGCTTGGTGGGGTCTATGTGAACAAATACCAGAAGCGCAAGTGGCCTCCCGGTCCTTGGCCGTCTAAGTCTCTACCCACCAGCCGCTCGTGCTTGGCAGTGAGCTCCCAGCAGCAAAAGCAGGAGTCCGACAGCTGGAGCAGCGGCAGAGAGGAGCCAAGGGGAGGGTCCAGAGCCGGGGCACAAACCACCAAGCCCTCAAAGCGACAGGAACAACAAAAGGGCCCCTGAGAAGCCCAGGATGGTTTGGGAGAGAAGCAAAGCCCCAAAGCCAGACGCACCCAAATCCAAATCTAGACTATTTTCATATCTGTTCCTAGAATGATAAGGAGGAAATAGCCATTGATGACCGGCACATGTATTGTGATTCTCCTCCAGGGCTTGATGAAAAAAGAAAAAGAAAAAGAAAAACTCATGAAAGACAAAAAGACCTACTAAGAAACAGGAAGTCATCCCAAGAACCACGAACCTCAACTTTCCAGAGCCTCCTTTTTCTTGCCAAGAACCTCAAAGCAATTTTTTAAATATTTTATTTTTATTTATTTGACATAGAAAGAGGGAGGGAGAGAAAGAGAGAGAGAGAAAGAATGGGCATGGGCCAGGGCCTCTAGCCACTGTAAGCGAACTCCAGACGCTTGCCCCCCTTGTGCATCTGGCTAACGTGGGTCCTGGGGAATCGAACCTGGGTCCTTTGGCTTTGCAGGCAAATGCTTTACCCGCCAAGCTGTCCCTCCAGCCCCTCAAATCATTTTGTGAGGGTACTAGACACCCGAGGAGCCGTCAGTAGCTAGATGGGACGTGTTTCCAAAGCCTGTCGGGGTCACCGAAGGCCACAGACATATTGTGTAAGGTCTGTAATCATGCATATTTTATAGACAGCGATGGTAAGAGCTAGAGACGACACAGTTCTGTAAGCTTTTGGCTCCCAAGGGATTGAGACTGGCCAAAAAATGCAGGTAAACAAAATACCAGCTGAAAACTCCTCTAACAAGAATGCTTCAAGAATATCACACCTGGATTTTGGCTCTAAGCCACCTTAAACAGAGTATGTGGGCCCTGCTGGCATGGAAACAAGAATATCCGTGGGAGCTATCAAGGGAGTAGGTGGCTTAGGGGCCTGATAATAGGCCATGTTTTGCGCCTTATCTTCTGGCTCCCATTAAGCCCAGGTGGAAAGTGACTCAAAATGGCCTCCTTATATTGTGGCCTCTAGGCCGGGTAGTTTCCTCAGGTCCTGGTAAACAAGCACCTAACTTCTGTCAAACAAAAGAGAAACTTGGACCAAGGGTCTAGCAGACCTGCCAAGAACTCAATGGGCCATTTAAAAAAAAAAAATGATAATAATACTAAAAACGAGAGGAGAAAAGAAAGAGGCAGTGGGAAATAAAACTGCTGACTTTAACAGGTGTTCAGAAACTCGTGCGGAGACTGTGGTAAACACATCTGGAGTCTGCAAGCAGAGATTTTGTACAGAGCATGGGGTGTTGGGGGGGATGGCAGAATCACTTATGAGATTACAACATGGACAGACAATGTCTCCGCTGCATGCGGCTTGCAGGGAAAAGGTGGTGTGACATCACTGGATTTAACTAACACTTCACAAAATACTCTGAACTCCTCACGGTCACCTTGCCCATAATCTTGACCTTCGTTTTCAAAGCTTCCTGAGTTACAAACCATCCCGGGTCATGATTTCTCAACCTTAGCACGGTTCCCATTTGGAACTGATTCTCTGGGTCTGCTCTGTGGCCGTCTCCATCTCTCCTCCAACTGTGTGACACACCACATGTCTCCAGAACATTACCACATGTCCCTAAGGCGTGGGGGGAGGAGGGACAAACTTGCCCCCCCCACCCCAGTTGAGAAAAATGGAATTGGGGTCTTGAGTTCTAGAGCCAGGAAACCCTAGTGTATGTCCTTCACCTCGTTTCTTTTTCCTGCCTGGCTGATGTGGGAGAGGGTTATTGCCCACTTAGAACCTCATTGTTCCCACTCGTGTGACTGCTAAGCTGCTGTACATGGGGAAGATTCAATGAGATGCAGCCTGGTACGCAGTGAGCTTTCAGTTTCTAGTCTACCTCTGTCAACTTAGAGACTCATAGTCTCCCCTCACGTACCCTGTATCAAACGCCCTAAAATTCCTTTTCTCCCCCAGGTTATGCCACCATGTCACAAAAGTCAAATTAAATGACATGATGTCAGACTTAATTTATGCTTACTAAGTGAAAAGTTATTTGATACTGGGCTTCGTTTTGTTTGCTTTTAATGTTAAATCAGTAACATCGTCTTGCTAGCTACAAAACCGACTGACATGGGCTGGAGGGATGGCTTAGCCATTAAGGCATTTGCCTGAAGAGCCAAAGGATCCCCACACGATTCCCCAGGACCCACGTAAGCCAGATGCACAAGGGGGCGCATGCGTCTGGAGTTCATTTGCAGTGGCTGGAGGCCCTGGCGCACCCATTCTCTCTCTCTCTTTCTCTCTCTCTCTCTCTCTCTCTCTCTCTCTCTCTCTCCCTCTTTCTCTGTCAAATAAATAAATAATAATAAAATATTTTAAAACAACCTGAGTGACATGATATTACTCCCTAGATCAGAAGCCTGGCCTGGCCCACCATTGCTGTGAGTAGTGGATTATGTGGGCTTCTCGACTCCCTTTTCTTTCTTCATCCAAGTTCATGTCTTATAAACTTGATTCTCCTGCATGCCCGTGCATTAAGATGTCTTGTGAAGACTTTTAAAGCAACACAGAGGCTTGGGGTAACACTTCCAAAGAGTTGAGTAGGTACTGAGCAGATATCTTAGCTAATAATAATAATAATAATAATAATAATGACAAAAACCTCACATGATCCTAATATGCAGTTTAGATTGAGATCTTAAACTCAGACTCTACAACCTCGTTACTTCACCTAATTAGCATCCTCCATTCAAAACGAACTCCGTCCTTCCTGCAAAGCTTTGCTTAAATACTGCTCTTGTAGGGATTTTCTTGTTCAAAACCTTAACTCCCTTGGCCAGGCTTGGTGGCGCACGCCTTTAATCCCAGCACTCGGGAGGCAGAGGTAGGAGGATCTCCGTGAGTTCGAGGCCACCCTGAGACTACATAGTGAATTCCAGGTCAGCCTGGACTAGAGCAAGACCCTACCTCAAAAAAACAAAAAACAAAAAAAAAAAAAAAAAAACTTAACTTCCATTACAAAGTCTTCCCTTTCCTCTGGCACCAGGACTTGTGTGGGCAAGCAAATTCTTACTACATGCTAGTTTCAAACAAAAACAGCCAACAGTATACAGTGTTATGCTTCAGAAGAAAAGCTTCTGGAATGAGTTCTATAAAGGATATCAGAGCACGGCGATAGTTTGAACTTTACTTGGCTCACTGCCGTCAAAGACAGTATGTGTCCCATACAGGAGGGAGATGCTGTTAAAGTTACAAAAATTTCCGCAGTTCGACATCAACACACACGTTTCGCAATGCGTGTTTCTAAGCATATTTTTGAGCTTTCTAAATATGAATCCACCAATAAAGGATGATTTATTATTCTGAAGCTATACTACACCCTCTGAACACAGTTTCAAAGATGATTTGAGCAACAGCTATTGGAATCAGTGTGTGGCTTTTCCAAGTTGATTACTTGGGTGGAAACGCTCATTTGAATAAATAAATTATGACACGTTGGCTGTGTAAAAAGTTGTCGTTATGAGTCACAGCATCCTAATACTTTAAACTTTGAGCTTAAAGGTTCTTGTTTGCTTCAGAGCTGTTTGATTAGATCAGTAGTTCTCAGTGAGGAGACCTTTATCGCTGCGTGGAAACACTTGACTCGGTACAACCTGGAGAAGATGCTGTTGGCACCGAGAAACGCAGAGCCAGAGGTAGTAGTCGACACCCTACAACCCACAAGAGAGCCAGTCTGCATGCCAAAAGATGCCCCTATCACTGCTGTTGGGAACCCTGGGTTAGAAGTTTCCATGACTCCGTGGCATATTGTCTTGCTATTGTCTTGCATGCTTTGATCCATTTCTTCGCTCTTTAGCAGGTATTGCCTTTAGGTTTTTGTTTGTTTTTCATTTGTTTTTGAGTTGTTTTTTTGTTTTGTGGTTGGAGTGTTTTCTCTTTTTTTTTTTTTTTTTTTTTTTTTTGGTGAGAAAGGGTCTCATCTGGCTTGAAATTCACCATGTATCCCAAGCTGCCATTGAACTGATAGCAATTCTCCTGCCTTGAGCCAAACCTCCTTTGAGCTAAGACCAGAGGCATGAACCACCATAGCCTGCTAAAATTTTCTTTTTCACACTGCTGCATGCAAATCTGTATAAAGGTAGTGGGAGAAATGAGATAGGACTAGCTGGCTCACATTATTTTTTTTTCTGGTGTTTGGAGATCATCACCAATCAAGAGTCGGCCTCTCAAGAAAAAAAACAAAAAACCAATACTATTCTGACTGGATACATATACTCCAGAGATTATCATCCTAAATAGACATCACCTCTAGCATTTCCTAGCTGTCTGGCTTGGGACAATTGACTTAACCACCCTAAGCTTCCATTTCTTTCCCTATAGAATGAGAACAATATTAACATTTATCTCATATGATCGAATGCCTACTTGATAATGATTATTGTTTTATAATTCTTATTACTGTCATGGTTAAAAAATTAATATTTTACATAATACAGCAGTGGCTCTCAACTTTCACAGACATTAGAATTATATAGGACGTGTTAAGGGAAAAAAAAGTGCCCGAAACCAACTATGTTAGAATTCTTAGAGATGTAACTCAGGGTACTAATATTTTCCTGGGCTGGAGAGATGACTCAGCGGTTAAAGCACTTGCATGCAGAGCCTAACAACCTGAGTTCATTCCCCAGTATGCATGTCAAGCCAGATGCACAAAGTGACACATGCATCTAGAGTCCATTTGCAGTAGCGGGGGGAGGCCCTGGTGCTCCCTCTATCTCTCTCTCTGCTTGAAAATAAATCAATGAAATTATTTTTAAAACATTTTCCTAAGACTTTCTATATGATTCCAATGTGGAGCTTTGGATCGTAACCGTTGCATTGAAGTTATTGAAAAATATATTTAAGAGGGTTAGTAAAAGAGGGCATATATGTAAGAAATAAGTGCTTGCAAAAGAAGCAAGGAATAATCACAGCAGTTAATGAGCATGTCTTCACATGTGCAGACAACGGAGATAAAAATATGACCTTTCCTAAGCCAAGTATGGTGGTACACGCCTTTAATCCCAGTATCGGGAGGTAAAGGTAGGAGGATCGCTGTGAGTTCAAGGCCACCCTGAGACTACATAGTGAATTCCAGGGCAGCCTGAGCTAGAGCGAGACCCTACTTCGAAAAAACAGCACAAAACGTATATAAAACCATTCCTAATTTTCATTACAGCCCATGTATTAATAAACTATGTAAAGTGCTATGGAAACAAGAAGAAACCCCCTCTGAAATACAGCTACGTAGGGCGGCTGGAGAGATTGCTCAGTGGTTAAGGAACTTTTTCACAAAGCCTAAAGACCAGAGTTCAATTCCCCACCACCCACATAAAGCCAGATGCACAAAGTGGTGCATGCATCTGATCTGAAGTCTATTTGCAGAGGCTAAAGGCCCTGGCACACCCATTCTCTCTGTTTCTCTTCTCTCTGTTTGCAAATTATATATATAGTTATATATATAAATAAATATATATGTAGATACATGTATATATATATATAGTTACATGAATATATATATATATATAGCTACATGTTTATATATATATATAGTTATGTGCAAAAGTGACTATAAAGCAATTTATATAGTGCCCAGTAAGAAAAGAAAAGCTTTGAAGAAGCTAAAGATGTAGGATTGGAGAGATGGCTTAGTGTTTACGCATTTGCCTGCAAGCCAAGGGATCCAGGTTCAATTCTCTGGAACCCACATAATCAGGGCACAATAGGGCACATGCATCCAGAGATCATTTACAGTCTCTGGAGGCCCAGGCAAGCCCTTTATCTCTCTCTCTTTTTCTCTCTCTCTCTCTCTTTCTCGCTCTCGCTCTCGCTCCCTTGCTTTCCTTCTCTCTCTTTCTCTCTCTCAAATAAATAAATAAAATATATTTTTTTAAAAAAGAAAGTTAAAGATGTAATAACATCCAACACAGAGAATTTAAGGCAGGAGATATTCAGTTTAATACAGAGATGTATAGATAGGTGATAGATAGATAGATAGATAGATAGATAGATAGATAGATAGATAATAGATGATAGATAGACAGACAGATAGATAGATAGATAGATAGATAGATAGATAGATAGATAATAGACAGACAGACAGATGATTGATAGATAGATAGATAGATAGATAGATAGATAGATAGATAGATACCCACACACGCAGGATCTGAGATGAAGTACTTTATAAACAGACTTGTTTAGCTCACAGTTTTAGAGACTCAGAATCTATGGCCAGCTGTGTCACAGCATGGAAGGTCACGTAAGTGCAAGAGGGAACAATCATGTGGCAAGACAGCCAGAGACAGTGGAGGAGCCAATTCTTCTAGAACAAGTCACTTCATGAGATTAACATCAACCCCTTCTGGGGCTGACGCCTACAGTGACTGTCTTCTGCTGGGCTCTTCTTAAAGTCCCCGCCCTCTCAGCGCCGCCACAGAGGACCAAGCTTCTCACATACGAACTTTTAGGAGCCCACTCAAAACATAGCCAACCCACAGCAGGGTGACAAGATTTTCCAAATTAAAAAATCAAAGGGCTACTCAATAAAGAGCTATGAGTAACCAGAGAATAGCTATTCACTGTTGGGTTCATTATTGTTGGTGGGTTTTTTTTTGTTGTTGTTTTTTTTTTTTGAAGTAGGGTGTCACTCTAGCTCAGGCTGACCTGGAATTCTGTTTGTAGTCACATCGTCCCAGGCTGGCCTTGAACTCACAACAATCCTCCTATCTCTGCCAGTGCAGGGGTTAAAGGCGTGTTCCGCCATGTCAGACTGGTGTTGGTATTTTTTTAAATATTTTATTGATTTATTGGGGTATCTGCACATGCTCCACAGCACAAGTGTGAGGTTAGAGGACCACTTTGAGGTGTCTGTGTGTCCCACCTTCTTTAAGACAGGGTCTCCTGCTGCTGTCACAAATGAACTGCCAGACTTCAAACACAGGTCAGGCTACCCTAGCTGACCTGTGAGCTTCAGATTTTCCTGAGTCCATTCTCACTGTCACAGGTATGTTAGGAATGTTAGGAATCACAGACACATGTGCCACTTTGCATCCAGGTTTTCATGTGGGGGCTAACAGGGTTTTTTTGTTTTGCTTTTTTTTTTAGAGAGAGAGCATTGGTGCACCATGGCCTCAGCCACTGCAATCAAACTCCAGATGCTTGCACCACCTAGTGGGCATGTGCAGCCTTGCGCTTGCCTCACCTTTGTGTGTCTGGCTGACATGGGATCTGGAGAGAGATCGATCAGGGGTCCTTAGGTTTCACAGGCAAGCGCCTTAACCGCTAAGCCATCCCTCCAGGCCAGCTAGCAGTTTCTAAACGCAAGTACCTTTAACTGCTGAGCCATACCCCTGCCACCTGTTGATAATTTTTTTTAATTTTTATTTATTTCTTTACAAGGCAAGAGAGAGAGGAAGGGAGAGAGAGCAAAAAAGAGAATATGGGTTCACCAAGGCCTCAGGCTGCTGCAAACGAACTCCAGATGCATGTGCCACCTTGTGCACCTGGCTTTACATAGGTAGTGGGGACTTGAAGGCAGATCGTTAGGCTTTACAGCAAGTACCATAACTGCTGAGCCATCTCTCCATCCCTTGTGGATATTTTGCGAAGATAATCTCACCAGGATTAGGCACCTTGTTTCATGGCCCCAAGACACATGGTAAATCAATGAATGGGCCAGATAATATTTCGTATTCAAAAACCTTACTGACTTACTGGCATTCGGGACCAAACCACCTTTCCTGAGAAAAGATACTATTGGCAGATACCTGTGTCCTATCATTAGTACCACTCTCCATGTTGGTGTTGAGAGAACGATTATTTTATTGTGACTGCCCATGGTTTCTATAATTCTCCTCCTCCTCCTCCTTCTTTTTTTTTTTTTTCAGCTCATGCATAGTCTTTACTTGGTAACGACTAAAACAAGGGCTCTCCACCATCCTGGAAGGTGTTTGCAGTTTGTATATTTGCCTCTCTGAAGGCCTCTTAAATGGAACAAAACCTAACTACAGGAGCAAAGCTATCCCTTAAGCCTTGACGTCTTGTCCTTCATCCATGCTATTATGGGCCCCGGGGAACAATGTGAGACCGGCGCATGGGGCAGGGCCGTGCTTTAAACTACAACAGCTGTGACATCAAGGCAGGACCTGCAGCACACTGTGACATTCTCCACAGCCCCCGATCACTTCTGGAGTAGCACCTGTGCAAGACGGGGTTGGTTTTTTTCTCCCTGATCCCCTAGAAAGCCCTCTATTTGATGCAGGCCCAAATTGTGTTTGTGGTTCTTAAGCCAGTTAGTTCCCTGCTTGGAATTTGGATAATCATTCAAATGCTCAATTCCATCCTTCAAAGCCATCCAGACAGGTCATGGGAGACGTACCAATGAGCCAGGTCATTCCTGCCTCACCCAGCCTTTCTCTGTGTGGCTCTCTGGGCAGATAACTTTTATAGAGGTGAAAGAGAGGACCCTTTGTTGATGGTGCACCAAGGCTTTTTATGAAGCATGAGGGAGACTTGGAGATCAGGGCACTGCCATTTCTGCAGGACGCAGACCACAAGTCCAAAAGACGCAGTTGCCTGCCCCAAAGGAAGTGGTTCCCAAATTGAGGCGCTCGCTTACACTAAAAAAAAAAAAAAATGTGGTTTCTGCTTTTTAAAAGTCAGAAGAATGTCATTCTTGGATACTACACAAACGTGATTAGGACAACTCTACAGAGGTCCACAATAGGGAAAGGAAATGTCAAAATCAAATTTTCAGGCTCAATTATTCATCTCATAAATAAATTTTTGAAGATGGGTTTGTCTTATGAAAGTTGAGAAGTACAGTGTTTAGCAATTATGCGAACCCTGAAGACTTGGCTCCTAGAAGCCATTTCTGTTGGTCTTGGAATGCCCTCTGCATCCAAGTAGCTGACAGCATTTTTTTTATTATTATTATTAATAACACAAGACTTTAAGGAAGGTATGAGCTCTCTTTGAGTGAGTAAAGAGATCCTGGCTTAATTCCATTTTTCCAGCCTTACTACGAACCAATGACTGCTGATTTTCTATTTATTCTTTGCTCTGGGGTCTTTTCTACTAATCATAAGTCATTATTCAATCCTGGATGAATTCAAAGTCAGTCCTCCAAGAAGCCTTACAGAAACATTTGCACAAAAGAAAATCCGATGAACTGTCAGCAGGTGACGACTGCACTCATTGTTCTAGCATGCCTAGTCACTGGGAGCAGGCCTACAAACCAGTTCATTGCTGTTCCCCATCCATCACTGGCTGTCAGAGCAAGCATGTATCCCATGAGGACTTCTAATGCCTCACTGTCTCCTCACTTACTCTGGGAAGCCTTTCAGAGGTCACCTGCGAGGCCTAGGCCCTGCCCTCCAAAAATGCTTACGATTTTAGTCTGTGTGCCACACTTCAGGCTTCTGGCATTTAACATATTTTTTAAAAAATATTTATTTATTTATTAGAGAAAGAGAGAGAGGGAGAATGGGCATGCCAGGGCAACATAGCCACTGCAAATGAACTCCAGATACATGTATCACCTTGTGCATCTGGCTCTACGTGGGTGCTGGGGAATCAAACCTGGATCCTTGAGCTTTGCAGGCAAGTGCCTTAACTGCTGAGCTATCTCTCCAGTTCCATTTAATGCGTTTAAATGACATGTTTACTGTGTATTTAGCATTAAGCAAGACACCACAGGTTCTTCACAAGTATAGCATGCCTTATTCTCCAAGAAGATCCAAGAGAGTTGGGCCAACAAGAGGAATGCTGGAAAGGAAATGAACCAGGATTAGAAGGATCAGAAAAGTGTCCCAGAGGGGGAGAGCCTTTAGCTGGACCTCGAAGCATGGACAGAACGTGAGTGGAAGGAAGACACCTGGGCAGGAGGCTAAGATAAATGAAAGACGTGGAGGCAGACGTGAGCGTGGAAGTCGTGTGGGATTCAACGTGTCACCTTTTTCCTTTCGATCTGCTCATATGCAACTCTGATGAGAGCAAGGTCGGCATTACTTGAAAACCTGGTCTGATCTGGACAGACTTCCTGTGGGATCCGAAAGACAAGGGCAGCACTGAGAAAGGGGCAGTGAGAGGTAGCTGACAGTGTCAGAAAAGTCTGAGTCTGGAAAGACAAACACAGGGAGAAGTTATGATCATGATCCAGCGGACTATGTGCTGCTGCAGGGGCATGACATCCTGGGACAAGAAGTTGTCCAGGGAGTCATGACTCATTTCACTCAACTAGGTGATCACACACACACACACACACACACACACACACAGTCTCCATCCTATAGATCTGGTTAAACCTGAGTACCACTCATACATACAGTGAGAACGAGGACGATTCCAGGTGATATTCAAGTCTATCATCTTTCCATATGGACTGTCAGACTTTTCCATCCATGTTTTCCCAGAAATTCTACATTAAGCCTCTTTCATGGTTTTCAGCAATTCTACTCTTGCTCAATGACTTACTGACTACACTGTCTTGCTTACAAATACACACAGTAGTGAAGTCGACTTGCGTCCTAGAGAGCATGACCTTCCATCGTCTGGGTGAGCTCACCTGGTATGAGTCTCTCCTCTCCCTCCAAGAACTGAGCAAGTTCTGTGCTGGTCTGGCTCAAGAACAAAAACAAAAAAATTCCATTCATGTCTTTAGAATCCCATTCGATACTCCCAGCACTTCCCCGAGAATAGCGGTCTATAAATGAATTCTGTTGAGTACAAATTTCTCCATCTGGTTAAGAGAGTAGAATGCTGGTTGCCAAGGGTTGACAGGGGCAGGGAGTGGATGAGGATAGTTCAAGGGCATAGAATTTCACTTATGTAATATTAAATAGATTCTAGAACTCTCCTAGTTGAGAATTACTTACTGTCGGTCTGATTAAAACTGACTGGAAGGAGAGATTTTATTTTGTGTTCATATCACACACAAAAAAAATGATAATGATGAAGCTAGACGTGATGGTTCATGCCTATAATCCTAGCTCTTGGGAAGCTGAGGTAGGAGAATTGCCATGAGTTTGAGGCCCTCCGGGGATACCGAGTGAGTTCCGGTTCGGCCTGGATAATAATAATAATAATATCAACGATGGAGGTGGCAGGAGAAAACCCCTGAGAGACAATGACTGTGTTTGTGGCCTTTATGTTGGTGACAGTTTCAAGATATAGCTTTTCTCCGGATTTACTGAGTTCCATTCCATGGCCCTAACTCCCCCATCATCCTCTAAAGTTGACGTTCTAGGCAGAACTCCACACTGAAACAAAGCTATCTGTTAACTCTTTTTTTAATATATATATTTTTTATTGTATGTGTTAATTCTTTATTGCCGTGACTTACACCAGGGAAAAACAATTTAATAGCAGGAAAGATGTATTGTGGCTCACAAGTTTCGGCCCACAGTGTGACCGGGTCCATTGCTTTGGGCCTGGGGAGTACTGAATATTGTGTAGATTGTGTAGAATAACCTTCAGGCTACATGTTTAAGGAGTCTGTGATTGTTTTTGTTTTTGAGGTAGCGTCTCACTGTAGACCAGGCTGGCCTCGAACTCCTGGTGATCCTCCCCCCTCAGCCTCCCAAGTGCAGAGACTAACGGCATGCGCCACCACACCTGGGCTGTGGAAAGTAGGCTGTTAGCGCAGCAGGAGCACACGGAGGAGGCTGCCGTCCTCAAGGTGGCCAGGAAGCAGACCGGAGAACATACCTTGCTCTGACAGCTCCTGTTCTCTTCCCAGCTTAGTCTATGCAGACCCTCAGCCTGTCGGATTGTGCCAGTCACACCCACGTCGCGTCTTTTGTCTTTCTCTCTTGGGTAACAGCCTCTGGAGGGGCTGGAGACATGGCTTAGCAGTTAAGTCATTTGCCTGCAAAAGCCAGACGACCCAGGTTCCATTCCCCAGTATCCACATAAGCCAGATGCACAAGATGGCACATGTATCTGGAGTTCGTTTGCAGTGGCTAGAGGCCATGGTGTGACCATTTTCTCTGTCTATCTGCTTCTCTCTCTCTCTCTCTCTCTCTCTCTCAAATAATAATAATAAATAAAATATTTTTAAAATATTGTTAAAAAATAGTCTCTGAGGCCAGGAGTGGTGGCGCATGCCTTTAATCCCAGCACTCAGGAGGCAGAGGTAGGAGGATCGCTGTGAGTTCAAGGTCACCCTGAGACTACATAGTGAATTCCAGGTCAGCCTGGACTGGAGTGAGACCCTACCTCAAAAAAACAAAAAAAAAAAAAAAAAAAAAAAAACCAAAAAAAAAGTCTCTGGAGATGTCCTCACAGAGACACCCAGAAGTGTTCTGCACCGCCTTTCTAAGTCCATCTCAGTACAGTGAGGTTGACGATGAAGACTGACCATCACAAACAGCCAATCAGGAACTAGGAAGTCTGTTAAGGGAGGGATGACCAAGTCCCACAGGATGGTAGCCAGCAAAGCTCACTGTGATTAAATCATTCGTTTCTGGAAGAAAAAAGGAAAGAAATCAATATATGCCTAGACATATTTTAAAGTTAGAACCTTTAGGAGAAAACTTGCAAGATCATAGGGAAGGATCACACCCTACCGTTCATGTCAACCTCCTCTTTCTCTTTCTTCATTCTCTCTACCCCGTTTTCCCATGTCATACACAGAAAAACTTGCGTTCACACTCAGAACTAGAGGCTGGGAGGAGAAAGCAGTCAGCACAGTATTGAACCTGGGCTAGTAGAGATGACTGTGACCACACGTTTGTGATGTCCAGCCACCAACAGAAGGTCTCTTGAAAATCATTTCCAATATCAACCCAAATCAATTATATCTTGTCCATTGTACTGGGTTTCTTCTCCCTCTCCAAAATCTTAGGTCCCCAGCTTACTTTCTGTGTTTTAAATTGTTGCCTCACTGGTTTTCTTCAGTTTCATAAGAGTGACATTGATTTCATCCACTGGAAAAGTCCTTAAAAATAGCAATGGTCCATAGTGAATCCCAGGTCAGCCTGGGCTAGAGTGAGGCCCTACCTCAAAAAAACAAAAATAAAATAAAATAGCAATGGGATATTTGTTTTTATTCTTCGTGTAACTTGTTACCATAACGGGCCTCATTTCACCAGTAAGTGTTCAGAATTGTTGACCCACTAACAAGGCAGGAGACTTGCTGAATGTGGTCTACTTCCATTCCACGGCTACAGATCCTAAGACCACGTAGAAGGGAGACTAGAAGGAAGTCTTTGGGTCAAAGGGAAAAGTCAAAGGAAAACACATCAAGGAAGGGAATATAATACAATGAAAATTATTTGGAGGCAGAGAAAAGGAGCCCTTTGGAGAGGAAACAAAAGCATATGGCAAAACGGAGAGGGAAAGTTGAGACCTTCCAAAGGGAAGGCCATAGCGGAAGATTCCTCGTACAAGTACTTTCAGCCAGAATCAGAAGAGGAGAGGACGCTGGTGACTGGGCTTGAATTTACTAAATTGATGACACGGTGTGGCTGATATGTACCTGTCCTTCGCCTGTGGAAGGAAGAGTGTCAGTGCCAACAATTTCCACCATGCCTAATCAACAAGAGGACTCACTTGATGGTTACTTCATCCGAGGATGATGGTGGGAAATAACTATGGATACACGTGTGGTGGTTGGATTCAGGTGTCCCTCATAAACTCAGGTGTTCTGAATGCTAGGTCCCCAGCTGATGGAGATTTGGGGATTAACACCTCCTGGAAGCAGTGTATTGTTGGGGACGGGCTTATGGGTGTTATAGCCAGTGTCCCCTTGCCTGTGTTTAGTATACTCTCTTCTCTTCCTGTTGTCCACCTGATCTTCACCAGGGGAGTGATGTCCACCCTCTGCTCATGCCCTCATTTTCCCCTGCCATTGTGGAGCTTCTCCGTGACTCTGTAAGCCAGAATAAACCTCTTTTCTTTCCCACAAGCTGCTCTTGGTTGGGTGATTTCTACCAGCAATGCGAACCTGACCGCAACAGGATTCACTCACTTCGTCGTTTCGTTTCGCCTAGCAGTTTTTTTTTAAGGGTTTACTTTCGGCTTACGTGGGTCCTGGAGACTCCAACCGGGATCCTTTGGTTTTGCAGGCAAACACCTTAGCCACTAAGCCATCTCTCCAGCCCTTGCCTAGCAGTTTTAAGTCAGTGAAACTATGAGCAAACACTAAAGTTATCAGCAAAATATGACAAAATCAACTATAATTGTTTTAACATTTAGTATTTTGTACATAGGCAAATATGTACTTAGTGTTAACTGTTTCTATTTATTTATTTATTTGAGAGAGAAAGAGGCAGACAGAGAGAGAGAGAGAGAGAATGGGTGCATCAGAGCCTCTAGCCGCCACAAATGAACTCCGGACACATGCACCGCCTTGTGCGTCTGGCTTTATGTGGGTACTGGGGGATCCAATCCCTGGGTCCTTAGGTTTTGTAGGCAAACACCTTAACCACTGAGCAATCTCTCCAGCCCTGTTTTTTTTTATCTTTTAATTATGTGATTAAATTATGATATGCAACCTCATTAATTATCAAACAAGTGGCTGTCAGAAGGGTGACTATCTCTTTCAAATCGTACATATAATCTCTTCTCGGCCTTTTGGCTAACATCAAGGGTTAAACTGGATATCTGCATCCCACAGCATGTCTAAGGTCTGTGGAGAGTAGAAAGGAAAAGGTACCGCGCTTCTCATTCAGCCACGGCCAGGGCATATAATGACGACTGGGACCTATGTCAGGTCTTTTCTCTTGCCTTAAAATGAAAATAATGTGAGTAGGCACTACTAAAATTAGGTGTTAGAAAATGAATAGATGGGAGTCTGATCAAATGGAAAAACAGTTCTTATCAGAGGAAAAGGTCACCCATGAAGGTACAGACTTTATTCTTCAATGGAGCTCACTGGCATAATGACATTCTGTGACAGTAAGGATAAAGACTGGGCTGGAGGTGGGCTGGAGAGATGGCTTAGCGGTTAAGCGCTTGCCTGTGAAGCCTAAGGACCCCGGTTCAAGGCTCAGTTACCCAGGACCCACGTTAGCCAGATGCACAAGGGGGCGCACGCGACTGGAGTGCGTTTGCAGTGGCTGGAGGCCCTGGCCCGCCCATTCTCTCTCTGTCTCTATCTGCCTCTTTCTCTCTCTGTCACTTTCAAATAAATAAGTAAAAATAATTTTTTTAAAAAGATTGGGCTGGAGGAATGGCTTAGCGGTTAAGGCACTTGCCTGCAAAGCCAAAGGACCCCAATCTTGATACCCCAGTACCAATGTAAAGCCAGATGCTCAAAGTGGCACATGCATCTGGAGTTCGTTTACAGTGGCTGGAGGCCCTGGCGCACCCATTCTATCTGCCTGCTTCTTTCTCTCCCTCTCTCTCTCATAAATAAGAAATGAATAAAAAGAATATCAAAACCACACACACACACACACACACACACAGCTATATTGAGGCTTTCTATTTTGCAATTTTACTTGCTCCAAGACATGACAGATTTTAACAAACACAGCAATTTTTGTCTGTATTTCTTCTTACAAAGAAAAGAAAGAACAGAAAGTTCGCAGTTGGGAAGAGAAAACAGCTCACGGATATGGGATTCGTTGGAAGCTGTGTGTCTACAGTAAAGCTCTGAGTGCTGGATTCGCCCACCAAGATCAAAACGCACGCAAAACTCTTCCAGCTGCAGCGTCCAGGGCTCCAGGCCTTGCTGTCGAAAGCGAGGAGCATGTTCCAGGGTTATGATCTTAGTTCTCTTGCTTGCCTGCTGTAAGCCTCACCCCAGTCTGCTCTTTTAATGCGATGGAAACGTTCCATTGGCATAGTTTTTCCCACAACCATGGAGACACCTGCTTCCAAATTAATTTATAATCTATTTTACACCTATGGCTGCAAGCCACATTCTAGCTGATTTTTTTTTTTAAGAATTTGGTAAAGCATATAAGAAAATGTACATCTGCTTCTTCTCCATTTTGTTCCACCTGACGTAATGTTGGCTTTTATACATTTCATTTTATGTCCAGCGTCTTAAGATATGTGAAGATATGTGATATGTTGGAATATATGTGAAGTTTTTGTTCTCTGAATCTTTGAAAGCATAGCCCAACACAAATATCATATACTAAACATACTTTCCCTGAATCTTGGTCCTAATTTCTCCTTTTGTTTGGCTAGACTAAACTGTGTACTAGAGTATCATGTAAGTTCCTCTCCGAGTGTGTCCACAACTTCACTAACTCCAAATGTGAATGGTTCTCTTCTGTAAAAGTATTTATTTCCCCTTTAGATTTTATGGGAAGGTAAAGGGGGAAGGGACTTAATACATCCCAGATGAGTCTGGGCAAGAGGGATTTTGAAAATCCATTTAACTACTGTATCCATGACTTGCTTTGTTCTATTATCAAGTACAAGGGCTCAGAACTTCATAACCAAAACAACATTTAACTTATTGGGTGATGCATGTTAGTTTTGAAATATATTTTAGATACTTGATGAAAGTTATCAACACTTTCTTACAACAAAGAAACACAAAACTAAACTTTCATAACTGAAATGTTTGAGTCTTCTAGTCTGACAATAAGCAGACAAATCAAATCGTTGTCATCATAGGGCCCTCAAACGTGTGTCACTGTTAGTTCAAGAATGTTCATATGACATCACTGAAACAAACATAATCAAAATTTTAAATGCTTAAGTTCAACATTTTTTTAGTCCTGAACTTTGAGAGAAAAGAGCAAGCGGGCAGGGGGGGGGGGGGAGAGACTGGGAAATGGCTTGCTGGTTAAAAGCACTTGATTGTAAAGCCTGCTGGACAGGGTTTGATTCCCCAGGACCCACATAAGCCAGACGCACAAAGTGGGCGCATGCATCTGGAGTTCATTTGCAGCAGCAAAACGCCCTGGAGCACCCAAACTTACTTTCTCTCTCTCTCTCTCTCTCTCTCTCTCTCTCTCTCTCTCTCCTTGCAAATAAATAATATTTTTGATAGATTAGAAATTTCAGAATTTGGCCTGAGGGTTTAAAAAGAAAAATAAAGAGCAAAGGAGAGAGTGGGGATGAGAGCATTGGCCCCCAGTAGCAAACCCGGACTTGGAAGGTCAGAGGTAACACTATGCACCCTTTCCAGTTCCCAAATGGAGGGAGATTCCTACGTCGTTCATGAGACTCACGTCTAAAGGTGATGACCTGTTCCCATCTTTGACCAAACCGTGGTCTGTGAAGTACAAAGACACAAACACTTGCAGCCTTTTAAGTCTCAGCTAGTGTCGTCACAATTCAAGGGGCTTCTGTGACAACCATCGTCATCATGTGTGAGTATTTTAATTCCCCTGCGAAGGAATGAATATTAATGAACAGGACAAAGGCGCAGTAAATGAATTTTCTAAAATCGGCATCTTAAGTGCTAGAAACAATATTCAGTGTTACTCATTGTTTTTTTTCTTATTAAGTTTCCATGCAATAGAATACACATCGATTTTACAACCAACTGTTAATATCTAAGGGTTGTGGGATGGAACGTAGAGATCACCATCATTTCAAGAGCTATATAGTTGTTGGTGGTGGCACACCAGCCTACAAGTTCACACAAGATTGTCGGCACAGGGTATCTCCTTAATTCGCAGGCTGGGACGCAACTTATTCCCTCAGAGTCCTACCACATTCTTGCTCCATGTGTCTATGTGAAATCTATTTTTTTAATTAAAAAGGGAAAGAATTGAATGCAGAGGAAACAAATAACAGGTACAAGGGCAGCCAGGAAGGGATTAGCAATATCACCTTATAAAATAATGAGAAGACATTGCCTAATTGGTGAGCCATGCAGTATTAGTCACCTCTTTATTCTTTTGTGTTGTGTGTTATGTTTGTTTATTGATTTTCCCCCTCTGCAAAGACCCTACATACCATGCCTACATTGGTATTCATGCTAGATTATAAAACCTCCATACTGGCTCATTACCATAGATTGCTAGCAATTTTCCAAGTATTTGCAAAAACCACTTTAAGATGTTTCCAGAGAAAGATTAAGACCGTGGGAACAGAGAGACACTGTTGATGACTTATGCTCTTTGTTAATCACCAGGAAAAAAAAAAAAAAAAACAACAATGGAAATATCCATAAGAACTAAATTCTCCTTCCCTGGGTCTCTTTCTACTAACTTGTCACTAACTCTAGTGACATCATGAACACTGTTCCTCCCTCTCTTCCTTCCCCTAAAGAATTTTCTGGAAAATATGCAGAATCCAGAGTTAAGACCTCAGATTTACATTAACGCCTGCTTCTTCAAGGGATGTCCCCAGATTTAAAAAAGAAAAAATAATAAATAAATAAAACTCAGTTACCACAGCTATACAAATGCTTCCCAAATCAGCATTTACAATCCTAATATGATTTCAGAATTTGTGGCGTCCATGAGTTATTAAAGGGAAATCCCAATGGTGGGGAATGGGATACCTCTAAGTTAGCCGTTGGTCAGCAGGGGTCTCTGAGGCCCTCTGATCAATACAAGTGCCCTTGGTGGCCCCCCAGAACTAGGTGGTGAGGCACTTAATTGCTGAAGAAACCACGTGCTTTCAGTTGCAAGAAACAGAGAAATCCAGCTGGGACTGAGCTGGGCTCCCACTCTCTGCTGGCTGGCTTTCCCAGGGCTGGAAGAGTTACGGAGCTACTCAGGGGGAAAAGTCATCAACAATGTGATCCAGCAGTGAACCTTGGGAGCTACACAACCAACAAGCCAGAGAAGACGTGCCCACTGGTACAGTAGGGACATGGCTAGGAGAGGGGGTAGCCAGCAGCTCTCTGATTGGATCTGAGGTCTACTCGATTGGAAGGCATCCATGCCTGGTACTGAAAACCTAGTCAAAAACCTGTGACTGGGTAGGTCATAGGCCCTAAGTAGTAAGGAAGCTTTAACTATTGTTGGTGAAGTTGATATGTTGTGCCCACCAAACTGCCTTCTAATCATTTATGATTATGCCCACAGATTAGTGCTAGTCTCAGCTTTGGTAACGCTGTACCCCACTCACTTTTCCCCCTTTATTTTCTTCGAAGACTTTATCACCAGTGCTGTGTGCTACGTACTTTAGTATAAACCTCGGTGGGTCTCTCAAGAGGATGTACAGTTTGTGTCCTCTGGAGGGATTTCCTACCATGTCCTAAACTTAGCCTACCTTTTTTCTCCCATGGGTTTGAATGGTTCACTAATTTGTGTTTTTATGATGTTTCTCCCTCAATTTAATATAAGCTCCAGGAGGTCAACAGAGTGGTTCCGTTATTTGGCTCTTTGTATTCTGGTAAATAGTACACTAGAGGCACTCCATAAAGATTTCTCAAACAAGAGTATAAATGACAAATGAAAGAATTAAGCCATAAGGCTTCCAGACCTCTTTTTTAAATATTGTATTTATTTGTTTATTTATTTAAAATAGAAAGAAAGAGGCAGAGAGAGAGAGAGAGAGAGAGAGAGAGAGAGAACGGGCGCACCAGGGCCTCCAGCCACAGCGACCGACCTTCAGATGCATGAACTACTTGGTGCATCTGACTTATGTGGGTCCTGGGGAATCAAACCTTGGTCCTTAGGTTTCACAGGCCAAGTGGTTTAACAACTAAGCCATGTCTCCATCCCAGCTTGCAAACCTCTTGATCAGAAAAGTTAGAATCCGATTTGAATCTAGCCTCACATCTAACCTGCACTCCGACCACTCACAAATAAACATGTCTTAACAGTGTGTTAGAATGTAATGTTTTAACAGTGCTTCTCTCCACCAAATCCAAATCCTGCCTACCTTATACAAGGACTTCAAATAAACATCTCCGGGAACCCTTCATTAAAATCACTTCTTTCAGATGTCTCTTTCTAAAAACCTAGTCTTTGGGCTGAAGGGATGGCTTAGCCGTTAAGGCATTTGCCTACAAAGCCAAAGGACCCAGGTTCGATTCCCCAGGACCCATGTTAGCCAGATGCACAAGGGGGCACATGTATCTGGAGTTCATTCACAGTGGCTAGAGGCCCTGGCACACCCATTCTCTCTCTCTCTCTCCTTGCAAACAAACAATTAAGATAAAGTAAAATATTTTAAAAACTAGTTGTCATCTCTCTACAGAATGCAAAACCTTCTCTAACCCAAACGCTGATACGTTCTGCCGTTCCTGATGCATTCTAACTCCCAGTTGCTGCCTGTCACTCGTACTCCCTAGCTCGGCTGAACCCCGGAATAATTCCTCACATGCAACATTCTTCCAGCCCAGTGCCTTGTGCCTTTATTCAGGACATGGCTATGGAGCAAACTTCCCTCTTTACGTCTCCTGTGAAAATCCTGTCCATTTTTTAAATCTAATCCCTAACTGTGCTCCTCCGAGCGCTGTGAAATCCTCACCAGCCAGTAGAGCTGGTATCCATTCCGCTTTGTCTGCTCTCTGGAACACGTGTTGGCGTCACCTCAATCCGTCACCGTGTCACTGGTGTCGCGGCTTAACCTCAGAGCCTCCCGAGGAGAAGGTGACGCACGTAACGATGGGCCTTGCTCTGTGACTCTCAGTTCAGCATCCTACAGAGATGTAAACCTCAAACCCAAGTACACTTGAAAATAGAAAATTTTCAGCGATGGGCCAGAGAGATGGCTTAGCACTTAAGGCACTTGCCTCCAAAGCCAGAGGACCCAGGTTCGATTCCCCAGGACCCACATGAGCCAGATGCACAAGGTGGTGCACGCATCTGGAGTTCGTTTGCAATGGCTGGAGGGCACACCCATTCTCTCTCTCTCTCTTTCTCTCTAACTGCCTCTCTCTTAAATAAATATATATATTTATAAATAAATATATACATTTATTATTTTTATAATAATAATTTATTATTAATATATATGTATATATATATATATTAAAAACAATTTCAGGGTTGGAGAGATGGCTTAGCAGGTAAAGGCACTTGCATACGAAGTGTGAGGACCCAGGTTCGATTCCCCAGGACCCACGTAAGCCAGATGCATAAGGTGGCACATGCGTCCGGAGTTCATTTGCAGTGGTTGGAGGCCCTGGAGCACCCATTATCTCTCTCTCTCTCTCTCTCATAAAAAAAATAAAAAAACTTAAAAAATAAAAAGGTAGCCAGGCATGGTGGCACACGCCTTTAATCCCAGCACATAGGAGGCAGAGTTAGGAGGATCACTGTGAGTTCGAGGCCAGCCTGAGACTACATAGAGAATTCCAGGTCAGCCTAGGCTAGAGTGAGACCCTACCTCAAAAAAAGGAAAACAAAAAAAGGTAGAGAAAGAGGAAAAGCTATCAGTGTGTAACAGGTTAATTTTTGTCATTGTCCCTGTCATCGCTTTTCTCGGTGGGGTCATCGCCAAAGGACATATCACCTATTCCCCCCCTGACCTATCTTTGTCCTGGGGTTTGGGGAGATGGGTCCTGTCGGCAAACATCGCTCTGGGCTGCACTCAGCCTGGCAGAGTCACCTCTGCCCTGAAGCCCCATCTAACGTGACCGCCACACAGCACATGAGCAATTGCCTTGCCTCTGGCCACCACGTCACTGAAAGGAATACATCCGCCCTGTCAGCCTTTCTGTCCAGATACGCTGTCCTCTGCCATGGAAAGGCCATCGAGACACCTAGCTGTCTGGCACAAGTGCCCTTATACTGTGGCATCTGCTGGCTAAACGCGCTGCAACGTGACAGTGACAGAGCCTGGCGCAGCCCAGCCCCAGGAGACAGCCACGCGAGAAAGCCTGGGCAGAGGAGATGGTAGCTGCCCAGGCCGTCTTCTGGAAGGGACACCCCACCCCCTGCCCAGACATTCTCTGCCGTAACTGAAGATGCCGTGTCTGGGAAGAGCTAAGATCTGCCAACAGAGACAGGGAAGACGCAGAGCTAGGAACACAGTGATACTGTTTACACCATCCCTGCTCCGTTCTTGGCTCTACAATTGGGAAAGCGAGGGTATCACGGACAGTAAAATAATACGTACCTCCAAGTGGTCACGGAGAATTTACAGTGCATGCAGAGTGTGAGCATCGGGCCCTGGGGCATCGTAGAAACGTCATTGATGGTTCGGACCCCACCCTTCTTTTTAACACGTGGTCCCACTCCCGCATAAGGCTCCATACCTTTCAGGGGGGTTATTTATTTATTCAGAGATATGTTCATGAGCTGTTTACTAAGCTTTGACGACGCGGTGGTAAGACAAAAAGAATTGAACCTTACCAGAGACTTGGGCAAAGAGCAAATGTTTAATAAATATTTGATCAATGATAAGACCACTCTGTACTGGTCCCATCTCAGATAGCGACACCCTCCCACCACCACACACATACTAGAATCTGCATGCCCCAGAGAGCTCCAAATAGAATTTGTTGTCAAAGGATTTAGTTAATGTTAACTCCTATGTTAAGGATAATCAAGAGGTAGAAATAAAAGGAGCTAACCAGGGAGAAAGAGACTCCGGAGAGACCTGGCTGGAAAACGCATTGCTAAAATGAGCTATCCCCATCCATAGGAAGAAAACCTGCGAAATTCCAGGAGGGGATAACATCATCATTTACCATGCTCTCCTGTGCCAAATTCCGTCATAAATCAAGGCAGGAAATGGTCAAGTGACCAGTCCACTCCTGAGACTTGTCACAGTTGTGTATGTGTCATTCAGCATGATATAAGTTAACTCTCTGTCACAGCTGAGATAGCATTAAAGGGGGGTCAGACTTGAATTAGATTCCATCTACAACAAAGGCTATGGGAGGAAAAAAATAAGGCCCCAATTTTCACTATCTTCAAAATTTTTAAATAAATCCACAAAGTTATAATAAAAGTTGATATCTTAAAACTCTGATACAAAAAGGCCCATGATATAAATGAACCATATAGTCCTGAAAACATTTTCCCAGTGCGTAAATATTTACCTAGTGTCTGCTTACCATTTCATGGGTAACTTCCTAGTCTCCAAAAAGAGGATGATGATGGCCAAGACAAAAACAGCATGTCACATGGAATCTACAGATTACTGTGGAAAAAACACAGTGAATTATAGACAGTGTGAGAAGAGGTGGTGACCAGAATGGACAATAAAAGACTATCAAATCTTTCTTGGAGAAGAAAGATTGATGAGACAAGGTATCCCAAGAAAACTGATAGTTCTTCAATTAAGTCAGGAAAAATAGTTAATTTATTTTACTTTTTAGCACGATATTTATTTATTTATTCATTTAATTTGAGAGAGACAGAGGCAGATGAGAGAGAGAGAGAGAAAGAGAACAGGCACTCTATGGCCTCCAGCCACTGTAAAGAACTCCAGATGCATGCACTACCTAGCACATCTGGCTTACATGGGTGCTGGGGAGTCAAACCTGAATCCTTAGGCTTTGCAGGCAAGTGGCTTAACTGCTAAGCCATCTCTCCATCCCAAAAATAGCTAACACTTTAAGATAGGGGTGAGAAATAAACAAGAGAGTCCTAGCACAGCAAAAAATTAATTATAAAGAAGTATGACAGATTCTGGGAATCACGCACAGTAGTTGTGGATGTCTTACCCAAGGGGTAACTCCATCAGTAGACAGCACTCCTAATAGGGAACTAGAAGAGATGGAAATAGGACTCACTGTAGAGCACTTGCCTAGCATGCGTGGGGTTTTGTGATTGAACCCCAGCACCAAAAAAGAAAACATCCAATAAAAGATAAGAAAGAACTATCTTGATATCAGATTTCTAAATACTTCTAATAGATGTCCTGGCACACAGTATGTGTTCAAAAAAATATCTCTTGAAGCAAGGCGTGGTGGCGCACGCCTTTAATCCCAGCACTCGGCAGGCAGAGGTAGGAGGATCACCATGAGTTCGAGGCCATCATGACACTACATAGTGAATTCCAGATCAGCCTGGACTAGTGTGAGACCCTACCTCGAAAAATCAAAATGCATACATATCTATATCTGTGTGTGTGTGTGTGTGTGTGTGTGTGTGTGTGTGTGTATCTTGGATTGGTCAAAAAAACTAGAAAGCTGGAGAGATGGCTTAGCAGTTAAGGTACTTGATGGCAAATCCAAAGGACCTGAGTTCGAGTCCCCAGTACCCATGTAAAGCCAGATACACAAGGTGGCACATGCCTCTGGAGTTCGCTTGCAGTGGCTGGAGGCCCTGGTGCTCCCATTCTGTCTCGCTATCTTCCTCTCTTTCTCTGCCTCTCTCTCTCTCTCTCAAATAAATAATAATAATAATAAAGTTCTCAAATGATGAAGGACTTTCGATGTTAGGTACCCTGAAGAACTCAGGCAAGAGAGATACAGCTAGGTGCAGGTTTTAGGAACTCTTCCTGAGAAGCCTATGCAGAAGACCAGCTGCAGGAGAGGAAGAAACAGGGAAGCAGGTGGACGCCAGTGCATGGGATGAGGAGCCCCAGACCACAGCCCAGCCAGAGGTTGCAGAGGAAGCGATGGGGAGATTGTCTGGGAAGTGGAAGGAAGAGGCCCAGCATGGATGTATAAGACCTCCCAGATGGCTGCCACCTACCACGAGAAGAACACAATTACCACCCAACAATAGACAAAATATCAGCGAGCAAGCACCTTCCATAAAACTGTTCATTCAGAGGCTGGAGAGATGGCTCCGCAGTTAAGGTGCTTGCCAGCAAAGCCCAAGGACCCAGGTTCAATTCCCCAGTACCCAAGTAAAGCCAGATGCATGAAATGGCGCATGCATCTGGAGTTGGTTTGCAATGGCTAGAGGCCCTGGCATGCTCATTCTCTCTGTCTCTCTCTCTCTCTCTCTCTCCCTTTCTCAAATAAATAAATACATTTTAAAAACCTGTTTGTTCAGCCCATGTTTATATTTTGTCATAATAAAAATCCTGCGCCAGATAGGAAGATACGTTTTTGGAAAAGTTGAGATTGTTTTACAATTTATTTATCCATTCAAAGATCACTTAATAAGTTCTTGGTCTGTGTCATGCACTATATTAAATAGTTATTGAGGGCATAATTGTGTGGAAAAGAAAACAGAGATAGCCCTTCCTCTCTCTCTCTCTCTCTCTCTCTCTTTTCTGAGTCTTACTCTGGCTCAGGCTGACCTGGAATTCACTATGTAGTCTCAGGGTGGCCTTGAACTCACGGCAATCCTCCTACCTCTGCCTCCCAAGTGCTGGGATTAAAGGTGTGTGCCACCACACACACCTGGCTCCCCTTCCCCTCTTTTTGTATTAAGAAATAAGCTATGCACTGTATGTCAGTCAGGTAGGAGATCTATTTTGGGGAGGGCTTAAAGACCATATCAAGGAGGTTCTTTATCTTAAAAGTTGGGGAAAACCATGAGACAATTTTTAAAAATGAAGTGAGGGGCTGGAGAGATGGCTTAGTGGTCAAGGCATTTGCTGGCAAAACCAAAGGACCCAGGTTCAATTCCCCAGGACCCGTGTAAGCTAGATGCACAAGGGGCACATGGGTCTGGAGTTTTGCAGTGGCTGGAGGCCCTGGCATGCCAATTCTCTCTCTCTCTCTCTCTCTCTCTCTCTCTCTCTCTCTCTCTCTCTTCTTTCTCTCTGTCTGCTTGCAAATAAATAAAAAATGTAAGGGCTGGAGAGATTGCTTAGCAGTTAAGGCCCTTGCCTGAAAAGCTAAAGGACCTTGGTTTGATTCCCCAGGACCCACATAAGCCAGATGCACAAGGTGGCGCATGCATCTGGAGTTCGTTTGCAATGACTGGCAGCCCTGGAGCGCCCATTCTTTCTCTTTCTCTCTCTCTCTCTCTCTCTCTCTCTCTCCCTCTCTCTCTCACTCTGCCTCTTTCCCTCTCTCAAATAAATAAATAACTCAATAAAATTTATTAAATAAAAATAAAACATGAGAGGAGGAGTATGGCCAATTTGTATTTGCACCTGGGATACATCCTGGTTATAACAGAGAAGCCACTTTAGAAGCCCTTATAAGGTGCAGGCCAAAGATAACTGGGCCTTAAGAGTCCAAAGAGCAAGACTCAACAGTATGGCTGTCTTGTTATCTATAACCACTTTTCCGTCCTTGTAGGTAAATGGCTTGTGTCATTACATATATTAAATATTCTCACAATAAGCCGATGGTTAGCAAGCTGGCAGTGGAAATAGATTAAAGAAGCTCCTAGAAGCAAAAGGGTTTACTGCTGACTATCAGCTACATCTGGACATAGACCTACTGTGGGCAGAAGTGAAGACAGAAAAGGAGGAGAAAAAGCTGACCCAGTTGGTAGCAATAAAAGGCCATGGTAGGAAGGCTTCATCAATGCCCTTTCTTATTTCTCTCTTCACACACACACACAAACACACACACCCTGGCACTTGGCCATCTCCATGTCTAGAAACAGTATCACTTAGCCTTTTAGTTTATAAATGAGGAAAATTAGTCACTAGAAAGTACATAACATTCCCAGACTCGTTCCAGTCTACCCTGAAACAAACTGTCAAATGCTTGTTTCCTCGCATAGAAAGGCCAAAGCTTCGTTCAGCAATGCATTTAACACATGCTGTTCGGACCACCCCAGCCAGACGCAACCCGATTGTCCTGTGCAGATTCACTGCTTCTCCTTCCCTCTAATGTGTGGTTCCTTGTGCTATTTACAGTAGCAAAAGCCAAGCGAGCAAATGAAACTCACCAATTTGTTGTTTATTATAACTCAGCGCAGATAAAAGACTCAGTTGATAGGGAGATAATTAAACCTTTGTTCTAAATGAGCTTATAGGGTTATCCGGAGGTTTTAGTTCTGCATACCATCTTTGTCCCCGGGTGCCAAATATAAATCTGTATTGACTCGAAGCAGGACTTGGCAAGCAGGGGAAAAATATGTGGGTTTAAGCAAGGCAAAAATCAATAGCCTGTCAATATATTTGTATTGTCTGCTTTTGGGAAATCACGGTGCTACTTTTTCGTAGAGAGAATGTTCTCTTGTGTCCCCAGGGAGCATGCACCCTGAATTCAAAACAACAAAGGGCTGGAGAGATGACATAGTGGTTAAGGTGCTTGCCTGTGAAGCCTAAGGACACAGGTTCGAATCCCCAGTAACCATGTAATCCCAATGCACAAGGTGGCACATGTGTCTGAAGTTGTGCCCATTTTCTCTCTCTCTCTCTCTCTCTCTCTCTCTCTCTCTCTCTCTCTCTCTCTCCTTCCCTCCCTCTTTCTCTCTCAAATATATAAATAAAAATAAAATCTTTAAAAAATAAAAACAACAACAAAAAAAAAAAGACCTGGCTGATGTATAGTTTATGGGTCCCAAGAAGAGTTTGAGAGGCCAGAAACTCAGGGACAGAGCTGGGCATTGAGGAGCGAGATGTAAAAGGGAAGTTTAGGGTTGGGGATGTGTCTTAGTGGATAGAGTGTCTGCCTAACATGCATGAAGTTTGATTCCCCAGCACCTCATAAAACTTAGTGTTGGGTGTACGCCTTTAATCCCAGCACTTGGGAAGCGGACTTAGAAGGATCCAAAGTTACTTAACGAGTTTGGAGGCCAGCCTAGGACTAACTACAAGAGACCTTGTTAATTTGATTAAAGGAGAAGTTTAGGGGAAACATAGTCATAAATGGACGATGTGTGAAAGAGAAGATGAGAAAGGATGGGAGCTTACAGACTTTTGGGGAATTTTAGGGACTTGACGGGATGTTGAGGGCTTTGGTTTGTTGGTTGATTGTTGTCAGATATATGTTTATATTTATTTTATTTATTTATTTACAAGAGAAAAAAAGAATGGGCATGTCAGGGCCTCTAGCGACTGCAAACAAACTCCAGAAGCATGAGCCTCCATGTGCAGCTGGCTTACATGGGTCCTGGGGAGTTGAGCCTGGGTCCTTAGGCTTTGCAGGCGAGCACCTTCACCACTGAGCCATCTCTCCAGCCCCGGATGTATTTTTAACTGCATACCTTGAATGTTGGGAAGAGGAGTGAGACATAAAAAGAAAAGGTCAAGTTCAAAAGGGAGAGAAGGGCTGGAGAGATGGCTCAGCGGTGAAGGCTCTTGCTTGCAAAGCCTAAGAACTCATGTTCGAATCTCCAGGTCCCACATAACCCAGATGCACAGTGATGTCGTACATGGGCACAAGGGGGCACACGCATCTGGAGTTCTTTTGCAGTGAATGAAGGCCATAATGTGCCTCTTCTCTCTCTTTCTCTCTCTCTCTAATAAATTTGTTTTGGGGAGGGCTTCCAGGTAGGGTCTCACTCTAGCTCAGGCTGACCTGTAATTCACTATGTAGCCTCAGGGTAGCCTCGAACTCATGGTGATCCTCCTACCTCTGCCTCCCGAGTGCTGAGATTAAAGGCGTGCGCCACCACACCTGGCTCTAATAAATTTTTTAAAGGCAGAGAAGAGTTGATTTTACCTGAAGCACAAGTCTGGGTAGAGAGAAGGGGCTCTGCAGTAAACCAGTGACATCATCGACTATGCATTCTCCCATCTAGAAACTCTTACATGTCCCTTCCAAAAAGAAAAAGAAAAAGAAAAAGAAAAAAAACAGAAATTAGTAGCAAAGCTGTAGGGAGGAGAATTGTGTGCTTAGACAAGAGCTGGCAAAACCCCACAGCATCGTGGAGGCTCCACGGCCCACTGAGCAGGACTTCCTATAACACGTTCAACCGGTCCACCTGGGACTTTGGGGTTTTCTTCAACAAACACAGCACTGAGAGAACCACGTGCCTTTCACGGCTCGTGCTCAAAGAAGTAACCACTTGCACACTTGAGTGAGGGCCAGCAGGGGACTGATCCTGAGCAGACCCCCTCCTCCAGCCGCTGCCCGTGCGGGCAGTGGACAGCACACACTCCCTGACCACAGTCCTTCCTCCTGCTCGCCAGTCTGCTAACTCTTAGGACACACCATTTAGGATTTTTTGGTGGGGGGCTGGGGGGCATCTATACAGGAAAACAACAGAAAGAAAAAAAGAAGAGTAGGCTTCAGTAATGGAAAGTTTGCCCATGAGAATAAGATAAAGCAATGACAGGGCCTCATTCAGTGCTGAGCTTGGCATATCCCTATATTATCAAAGAAATGTCTGCACAGCTCGCCGTCGGAATCACCATTTTTCGGAGCTAACAGATGAGCAGCCAACAGAGGATTCCAAACCCTTGTCTGATCCCAGCACTCGGGAGGCAGAGGTAGGAGGATCACCAAGAGTTCGAGGCCACCCTGAGACTACAGAGTGAATTCCAGGTCAGCCTGAGCTACAGCGAAAGCCTACCTTGAAAAACAAAACAAAAAGCAAACAAACCAACCAACCGAACCCTTGTCTGAGGATGCGGCCCACTGCCTGCCCACTGGACGCCTCCGCTTTCGTTCACAGGAGCTTACAAAGCAGTTGGAACAACCTGTCACAGAAAACAATGGCAGGGAAAGAGAAGGAACTGGCCAAGGCAACCTAGAAAAAAAAAAAAAAAAAAAAAAAAAAAACATAAGGCAAGCCTGGATTAGCAGCAAAGGTAAGTCAACCTGGCAGTGTTTGAACATCCACGGTAAAAAGAATAGGATGTAGGTGACCATGTGCAGGGCCCAGGGGAGGCCCTGAGAAGATAAAGAAGATTGGGAACACAGAGGAGGGAAGATACTGACACAAAGAGAGCTGATGAGTGTCCCAGGGCTGGGTTCCAACATGACAGACATACTTGGCTTGACAAACCGGAAAAGGGCCTGAAAGAAGAAAGCCTGGATGAAGATGAAAAGAAATCGACGCTCACACCCACCTGCTGAAAAACAGAAATGGACCGTACAGCAACAGCAGCTGATAGCCCACATTTTCAAACAAGCTGAGCTCTAACACAAAGGAGTGACAGATTGTCGGCAACTGTTTCCAGAAGAAAGCCCGGGATCACAAGACCCAGGACATAACTGGATCTTACAGCACATGTCACTGGGGCCAGCACGAATGAAAAGCTCTCTACCCCCAGGAGCTCAGTTAAGTCAAGGGAGTTGATCTCAGAATTCCTTGTGGGTTTTTTTTTTTTTTTTCATGCATTATTGTGGTCTAGCATTGTCATTTCCAAAGGAACATTTGCAACTCTCCCATTTTTCCCCATGAGGGAATTGAGTCATAGAACCACCGACCACGGCAACAGTCAGTCAGAATCATGAAGGACCCAAAACTCACCTGCTATTCCTCCAGCGCCCCTCTCCTCCTCTTCCCAGGGCGTCTAGTCCACCTTCCAGGGACCTTGATCTCACAGAGCTCCCCTTGAATCGTAGACCATCTCTCGGTTTTGTGAACCGTTCCAGCTTAGCCAAGTCCCCGCCAGGAGACTGAGCAAATTTGTGGGGTGTTGGGTCCCCTCTAAGTCGGTGATGTTGGCAGACCCCTAATTACTTCTGCTGGAGTCAGTACACCAGCTTGTGTGTCGAGTATTAAAGTGTTCACTGGTGAGGGCTCGGGTTGTAAGGAACAACTCCTGACTGGCAGGATAGAAAATGGAAGATGCACGTTCAGGTGGTGGGATGGTGACTAAAGATTGGGTACTTGGAAGGCAGAAGATCGCCTCTCTCACGCTGCACCATGCATCCGAAAGAAAGAAAGACGTCATTTACCTTCCAGAGGGAATTAACCCACGACTGTTGCTACCAACAGAAGCATTTCACATCGCTCCACTGAACGTATAGCTTTAAACACAGCTGCTGTATTTATTAGAAGTTGTGATTTTTGAATATAGCTTAATCACTAAGAAAGCTGCCTGAAACCTATTACAAAGTGAAAATAAAATTGCAAAACCGCTTTTCGAAATATTTTTATGTATTTATTTTCAAGCAGCGAGAGAGGAGACAGAGGGAACGGGCATGCCAGGACCTCCAGCCACTGCGAAATGAACTCCAGATGCATGCGTCACTTCGTGCATCTGGCTTTACGTGGGTCCAGGGGGAATCGAACTCATGCTCATTAGGTTTTACACACAAGCACCTTAACCAATGAGCCATCCCCCCCCATGCCCTACAAAACCATTTTTAAAAGCCAATCATCTTAGAGACAAGTAGGGCCCACAGCCGATCTGCAAGAGGCAATTGCTCACGTACTTGGAGGTTGTAGATTGAAGCATGACCCCAATCCTCTAGTGGTCAGAGCTCTCGGGGTGTCACTAAAGGTTTCTGCCTTGATACTCAGAGCAAATTCAGAGAACCATCTATTTCCAGCTATCCATGCAAGAGCGTAATTATACCCAAAAAAAAAAAAAAAAAAGAATTTATTCAGCTTAAAGACGTTTTCATTTTTCTCATAATCGTGAACAAAACCACACATTGAAACCACAGTCATGCCATAATACATGGCCACACTCGATTCTTGAATCTTTATGACTCGACCTACACTTCTTTTTCTTTTGTTAATTTTATTTAGGGTTTTGGCTTGTTTAAAGATGTTGGGGGCTGGGGAGATGGCTTAGTGGTTAAGCACCTGCTTAACCTGCTGTGAAGCCTAAGGACCCCGGTTCAAGGCTCGATTACCCAGGACCCAGTTTGCCAGATGCACAAAGGGACACATGCGTCTAGAGGTCTAGAGTTCATTTGCAGCTGCTGGAGGCCCTGGCATGCCCATTCTCTCTCTCTTTCTGCGTCTTTCTCTCTCTCTCTCTCTCTCAAATAAATAAACAAACAAAATTTTTAAAAAAAGATGTCTGTAACTATCTCAAAAAAATATAGCCCTGATTCACATGAGCTAATATTCAAAAGAAAAGAATAATGAAGGAGGGCTGGAGAGATGGCTCAGCAGTTAAGGTGCTTGCTTATAAAGCCTGATAGCCTGGGTTCGATTCCTCAATACCCACTTAAAGCCAGAGGCACAAAGTGACACATGCACCTGGAGTTCCTTTGCAGTGGCAGGAGGCCCTGGTGTGCCCTTCCTCCCTCATCCCTCTCTCCCTCCCCCCTCTCTCTCTTTCTCTCTATCTGTCTCTCTGTGCTTGAAAAATAAATAAAGATTAAAATCAATACAAGGAAGAATTATTAAAAACTGGTGTATAAAAAAAAAATAATATGCCAGGCGTGGTGGTGCATGCCTTTAATCCCAGCACTCGGGAGGCAGAGGTGGGAGGATCGCCATGAGTTCGAGGCCACCCTGAGACTACATAGTGAATTCCAGGTCAGCCTGGGCTAGAGTGAGACCCTACCTCAAAAAACCAAAATAATAATAATAATAATAATAAAATAAAATAATAAATTCACATTATATAGGTCATATTTGACCTTCAGCTTTACCATTGTAATTTCCATTCTCATTACTTCTTAGTGCTCCAGTGAAATATATGAAATGTCATGGACTTGCATGCAACCCTTGACCCTAAATAGATAGACCTTTCCTGGACACACACACACACACACACACACACACTCCTAAATTTCAACTGGCTCCACTAGAGGGCAGTTTTCCAGGTTCTTGCAATGCTACAATCAATCTGGCAAGACTACTTCTAATTACAATTCTCCCCCCGGCCCCTTGCCCTGAGGTTAGGGTCTTGCTCTAGCCCAGGCTGACCTGGAATTCACTATGTAGTCTCCAGGTGGCCTCGAATTCTCAGCGATTCTCCTACCTCTGCCTCCCGAGTGCTGGGGTTAAAGGTGTGTGCCACCGCACCCGGCTACAACTCTTTTTTCAAACATATCCTCATTAATTAGAGGAAGGGGAGGCTGCAAGGAAACCCTCACAATTCCAAAGGACATGCTTTTTCCACTATCTATTGGATTTATTTTGTATATATAATTACAGGCCATAATCTTTTATCCCCTTTCCCCTGCTCCAGTTACCCTGGGGGCCCTTCTCAGTGGAGTTATAGTATTCACTTTGGGCTCATGAAGGCATCAGCCAGTCCCTGTGGGGTAGCCAGGGGGTGGTGCCTCAAGATATTCCTACCCACTCTGTGGCTCTTACAATCTCTCTGTCCCCTCTTCCTCAACGTTCCCTGAGCCACAGCAGGCCTGTTGGCAGTCTGATTTAGTGTTGAGTTCTCTGTAGCCTCTGGATTTCTGCTTTGATAGGTTTTGATTGATCAGTGTGTCTGTCACCATCACCCTGGAGCTGGTTGTCAGGTTAGCAGTAAGAGCAGTGTTCATGTCAGTTCCTCTGCAATGTCTCCTGGGCCCTGGCAGGTGTGGTAGAGGTGGTACGTCTCATGGTGGGTAACCAGCCATCTTCTTGTCTTACCAATGGATTTTGGTTCTCCTCCACTTCTCTGTCACCTGTAAAATAAAGCAGATTCTCCAACCAATAGTGAGAGCAGCTTGGGTTAAAAGGGGTGATGCAAAGTTCTTTGATAGCTCACTCTTTTTTCTCCACAGAGCAGCAGGGACTTCTTTCTGAAGTCTGAGTTTCCCGACCATGGGATTCTGACTTGGTTTCCACTACCAGATATGATTTCACTCACACTGAACAGTCCTCACATCCAATCAGAGGACAGTTGGTTACCGACAGAGGCTGCATGTCAGTATTGATCAGGGTCCCCTGCTCATTCCTGCTGGTGGTGGTCATTGTCTTCCAGTGGCTCTCAGAGGGCTTTCCAGCACTGTGAGGGCTAGCCAGGGGAGCTATGAGGGCTGGCTGCTTTTCATCTGGGTCTCAGCATTGTACTCCAGTGTCCTGTGACCACATCCTGCCTGTCTTCAGCAGTAGGGTCTTACCTTTGAAGTCTGGCAGATAATCAAGTATCTTAGCAATGGCCTAGATTGGTTGGGGGCCTCATGGGTCTCCCTGGACAACAGCTCGCTGTGAGGGGGAGACCTATTTCTCGGGCAAAGGATATATTTTTGATCCTGCTTAGTGCTGACGTAAGTACCATATTCCAAATTTGTAAATTCTCCTTATCTTCCAAAGGTGTTTTTCTTCTTTTTTATTTCTTCCTTCCTTCCTTTCTATCTTTCTTTCGTTCTTTTTTTTTTTTTTTTGGTTTTTTGAGGTGGGGTCTCACTCTAGCCCAGGATGACCTGGAATTCACTATGAAGTCTCAGGGTGGCCTCAAACTCACGGCGATCCTCCTACCTCTGCCTCCCAAGTGCTGGGATTAAAGGCGTGCACCGCCATGCCCAACTTCTTTCATTCTTTTTTGTTTGTTGTTTCTTTTGTTGTTGTTTGAGTCAGGGTCTCATGTCTACCAGGCTGGACTCAAACTCATTATGTCACTGAAGATGACCTTGAACCTCTGATGGTCCTGTTGCCATGGTCCAAGTACTGAGATTACAGACAAAAAAAAAAAAAAATGGACCATCATTACCTGGTTTATGGGAATGGAACCAGAAACTTATACATGTTAGTTAATCACTTTCCAAGTGAGCTACATCCCCCAACTCAGGACCCAAGTCTTCTAGCTGCAAATTCCATCCTATTTCTTGAGTCCAACACTCCTCCCAATCTTTTTATTTTTATTTATTTATTTGACAGAGAAAGATGTAGGGAGAGAGAAAGAGAGAATGGGAGCTCCAGGGCCTCCAGCCACTACAAAAGAACTCCAGACACATGCGTTTTGTGCATCTGGCTAACGTGGGTCATGGGGAATCAAACCTGGGTCCTTTGGCTTTGCAGGCAAACGCCTTAACCAGTAAGCCATCCCTCCAGCCCCCCCCCCCCCCCGTTTATTTTATTTGAGAGAGAGAGAGAGAAATAGGCAGGTAGAGAGTCAGAGAGAGAATGGGCATGCCAGGGCCTCCAACCACTGCAAACGAACACCAGATGCATGTGCCCCCTTGTGCATTTAGCTTGCGTGGGTCCTGGGGAATCGAACCTGGGTCTTTTGGCTTTGCAGACAATCACCTTAACGGCTTAGCCATCTCTCCAGCCCACTCCTCCCGATCTTTAAGAGTAGGAACATTTTTGGAAAATCATCTCCATCCCAAGCTCCACTTCCCACCTTTCTGAATCCTTCCTACCAACCTTTGACCTTTCCCCAAAACATCTAAAGCTCAAGTATACGGTGCATGTGACATAGTTTCTCTTGAAGCAGGATGCAATTTTTTTTTAAGTTATTACTTTAAGGCTGGGAAGATAATTCAGATGTTAAAGTTGCTTGCTTGCAAAGCTTGTCATGCTAGGTTCAATTCTCCAGTGCCCACATAAAGCTGACACATGTGTCTGTAGTTCATTTGCACACACACATAAATAAAACTTTTTAAATTATGGCTTTATATGACTAATGAGTAATGATTTAATTTTGTATCAGATAAATTGATACAAGGATAACTGCTGATTGTCATTTCAAAATAATTTCTGGTAGAGTGAATTTCTAATAAATAAACTTGGTATTCTAAGAGCTATCCCTTATGTTTTAGAAAAGTTGTCAATATTAATTAGAATATTTCCAAAACATTCCAAGGACAAATTCAGGGAGTTAGGAATCTGGGAGCTCAAAGGGCAAAGATTCTCTGAACCTAGTTCTGTTTTATAGATTCTAGGAACCTATATACATACAGGTCTTTAAAAGATGCTAGGAGTTGGGATGGAGAGATGGCTTAGTTGTCAAGGTGCATGCCTATGAAGCTTAATGACCTAGGTTTGATTCTCCAGGTCCCATGTAAGCCAGCTGCACATGATGGCCCATGCATCTTCAGTTCGTTTATAGTGGCTAGAGGCCCTGGCATGCCCATTCTTGCTCTCTCTCTCTCTCTCTCTCTCTCTCCCTCTCTCTCTTTCTCTCTCTTTCCCTCTCTCTGTCTCTAATAAATAAATAATCTTTAAAAAAAAAAAAAGGTGGTAGGAGCCATGAACAACATCTGCATTTGAGAAAAGAGACCCTGTGTGGCCTCCACCTGCCCACAGTCTTACAGAGAAATCTTTACCGCCTCTTTGAACTGAATCAGGGTTCATTCATTCATTCATCCAACAAATATTTATTCAATACATTCTATGTGCCAAATGGTTTAAAGCAATCAACAGTGCACTAATCAAACAAAATCATCTTCAAATGATTGGGAAAGAGTTTGGTAATGAGATTAAACTACTTCTCAGAAAAAAAAAATGTGAGGGCTGGAGGAATGGCTCAGCAGTTAAGGCAAATTTAGGCCTGCAAAGCCTAATGACCTGGGTTCAATTCTCCAGTGCCCACATAAAGCCAGATACACAAAGTGGTGCATGCATTTGCAGTTCGTTTACAGTGGATGGAAGCCCTAGTGTGCCCATTCTCTCTCTCTCTCTCTCTCTCTCTCTCTCTCTCCTTGCAAATAAATAAAACATTTTTTGAAACACATGAATTACATTTAAAAATATTATTTTCGTTTTGGAAATAAAATTAATTTCTATAGCATAACTTGCTTAAACATTGAAAATTTTTAAGCCATGGCTCAAAAACTCTTTGTCTTTGAAGAGATGATTCAAGTTATATATATATATATATTTAAAAAATTTTTATATTTATTTATTTATCAGAGAAAGAAGGAGAGAGAGAGAATGGGTGCGCCAGGGCTTCCAGCCACTGTAAACGAACTCCAGATGCTTGTGCCCCCTTGTGCATCTGACTAACGTGGGTCCTGGGGAATCGAACCTGGGTCCTTTGGCTTTGCAGGCAAATGCCTTAACCTCTAAGCCATCCCTCTAGCCCTCAAATTATATTTGGAAAGAACTGTGAAGTGTGATACAATTATTCTTCCTGATAATTCTCAAACCTTTTCTCAAATTTTATCTCATTGCAAAATCTTTTACAAGCTTCACTAAACTCCTGCAAGCCAGAAAGAATCTTTACCTATTGGGACTCAAGAGCACTTACCTTTTGATTCCTTCGAGGGTCCAGGTGTGCAGCGTGCATTCATTCGCCTTGCAATTGGTACTCAGTATATTAGGAGGAGCACAGGGCTGTGGCTAAGAGAAGAAGCTTTGGCCTGCTTCTCAATCTGTACTCATCTCTTAGTAACCAAAGGTTCTGTGCCTTAGCTTTCCTTCTGTATAAAAAGATGATAGCCGGGGGTGATGGCACACGTCTTTGATCCCAGCACTCGGGAGGCAGAGGTAGAAGGATCACCTGAGTTCAAGGCCAGCCTAAATTCCAGGTCAGTCTTGGCTAGAGTGAGAACCTCCCTCTAGTAAAAAAAAAAAAAGTAGAGGCTGGAGAGATGGCTTAGTGGTTAAGGCATTTGCCTGCAAAGCCAAAAGAACCAATTTCAATTTCCCAGGTCCCACGTAAGCCAGATGCACAAGGTGGCACATGCACCTGGAATATGTTTGCAGTGGCTAGAGGCCCTGGTGCTCCCATTCTCCTCTCTCTCTCTCTCTCTCTCTCTCTCTCTCTCTCTCTCTCTCTCCCTGCCTCATTGTTTCTCTATTTCTTACAAATAAATAAATGAAATATTTTTAAAACAAAACCCCAAAAAATAAAATAAAATGCCACTCTATACTGTCTTAGCCAGGAAGGGCTTAAGGAAATATAATGACTAATTGTACCCTGCATGGAATCCAAAACAGAAAAAAAAATTAAGTAGTAACTAAGGCAATTCAAATAAAGTATAGACAATTAAAAATAGCATTGCACCAATATCGATTTATTACTTGTAACAAATAGACCATACTCATGTAAGGTGTATAGAACTTTCTGGACTGTCTTTGTATCCTTCCTAGAATCTAAATCTACTATGGAATGGAAAATTAGGTCAAAAGTAAAAAAATTGAGGGCTGGAAAGATTGCTCAGTGGTTAAAGGCACTGCTTGCACATCTGGACAGCCTAGGGTTCAATACCCAGTATCCACGTAAAGCCAGATTCACAAAGTGGCTCATGCATTTGGAGTTTGTTTACAGTGACAGGAGGCCCTGATGTGCCCACACACTTGCTCATTTTCTCTCTCTCTCTCTCTCTCTCAGCCTCTTTCTCTCTGTCTCAAATAAATAAAAATATTTTAAATGTTTTAAAGTAGAAATTATAATTAGAATGCTTTTTTCAAGGTAGGGTCTCACTGTAGCCCAGGCTGACCTGGAATTCATTATGTAGTCTCAGGTTGGCCTTGAACTCACAGTGATCCTCCTACCTCTGCCTCCCGAGGGCTGGGATTAAAGGCGTGTGCCACCACGCCCGGCTCAGAATTAGAAATTTTTTAAGTTTAGCTACAGCACTAGAAGAATGTGTGGTCCTATTGTAGGCACCCAATGAGAGGTAAGTAACAATGGCGTAACTCTGCTGTAGTTAACAGTGGAAATCCAACAAAAGCCCTAAGCAAAACTATGGGTTTATAGAATAATTTTTTTGCGTGTGTGTGTGTGTGTGTATGTGTGTGTGTGTGTGTGCACGCACATACGTGTGCACACTAGGGTCTCGTGCCATTGAAAACAAACTCCAGATGCATGTGCTACTTTTTGCATCTGGCTTTACATTAGAAACTGGGGAATGCAACCCGGCCCAGCATGCTTTGCAAGCAAGTGAGTTCAAAGGCTGAGCCGTCTCCCTAGGCCCAAACTACGAATTTATTTCTCCTTACGCTTCATGTTTTGTTTTTGTTGTTGCTTTAGCAGTTTTATATTTGCACAATATCTAATGGAAATCTGTAACTATAAATAAAGCTATTACTTAATTAATTACTTCATTTCTTAGTTAACTCAGTGTTTCACCATTGCACAGGAAAGGGCTCAGTATGTCAAGGACTATACTCATTGTAATATCTTCAGTCATAATCACACATGGGATATGATTGTTGATACAGGTGTGCCTAAAATATCAGCCTCATCAGTTTGAGATGATATAAATTTTATTCCATAACTTTCCATCTAAATTATTTTAATTTCTGTATTATAATTTTTGCATGTATTCAATGACATTAAACACAGACCTGGCCCAACTTGATGACCTCTAACGGCTTCACTTTCCCTGTAGGACCAAGTCTAAATGTCTTAATTGATCAGCTTAGGGATACACAACTTAGTCTTTCCAGATTCATCCATTACCTGCTCCATGAAACAATACTATTTACTCATTTACGTTTTTCCTGTGCTTTTTTTTTCAACCTGGGATATCTAGCCATCAGATCTTCTTGTAGTAAAGTAACTCTCATCTTTGCAGACCATTTTTATATTTTATTTATTTATTGACAGAGAGAGAGAGAGAGAGAGAGAGAGGCAGAGAGAGAAAAAGAGCATGCCAGAGCCTCCAGACGCATGTGTTACCTTGAGCATCTGACTTTCGTGGGTACTGAGTCCTTCAGCTTCACAGACAAGCCCTTAACCATTAAGCCATCGCTGCAGTCCTGCAGGTCTTTCTTATATGCCATTCACACTTCTATTTCTTTGAAGAGGACTACGTCTGATTCCTCCATCTTTCAGAAGCATCTGAGGCACAAATAGAAAAAATTACAATGACCTAAGGAAGACCGTTAGGTGTGATTTAATCTCTACATTGACTTTTTAAAGGTGGATTTACTGATTTCAAGTGACTTTTTCTTAGAAACCCAATGGTCAGGATTGGTTAAGCTGATAGATCCACACAGAACATATGTCTCTCAAAGTCCTTTGGCCATTAGTTATGCCATTAATTCAGCACACGGAGGCCTCTTTGAGCTTAGTCCATTACTACTCCATGTCTTTACAGCCTGCCTTAGTGAGACACTCCTCAAGGGACATGATCATGTTTTCCCTTCCTTTATCTAACCCCGATGAGTCAACAGTATTGGCCGGACATGCTAAATATAATGAAGTGAAGAGCCACATGTTTAAGATCTTGGACTACCTTCACTCTTTCACTCAAAGGTGCTAATTCGCAGGGCCCAGGGCCTTCTGAGAAAGTCTGACTAGACTATCTTATCATGAAACTATCCATGAAGAATGGTGTTTCACTTGATAGAGAGATTCAAGTTGTCTCAAAGGTAGCCACAGTTGAACTATGACAGGTATATTTTTATTTACAAAGTCAATATACTGATCATAAGAATTCAAATGCCACCAAAAAACCTAAGGAGAAACACCTCTTTAATCCCCCAATATATTAATTTTTTGCACAATATATGATGTTTTCTCATGTCTATATATTCTAAATATTTTATGTGCATTAAATGTGTGCTCTTTTTTATTTTAAGTACATATGTTGATATTTAAACAATTCTGTTTTTACACAATAGAAAAAAAATTATCTAATGCAGTTACTTCATCTCTTTTATTTTTAACCAAGCCAGATAAGCCTATTTGGAAAAAGAAAATTTTCTTGTAATAAGTAGGATGTTAGGGGCTGGAGAGATGGCTTAGCGGTTAAGCGCTTGCCTGTGAAGCCTAAGAACCCCGGTTCGAGGCTCGATTCCCCAGGACCCACGTTAGCCAGATGCACAAGGGGGCGCACACGTCTGGAGTTCATTAGCAGTGGCTGGAAGCCCTGGCGTGCCCATTCTCTCTATATATATCTCTCTGAGTGTCTCTTTCTCTCTCTGTCACACTCAAATAAATAAATAAAAATGAACAACAATAAGCAGGATATTAAACCGAAATATGGTTTAAAACAGAGGGGGCCAAATGTCACTTCTATCTTACAACCATACTTTGTTCCACAATGAACCAAGAGAGCCAATTTCAGTGACATCAAAAGTGATTGTCAAAAAGCAGAGAACTGGGCACGTATGGTAGCACACATCCTTAGTCTTAGCTTAGGTGGGAGGACCTTGAGTTTGAAGCCAGCCTGGACAACATGGCAAGACTCCAACTCAAAACAAAAAATAACTCAGGCTGGAGAGATGGCTTAGTGGTTAAGGCACTTGCCTGCGAAGCCTAAGGACCCAAGTTCGATTCCCCAATGCCCATGTAAATCAGATGCTCAAGGTGACACACGTGTCTAGAGTTCATTTACAGTGGCTGGAGGGCCTGGCATGCTCTTTTTCTCTCCCTGTCTGTCTCTCTCTCAAATAAATAAATAAAACATAGAAACGGTCTGCAAAGATGAGAATTATTTTACTATGAGCAGAACTGATGGCTAGATGTCCCCAGATGAAAAAAAAAAAGCACAGGAAAAACATAAATGAGTAAATAGTATTGTATCGGGGACCCACATAGGCCAGATGCACAGGGTGGTGCATGTGTCTGGAGTTCGTTTGCAGTGGCTGGAGGCCCTGGTGCACCCATTCTCTCTCTGTCTCTTTCTCTCCCTCTCTTGGTCTCTAATGAAAATAAGCAAAAAAAAAAAAAAAAAAAAAAAAAAAATGCAGCCAGGTGTGGTGGCACATGCCTTTAATCCCAGCACTTGGGAGGCAGAGGTAGGTGGATCACCGTGAGTTCAAGGCCACCCTGAGACTACATAGTGAGTTCCAGGTCAGCCTGAACTGAGTAAGACCCTACCTCGAAAAACCAAAAAAAAAAAAAAAAAAAAAATGCATAAAACTTAGAGCTAGAGAGATGGCTTAGCGGTTAAGCACCTGCCTGTGAAGCCTAAGGACCCCGGTTGGAGGCTCGATTCCCCAGGATCCACATTAGCCAGATGCACAAGGGGGCTCACGCGTCTGGAGTTCGTTTGCAGTGGCTAGAGGACCTGGCATGCCCATTGTCTCTCTCTATCTGCCTCTTTCTCCCTCTGTCTGTCATTCTCAAATAAATAAAAATAATTTTTTAAATGCATAGAACTTAGTTCCTGAACTTAAACTTAATCTTGTGTCATTTTAATTCCACATCTTTGACACCATAGGTTCAATGTGCTAAGTCAACCCTAACCCACACTCATTCTAGACCCTTAATAAATAGGTTACCTTGACAAGAGACGTTCCCTAAACTCCAAAGATGATGATGAAGCCAGAACGTTCAATTCAATGGCAGACTTTGCTAAGCTATGCAATCTGCTCTCCACCACCAGTTGCGTGTGGGTACATCTATTTGTGCCGCATGATAGACAAAACCATGCTTCTAGAAGCCAGAATCAGACTCTACCCAGCGCCCTCTTAAAATCCAAGCCAGCACAGAAGGCAGCGTTACGTGACGTGGGCGCAATCATTCAGAGACTCCTGTGCATTCTGCGACTCCGCCACCATACCCGAATCACGGGTGACCAGGGGATCCTGCCTTAGATGGTTCAAAACCATGCCAGAACAGAAACGTAAGTCAAACCTGAGGGAATGGAGCCACTCTCAAACAGGAAGCCTGCTTCCCTGAGTCCTCTGGGAAGAGAACTAAGTGCAGATTCCTCCTCCTAGGCCATATGCTCTTCAGAGATTCATAGGCAGCCCCCCCCCAAAAAAAAATAAAATAAAACAAGGGCTGGAGAGATAAGTTTAAGTGCTTGCCTTCAAGGCCTAATGACCCGGATTTGATTCCCCTGTACCTACGTAAAGCCACACACACAATAGCTCACGCATCTAGAGTTTGTTTGCAGCAGCTGGAGGCCCTGGCACATCCATTTTCTCTCTCTCTCTCTCTCAGTTTCTTCTATCTCTCTCTTTCTGCTTGCAAATAAATGAAATAAAATAAAAACATAGGGTGTAGACTGGAGAGATGGCTTAATGGTTAAGGCGCTTGCCTGCAAAACCAAAGGATCCCGGTTCAATTCTCCAGGACCCACGTAAGTCAGATGCATAAGGAGGCGCATGCACTTGGAGTTTGTCTGCAGTGGCTAGAGGCCCTGGCGTGCCCATTCTCTCTCTCGTTCTCTCTCTCTCTCTCCCTCTTTCTCTCTCTCTCAAATAAATAAATAAATAAATAAATATATTTTTAAAAAAACACATAGGGTATGTTCAAACAGCTTCACTCTGGTGAAAAAAAAAAAAATACCTGGAAAGGGCAAGACATGGCATTGAAGTCAACTGAAGTAAACTGTATACTGTAACATCTATTTAAAGAAACAGGCTTTACTCTCTCCTGCCTTCTCATGGGCAGGAATGCTCTATACTTTCTCCTCTTTCTTTCTCTTAATCTAATAAAAAAAGAAAGAAAGAATGACAGAACTTGGACCCCCTATCTGCTTCCCCGAGCAGGGTCTGCAGCATCACTCAACAACCAGATTGACATGAGTGGCAATGCACGGGCCCAGAATGCAGTCACTCCACCAGCATTTAAGCCGGGCTCATCGCATCTCGGCCCCCGGACGCGTGCGCTAAGCCGAAGCAGGTGCGCCTCCCACAAAGCCAAAGGGCCTGATGAGAAAGCGGAGCCAAGAGAAGAGATATGGGAAGGACGTGTAGACTGTTAGCCATGTGGCACATAATTCTGACTCGTGGGAGACGATAGCAGTCAACACACAGATCGGCTGAGCATCTTTCAAACCCAGGAGAGCCTCTGTTCGCTGATGCACTCCCCCCGGGGGGTTTAAAGAGACAAAGCCTCGCAAGAGTGACGAGTTGGCCACATATTTACTGCCACAGGACTGTAGCACCCATTGTTAAGGAGGTGACTGTGAGTACCCAACTCACACACATGAACAGCTATGCCATCCAAAGTACCACTTCCTCACACCGAGGTTAAAAAATAATAATAATAATAAGCCAACAGGGCTGGAGCGATGGATGGCTTAGCGGTGGAAGAACTGGCCTGCAAAGTCTGATTACCCAGGCTCAGTTTCCCCAGGACCCACGTAAGGCAGATGCACAAGGTAGTTCATGCATCTGGAATTTGGTTGCAATGGCTGGAGGCCCTGGCGCTCGCTCTCTCTCTCTCTCTCTCTCTCTCTCTCTTTGGTTTTTCGAGGTAGGGTCTCACGCTAGCCCAGGCTGACCTGGAATTCACTATGGAGTCTCAGGGTGGCCTTGAACTCACGGCGATCCTCCTACTTCTGCCTCCCTAGTGCTGGGATTAAAGGTGTGCGCCACCACGCCCGGCCTTCTCTCTCTCTCTTAAGTAAGTAAATAAATAAATAAAAATGTCTTAAAAAAAAAAAAACAAATAACTTCAACGTAAAAACAAACCCAGGCCAAGACAGGTCTCTCTCGAGTTTTGAATTCTCCTCGTGGACCAAAGATGATGGGTGGTGACGGTCCTGTGGCCCACGGACATGTTACAGAATTTCCCACCAACATTTTCCAGGAGCTATTTCGGGCTTCCTTCGTAACTTTCCTATACACCAACGTTACTGTTCCTAAATACCCCGCTGTGCTTTCACAAGGGCCTCGGATAACCAGGAGTTACTCTCCGTTCCGTGCGTGCAGCGCGTAAGCTTTGCTTGTCCGGCTGCTGGGACATTTCCTCTGTCCCCTGCATCCTCCTCCCACCGTCCCACCAAGCCTATCGAGATGAAAACCACACTTTGACACTCAGGATGAACCTCCCCCGTGAGATGCACACAGGGGGCCCTCTGTCGTACAATCTGCACTCATCCCTCACGCAGTACAGGTTCAACTCACAGACAGGCGATCCAGACTGCAGATCGGAGGGGAGACTTGATTTCTGCCCTTCCTTTGAGCTCAGGAATACTACCTCCTCACTCCCAGCTGCTTCTCGAGCTGCAGCTAGACCTGGGCAGATACAAAGATGTAAGGAAACCACCCAGGGCCCGATTCACATTTTATTCACAGGTTAGATCCCTTTCCGAATGCCAGCGTTGCTCAGCTGCCTTGTCATAGGCTGATTCAACTTCTTATTCATAAAGGGAAAAATAAGCAGGAAGAAGAAAAGAAAAAAGAAGGCAGTGCGGAGAGGACCGCAGGAGTTATCCCCGAATACTGAGGTCTTTTTGTTCCGACACACTGTGTGGGATTGGGCTGTGGACAAAATTTCTATGTCTCTGTTCTTGCAGCCACAGGCTACCCTTAATCCATAGTTCTGCTGGAAAAAATAAATAAATAAATCTCTTCTGGAGCAGTCACAACATAGGAAACTTCAGCAATTGTTGTTGGTGTTTAATATTTATTGAACACCCACGATTAGACAAGGCACTCTACCAGTGTATAGCTTGCATCTTGTTAGAACTTTCTGGAAGAAAAAAAAGAATCACTTTGGCTGAAAGCTAAAATTTGTGTAGCTATTGTAAGGGCAACAAGAATACACATTCCTCAAATATTTTTAGTTGCTTTCCATGACACAATGCAATGTTCTTCCCCTTCCATTAAGAATAGTAATTAACATAATATACTCTGTGAGCATGTCTGGTACAGTAGTACTTCAAGAAAGATTTGGCTAAGCTTGCCAGCAGCTTGGGCTGGAAAATAGAAACTACTAAATAAAATATTTTAAAAGAAAAAAGAGGGTCTGGAGAGATGATTTAGTAGTTAAGGCACTTGCCAGCAAAGCCAAAGGACCCAGGTTCAATTCCCCAGTACTCACGTAAACCAGATGCACAAGGTGGCACATGCATCTGGAGTTCATTTGCAATGGCTAGAGGCCCTGGTGTGCTCATTCTCATTCTCTCTCCCTCTCTCTCTCTCTCCCTCTCTCTCTCTCTCTCAAATAAATAAATAAAACATTTTAAAAAACAAAACAAAAATTTTAAAAAATGCTGGACTGGGGTTCAATTCCCCAGTGCCCACGTCAAGCCAGCTGCACAATGTGACACAGACGTCTGGAGTTCATTTGCAGCAGCTGAAGGCCCTGGTGCACCCATTCTCTCTTTCTCTCTCACTCTCTCCCTCTCTGTCCTTGAGAACATATTTGAAAGATTCTTCCAGAAGAGGTACAGTATGTAATTATGAATAAATTGACTCATTTTCAATCTGTATGCTATCTTATCTGCAGAATGTGGTTCTCCCCTTATTTTGTCTTCCTGAGAACCCAGGGTTGGTGCCTTGGATGAGCTTCAGCTGTGAAGGGCAAGTCTACTGCCTCTGCTGAGACGAGAAGGCCCTGGCAGGAGGAGAGGCACACTAGTCACTTGGTGCACTAGACCCACCTTCCCCCGCCGCCCCGTCATCTCCCTGCACCGAGGCACTATCCGTCTCGTCCCTCTATTTTCTTCATTGACAGCCGCCCGACACTGTCTGCAAGCTCAGAGCCCGGCCCTGCGTCCGCTCCCTGCCCGCCTTCCTTCTCTCGCTTCTGCCCTGCATACTGGCAGGAATCCTGTATAATGAGGAGTGTTTCTAAGTCCTACTTTGTTTTTCTCTCTCTCTCTTTTTCAGAATTCCTAGATCTCTACTGGGGAGGTTCTGCCCACCAGATTAGTCCATGCCTGATGGGTGGATATCTACAAAAACATCAGCCACTGATGGTGTTGGGTGGCCTCAGTTTCCTCCTTCACACATTGTATTTTCCAAATACATGCTACTTTTAGACTCAGAAAAAAAAATTTTTTTTTTTTTTGGCATTTTGGTTAAAATTTTACCAGGACATAACATTAACCTCGTCCTACATGTCTGCGTCAGTAAATTCCTTCTTCTCCTTTCCAAATCCAGCTTGATGAAACAGAGCTTGTTGTCTACAAAGAGGCTAAAATTTCCAGATCAAATCCTAACAGACAATGCATTTTTTTAAAAAGTTTTTAAAATCTTTTATAACATAAAAAAGCAAGGTTGTAAAACCATATGCTTTGAGCACGAGAGAAAGAAAATAAGGTTTTGTTACTTATTTCAGAAATCAGTACTTTCATGGTACTATAAGGATTTTTTTTTTTTTTTTGAGGTAGGGTCTCACTCTAGTCCAGGCTGACCTGGAATTCACTATGTAGTCTCAGGGTGGCCTCGAACTCACGGCGATTCTCCTACCTCTGACTCCTGAGTGCTGGGATTAAAGGCGTGCGCTACTACGCCCTGCACGATAAGGATTTTTGAAATAAATTTACAAGTTAAAAATAAAATTTAGAAGCCGGGCGTGGTGGTTTACGCCTTTAATCCCAGCACTCGGGAGGCAGAGGTAGGAGGATTGCCGTGAGTTCGAGGCCACCCTGAGACTACATAGTGAATTCCAGGTCAGCCTGGACTAGAGTGAGACCCTACCTCGAAAAACCAAAAAATAAAATAAAATAAAATAAAATTTAGGGCTGGAGGAATGGCTTAGGTGCTAAGGCACTTGCTTGCAAAGCCAAAGGACCCTGGTTCAATTCCCCAGGACCCACATAAGTCAGATGCACAAGGTGGAACATGCATCTGGAGTTCATTTGCAATGGCTGGAGAGGCCCTGGCATGCCCATCCTCTCTCCCTATCTATGTATCTATCTATCCATCTCTATCTCTGCATGTTTCTCTCTCTCTCTCAAATAAATAAATAAATATTTTTTTAATTTAAAAAATAAAATTTTAAGCCGGGCGTGGTGGCGCACGCCTTTAATCCCAGCACTCGGGAGGCAGAGGTAGGAGGATCACCGTGAGTTCGAGGCCACCCTGAGACTCCATAGTGAATTCCAGGTCAGCCTGGGCTAGAGTGAGACCCTACCTCGAAAAACCAAAAAAAATAAATAAATAAATAAAAATAAAATTTTAAATTAAGTTTTAAAATGCAAAGCTAGTGCTGGGGAGATGGTTCAGCAATTAAGATGCTTGCCTATAAAGCCTAATGACCTGAGTTCAATTCCCCAGTATCCACATAAATCCAGATGCACAAACTTGTGCAAGAATCTGGAGTTCATTTGCAGCTGCTGGAAGCCCTGGTTCCTTCTCTCTCCCTCTCTCTCTCTCTCTCTCCCTCTTTCTCTCTCTATCACCTTCCCCTACCCCCTCTGCTTGGTGTGGTGACACCTTTAACCCCAGTACTCAAGAGGCAGAGGTAGGAGGATCACTGCAAGTTCAAGGCCAGCCTGAGACTACATAGTGAATTCCAGGTCAGCCTGGGCTAGACCCCACCTTGAAAAACCAAACATAAAAAAAAATTAATAAATAAAGTAAACTCAAAGCTAAAGCTGAGTTGGAAAAATAGTCAACACAATCGCAAAGGGGGCTTGGGAGACAGCTGGGTGATCAGAGGTTTGGTATCCCCTGCACCCATGTAAAAAGCCAGGCATGGCCCCACGCACCTGTAACCCCAACACTTCAGGGAACAAGAGGATGGTTGGAGATTGCTTGCCAGCCAGTCTAGCTTAAAAAAATGGCAAATTCCAGGTTCAGATTTACTATGTAGTCTCAAGGTGGCCTTGAACTCACAGCAATCCTCCTACCTCTGCCTCCTAAGTGCTAGGATTAAAGGCATGTGCCACTTTGCCCAGCTATGCGTGCAATCTTTATCTTAATTGTATTGGAAGCCTACATTGAATAGAAAATAATATAGGGCTGGAGAAATGGCTTAGCGGTTAAGATACTTGCCTGCAAAGCCTAAGGACCCAGGTTCAATTCCCCCAGACCCATGTAAGCCAGATGCACAAGGTGGTGCATGCATCTGGAATTTATTTGCAGCAGCTGGAGGCCCTGGCCTGCCCAGTCTCTCCCTCTCTTTCTCTCTCTTCCTCTCTCTCTCTCTCTCTCTCTCTCTCTCTCAAATAAATAAAAAAAAAATTTAAGAAAATAGTATAGAACTTATCGATCACATTGATTATCTAAATCTATTAGAAGCACTTCCCTTCCTCTTAGTGTGGGTTCCCCAGAAAGCAAAAACCTGAAAGAAAGTTTAAAGTGAACCTTTAACGATTTATGGGCACATGTAACTCATGGACCAATAGTGAAGGATACAGAAGAAAAGAGGAATTAGTACAATGATATTTTGCTCTATTTTTCTCAGAAGGGGGAAGTGTTTGTCCACAGGTGCCCGTATTGATGATGACGATGACTCAGTTGTTCCTCAGGATGACTCTTCCACTGGGTCCATTTGCTTTCCTCTGGGGATACTGGGCCACCTCCTGAAGTTCTTGTAAGTGGGAAGGGAGAGTTAACATCCTGATTAGATTCAACTTCCGCATTTGTTTTTGCGAGAACTGCACCATGGTGGACCGCTTCTTAGCTCTTTGTCACATGATGGCAAACCTACAGCTCTTTGCCCCATCAAAATGATATGATGATTGATCACTGGATTTGGGCGATGACAGTCCGAACACCCCACTGTGTCGCTGTAAGTACTCTGTTGAAATGAGAACATCCCTGAATACCTTGGAGCTATATAAATGTCAATTTCTCATCAGTCATTCCTGTGTTTCTATATCATCTGGCAGTCAATTATAGTCAATAAATCCTACACACAATGAATACTGTTCCGTGAATAAATGTGAGAGATGGGAGGGGGTGACTTTCTCACACTACGCGCTCTACGCTCACTCCAAGCGCGGAGAGTGAAGTTAACCTACTGCAGACAAAAATCCCCCAACGGACCGGGCGTGGTGGCGCACGCCTTTAATCCCAGCACTCGGGAGGCAGAGGTAGGAGGATCGCTGAGAGTTCGAGGCCACCCTGAGACTACATAGTTAATTCCAGGTCAGCCTGGACCACCATGAGACCCTACCTTGAAAAACCAAAAAAAAAAAAAAAAAAAAAAGCCCCCAACGGTCCTTTGTAACTACAAGAGGGGGTGCATTTTCTTGGATGTTAGGTTATAAAGCAAACTATCCATTCTTTCTTTACTTTCTTCTTCTTTGGTAAATTCATGTCAAACTGCTTAGGGTTTGGTTTGGGTTAGAAATGGTCATATCTAGATAGGACTGTCTGTTTCCAGAATCAGGATGAAAAACTAACCTATGATACCTATACGGGATTTGCTTATAACGATGACTCACAGTAACATAGAGCATTCAAAAATGTGTCACGCGTACCCGGGCGTGGTGGCGCACGCCTTTAATCCCAGCACTCAGGAAGCAGAGGTAGGAGGATTGCCGAGAGTTCGAGGCCACCCTGAGACTACATAGAGAATTCCAGGTCAGCCTGAACTAAAGTGAGACCCTACCTCGAAAAACCAAAAGAAAAAAAGTGTCACTCACACAAGTTCTTTAAATTCAAATCCTAAACAAAACTTTCCCTTAAAAATACATCACTTTAGGCTGGAGAGATGGCTTAGCGGTTAAGCGCTTGCCTGTGAAGCCTAAGGACCCCTGGTTCAAGGCTCGATTCCCCAGGACCCACATTAGCCAGATGCACAAGGGGGCGCACGCGTCTGGAGTTCGTTTGCAGTGGCTAGAAGCCCTGGCGCGCCCACTCTCCCCTCTCTCTCTGTCTGCCTCTTTCTCTCTGTCACTCTCAAATAAATAAATAAAAATTAAAGAATTTTTTTAAAAAAATACCTTACTTTGAGGGCTAGAGAGTTGGCTTAGTGTTTAAGACCCTTGCCTGCAAAGCCAAATGACCTGAGTTTGATTCTCCAGAATCCATGTAAACCAGATGCACAAGGGGGGCGCATGCATCTGGAGTTTGTTTGCAGTGGCTGGAGGCCCTGGAGCACCCCCCCCCCACCCACTTTGCCTCTTTCTCTAAAATAAATAAATAAAAATAAAACTATTAAATAAAAGTTTAAAATAAAAAAAAATACCTTACTTTGAGCTGAAGATGTAAGTCAGTGGGTAAAATATGTGGCTCGGAAGCAGGATGGAGGCCCTGAATTTGAACCCCAGTGCACATGTAAAGATAGCAGGTATGGGAGCACATGCCCGTCACCCCATCCCTGAGAAGGGGAATGATCAGTTCCAGGCCAATGAGAGACCCTTTCTCCAAAAGAAGTGGACACTGGTGCTAGGGGGTGTGGCCCCCTTGCTTACAAAACCTGCTGGCCTGAGTTTGGTTTCCCAGTGCCCACATAAGGCCAGATGCACAAGTGGTGCATGTGTCTGGAGTTTGTAGAAGCAGGGAGCCCTGGTAAGCCCATATACACTCTCTCTTTCTTATAAATAAATAAAATTTTTTTTAAAAACAAAAGTGAAGCCAGGCTTGGTGACACACGCCTTGAATCCCAGCAGTCGGGAGGCAGAGGTAGGAGGATCGCCGTGAGTGAGTTCGAGGCCACGCTGAGACTACATAGTGAATTCCAGGTCACCCTGGGCTAGAATGAGACCCTCAAAAAAAAAAAAAAAAAAAAAAGGTGCACAGCATTCCTGAAACTAATACCCAAGGTTTTCATTCCACAAGCATACATGTACACACACACAGAGAGAGAGAGAGAGAGACCATACATGCACAAAAAAGTATATTAATTTGTTTAGAATATAGAAATAATTGCAGAGCTATTTCTTTTCCTTACTACTCCTTGGAAAGATAAATTAAAATTAAAATGTCTTGATAAAAAGGGAAAAGATTCACATTATAAAATTGTTAATATTGGACTAGGGAGATGATGCAGCAGTTAAAGGTAGTTGTTTGCAAAGCACGCCAGCAGCCTGGATCCAGTCCCCAGAACCCATATAAAGGCAGATGCACAAAGTGGCATATGTGTCTGGAGTTTGTTGGCAGCAGCAAGAGGCCCTGGTATGCTTATTCTCTCTCTCTCTCTCTCTCTCTCTCTCTCTCTCTCTCTCTCTCCAATAAATCTTTTTTAAACTATTGATTTATTTATTTGAGAGAGAGAAAGAGAGAGAGAGAATGGTCATACCAGGGCCTTCAGCCACTGCAAACCAACTCCAGCCACGTGCGCCCCCTTGTGCATCTGCCTTACATGGGTCCTGGCAAGTCAAACCCGGAATACTTTGGTTTTGCTGGCAAATGCCTTGACCACTAAGCCATCCCTCCAGCCCCCCAATAAATCTTTTAAATTACAAAAGAAATTTTAAATAAAATTGTTCATATACATCCAAGGTTTATTGTTTACTTACACTTATTTACTCAAAAAACAAAGAGAATCTCCTGAAATTACTCCTGTCTCAGCTTTGTTCTATGTTTTGTGGAAGGACCTAGAAAAAGGTGTGAATAATACATGTGTGGCAGGATACCTAAGATAACAGTAATGATATATTTCATGTTACTCAACACACAGCAGCTATTATTGAACACCAAAAATAAATGCTAGGTACACGTAAGGAAGACAGGAAGAGGCAGACATTCAAGGCAACTGTGATGGTGTCATTCATTAATTTTGTAAGACTACATAATACATAGTGCTATGGCACCAGGAAGAATATTCTGACTTCCAGTTAAAATCTGAAAGGTTCTTGGAAAGCAAGTGGTAGGTGATTAAACTGTACTGACAGAATAATCAGCCCATATCAGCAGTTCGGTCTTTCAAAATGCGGGATTCATGAAAACCTACAAGATCCATACGTAGATTGCAGTCCTTAAAACCAGATGTGAAAGTTTGTTTGGGTGTGTCTGTGTTTGTGTCTATGTACTGTTCCGTGGTCTGGATATGGAAAAGCTCAGAGACTAGGAACAAGAAGAAGTTCAGAATCGCTGTCTACCAGTTTCTTCAGGAAAAATCTGCTGCTCTGGCAAAAAAAAAAAAAAAAAAAAAAATGGAAATGTTGACAGTGTGACGGCTGTGTCATCTGGCTGGCCAAGACAATGTTTCCTATGAAAGCCAAGATCAGAAGTCGTGGGGCCAAGATGATTTCAACTAAGCGGCCCTTCTGCACTGTTTCCATCTGTCCCCCATGTGACTTGTTAACACTTGCTTCCTGGGGACGACTTTCATGTTCTTATTTGCAAGGAAATTGTACTGAGACCAGTTCAAAAGAACCGTATGGGCTGGAGGGATGGCTTAGCGGTTAAGGCATTTGCCTGCGAAGCCTAAGGACCCCGGTTTGATTCCCCAGGACCCACATAAAGCCAGATACACAAGTGGCGCGTGCATCTGGAGTTCATTTGCAGAGGCTGGAGACCCTGGTGTGCCCATTCTCTCTCCCTCTCTCTCTCTCTCTCAAATAAACAAATAAAATATTAAAAATAAAGTTAAAGAATTATGTATTGGGGCTGGGGAAATTGCTTTGCAATTAAGGCACTTGCCTGAGAAGCCCAAGGACCCCGGTTCGACTCTCCAGGACCCACATAAGCGAGATGCACAAGAGGCGCATGCGTCTGGAGTTCATTTACAGTGGCTACAGGCCCTGGCGCACCCATTCTCTCTTTCTCTCTATTTGCCTCTTTCTCTCTGTCTCTGTCTCTGTCTCTCTCTCAAATAAATAAATAAAATATTTAAAAATATATATATTTTTAAAAAGAATTATGTATTGTATTGGAAAAGCAAATAAACATACCTCCCATATGTACTATTTCATACTGCTGAAGCAGAGATTATTATAAGAGATCAACCACATTGACGAAGACAACCTCTAAGTCATTCTCTACTAGTTTTTATTACATACGCGTATATATGAATCTGTACATCTACACATTTTGTACGTGTTTCCATTCGAGTTCAGAAGCTATCACGGCCCGCCATGTGTTGAAATGATTTGTTTCAACACTTGCTGCATCATCAGTCCCTTATTTCCACACGCTGTGTCATCACCATTTGACCTCAGCCCATTGTTAAATATTTAATAGTGCTGCCGGATAAACAATACAAAGTATTGCTTGCTTTTGAATGCGACATTTACATGAAAAAAATAAACCAATATGTGCCGCAAAGGGTGCAAGATATATTGCAGTAACCGCCCTTTTGGTGAGTGAAAACCCTAACACGAGGGGAAAAGAAACTATTGGCAGGATGAATGAATGAGGGAGAATGATGACAAATGAAAAGACATCATAATTCTTCCAAAAGACAATAAAGGCAGAGCCAGGCACAGGTGGCGCACGCCTTTAATCCCAGAACTCCAGGTGGCAGAGGTAGGAGGATCACTGTGAGTTCAAGGCCACCTGGAGACTACATAGTGAATTCCAGGTCAGCCTGGACTACAGCAAGACCCTACCTGAGGGGAGAGGGCGGGGGGAGAATAAAAGCAGAAAGCAAATCTTGGCATAATGAAAACAGTATGTTTCTATCTCTCAAAACTTACGTATAGAGCTGGAGAGATGGCTTAGCAGTTGAGGTCCTTTCCTGTGAAGCTAAGGACCCCCATAAGCCAGATGCACAAGGGGGTGCATGCATCTGGAGTTCGTTTGCAGTGGCTAGAGGCTCTGGCTTGCCCATTCTCTCTATCAGGTCCCTTTCCTTTTTTTTTTCTCTCTCTCTCTCTCATAAATAAATAAAATACTTTTTAAAAACCTAAAAGTAATAATGAATTATTTTGAATAAGAATCTACTACTTACACAAACACAACACTAGCCAATAACGGATCATTTTCAATACTCACTGAGTGTGAATCTCATGGTGACAGATTTTTATTTTTCTTGAAGAGAGTGGGTATGATACCAGAGAAACACCAAAATAATAAATATAAGATATTTTACTGAGTTAGCCCATCTCTCATAGAAGGTGTGTTCATGTTCTTTTTCCTTAACCATGGACAATCCAAGCAGGCAAAGTGTCATTCAATTCACACTAGAAAATCTCTACAACTCATTCACTTTCACAGATATAGTTAAAAACTGCACAAAAAACTGGAGAGACTGTTTAGCTGTTAAGGCACTTGCCTGCGAAGCCTAAGGACCCATGTTCGATTCTCCAGATCCCACAAGCCAGATGCACAAAGGTGAGGCAAGCGCAAGGTCACACATGCCCACTAGGTGGTGTAAGCATATGGGGTTCTATTGAAGTAGCTAAGGTCCTGGTATGCCAATTCTCTATCTATCTATCTATCTATCTATCTATCTATCTATCTATCTATCTATCTATCTCTCTATCTATCTATCTATCTCTCTCTCTCATCACTCTTTCTAAAATTTTTTTAAAAAAGTAAAAATTGCACATAAAAATATCCTATTGCAGGTGCTAGAGTGATGTCTCAGTGATTAGGGCACTTGTCTGCAAAACCTAACAAACAACCTGGGTTGGATTCCTCAGTATCCACGTAAAGCCAGATGCACAAAGTAGAGCCTGCAATCTGGAGTTTGCAATGGCTAGAGGCCCTGGCACACCCATCCTCTCTCTCTTGCTTTCTGTCTCTCCTCTGTCTCTCTCTCTCTCTCTGTAAATAAATAAATAAATAAATAATAAAATAGTTTTAAATACTACTATTTTAAAAAGGAAAGGTGGAGGGAGGGCTAATCAAAATCTAAAAGGATATAAATAAATCATATGGAAACCTACTCTTTTGGACAATGGAACACTCAGGAGCCATAGATTGTTTTCAGTGCCAGCGATGGGATACCTTTCAATGAGTTGTTGGCCAGGGAGGTCCCTGATGCCCCCCAAACATTACAGGCCATTGCCGAGGCCCTTGGTTTCCCACTAGGAATAGATGGTAAGACCCTATTGCTGAAGACTCCACATACTTGGGCTGCAAGGCCACTGAGAAATCCTGCTGAAGCGGAGCTGAAAAACTTCCTCCATGTAGACCAGCTGACAGAAAGCTGGGGGAAAAAGCCATGCTGCATGCAGTTCAATGGGAGAGAGAGAAATCACCAGTGAAGATACCCAACAGTGGACACTGCAAGCCTTATATTTTGCCAGCCAGGCCAAATGAGCCAACAGGTACAACAGTGGCACGTCTGTTATGGGGGAAACCAACAGCCCTATAATTTGACTAGAGGCCTGCTCTATGGGAGGGAATATATTCCTGATATTGAAAACCTTCAACAGGGTAGTCATGAGCCCTAGGGGTGTAACGTCTTGCTGCTGTCTGGCTAAAAGTATATACTATGCTCACCAAACTGCCTGGTAAGCACTTCTCTTAACATTCATAACCATATATTAATGCTACTCTCACTTTTGGCTAGAGAACCTTTTCTTTTCAGACGGCAGTGACCTTGGGATGACTCAGGAGGCACCATGGTGCTGAGAAGAAGTGACAGAGTAGTGCTCAGCACTACAATATCTCTATCACACCTTCCATGGCTCAGGGTCCATTGTGGAAGAGGTGGCAGAAAGAATGTAAGATCCAAAGGAAGGGTAGGACTCCTTACAATGTGCTCCTCCAGACACAAAATGGCCTGGATATCCATGACCTCACAGTGCCTGACACTACCTACATAAGACCATCATAATAGGAGGAAAAGATAACGACATCAAAATAAAAGAGAAACTGATTGAGAGGGTGAGGGGATATGATAGAGAATGGAGTTTCAAAAGAGAAAGTGGGGGAAGAGAGGGAATTACCATGGGCTATTGTTTATAAATATGGAAGTCGTCAATAAAAAATTATTTTAAAAAATAATAATAATAAGCAGCTAACTATTTAAGGACATAAACCAGTGCTACTCAATGAACAATTAAAATGAGACATCAGAATCTAATACCCACTGAAGTAACTCCGGTATGCCAATGCAATTTTAGCCAGTTAATAATTCAGGGAAGATCCCTTGCTTGGACTGACACATTATTTTAAATATAAAGTAGAGAAACAGAATAGTAAATCCTGGTTTGTTCCCCTCACACTTGCCATGTGGTACAATGAGAGTCGAAAGTTCTAAAGGTCACACACTGACATTTCCAGTTCTTTCCAAATATATGAATCATTTGGGTTGCCAAAGTGACCTGAAATACTTCAGAACTTTCTATGAATGCAATACAGGATTTCTATCCTGCAGCATAATTTCAATAGTTCACTAAGGTTTATCTTAATGACTTCATTATGTTGAGCCGAACAGAGTGATATGGCTAGTTTAGTGCCTAGGTGCCACATACTTAGCTACCCCCTGGAAACCCAGAGTAGATCTGAAATCAGATGAAGGGGAAAAAGCAATACACACGTTACACGGAAAAACAAAAAAGGTAGTGCCAAGAGAGAACTGCCCGTGATTGATTGGCACTGTGTAACACCAAGGCAATACTGAAAAGGGAAAAGCAATCAATGAATTGTTACCTTAGTACTTTAGTTTAAAACCTATTTTACAACAATGTTTAAAGCCTAATCAAGTTATGGTTTGTTTATCTTGGATAAACACGCCAGCTGTTTAGATATGTATTCATATTTCTTAATATTTAAGTCCTGCAAAAAGCCAGCCAATACAGAAGTAGTAATCCCAACCCCCTCCCGTCCTTATTCTAGCCTAGGAGATTGCACAAGTTTGAAGACTGGGACGCGTGACGTGTTTTGTACCTAGAAGAACAAATTCTGATTTTAAAATCATCTCAACTTGTTTCAGAAATGCTCAAATTCCATTGTCTAATCAACATTGGTTATTTGCATTTGAAAATGCATTCATTTTGCAGAACACTTAACCACAGTAAAGTTTGGCCTTTAAAGCCAAGTTCGCTTGTGACTTTTACATTCTCTATACATCGTTTCCCCTCTTTACATACGCTCTTTTCAAGGACTGAAATTAAAGCAGGTCAGCTCTAATCTCAAACAATAATTTTTATTAGTTCAATAGCTGCTTTAGGATCTGATTTAAGTTATTTGTTAGACTCTAATATTTTGAATTTATAAACTTCAAGAAGGAAGATAGCTTTTGAAGCTGACAAAAAAAAAAAAAAGAATCAGAGAACAGTAGTCTTTTTGTGTATTGCCCAGAAATTCACTTACAAAGTGCTCCTATTGTGTTTCTCATAATTTACATTTTTTTTTTTTTTTTGGCAGAACAGAGAGGAAAAAAGAATCAGAAGTCAAACTTGGAGGCAGACAACAAGACTGAAAGATGGCATTTTTACTTTAAAATGGCCCTCTGACATTTAGATATCTACCGAGCCAATATTTAACATCTATGGAAGGGAAAACAAGTAAAAGACACAGCGGCTGTTCCTCTGTGACGTCACTGGACAGGTGCGGTACCATAGCAGTCCACATAAACTGGATGGGTGGCTTGGGGATGCCCATAAGGAAGCCACAGTGTCGAGCTGGGCGGGGACTTGCCCTCAGCCTTGGACAGAAGACAGCAGAGTCCTGGTGACTTATCTCTGCAAATTCACAGCAGACATTCTCCCAAACAGATCAATACTATCCAAGGTGCAACTGCAAACCAGGGCAGGCTCGGAGCACAGAGCAAACAGGGAGCTGCTTATTCACAAGGGCAAAAGCAACGCGTCGCTTGTGTTTTCGGCACCGTGTTTGCCAGTGGCCTCAACCCTGAGCTTCAGGGTCACCCTCTCTGGCACCGGAAGTACTCTTGTGTGGGCCTTCCTCTTGAGCAAAGGGCTTCCGGGTGGAGTGGATTTTTTTCTTCTTTTTTTTTTTTTTTTTCCTAGGTAGGGTCTCGCTCTGGCCCAGGCTGACCTGGAATTTACTATGTACTCTCAGGGTGGCCTCAAACTCACAGCGATCCTCCTACCTCTGCCTCCTGAGTGCTGTGATTAAAAAAATATATATATTTTTTTGGTTTATTTGCAAGCAGAGAGAGACAAACTGAGAGAGAGAGAGAGAGAGAGGATGGGTGCACCAGGGCCACTGGCTGCTGCAAACCAACTCCAGACACATGTGCCACTTTGTGCATCTGGCTTTACATGGGTACTGGGGAATCGAACCCTGGTTGTCAGGCTTTGCAGGCAACTGCCTTAACAGCTGAGTCATCCATCTCTTCAGCCCTGGAATGGCTTTTTTTTTTTTTTTTAACCATGGGGACAACCATATCGGCATTGGCCTAGCCAAAACAGTTACAGAAGGCCAAACCAACTCATCAGTTCAGTCCGACGGTGCTCTGAGTATTCGATATTACACAAAGAAAATGAACTAGAAATAAGTGGCCAGACATATTTGTGCACACCCGTGAACCCAGCACTCAAAAGGTAGAGGCAGAGGGCTGGGGAAATGGCCAAGCAGTTAAGGCATTTGCCTGTGAAGCTTAAGGGCCCAGGTTCAATTCCCCAGGACCCATGTGGGCCAGATGCACAAGGGGGCACATGCGTCTGGAGTTCATTTGCAATGGCTGGAGGGCCTGATGAGCCCATCCTGTCTTTCTATCTGCCTCTTTCTCTCTCTGTCTCTCTCTCTCTCTCTCTCTCAAATAAATAAATAAGTAAAAAATATATTTTTTAAAAAAGGTGGAGGCAGAAAGATCAGTTCAAGGTCATCATAAGCAAGGCCAATCTGGGCTACTTGTGACACTATCTCAAAAACTAAAAACAAAGCAGGCGTGGAGGCGCACGCCTTTAATCCCAGCACTCGGGAGGCAGAGGTAGAAGGATCGCCATGAGTTCGAGGCCAGCCTGAGACTACATAGTGAATTCCAGATCAGCGTGGGCTAAATAAATAAATACATAAGTAAAAATAAAAATGAAATACAATAAAAAATCTACTTCTTGTCCAATTATTTGGAATTGTGTGTATACATGTAGGATTAATATACAGAGCTTTTTGGCACCATGGTTTGTTTGTTTGTTTGTTTGTTTGTTTGTTTTTTTCCTGTAACATGAAATGTAGGAGCTAGAGAGATGGCTTAGCAGCGAAGGCATTTGCCAGCAAAGCAAAAGTACCCAGATTTGATTTCTCAGTGCCCATGCAAAAGCCAGATGCACAGGCTGGTACACGCGTCTGGACTTCATCTACAGTGGTTAGAGACCCTGGCATGCCCATTCTCTCTCTCTTTATCTACCTCTCCCTCTTGAGTAAATAAATGAAATATTGAGATGTGTGGTTAAATCACATATATTGCTTAAATTGCCCAGGTGAAGTTTCTTCTATTAACTCCACAAAATTGATTCTATTCTAATTTTCAATTAGTTCCATAGACACCCACCCCTTTAAAAACATAGATTGGGAGCTAGTGAGATGGCTCAGTGGTTAAAGAGGCTTGCTTGCAAAGCTGACAGCCAAGGTTCAGTTCCTCAGAAACTGTGTAAAGCCAGATGCACAAGGTCACACGAGTCTGGAGTTCTTTTGCAGTGGCAGGAGGCCCTGGCATGCCCATTCTCGTTCTCTCCCTCTCTCTCTCTCTCTCTCTCTCTCTCTCTCATTTCTCTCTCTCTGTTTTTTTTTTTCCCTCTCTCTCTCTCTCTCTCTCTCTCTCCTTGGAAATAAATGATACGTTAAAAAGTAGATTTGAGGAGCCGGGCATGGCCGCGCACGCCTTTAATCCCAGCACTTGGGAGGCAGAGGTAGGAGGATCGCCATGAGTTCAAGGCCACCCTGAGACTACATAGTGAATTCCAGGTCAGCCTGGGCTAGAGTGAGACCCTACCTCAAAAAACAAACCAAATAAAAGTAGATTTATTAATTCTTTTATGGCCTTTTTACATCAACAGATTTCACGTGCATATGTCAGTGAAGCAAATTTAAATCTAACAAGAACATACAAGGTACATCAGTACTTTTCATGGCTTTGTGTTTGTTTTGTTTTTCAAAGTGAGGGGGCTAATTACAGTCTTTAAAGCAAACGTTCCAAGATCATCCTGAGAATATAAACTGAATTAAAATGTGACCTTATATTCCCCTAGGTATGATGGCTTCATTTACAACTAGGGGCTGCTTGCTGTGTAAACACAGCTACCTGAGTTGGATCCTCCAGGGTCCACATGAAAAGCCCTACATGGCCTCATATGCCTGTCACCCTGGCAATGAGGGAGGCAGAGACAGGAGACTCCCTGGAGCTCAGGGGAAAGGGTGGTAGAGGGAGACACGTGATATTCTCTGGCCTCTGCATGGACGTGCATGTAGAGATTGAAAGAGAGAGAGAGAAAGAGAGAAATACGCAATGTTTTTAAAAAGCAAGACACACCCTTTATGTGGCTCCCGATTGAAAAGTGTAATAAGGGTCCCCCCAACTTCCAAAAGCTACCTGCTGATTCAGGACGGGAACAAAAAAATGCATTTAGGCCGGACACAAACATAAAATCCTGTAATTATTATATTCCAGTCTTAAAGATGTCTTAACGGCCCTAGAGTCAATCATCCGCCGTGAAAGGTCTATGGATTTAGAGTGTTGAACTTATTTTTCAAGCCTGGACATAGAGTTTGATAAATCCAATAAAAAGCTGTGTGTCTTCAGTTTGAGGAAGAAAAAAAAAAAAAAAGTATGGGGAGGAGGAGCCAAGTTACAATGATGGTTAACTTTTCCCTCTTCGTTCAAGCACATTTTCCCCTGGGATGTGGTGGTGGGGGGGGGGGGGGGTCGTTGAGGACCTTTGAAGGGGAGGTAAACAAAACTTCCTTTCCAGCACATAAGCATCTCTGAATTAAAAAGAAGAGATAGAGTCAACTTTGGAACCCTGCCATGGCGTGGCGGCTCCAGCAAGGGGGGACAGTTGGCTATTAATTGTTAATGTCGCCTACCATTAGAGGGCACTAAACAACTCCACATTAATGCGTTGGAGGGAAGAGAACAAGAGACAGGAGGGGAAAGACTAGGGGGGGGTGGGGGGTGGTATGGGCCATAGAGAGAGAAGACAGAAGCCGGCAAGGAATGGCAAAAGAGGATTGAAGGGATGGCGTGGGAGGGAGAGCTGCAGACAGACAGACAGACAGACAGACAGACAGACAGATAGAAACAGACCCAATGAATCTGGGAAGAGGAAGGATGTGGAGAACACACACACACACACACACACACCCAGAGCCGTCTGAAGTAAGTAAAAAGCCAACCTCCACCCACCCACCCCCCCCCTGCACCCCACCCCCGGCGGCCGGCGCCCCTCCCCTGCGTCCCCACGACGGTAATTATAAAGCGACAAGCGGCGGCGGGGTCACTGGTTTTTTTTTTTTTTTTCCTTTTTTTTTTTTTTCCTTTTTTTTTTTTTTTTGCCAGCCTGCTGCCCCGAATGCGCGCGGTGCAGGTGCGGCGGGCCGCGGGGCTTTGTGATTCATGCCCACTTTCAAAGGGGGGCTGGGGCCCGGGCGGGCGAGGGGGGGGGGGGCGCCCCCCGTCTGAGAGGCACCCAAACAACTGTCTTCTAATATTAGCACGGCTGTATTTCGGGATCTATTATAGTCTGTCCAGACAGATCCCATTGTAATGGGATCTTTTATTAAAAGATTAGCACTATCTCCTGCAGTTGGTGGAAAAAAATCTGTTATCACTGAGTTATTTGCAGTTGTGGAGGGAGTGGGAGGGGCCTGATGGGAGATTGGGGGGGGGGTTGGGGTGGGGGGGACCAGAGGAGGACTGGGGGAAGGGTCTGGCCGGGGGGGGATGGTGTTGGGAGAAGTTGGGGGGGGAGTGGGGGAAACGTCGAAGAAGGGTGGATTTGAAATCCATAGAACAAATCCCAGCGACCTGCGAATGTCCAAGAATTTTGTCTGCATACTTCGCTGTCTGTCTGTCTGTCTGTCTGTCTGTCTGTCATGCGGGCTTCAGAAGCGGAAAAAGAATAGCAATGAAAAAGGCAGCTTTGGAATCAACAACGTAGCATTTTCTGAGAAGTAATCATTATATGTATATAATATATATGTGTGTCTGTATGTATGTATGGATGGATGTATATAGCCTCCACAGTTTCATTGAACCGTGCCAAAAAAAAAAAAAAATGTTATAAATGAGAGATCCGCCAACTTTCAGTGAACAGTGCCGGCACTGTACTTAGTAAACTGAGGCCACAGAAGTTCATTATTGATGTTGATATATATATATATATATATATATATATATATATATATATATATATATATCCCAGAGAGAGAGAGGAGAGATGGAGAGGAGAGAGGGGGAAGAGAGAGAAAGAGAGAGGAGAGGAAAAACAGAGAGAGGTGAGAGGGAGGGAAAAGAGAGATAGGAGAGAGGGAGGGAAGGAGAGGAAGGAGAGGCTCAGACCCGGGACTGAGACTGGGGAGCGGGGGAGGAGGGCGCAGACCGCCTACGTGGGCGCCCCCGCTCGGGGCTGCGAGTGCAGACGCGGCGGCGGAGTGAAAGGGAGGAAAGAAAAAGAAAGAAAGAAAGAAAGAAGAAAGAGAGAGCGAGAGAGAGGGGAAGGAAGGACGGAGCGAGGGCGAGCCTGGGCGGCGGGGAGGGCAGGGCAGGGGTAGGCTGGCGGGGAAGAGGTCGGCGGCGAGGTGTTGCACATTTTTTATTTGCTTCTGACTTGTCGAGACGGAGGGCCGCGTCCCCAGCCCCGCTCCGGGCCGGCTGGGCTGGAAGGGAAGGTGTCTGGAGGGGAGGGGGGTGCATATGGGGTGTGTGTGGGGGGGATAGGACGGGAGAGTTCTCAGCAGCAGCAGCCCCCCCCCCGTCCCGAAACACACCCACACACCAGGCTGCAGGGTGACCACCAAGGGCTCCAGGACACAAAACCTCCCCGGAGTCCCAACGTGTGCCCAGAAGGGCCCCCGGGGTGCAGAGAGAAGGGGGGGGGAGGCTGGAAGCCCCGAGCGAGGAGACTCTCGAGGGGGCTCCCCAAGATGAGTGTTTCGGAAGCCTTCCCCCCCCCCTCCATTCCTGAGGACTTGAGGTCACCAACACCCCCTCCCTCGGGGACCCCCCCCCCAGGACCCCGCACGGCGCACCCGCACTCCCTTGGCGCGCACACTCTGCCACTCGCGCCTGCCCGGGGTTCGCGAGCAGCCGGGCGTCTGGCTGGACCCAAGTGGGTGTTCTAAGCCACCCTCCCCCCACCCCCCGGCTCGCTCCCCACCCACCCCGGACCCGTCGCCAGCTCTCCCCCCCCACCAACACCACCAACACACACCCGCCCCAGTGGCCTGCCTCCCCCACCCCTCCATTCCCTCTCGCTCCGACGCACATAAGAACGGGGCGATCCCCCCCTCTACACACACACACACACCCCATCACCACCAGCAGCAGCCCCCCCCACACACACACACACATACACTTCCCCAAGCGCTTTGCTTTGATTGCTGGGCACCTTCCGACAGATAATTGGGAAAAGCTTTTCCAGAAGGTGGGAAACGTCACCTGATTTCACACGGAACTTTTAAAAGCGTCCCCACCTCCCTCCCTCCCCCCCCCCGCCCTCCACTCCCCCACCCTACCCACCCACCACCACCACCCCCCCCCACACACACACACCCACCATCACCATCACCAACATCACCATCACCACCACCACCACCACCACCACCAAAGAGCCGGGCACACCCTCGGTGGCGGCCGCCCTCCCCAACAGCCACACACACACACACACACACACACACACACGCACGCACACACACTGGGAGACCGCCCACCGCACACCGCCGGAGAGACCCCCGTCTAGATTTAAAGCGAGGCTGCGCCGGGCTCCAGACGTCCATTGAATCGCGCGGGCGGCCGCAGGCGAGCGCGGGGATCGCAGCGCCCTCCGCCGCTCGCCGGGCTCCAGTCCCCCCGCCGCCTCTCCGCGCCCCTGCGCCCCTGCGCCCCGGCGGCCCCCCGAGCCATGGTCCGTGCCAGGCACCAACCCGGCGGGCTCTGCCTGCTGCTGCTACTGCTCTGCCAGTTCATGGAAGATCGCAGCGCCCAGGGTGAGTGGCAAACCCACCCCCGGGGTGCGGGGGGGAATGATTGGGATACACTCCACTTTCTCTTGTGGTCTCCAGACATCATCTCCGACCTGCTCTCGAGAGATGGATGTTGGACCCACGTACCCAGTGTACCTAACTCGAGTGGACGGGGGGCAGTGGGGGAGACAAGGGAAAAAAAAGAAAAGAAAAGAAAAGAAAGAAAAGAAAAAAAAAAAAAAAAACTGGGCAAGGTGACACTTTTAGGACCGAGGAGTTGCTTGGGGACGGAAAAGGGACTGAGTTGGCAGGAGAGAGTGAGAGTCTCCGGGAGTGCTTAGGGTTAGATGCTCCAACTTGTGGACGTGATGACTTTAAGATGTTATCTCTTGACACCCCCAGAACCCCTTCCTCCCCCCCCCCAAAAAAAAAGAAAAGAAAAGAAAAGAAAATCGGTTGGCTAGGAAGAAGGGGACCCAGCATCCATATGGTGGAGATTTCATATCTGGACCCACATCTAACCTGTCTGCCTCTCACATCTTCGGGTGACTTTTTTAAAAAAAATAATAATAATATAAATAAATAAATAAATAAGACCTGGAGTAGGGGGATGGGCGAAGAGATACGGAATTTTTTCTTAGGTGGCTGCTGGGACGTGGTTTCAGAAACTTTGCCCAAACTTGGAAATGTAGGTGCTGAAATTTTCAGAGGCAAGTAATTTTATGTTTGGTGGATGCTTCCTCCACCCCTCCCCCAGCCCCGCAAAAAAAATTAAAAAATAATAAAAAGAAAGGTAAAAGAAAGAAACGGAAGGAGGGTGAAAAGCCAAATTATTAGCCCGAAGTGGTGGTTTTTTTTTTTTTTTTTTTTTTTTTTTGAGTATTTTACAGTTTTCTCCTCTTTGCCTCATTCCTCAGTTCAACTGTCTGAGAAACAATGTGCAGCCCTGAACTGAATTTAGACATTGACAGGGATCCGGGACACATTTCTAAAGTTTATCTTATAACATGAAAGGAAAATAGATTTGTTTTAGTTTAATGAATCTTTGAGCAGAATGTAAAAAAAAATAATAATGATGATGATGAGGATGAGGATGATACAATAGCAGCTTACGGTCCAAATTGTTAAAAGTCACAGTGAGATGATTCATGGAGAAGTCTTCCTGCGCCCCCCCCCCCTCCCCCAAAGACCCAACGCGAATCGAGGGGACTGGGGGAGGTGATGATGGGGTAGGAGGGGGGGACGCAGGCAGCAAGGGGAGATGATTAGCCAAGGTTTCTTGGGGAAGACATGAAATAGGTAGATTTAATCGCGGTGCCCGTCTCCCCCCCACCCCCCCCCAGCCCAGCCCCATCCCCCTTAGCGGGCTCTTTAGCCTCGGGGAGCGTTCACGTTTTTCTTTTTGTATGTTTTGTAAGCTGCCCCTCCTGCTCGGGGCACTGCGAGGCTGGCCTGCCCGCCTGGCCTGGCTGCGAGAGGCGCTGCCCGGTGCCGAGGGACGTGGGCGCTGGGAGATTTCGAAAGACCGCGGTGACTGCGGGGCCGGCCGATTGCAACACCCGGCCCGTCGGGCGAGCGGGCGGGCAGAGCCTCCAGGCCGCACCGGGGCAGACAGCAAGCTGGGACTGGGTTGCTTTGCTATTTATTTTCCAATTTATTTATTTTTTTTAATTTTTTTTTTTTTGCTTTCATTTTTCACAAGTGCCTTTGGCTTGATCTAAGCTTCTGAAAAGATTCATCTCTCTCTCTCTCTCTCTCTCTCTCTCTCTCTCTCCCTCTCTCTCTCTTTCCCTCTCTCTCCTACTTTTCTTAACCCCTGTCACAAATAATTCCCTGACCGCCTACGTGAAACCGACATGTAAAAACATCTGTCGCATCCTGGTTATTTTTTTTTTTTGCTGCTGTTGTTTTGTTTTGTTTTGTTTTTTGTGGGGGGAGGTTGTAATTTTTTTAGTTTTTGGTCCAGGTTCTTTTTAATCTGCTACACTTCTTCTCCTTCTTCTTCTTCTTCCTCTTCTTCGAGTCGGTGCAGGTTATGAAATGGGACGGATCAAAAAAAAAAAAAAAAAAGTAAACAGACTTGTAAAAAAAAAAAAAAAGTCAATGCAATCTGCACGTGTTGTGTCTGGGTCAGTGGTAACTGACATGATATGGCAAGGGCCCTGCTATAGCTCTTCCCCCTTTGTCGCCCACCTCGGTGATCAGGGTTTTCCAAACACCCCCCCCCCCCACACAATCCACCCACCTTCCCCATCTCTCCCTTCTCCGGCCCATCTCTCCCTGCCCATTGCATGTATTCTCTTCCCCTCCCTTCTCGCCTCTGTCCTCACCCATCCTCCCTCTGTCTCCTCCCCTCCCTCCCCTTCCCATCCCATCCCTACCAGGGCTTCTTTGCCCTAGCAGCTCCCTCCATTCCCGACACCATCACACAGCACACACACACACTCACACTCACTCCTTCACCTCCCCATCCCTGTCTCTCCTTGCAGCTGGAAACTGCTGGCTCCGACAAGCCAAGAACGGCCGCTGCCAGGTCCTGTACAAGACCGAGCTCAGCAAAGAGGAGTGCTGTAGCACCGGACGCCTGAGCACCTCGTGGACGGAGGAGGACGTGAACGACAACACGCTCTTCAAGTGGATGATTTTCAACGGGGGCGCCCCCAACTGCATCCCTTGTAAAGGTGGGTTCCCCTCCTCCTCCTCGTCCTCCTCCTCCTTCTGCTCCCTAAGCTCTCAGTAGAGGGCGTCTGGTCCTCAGCTTTCCCACTGTGTGCATGGGGTTGAGAGAGGATGGTTTGGGAGAGCTCTGGTGGGTTCCCCCATCTTCTCCGCCACCCCACCACCAGTCCTAGCTACCTAGCTGCAAACCCCCTGCCCCCCCCCCCCACACACACACACAGACACCCTGGAGTCAAAGCAAGGTCTGCGTGGGCCCTCCCAGTCGCCCCAGTCCACTTCTTGCTTCTTGCTAAGTATGGTAGTAAAAGTGGCCAACCTAGGTCCTTGGGATGGAAGTTGATTTGGGGGTTCCTCCCTGCCCTCTTCTCCTCACCACCCTTCCAGTCTTCTAAGAGGACAGGCAGCCCTGGGCTGCTCAGCAAAAACCTGCTGCAGCATTGCCCAAGATTGCATCCGAGGCCCTCCCCCCCCCCACCACCACCACCCTCTAACCCATCCACCCTGGCTGAGCCACAAGACTGCCGGATCGGCGCTGAATCCTCCATGCCTCTTTCCGACTCCTAGAAACATGCGAGAACGTGGACTGTGGGCCCGGAAAGAAATGTCGCATGAACAAGAAGAACAAACCCCGCTGTGTCTGCGCCCCGGACTGTTCGAACATCACCTGGAAGGGCCCCGTGTGCGGGCTGGACGGCAAGACCTACCGCAACGAGTGCGCGCTCCTCAAGGCCAGATGCAAAGAGCAGCCCGAGCTGGAAGTCCAGTATCAGGGCAAATGCAAAAGTAGGTCCCCGCGTGGCGCAAGACCCCTGGCTCTCTCCTCCAACCCCAGGCCTTAAGTAGAACACCCCCCCCCACCCCCCGGGGTAGAGTCCACTGTAAGAGCCTGGTGATCAGACCAGCACGCAGGAGGCAGAGGTAGGAGGATTGCCATGAGTTCGAGGCCAGCCTGAGACTACAGAGTGAATTCCGGGTCAGCCTGGGCTAGAGTGAGACCCTACCTCAAAAAAAAAAAAAAAAAGAATAATGACACCACATCAAGGGCTCCTCTCTAACTTCAAGTTCATAAGGAACGCACACAGAGTGTCAGGTGTTAAGCCAATGGGCTCCCACAAATGCCTTTTTTAAAAGTATTTCAGGGGCTGGAGAGATGGGTTAGCGGTTAAGCACTTGCCTGTGAAGCCTAAGGACCCCGGTTCAAGGCTCAAATCCCCAGGACCCACATAAGCCAGATGCACAAAGGGGCGCATGCTTCTGGAGTTCTCTCTCTTTCTCTCTCTGTCTCTGCCTCTTTTTCTCTGTGTGTGTGTCTGTTGCTCTCAAATAAATAAATAAAAATAAACAAAAATAAATGTTTTTAAGTATTTTATTTATTTATTTGAGAGGTGCAGGAGAGACAGAAAGAATGGGCATGCCAGGGCCTCCAGCCACTGCAAACAAACTCCAGAAGCGTGCGCCCCCTTGTGCATCTGGCTTACGCAGGTCCTGGGGGAACCGAACCTGAGTCCTTAGGCTTCCCAGGCAGGCGCCTTAACTGCCAAGCCATCTCTCCAGCCCCGCAAACATGCCTTTTGAAATGAGGATGCTCCACATTTATTTCCTTCACAACAGTATCAAGACTTCCCCCGTAAGGACCGGAGGGTGTGGAGTGAAATGTGTTTCCCTTCTGCCTTTCCAGAGACGTGCAGGGATGTGTTCTGTCCAGGGAGTTCCACGTGTGTCGTGGACCAGACCAACAACGCGTACTGCGTGACCTGTAACCGGATCTGCCCAGAGCCCTCTTCCGCCGAGCAGTACCTCTGCGGGAACGACGGCGTCACCTACTCCAGCGCCTGCCACCTCAGGAAGGCCACCTGCCTGCTGGGCAGGTCCATTGGCCTAGCCTATGAGGGAAAATGTATCAGTAGGTATTCTGGATGGAGGAAAGAAAAAGGGGAAACGGAAAATCTGAAACACTAGCAACACTGTGGGACTGACCAGGGAATACATCCCCAAGTCCTCCCCAAATACAGTTTTCCCCAGAGGGAAAATGCAATGTATGTATAGTATGTTTTGGTAAACTGGTATGAACACCACACTTCTCCTAGAAACCAACATTTCCTAGAGGCATTTGGAGATATATATATATATATATATATATATATATATATATATATATATAAATATTTAATATATATCACATATTTGGATATATATATATATAAAATGCCAACAGGAAGCAGAAGTCAGTGTTCCCTCTTGGAAAAAGTTAGACCACACACAATTTTAAACATTTTTTAAAATATTTTATTTATTTATTTATTTATTTATTTGAGAGAGAGAGAGAGAGAAAGAGGCAGATAGAAAGAGAGAATGGGCACACCAGGGCCTCCAGGCACTGCAAACGAACTCCAGACACATGCTCCCCCTTGTGCATCTGGCTGACGCGGGTCCTGGGGAATCGAACCGGGTCCTTAGGCTTCTCAGGCAAACGCCTTCATCGCTAAGCTGTTTTCCCAGTCCACAATTTTACACTTTATTTTTTTAAGTGCCAGACTTGCTGGAAATGAAAAATAATTACTTAACAGCTCCTAAAATGATGACATTTCTTTAAAGATCCCACTTGTGGGAAATAATCCGATGTATATTTAACTCAAGGATATTGTGAAATCCTCTTCCAAAAAAAAAAAAAAACAAATACTGTTTCATGTATGACCATTGTGCATGTGCGTGTGTGTGTGTGTGTGTGTGTTTGAGTGTTTGTAAGATAACCCCGATAAGTAATAAAATACAAATTGGGTGTTTGTGTTTACGAATAAGGAACTAGCAGGAAGGAAGGAAGGAGGGAAGGAAGGAAGGAAGGAAGGAAGGAAGGAAGGAAGGAAGGAAGGAAGGAAGGAAGGAAGGAGGGAGGGAAGGAAGGAAGGAAGGAAGGGAGGGGGAAGAGGACACTCAGTTTATTCATCACAGGTGTATTATATCCTAGAAGCAAAGTCCTGTGAAGATATCCAGTGCGGAGGTGGAAAAAAGTGCCTATGGGATTTCAAGGTCGGCAGAGGCCGGTGCTCCCTCTGCGACGAGCTGTGTCCCGACAGTAAGTCGGCTGAGCCCGTGTGCGCCAGCGACAACACCACGTACGCCAGCGAGTGTGCTATGAAGGAAGCCGCGTGCTCCTCGGGCACGCTCTTGGAGGTGAAGCACGCCGGCCCTTGCAACTGTAAGTGGGATTAACCTTACTGCGATGTCAGGCTGTCCCCAGACCAGCCCCGAGGAAAGAACACTTCCCAAAGCACGCAGACCGCCCCAGTAAACCCAGCTCTAAATTCCACCAGCAATTTCTCATGATCCACGGGGGGCGACTAGGGGGGACCCTCTGCAATGTTGCCTTGCTTTTAGGACCAACCTCACAGATGTTTGCCTCATTCTTTCCCTCCAGTAGGCTGCTTTGCCATTTTTGCTTTATTAACCCTGGAATCTTAAGTTATAACTGCTTCCAAGTTTTTTTTTTTGTTGTTTTTGTGTGTGTGTGTGTGTATGTGTGTGTGTGTGTGTGTGTGTGTGTTGTTTTATTTTTTAAAGACAGATTTATATTATCACGCCCAGGCTGCTGCATCTCGCAGTTGCTGCACTAACTCTGAATTAAGGATGCAAAAGCCGTGATACCTAGAACACCAGAGCGCTTTTTATCTAATTTCAGGAATCTGCCCGTAAAACCCGAGCCATTGATTCTTCAGAACTTTCTGCAGTTTTGACTTCATAGATTATGGTGTTTTTTTTTTTAATAAATAAATAAATTTATTGCATGACATCAGATGCCAAAATCCAAACCAAAACAAACAAACAAACAAACAAACAAACAAAAGCACCACACTGCAACAAGTCATATAGAAATGCCAAGGCTGTCACATGGCTGTATCAGAGGGCTTTGAAAACACACAGTGAGCTGCTTCTGCGTTGCTGTTGTCCACATTTAAACAACAGCTCCCCTGTATTCCCCCATCTAGCCATTTCGGAAGATACCGAGGAAGAGGAGGAGGATGAGGACCAGGACTACAGTTTTCCTATATCTTCCATTCTAGAGTGGTAAAACCGTCCTGCAGCGTTCAGTGTTGACCCAGCCTTTGGGCAAAATGAAAAAAAAAAAAAAAAAGAAAAAGAAAAAGAAAAGAAAAGAAAAAAACAACAGCAAAACAAAAGAAAAAAGAAAAAAAAATATTGTCCATACTGTAAATAAGTGTATGCTTATTTATTTGGGGGGAAAACTCTACATTAAAGGACCTTTGTCCGAAAGCTCTCTCCCAGGCCACCGCGTTACTCATTGGGCACGGAGAGGCGGTCATTGTGATGTCTACTGGATGAGGCCCATAGTTGAGACTTGTAGACATTTATTTATACTGTGTCATGTTTTATAATTTATACATAAACTGTCTCATTGACTGTACACCTTGTTTTTGAAGAAATTTATTCGTGAGAGGAAGAGCAGTTGTTATTTATTGTGAGGTCTCTTGCTTGTAAAGTAAAACCTTGTTTCTTTTTTTTTTTTTTTTTCCTTGTAAACCATTGAAGTCCATTCCTTACTAGCCACACTCACTCATCTGTCTCCCTTCATTTCACTGTTGTTAACAAATTTGCATGTCAGTTTCTGTCATGTTTTATTTATTGGATTCTCAGCTGCCTGATCTGTATATACATGATCCCTCGGGTTTTGTTTACAAGGAATCTTGACTGACCAAAAGGCATTATAACTCTGCCTCAAATACAAGGTACAGAGGACATGCGTCTTGGAGGAAACTCCCTCTTCAGTTCTCTTGTTCTGACTAAAGCATTCATGAGAGTGGCATTAGAATTGCAGGAATGTTACAGATCCAAAGAAGTGGGGTGATGTGGGTGTCGGGAGACTAACGGAAGGCGGAGATTACACACAGTCAACCTTTCACTAGGGGTTCCCTTTAAGTCGGCTGTATCTTCGAATTAGTTCTTTTCCAACCAACGTTTCACCAAAAGTTCTATCAAAGCTTTATCAGTTCAAGTTTCTTGCTTTTCATAATACTTTTTTCTGATGCAATTTTATATTTTCAAACATGGCAAGTTAAATATAAATTCATTTAAATATATAGTTTTGTACTTTTCTACCATGTAAATGTGCAATGTATATAAAAGTTATAATGTGTATTTGTAAATAAATGATGAGTGAAAAAATAAAAAAATTTTAAAAAGTCGATGATCTCCATTCCTGTTGATGTCAAAGAACTTTAGGGTTAAAAAAAAAATAGTACATAAAAATATCTGTGGCTTCAAGTGGTCTGGATAGTCGATTCTCCATACTGAGAAATCACCCCAGTGGAGCTTGAAAAATAAATGGACCTGAGGACCAACAACACCTTGCTGGACACGCAGGTTCCTCCCGAAAATAAGCCAACAGTTTCCCTTATTAAAGCCATTCTTAAAGCACTCCTGTCTGTCTTGTCAGCGCCAGGGGCCTCGTAGCCTACTGTCCTCGTCTAAAGAAAGTATGCCTTCCATGTTTAAAACAGCACCATTTAATACGTCACTGTGGTGGGGTGGCGGGGCGCGGGGGGAGTGGGAGAGAGACTGATATTTGGCAAGCACATTCTAGAAGTGTGGATATGACCTACAGGAATGGGCAGTGTACCATTGAGACTCTGGGGACTGTGAGATGGGGCTGAAAGTGGAGGCGACTTCCACAGTGATGTGACGATGTCCATGGCCAGTGGGCATTGGATGGTGACACGCTCAAGGTAGGAGGAAGTCTGCCAACCTTTTGCAGTGTGATGGGCATTACCCGGAGCCTCTGAAGGGTACCTGAAGTGCTGTTAGTGGCGCCTGGAATGCGCAGGAATACATAAATAGATAATCAACACAGTTTCCAATTCACCGTGTGCTGCATATATTAAAAATATCAGTGAAATACAAGATTAAAAAAAAAAAAGGTGAAGAACAAGATTAGGAGGGAAAGAACAAAGAGCCAGTATTACCGATGCTAAGCAAAGATGTTTGGAAAGACTCCCTAGCCAGGCCTTTCACCTCAGCCCTGGGGAGGCAGAGATAGGAGGATCACTGTGCATTTGAGAGAGGCTTTCCTGGGACTAGAGAGTGAACTCCAGGTCAGCCTGGGCTAGAGTAATACCCTACTTCCAAAAATAAATAAAAACAAGCCTATCCCGGTTTAGGATAGATATTACTAAAAATTACCATCAGAAACCATTGACTCTCAGGCTGGTCAGCAAAAGATAGATGGAGGCAGAGGCAGGCAGTTTAACAGTTAGGAGGTGAGGATTTCGTGTTACCTGTCATCCCCGGATTCCTAGAAAAGGTGCAGAAAACAAACCAACTACCATTAACTGCAAGGAGAAGAGTGTCTTACGGTTCTCCAGGGCAAGGGAAGGAGTGATTGAGTTCCTCTAGGAAGAGCCTCTAGAGAAAGGGAGAAGACCCTCAAAGAGTTTCATGGCCCTCCTGGAAGATTTGTGGCTTCCTAGGATGCTACCATGCTTCCAACATGCCACTGACAATCAAGAGTAGAAACATCAAATTCCACGTGCACCAATGAATGTCTCCCAAGCAAGAGAGAGAAAATTAACATCTCGACTTCTAAACAACATCCTTATTCTTCGTTTAAATTTTTTATTCCATATTTGTCTGCATCAACCATTCCCTTAACACCAGTGCGTCTCATTTTCCTTCTTGGAATTTCATACATTTCCACTCATCTTACATTAGCAACCCCAAAATAGAAACCTTTTCTGCTTAAGTATTCTATCACGTAGTTACATCCCCAGCCCTAGATTTTTTTTTTTTAATTAATGATTGAGGAGCTGGGGGAGGGGGAATGATTCAGTGGCTCAACTCTTGACACACAAGCATTAAGACTTGAGTTTGGATCCCCAGGACTCACATAAAATACTACACATTATCATGGCATGAGAGAGAGAGGCAGAGATAGGGAATCCCTTAGGTTCCCAGGCTCGCTGGTCTAACCCAACCATTAAGTTCAAGGTTCACTGAGAAATCCAGTCTCAAAGAATAAAGGAAGAGTGATTAAAGAAGACATCCAGCAATATCCACCTGTGGTCTGCGCACACACACACACAAACACACATGTGCATATGAACACACGTGTATAAACTACATACCAACATGTATGTACACATACACACATATACAAAAGAATTAAAGATTTATATCATTATATTCTTGTTAGAATTTCAACTGTGACTCAAAAAGATCAAATTTACTAATATGTATGATGTTAATAGAAACAGTTGTTAGTAACTCATTACTATTCATTAAAATATGACTGCATCCTAATTTTCATCAAATCTACTCCTAAATTTAGATTTTTGTACATTATGTGAGATATTGTTCTCAAGTAAGGCAAAAAAAAAAAACCAGATAAATAAATAAAATGTGGTATAATTTAATTCATCCTGAAACAAAACAACTAAATGTGGTACCTGTGACCCTGTACCCTAGAGGAAAAATGCGATAAGAATCATTTGACTAGTTGACAAAATTATAATATTCTTCAAAAAGAAATGTTGCATCAGTGTTAAATTTGCTGAATTTGTACTATAGCCATATAAAAGAATATTCCTACAGTAATGAAATGCCTATTGAGGTACTTAGGGGAAAGGGGCCAAAATGTATGTAATTAATCTTTAAATTACTTTAAGAGAAAAAAATACTATAGGTGTTATCATATTTTTCATATATAGTACATCCAAAGTACAAAAGTGATGAAGTATGTTAGCAAATTTGAGGAAAATATCTATAGGAATTTTTAGTAATATCTCTTTTTTTAAGCAAATTTCCTATATATTTGCAAAAATATCCAAATAAAGTGTTCAAAGGGCCAGGCATGGTAGTGTATGCCTTTAATCCTAGCACTCAGGAAGCTGTGGTAGGAGAATCCCTATGAGTTCGAGGCCAGCCAGAGACTACATAGTGAATTCCAGGTCAGTCTGGGCTAGAGCAAGACCCTACCTCAAAAAAAAAAAAAAAAAAAAAAAAGGAGTTTAGGGGGTGGGAGAGATGGCTTAGCAGTTAAGGGGCTTGCCTACAAAGCCAAAGGACATCAGTTCGATTCCCCAGGACCCACGTAAGCCAGATGCATGAGGTGGCGCATGCATCTGGAGTTTGTTTGCAGTGGTTGGAAGCTCTGGCATGCCCATTCTCTCTCTCTCTCTCTCTCTCTCTCTCTCTCTCTCTCTCTCTCTCCCTCCCTCCCCCCTTCCTCTTTCCTTCTCTCAAATAAATAAATAAAAATAAAATATAAAAAAAGGAGTTCAAAGTTTCTTTAGTCATTTTCAGACGTGCATAACAGCCATCTATTCATTCTCTCTGGGGAAGTCATTTAAAAAATCATGTTATATGACCAAAAAAAAAAAAAAAAAAAACCTCCAAAACTAACTCCAATGACTTCAGCATATTGATTTAGAGAATCAAAGCTGATAATAAGAAAATTCTTGACAACTGAACATATCAAACTGAGAAATAGCCTCTTCTTTCCTCTAATTATCTTAAAATTTAAAGGGATTAAAGCACCCCCAAAACCCAAACTTCCCATTCTTCTAAGTGTTTTCTATACATATTAGCCAATTCATTTAACCTCTTTGAGTCTCAGTTCCTTTATTTCTGCAATCACATAATGAAGTACCTCCCTCATCGCAATGCAGTAAAAATTAAAAGGCCTAAGGTGAATAAAATGTTTATTTTAATGGCTGGCCCATGAAAAGTCAGTAAGTGATCTTCCCTAGTAGAATAATTGTTATTAGCTAAAGAAAAACAAAAGCTATGTAATTCTTTGCCTTAGAAATATGTGAATGAGAAGTAGTACCAGTTGAGACCAGAAGCAGGAGGGTAAACAATTTTTAAAAGGAAGGGGAAATAAAATTTTAAAATATTTAATCCATGTTAATATTAAATCAAACGTCATAGATGTCTAGGTGCCATGACAAGTGTACTGCTTTTTAAAAGCAGGTTTAGATATATTACTTCCCATGGAAAGGAAGAGGGGAAAATATCACTCAACATTAACAAATCCAAAACTGTGCCTTATATCTTTTCATTCCCATTCCTAAAACACTTCCTGGTATGAAAGATATCAGTCTTCTCCTCTCATTGTGATACAACTTCCTGTATGAAGACTAGAAATCACTAAAAACAATAAGGCAGATTATTTACAAAGTATCCAGTATGATAATCTAAATTGTTCAATCACCAGGTTAAAAAGATGCCTATATTATTTAATGAGTAAACTCTTTTTATTATAGAACAGTTTTTTTTTTTTTTTCCAAAAGCTGGATCCTGAGATTGACATGTGTCTGTTATTCCCACCCCACTTTCCATTCAGAGTACCTCACAACCTGCATTCAGCCAGAAGTTGTTATGTAAATAGACTCCCGGCATTCTTGCCCTACTTCGTCAGCAGACCTGCCCAGACATGTCCAAAGCCGAGCTTCTATTTTGCTGGAATCCCCTCATGAGTACTGGATGGTCCCTGGGGTTTGCCATGTTTGGCCTTCAGATGTCTTGGCTGGTCCCATCAAGATTCCTGTGGCAGAGTCCTTCAGACACTTAAAAACATATTCTCCGGATTAGACCAAATGTAGTCCTGGCAGAACTGTAATTTGTCATTTTTCTATTTTAAGAATATGGCCAAGGAACCAACTGGCAACACGGGGAGCCAGATATACTCCTATATCCATTCTCCAAGGATTGAGGTCTCTGACTACAGAGTCTAAATTTTTCTCAAGAATTTGGGGCCAGAGCAAGAAGTTAGAGGCAAAAGTTGTAATCCTGATGAAGAAGAGACTTAGATATGCTTATTTCTCATGGAAATTTTTATTTAAAAAAAAAACTCAATTATCCAACATTATCAAAAGCAAAACTATTGTGCCTCTGCATTGAGTCCAGTTGAAAAAATTAAAATAGGTTAAAAAAAAACAAAGAAGATTAATAGATCTCTATTCCCACACCAAAATAATAATAATAATAATAATAATAATGGCCATAGTTCATAGCTCATAAGTAATGAGAATGCTGTAGAAATTTGAATCTGAGTCTGTGAGAAAAACCAAGCACCACTTGGAGAGGGTTGGAGAGCTCAGGGTTAGAGTGACTTCATATTCCAAGTTCCTCTAGTCTTTTGAGATTTCTTGAGATTGCTGTTGGCTTTAGACTCAATGATAGCAGGTAACATCGGGACTGGGTAACTCAACAGGCAGAAACTTAGAACTTCTAGGTAGGTGTCTGTAGAGTCAGGGCCTCAGGGGGAAAAAAAATCATCAAAATGAGTTTAGGGCAATTTCTGTACTGGGAACATGGAACTGAGGCAGAATAGAAATACAGTAAAAAATTAAGGGACATAGGTAGGGGAAGAATCCCCTCACCCCAGTGTCTGCTTGAAATCTCTCTTGCCAAAGAAGAGTCAAGAATTCCAGCAAAATACAGACTGCTTAGTGGTTAAGGCACTTGCCTGCAAAGCCAAAGGACCCAGGTTCGATTCCCCAGGACCCAAGTAAGCCAAATGCACAAGGTGGCGCATGTGTCTGAAGTTCCTTCACAGTGGCTGGAGGCCCTGGCATACCCATTCTCTCTCACTCTCTCCCCCTCTCTGTGCCTCTTTCTCAAATAAATAAACGAAAATAAAATATTTTTAAAAAGAATTCCAGCAATATTAACAAAATTTGTGGTGAAGAACACCTACACAGAAATAATATATCTTTTATATAGAGATATTTCAAATAAGAATGCTAAAATAGGGGCTGGAGAGATGGCTTCACAGTTAAGTAGCTTGCTTGCAAAGCAAAAGGTCCCAAGTTCAATTCCCAGGACCCACATATGTCAGATGTACAAGGGGGCCCACACATCTGGAGTTTGTTTGCAGTGGCTGCAGGCCCTGGTGCACCCATTTTCTCTCTCTGTCTCTCTCTCTGCCTCTCTTGCTCTCTCTCTCTCTCTCTCTCCCCCTGCCTATTTCTGTATGTCTCTTTCTAATAAATAACTAAAAATAAAATAAAATAAAATTTTAAAAAGGAATGCTAAAATAGTGGTGAACTGTGCTTAAGACCAAGTGTAGCCTGAATCCTTCCCATATAGAGACGTGACATTTTCTGGGAAACAAGGCTATGAACTTCAGTTACGGTAAAAAAGAAACATATCCTAACACCCTTGTGCAACCGTTGTGACCTATGGCTTTACCATAGCAAGAACCACCCTATGATCTCATTGACTGACAAGGGAGGCTGAGAGATCCCTTAGGAACTCTTTGAACAAAGTTAACTTCAGAAGCCGCCAAAAATCATGTGCATGGTTACTGATAAGACACTTAATCACACCTCTCTCTTGAGAAGCTCACACCCACGCTTGGGCATACATTATCCTTTCCCAAAGCACCACTAAATCTATGTTAAAATTTCTTCTTTTTTAAAATTTTATTTTCATTTATTTATCAGAGAAAGAGAGAGAGAACGGTATGTCAGGGCCTCCAGTCACTGCAAATGAACTCCAGGTGCATGTGCCACCTTGTGTATCTGGCTTATGTGGGTCCTGGGGAATCGAACTGGGTCCTTAGGCTTAGCAGGCAAGTGCCTTAACTGCTAAGCCATTTCTTCAGCCGTAAAATTTCTTCCTAATACACTCCAGCCCTGAATCACACCGACTCATCCTGACATCATTTACCTGTGGCAAAGTCAAAACTCTCAGCCTGTCCTGAGTGGAGATCTCTGAAGAGAACTCCCCAGGCTACATACGGGAACATGGAGCTAGCGGCGTCTCCAACACTCATTCCCATGGATGAAACTAGATTCTAATCAATACAACTCCAAGATATAAATAAGGTGCAGTTCTTGGGCCAGTAGCAGGAGCATGCTTGGGAGTTTATTCTAAATCTAAGTTCCTAACCATTACGGCAGACTCACTGAACCAAATTTACTGAGGTCAAAATCCAACAACTGGAGTTTAAACAAACTTTCCAGGTACTTGGAACACAAGCCAAATTTTTAAGAAATACTTCCTTAAAATAATTTCCAAGCTCTCTCAGTGATTCCCAGCTACCTGAGCTTGCAAAGACAGCCACCATTCCCAAGGATGAGTCTGCCAGGAAAACCTAATCTCAGGATATGTTTTATTTGTATCGCTTGTGCCCGTTCCCCTGACTGGTATTTCCAACCCTGTGCCATTCACATCCACTCCCTTTCCCCTCACTATCAGTGAACTTTAGTCACTTACTAAACTAGAATTACCTCAGCTTCCTCTACTGGCCTCATTAACCCTGGCTTTGCCCAATTCCATACGACTTCTGAGTCCCTTCCCTCCAATCCCAGAGAATGTTACTTCCATATCTGTGTCACCCACCTCGTCTCTTCAGAAGCTCACTTCACTAGCGGCTTCCACTCCGTTGCTTTGAACGTCTCCCTCTGTATTGGTTTCATACATCTGAACCTGTACACCTACCTCAACATAAGATTATAGCATTTTGACCAGGTACGGTGGCACACACCTTTAATCCCAGCAGTGTGGAGGCAGAGGTACGAGGATCACTGTGAGTTTGAGGCCACCCTGAGACTACATAGTGAATTCTAGGTCAGCCTGGGCCAGAGTGAGACCCTACCTCAAAACAAGCAAATTATAAAGGCTGGGCGTGGTGGCACATGCCTTTAATCCCAGCACTTGGGAGGCAGAGGTAGGATGATCTCCATGAGTTCAAGGCCACCCTGAGACTACATAGTGAATTCCAGGTCAGCCTGGGCCAGAGTGAGACCCTACCTCAAAAAAAAATTTTTTTTTAATTATAGCATATTGAGATAATATGATTAGTAAAGTTTGCCTAGTTCAAAGTGTGTGTGTGTGTGTGCATGTGTGTGTGTGTGTGTGTGTGTGTGTGTGTGTGTTTTCTCCCCTTCTGTAGAGGTTTGACAAAGATCACCACGGACTTCCAAGATACACAATACAATGGACACTATTCAGCTACAAGCTTTCTCCAACAAGGCCTGTCCTTGAACTGCATACTGTTAAGCAGACTCTCTTCTTGACAACCCCTCCAACTCTCCTGTATCCATCCACTCTCATCTCACAGTTGGAGTCTCCATTATGACTCTCGCCAGAAAAGCAGGCATGAAAAGATGTCAACCCACTACCGTATCTGACTTGAAGTCTGTTTGATGGCACGGACTGTAAAAAATTGTAACGAGGGGCTGGAGAGATGGCTTGGTGGTTAAGGCATTTGCCTGCAAAGCCCAAGGACCCCAGTTCGATTCTCCAGGCCCCACATAAGCTAGATGCACAAGGGGGTGCACACGTCTGGAGTTCGTTTGCAGTGGCTGGAAGCCCTGGCACACCCATTCTCTCTCTCTCTCTCTCTCTCAAATAAATAAATAAAATATATTTTTAAAAATTGTAATCAGTTTATAATATCCAAAACTTAAAATTTCCACCAAAAGTGGCTAGAGCAATGGTTCAGTGGTTAAGGTGCTTGCCTGCAAAGACTAAGGACCCGGGTTTGATTCCCCAGTACCCATGTAAAGCCAGATACACAAAGTGGTGCATATATCAGAGCTCGCTTGCAGTGGCTGGAGGCCCTGGCACACCCATTCTCTGTCTCTCTAGCTCACTCTCCTTCTCTCTCTCTCTCTCACATAAATAAATAAATGAAATCATTAAAAGAAAAAAATATTTCACTAAAATAAAAAAAAAACTCTACATTTAGAAACCCTAGAGGAAAATAAAGTCTGAAAGGCAGACATCCCTGTGCTTCTGATGTCATGGCCGAGGAGCAAAGCAGGCGGCAGGTCTCTCCTCCCACCAGCCCTGAGCTCCCTGTGCGTGCCACGCTCCGATCGTCCTCAGGCTGGCTCCCTTCCGCCCTCCAGTCGCCTGACCATCCTGTCTGTATAGGGCCGTGAGTTCCACTCTCTGCCCCCTTGTCCGTCCACAGTCTTCTCCAAGCTTCTCAATATTCCATCGTCATCGGGAATTTCCCAGCAACCCACAGGCTGGTGAATGCAGAGCTGTGGCCAACTCTGACGTAAGACTGAGCTTTGAACAACACGTCACCTTCTAGGACAGAACGCTGTCTCAAAAATGCAAGCAAAGCCAGGTGTGGTGGCGCACGCCTTTAATCCCAGCACTCGGGAGGCAGAGGTAGGAGGATCGCTGTGAGTTCAAGGCCACCCTGAGACTACAGAGTGAATTCCAGGTCAACCTGGGCTAGAGTGAGACCCTACCTCAAAAAAAAAAAAAAAAAAAAACAAAAAATGCAAGCAAATGAAAAAGGAAAGGAAAAAGACAACATTTGATTAAGTATTTCCTTTTGCCACTATTCAGGGACAGAGATAATAAGGACAATCTAATATAAAAACATTAAAAATTTTTTAAAAGATTAGTAATGACCATTTTTATTATTCCCTAAGCTATCTTTCCATCATATATTTGTCTATTCTAAATATTTGGGCACATGCCACTCACTCTGTAATCCCAGGCTGGCCTTGAACTCATGGAGATCCTCCTACCTCTGCCTCCTGAGAGTGCTGGGATTAAAGGCATGTGCCACTATCCCTGGCTATGGTTTATATTTTATGGGCCAAAATTATACCCAAATGAACATTCAGGTGTCGTTTATATTTTATTGCAACTATTTGCAGATCGCTTGTATTTTTTTTTCAGAATTCTTAAGTATGAACTCAGTATTAAATTAATGCAATTTTCGCTTTTAAGAGAAAGATATAAACAAATTGACATCAGTGTATAAGTCGGTAGGTTGAGAAGTTTTCAGAAAAAAAATTGTACTTTAATTTTTTTCCCCAAATATCTAGAATAAACAAATACATAAGACAGAAAGATAGTCAAGGGAATAGGAATACATGGCAATTGCTAATTATTTTGTATTTTGTGTTTTTTTTATTATATATAAATATATGTTATAACAGGTTATAGTCTTTTATCCCCTCACCCTGCTCCCCTTCCCTTGGGGCCCTCCTCAGTGGAGTCTCCTGTGGGGTCACGAAGACCTCAGAATCCCTGCAGGGTTGAAGATAGAAAGAAATAGTGCCTGAGAATATTCCTACCCACTCTGTGGCTCTCACAATCTTTCCACTCCATCTTCCAGAACGTTCCCTGAGCCCCGGCAGGCCTGTTGGCAGTCTGGTTCAGTGTTGAGCTCTCTGTAGCCTCTGGATTTCTGCTTTGATAGGTTTGGATTGGTCACCGGGCCTGTCACTACTGCCCTGGAACTCACTGTTAGTAAGAGCGGTGTTCATGTCACCCTTGCTCTGCAATTTCTCCTGGGCTCTGGCCAATGTGGCACAGGTGGTCCATCTCCTGGTGGGCAGTGGGCTGCCCTCTTGTCTTATCGGTGGATCTTGACTCTCCTCCGTTTTCTCTGCCCTCTGTAAAATGAAGCAGATTCTCCGAACAAGAGGGAGAGCAGCTTGGGTCAAAGGGGGGTACGCAAGCTTATTTGAGAGCCCGCTCCTCTTCTGCAGAGAGCCGTGGGGACTTCCGTCTGAAGCCTGAGCGTCCTGACCATGGGGTCCTGACTTGGTTTCCAGTACCAGATGTGGGCTCTCTCCCACCGAGCCGACCTCGTGTCCAATCAGAGAACAGCTGGTTACCCGCGGAGGCTGGGTGCCACTGTTGCACAAGTGTGGACTTTTGGACCGGCTGGTTGATTCCGTAGCCTGCTCATTCGTGGCGTTGGTGACTGCTGTCCTCCAGCGGCTCCCGTGGGCTCTCCAGCTCTGTGAGGACTAACCAAGTGCAAGGGCTCATCTCCCTTTAGGTCCCAGCATGATATTCTAATGTCCTGTGAGGGCAGCCTGTGGTGTCTTCCATTGCTAATTCTGTTTAGGGCAAAGGATATGTTCTAAAATTGACGGTATGGTAGCAATGGTTCCTATTGCGTGAATATGTCCAGGACATTGAATTCTACACATATACATGTAAATTGCATGGTATGAATTACAGTTCTGTGAAGATCTTGTAGGTGGTTTAAATGAAAGAAGTTGAGGGCCTCGCTTTTCAAATTCTGCTGTACTTTTTTATGTTTTTATATGTGTGTGGTCTACATTTTCACGTGTGTGTGTGTGTGTGTGTGTGTGTGTGTGATGAAGAAGAGGAAGATACTGGTCACTATCTGGAAGCCTGCTTGGGGTATCCGCCTGTGTCCACCTCTCAAACGTTCGGATTACAATCACCCTTGCAACTAGCATTTCTGTAGACATTGGTGATCCAATTCTGCCCAATTCTGCTTTAGGATTACAAAGACTATGTGGTGCTTTGAATGTAAACATCCCCAGAGCCTCAGGTGTTTGTGATTGGGCTTCCCGCTTAGTCCCTACCTTAGTGTGTCACCAGGGATGGACCTTGGGATGGATTTGAGCTGGTGCTTATTTTTGTTTTTGTTTTTGTTTTTGTTTTTATTTGAGAGAGAGAGGGAGAGAATGCACGCACCAGGGCCTCCAGCCACTGCAAACGAACTCCGGATGCATGTGTCCCCTTGTGCATCTGGCTTAAGTGGGTCCTGGGGAATCGAACCTGGGTCCTTTGGTTTTGCAGGCAAGCGCCTTAGCTGCTAAGCCATCCCTCCAGCCCTGGTGCTTGATTTTTTACTCTCTGCTGTGGATGTGTGATGAACTGAGCTAGCTGTCTCTGCCTTGATGAAGCGTCCCCTTGAAACTGTAAGCCAGACATAAACCCTTTCCCTCCCCTAAGCTGCTAACCATCCGGTGCTCTGTCCCAGCAATGAGAAGATAAACTACAGCAGACTAATCTATAAGACATGTAGTATTTACATGCTAACGCAAATCCCTATTGTGTTCCCATATTGACTTCAGATTTGCAGAGCCTTAAAACCTAGGATTTAAGGCCGGGCGTGGTGGCGCACACTTTTAATCCCAGCACTTGGGAGGCAGAGGTAAGAGGATCGCCATGAGTTCAAGGACACCCTGAGACTATATAGTGAATTCCAGGTCAGTCTGAGCTAGAGTAAAACCCTACCTCGAAAAAAAAAAAAAAAAAATCCTGGACTGGAGAGATTGCTTAGTGGTTAAGGCGCTTGCCTGCAAAGGTTAAGGACCCACTATTGATTCTACAGGTCCCATGTAAGCCAGATGCACAAGGTGGCACATGTTCCTGGAGTTTGTAGTGGCTGGAGATCCTGGCACACCCACACCTCCCCCACCCCCGCCTCTCTCTCTCTCAAATAAATAGAACATTTTCAATTTTGGGGTGTTTGTTTTTCAAGGTAGGGTCTCAGTCTAGCCCAGGCCAACCTGGAATTCACTATGTAGTCTAAGCGTGGCCTCGAATTCATGGTGATCATCCTACCTCTGCCTCCCTAGTGCTGGGATTAAAGGCATGCGCCACCACGCCCGGCTTTAAAAATGTTTTAAAAAAGAAATGTTACAGGCTGGAGAGATAGCTCAGCATTTAAGGCACTAGCCTGCAATGCCTAGCGACCCTTGTTCAACTCCCCAGTGTCCACATAAAGCCAGATGCACAGGGTGACACATGCATCTGGAATTCATCTGCACTGACTACAGGCCCTGGTGCATCTCCATTCATTCTCCTCTCTCCTGCCTTGCAAGTAGCTATTTTTAAAGAATAAGTTAAATACATTCCACTGATCTATGCAGGAAAAAGAATCTGTTATTTTGTACAAACTGAACATCCCATCCGAATTAGCATAACATATTTACCACAGCCGCTCTCCTTGCATAAAACCAATTTTCTACCAAAAAGAAAAAAGGAGGGAGCTAGAGAGAAGGCTTACCAGTTAAGGCACTTGCCTTCAAAGCCTAAGGACCCAAGTTCAATTCTCCAGGTCCCACAAAAGCCAGATGCACAAGGTGGGGCATGAGTCTGGTTCATTTGCAGTGGCTGGAGGCCCTGGTATGCCCATTTTCTCTCTCTCTCTCTCTCTCTCTCTCTGTCTCATAAATAAATAAAAACCTAAAAAAAAAAATGTCAGCTTTGATGATAATAGAGCTGAATGAAGTACTGAAAATGTGGCTAAAAAATAGTCAATGTAGCTTCACTGGTAATAACACCAAATACTTTCATAGATTACAAATGTACTACACTTTATCCTAGTTTTATTCAGTAAGATAACTGCACTATTACATGGAGATGCCAGCGAAAGGACACCAAGACCTAACTCACCAATGTACGCTTGTATTAACATCACCTAGAAACTAACAAACCAGGAGGATGATAAATTTCCTATTCTTACCAAATGCAACTTTTGCATTAAAACCTTTCCTCATAAAGTTAAAACAGCCACCAAATTCATGTGAAAAATATTATCTGAGAGGATGATTTTTTTGTTTGTTTGTTTTTTTTTTTTTTTTTTTTTTTCGAGGTAGGGTTTCACTCTAGTCCAGGCTGACCTGGAATTCACTCTGTAGTCTCAGGGTGGCCTTGAACTCACAGCAATCCTCCTACCTCTGCCTCCCGAGTGCTGAGATTAAAGGCGTGAGCCACCACGCCCTGCTTTGAGAGGATGATTTTTGACCACATCCATTAATTACTAGTCTCAAGATAATTAATTATGCTAGAAAATGATTTAACTTTGAGGCTGCTAACTTTCAACATTAAAAAAAAAGTTTTTTTTTTTCCCCGCAGGTATGGTGTCTCACGTGTATCATCTTGGGAGGATGAAGTAGGAGGATCACTGAGAGTTCGAGGCCAGCCTGAGCTACAGAATGAGGTCCAGGTCAGCCTGGGCTAGAGTGAAGCCCTGCTTCAAAAAAAAAAAAAAAAAAAGTAATTTTTCCTTTTTGTGTGTAAATGATGCCTAAAAAGAAAATCATTTGTATAAAACACTCAATCTATTGTATTAGCTTAGTTTTACTTTTATATTTTATCTTGGAAATAAAAAGTTTGCAACTTTTTCCTTGCAAATGTATTTATGCATTCTCGTTCTTTCTGGTAACAGCCAATTATTTCTTCTTTAAGAAATATTTTCACACCTAAAATAAATATGTGTTATTTTCAGCTTAGAAGCCATCTGAATGTTAATTTTTAACTAATTTAAATTATTTTCACAAATTAGTTTTAAAATTATAGCATATGCTTTCAGGATGTTGGAAGAAAGGATTAGCCATCTTCTTCACTTAAAATCTTTCACAATACCCTCCAGTCTTACTCAAATTCCTGTTGTTGAAAGCTGAAAATACCTGTTTGCCCCAGATTTTATTTGTTAATTTAAATTTCTACGATGGTGTGGGGGGGGGGACTTGTGAATTTATGCCAACACTTTGCTGTTTATCTAGAATATTAATCATCAATATCAAGATACAACATGCGAGATAGTGTAGCAATGATGTCCATGCATTTATAATGAATTCAGAAAGAACCATTCCATAAAGGCTTATCTGAGCTAACATGAGGCTGTTATCCAAAATTACTTTGGCTTTAGACAGATCAAGGCCACTAATAGCTTAAGTAAGAGAGGACAGACATCGCGCATCCTCTTAGTCTTTTCCCTTTCCATTTCCCTCCCACCTCCAGGCCTCTGCTCGGTGCCCCAGAAACCTGAGCCCTGAAGACAGTCTGTCCTGTGCCTCCACAGACACTGGTCTCCAGCCAGACTTGGTCGTGCCATTATGAAGAGAGCAGCTGGGGCTGGAGAGATGGCTTAGCGGTTAAGGCCCTTGCCTGCCAAGCCTAAGGACCCAGGTTCGATTCCCCAGGACCCACGTAAGCCAGATGCACAAGGTGGTGCACACGTCTGAAGTTCGTTTGCAGTGGCTGGAGGCCCTGGGGCGCCCATTCTCTCCTTCTCCCTCTCTCTGTCTCTAAGAAATAAATAAATAAAAACAAAATAAATAAATAAATAAATAAAGAGAGCAGCTGATGCCAGAGGAACAAGGTGGGGCGCTTGCTTCAGCCCGTCCCAGAAGAAGCACAGGGCTCCCAAATCTCGAGTGTCCCAGTTGCAAGTGGTCCAGCCAAGAAGAATTCTACCCATCTTCACACTCTAGTCAGACCTGACTTTTAGCCAATAAGTTCTTTTTTGGGTTTTTTTTTTTTTTTTTTTTTTTGGTTTTTCAAGGTAGGGTCTCACTTTAGCCCAGGCTGACCTGGAATTCACTATAGAGTTTCAGGGTGGCCTTGAACTCACAGCGATCCTCCTACCTCTGCCTCCCGAGTGCTGGGATTAAAGGCGTGCGCCACCACGCCTGGTGCCAATAAATTCTTAATGCATGCAGGACAGTGGAAAGAGAAAACACTTTAGGGGAGAACAGTTTCTCTATTCCAGCTTCATAGGATAGGTTCTCAGAGCCGTCAGATCTAAACGATGAGACAAGGCTGCCTTGGAGCTGACGATGTAGCTCACTGGGTAGAGTAGTTGCCTTGTGTGTATGAAGCCCTGGGTTTGATCGCTGGCACCACATAAAACCAGAAAAGAATAGTACACACCTGTTATTGAAATTTGATTGATTGTTTGTTTGTTTGTTTGTTTGTTTTTGGTTTTTCAAGGCAGGGTCTCCCTCTAGCCCATTGCTGACCTGTAACTCACTCTGGAGTCTCAGGCTGGCCTCGAACTCACGGCGATCCTCCCACCTCTGCCTCCCAAGCGCTGGGATTAAAGGCGTGCGCACCACCACGCCCGGCTCTGTTGCTGAAATTCGAATGTGAAATGTCTGCCATAGTCTCATGTGTTAGAACACTTAGTCCCCAGGTGGTGCGCCCGGCTCACGAACATAGCGGAGCCTTTAGAAAGTGGAGCTTTGCACGGAAAAGTGGGGCGGGGGGGACTTTTAATAAACCACCTCCACTTCCTGCCCATCTTCAGCTTCCCGACTGCAGACACTGTGACCAGCACGCATGCCACTCCTGCTACGGCGCCTTCTCTCCACCGCGGGCTGCACGTACCACCGGGAAGAGTAAACTAAAATAAACCCATCCTTCACCATGCTGCTTTTAGTCAGGTATTTGGTCATAGCAATAACTAATAATAGCAGTAACTAATAAAAATGATAGGCAGCCCTCGGGGCGCAGAGGTAGGAGGATGGCTATGAGTTCAAGGCCAGCCTGACACTACATAGTGAATATTCCAGGTCATCCTGGGCTAGAGTGAGACTCTATCTCGGGGAAAATAACTAACTAACTAAATAAATAAATAAATAAATAAATAAATAAATAAAGGAATAAGAACTGGAGCTGTTGGTATGATAAACTTGACAAATGTGATTCATGGGTCTTTGGAATTGGTTTTCAGGAACAATGTGGAAGAGCTGGAACTTTGGGCTAGAGATGCCCTACAATGCTGAATGTGAAACCGAAGGACTCGACTCCTGTAGGATTTTGCAAACAAGTGCCTTTAACCACTGAGCACTAGGATTTTGAAAGATCAGAAGGCAGGTTCGATTCCCCAGGACCCGCATTAAGCAGACGCACAAGGTGGCTCATGTGTCTGGAGCTCATTTGCAGCGGCAAGGCTGAAATCCCTCAGGGTCTTCACACTCGGCATCTCTGCCATTGGGATGCTCCTTCCTGGACGAGCCACATTTGCTCTTTTGTGCTCTTTCTCGGGACGCTGCTCAAATGGCAACTTCACAAAGATCATCATCTATCATCTATCATCTTCTTCTATCATCTTTCCTCTACCGCCAATTTTTTTTTCCCTCTATAGGATTTATCACAGCCTTTAAACATATGTTCAAGGGAGGCTGGGGATGGAGCTCAATGGCAAAACACTTGCCTGACATGCTCAAGGCCTTGGGGTCCTTACCCCAGTCCTGCAAAACAAGGGGGTCTAGGGCAATGACTCAGTAAAGTGCTTGCTTCACACGCAGGAAGTCCACATTAAAATGCCAGGCTGGTGCTGGAGGGATGGCTTAGCAGTTAATGCATTTGCCTACAAAGCCAAAGGACCCAGGTTCTATTCCCCAGGATTCATGTTAGCCAGCTGCACAAGGGGGGGGGGGGTCGCACGGGTCTGGAGTTTGTTTGTAGTGGCTGGAGGCCCTGGTGCCCCATTCTCTCTCTCTCTCTCTCTCTCCCTCTTTCTCTCTGTCAAATAAATAAATAAATAAAAATATTTTTTAAAATGCCAGGCTGTCCATGTGTGCCTATAACTGCAACACTGGAGAGGTGGAGATCCCTAGAGCTTGTTGGGCAGCTCATCTATTCAAATTGATGAGCTCCGGGTTCAGTGAGCGCCTCTGACACAAAAAATCAGGTGCGGGGGCTCGAAAGATGGCACAGTTCTTAAGACATTTGCCTACAAAGTCTAACGGCCTAGGCTCTATTCCCCAGTACCTATGTAAAACCAGATGCACAGTGGCACATGCATCTGGAGTTTGAAACAGCTGAAGACCCTGGCACACCCACCTTCCTCTCTCTCTCTCTCTCTCTCTCTCTCTCTCTCAACCACACGCAAGCACACAAACGTGCACCAGGCTACATATGATGTAAATAAATACATATATCACAGACACCGCTCATTTATTGTCTTCCTCATAGAGTGTGCATTCCATGAGGATTGTGGCTGTTCACTCCCGTATCTACGACACCTAGTATGCTGCCTACCACTTATAACATTTCATGTTAAAGAAAAGGAATGTGTAAAGAATAAAGCAAGGCAGAGAATTCTGAGGGGTTTGGGGGTTGATTTTTCGAGGCAGGGTCTCGCTCTAGCTCAGGCTGACCCAGAATTCACTCTGTAGTCTCAGGCTGGCCTTGAACTCACAGTGATCCTCCTATCTCTGCCTCCCTAGTGCTGGGATTAAAAGCGTGCGCCACCATGCCCAGAAAGCAGAGGATTCTGAAAGAACATCTATCTCAGTATTCTGTGGCTCAAATTTCCTGTGTCACTGCCCACCCAAAAAACCCTTTAGTGGGTCTATTTCCCAGACAAGTGTTGCGATGTGTAAGCTAATAAGTTTGCAACTGCATGTGCCTATGTCTGGTAACATAAACACCCATCTTCCCCTATGTTGCAGATGCTTTGATCACAAATAAAATACAAATCTATGTTTAAGTTTCACTGACCTGGTAGCAGTGTTTTTGTCACTACATGTTTTTTCAGTTTACAGTACAAAAAGAAAAGGCTACAAAGTAATCTTGGACTGAAAAAAGAAAATTTAAAGCTACCCTAGAGGAACCAGTCTAAAATTGATTTAATTTTATAAATCACCAGTGAAAAGTTTCCCTGTTGATATGAGTCAGTCAGGTATTACTGCAACGGAATACCTGAGACAATTAACTTGAAATTAGGAAAGATTGATTTTGGTCCACAGTTTCGGAAATACACTCCATGGTTGGTTAGCCCATTGCATTTGGACCTGTAGTAAGACAGTGCATAATGGCTAAGCACATGCTACTTTGAAAGTAAGTACTGGCAGCAAGATGTGGAGAGAGGCGAAGAGGATGGCGTCCCAATAACCCCTTCAAAGGCCTGCCTCCCTCCAACGTCGAATGACCCGCCACTAGACTGCACCTCTTAAAGGTTCCACCATCTCCCAATAGTACCCTGATACTGGGGACCACATCTTTAAGACATGAGCTTTTCGGGGGACACTTACTCAAACCATAGCAATGCCTCTACTACAAAATACTGTGCTTGAGCTGGAGAGATGGCTCGGTGGTTAAAAACACTTGCTTTCAAACCTGGCAGCCTGGGTTCGATTCCCCAGTACGCACATAAAGCCAGATGCACAGCGTGGCACATTTGCCTGGTGTTGGTTTGCAGAGGCAGGGGGCTCTGTCATGTCCATTCATTCTCTGTCTTCTCTTCTCTCTACCACTCTGTGCTTGCAAATAAATTATATATATATGTGTGTATGTATATATATATATGTTATTTATTTATTTATGTATATATGTATATATAAGTATATATACATATATAAATATATATACATATATAAATATATATACATATATAAATATATATATACATATATATAAATATATATACATATATATAAATATATATATACATATATATAAATATATATATACATATATATATATGGTAAGCTGGGCTGCCTAGCTTGAGAAAAAGCAAAAGGAAGCGCTTGAATTAAAGGATTAGTGTGAAAAATAGAGAACATACTCAGATATCTCCAGAATAAAACAGCTTTTTGTGACTGAATCCTGATGTTGATGGATGCAGGAATGAAGTACTAACCGAGAAAGACAGGCTACAGTCAGATTGGTGTGGGTTAGGATGATGAATCTGACCTGTGATCCAAAAACAAAAAGCAGGCCTGGAGAGATGGCTTAGCAGTTAAGGTGCTTGCCTGCAAAGCCAAAGGAACCAGGTTCAATTCCCCAGGACCCACGTAAAGCCAGATGCACAAGATGGCGCATGCGTCTGGGAGTTTGATGCAGTGACTGAAGGCCCTGCTGTGGTCCCCCCCGTTCTCTCTGCCTATTTCTCTTTCTTTTACACAAATAAATAAATAATAATAATAAAATCTTTAAAAGTGAAAAGCAGCCAGTATAGCTTTTCAATTACATTAACAAATATTGATGAGCCAGGTATTAAGGCCACAGTGGTTATCAAGATATAAGACATTTCCCACCCTCAGTCCTAGAGCTTGAGAATGATGTCATTGGCTACACGTGCCCTTAAGAATGATGTCATCAGCTACATGTGCCCCACCCCCACCCTGGTACTTTGAATGTGCCTTGCGCATTCTAAGCAAGTGTCTCACCATTGATATGAGAATGACATCATCGGCTACACACGCCCTTGAAAATGACGTCATCAGTTATACATGTCATTAAAAATGACAACATTGGCTATACGTGCTATTGAGAATGACGTCATCAGCTAAATGCGCCCTTGGCAATGATGTCATCAGGTATGCACGCCCTTGAGAATGACGTCATCAGCTACACGTGCCTCGCCCCCACCCCGGTACTTTGAATGAGCCTTGCACATTCTAGACAAGTGTCCTACCACCAATATACTAATATTTATCTCTAGCTCTTCTTCTCTTTTTTTTTTAAAGACAGGGTCTCACTAATTTCTCAGGAAGGCCTAGAGGTTGTCATCTTCTGCCTTATCCTCAAATTTCTGAGACTAAACCACCAAGCCCTCTCCAGCTCTGTATTTATGCAGATAAGTCTGTAAAAATTTGACTGACTTTTTTTTTTTTTTTTTAGTCCCCATCACTTGTAAGAAGAAATTATTTTGTCTGCAGCTTAATTTAGCAGACTGCTTTCCTCCCCTCGTGGGATTCTCCTGTGCAGTGGCTGCAAGGAACAGCCTCCTTGATCGCATGTGAAGCCTGCTGGTGGGGAGAGCATTCTGGTGGACCGCCCACTCCTAATCTCATGCTGCCCCTAAGCCAGGCTCTTCACAGGTATGCCAGGTGCCTTTGGGAACCCCCAGAGCACAGTGGCTATGGCTGCTGTCCACCTGATGCTGCCCAGGAGGTGATGTCCACCCTCTGCTCATGCCATGTTTTCCCCTGTCATCATGGAGATTCCCCTCTAGTCTGTAAGCCAAAATAAACACCTTTCGTCCCATCACCTGCTTTTAGCTGGGTACTTTACGCCAGAAACAAGAAGGAAACTGCAGCAAGGTTTAAGATTCTTAGAAATATTTCCTCCTTTCCCAACAAACTTAACCTCCACATCTTCCACTGGAAGTTGCTGCAAAGCTTCAACAGATTTTTGTAGTTTCAAAACAGTTGCATCAGAACTGGAGAGATGGCTTAGCGGTTAAGGCGCTTGCCCGCAAAGCCAAATGGGCCCAGGTTCAATTACCCAGGACCCACGTAAGCCAGACGCACAAGGTGGCACATATGTCTGGAGTCCATTTGCAGTGGCTGGAGGCCCTGGCATGCCCATTTTCTGTCTCTCTCTCTCTTCCCCCTTCCTCCCTCCTTCTCTTTCAAATAAATAAATAAAAATAAAATATTTCTAAAAATACAGTTGCACCAGGCATGGTGGTGCACGCCTTTAATCCCAGCACTTGGGAGGTAGTGGTAGGAGGATTGTTGTGAGACTACATAGTGAATTCAGTCCCAGGCCCGAGAGAGACCCTACCTCGTAAAAACAAAAAACAAACAAAAAAGTTGCACCAGACGCATTCATTTTACCAGTGCAAGTGTCTAGGCAGGAAGACGACGTTCTAGTACAATCTAATGGGCCGTTTTCCTAGCCACTTGCTTTTTATTCTACACCTACTGTTCATCCCATTTGCCTTCTACTGTATGTTTTCATTTTTCCCTCTACGTGAAGCATTAAAAAAAAAAAAAAAAACTTCAAGCCAGGTGTGGTGGCCCACGCCTTTAATCCCAGCACTTGGGAGGCAGAGGTAGGAGGATCGCCGTGAGTTCAAGGCCACCCTGAGACTACATAGTGTATTCCAGGTCAGCCTGGGCTAGAGTGAGACCCTACCTCAAAAAATAAATTAATTAATTAATTGATTAAAAACCCAAAGTAATGACTGCTTGAATGTTTCCCTTCTCTTGTCTGAATTTAATCTGTACCATGAGAGAGTTTATAAAACTAGCAACGCTATGTAAGGTTTTAATTATCTCTTCACTATTGGGGCATAACATGCTCCTTCAGTCTCATGGTCAACCCTAGCCTTCACACCTCAGTTCCCTTAGAGTATCAGCCAAAGAATTAATGTTCTTTTTCAAAAAAAAAAATGTTTTATTTATTTATTTATTTATTTATTTGAGACACACACACAGAGAGAGAATGGGCATGCCAGGGCCCCTAGCCATCGCAAATGAACTCCAGACACATGCGCCATTATGTGCATCTGGCTTATGCGGGATCTGGAGAATCGAACAAGGGTCCTTAGGCTTCGCAGGCAAATGCCTAAACCACTAAACCATCCCTCCAGCCCTTAATGTTCTTTTTTTAAACTGTCTCATATTTTCGCGATTATCAAAAGTTTGTCAAATGTCTCCAAAAATTTGTGAAGGATGAGTTATAAAAAGGGGTATACACTTTCCCAAAGTCTAATTTTGGCTTTAAAAGAAAAATGTATCCATTATAAAATGTTCTCTAAGCTGAAAAGAGTTAAGCAAAAACTTCAAGCAGTTTGTACTTTCAACACCTACACCCGTCAGAAATATGAGATTTTATGCTTCTTTTGTTGGGGCACTGAATATGGGGGGATGTAAAATCTGACCCAAGCCTTGACTTCCTTTGAGGAAGGAACACTGGCTTGCGGCAGCAGACCTCTGGTTACCTGAGATAAGAGGAAGTTCATCTCGCCTACTCTACTATCAATATATCAACGTCTGCCGGAGTTTCAGCGTCCAAGGTCATGAATATTGTGTGCGCTTTTCCTCACAGTTTACCTACAGGCTAAGACACTGTCTGACGAGTTGTAAACCTTCAATGGATATTTATAGAATGAATAGCGTCACATACTTTGAATATAACCAATCATTACCTAGACCTGTGTGTATAAATCCTCAGTCCTAAGAATTATCCCCGGATAATCCTCCGATTCACACGACGTGCCCATCACCGGAGCTACATCCAAGGAAATTATTCTGTTGAAATCATCCTTTCAAGCCTCTGAGAAGTTCCTGTTTTAAAATCTTTGGATTTACGGAAACCACAGTTACTAAATTAGTCTATTCCCTTGAATAAAATGTTCTTTTAACCGAGTTCCTTCACAAAAGTGAGGAAGGCTTTTTGGTCAAATAATAACTATTACTTCAGCATACAAGCCATCATAAAGCGCATGGAAATATTTTGCCTTTTTTTAAAAAAATTCTTTGCAGAGCCTTGTACATACCAGGCAGCCTGTTCCACTGGGCTACATCCCCTCCCCCCCCCCCGTCCCCCGCAAATAATTTCCACAACAGAATGCTGGTATAGAACTGCTCGAGACTGCAAGGTAGGAGTGCAAGCTGTGTGCTGAGCAAGCGTGGGAGGCCCATGGTGAACAAGCAATGGTAAGCTTAAGGATGCCTTCAGCTGGAGAGATGGCTCGGTGGTTAAAAACACTTGCTTTCAAAACCTGGCAGCCTGGGTTCGATTCCCCAGTACGCACATAAAGCCAGATGCACAGCTGGCACATTTGCCTGGTGTTGGTTTGCAGAGGCAGGGGGCTCTGTCATGTCATTCATTCTCTGTCTTCTCTTCTCTCTACCACTCTGTGCTTGCAAATAAATTATATATATATATGTGTATGTATATATATATATGTTATTTATTTATTTATGTATATATGTATATATAAGTATATATACATATATAAATATATATACATATATAAATATATATACATATATAATATATATATACATATATATAATATATATACATATATATAAATATATATATACATATATATAAATATATATATACATATATATATATGGTAAGCTGGGCTGCCTAGCTTGAGAAAAAGCAAAAGGAAGCGCTTGAATTAAAGGATTAGTGTGAAAAATAGAGAACATACTCAGATATCTCCAGAATAAAACAGCTTTTTGTGACTGAATCCTGATGTTGATGGATGCAGGAATGAAGTACTAACGAGAAAGACAGGCTACAGTCAGATTGGTGTGGGTTAGGATGATGAATCTGACCTGTGATCCAAAAACAAAAAGCAGGCCTGGAGAGATGGCTTAGCAGTTAAGGTGCTTGCCTGCAAAGCCAAAGGAACCAGGTTCAATTCCCCAGGACCCACGTAAAGCCAGATGCACAAGATGGCGCATGCGTCTGGGAGTTTGATGCAGTGACTGAAGGCCCTGCTGTGGTCCCTTTCTCTCTGCCTATTTCTCTTTCTTTTACACAAATAAATAAATAATAATAATAAAATCTTTAAAAGTGAAAAGCAGCCAGTATAGCTTTTCAATTACATTAACAAATATTGATGAGCCAGGTACTAAGGCCACAGTGGTTATCAAGATATAAGACATTTCCCACCCTCAGTCCTAGAGCTTGAGAATGATGTCATTGGCTACACGTGCCCTTAAGAATGATGTCATCAGCTACATGTGCCCCACCCCCACCCTGGTACTTTGAATGTGCCTTGTGCATTCTAAGCAAGTGTCTCACCATTGATATGAGAATGACATAATCGGCTACACACGCCCTTGAAAATGACGTCATCAGTTATACATGTCATTAAAAATGACAACATTGGCTATACGTGCTATTGAGAATGACGTCATCAGCTAAATGCGCCCTTGGCAATGATGTCATCAGGTATGCACGCCCTTGAGAATGACGTCATCAGCTACACGTGCCTCGCCCCCACCCCGGTACTTTGAATGAGCCTTGCACATTCTAGGCAAGTGTCCTACCACCAATATACTAATATTTATCTCTAGCTCTTCTTTTTTTTTTTAAAGACAGGGTCTCACTAATTTCTCAGGGAGGCCTAGAGGTTGTCATCTTCTGCCTTCCCCTCAAATTTCTGAGACTAAACCACCAAGCCCTCTCCAGATCTGTATTTATGCAGATAAGTCTGTAAAAATTTGACTGACTTTTTTTTTTTTTAGTCCCCATCACTTGTAAGAAGAAATTATTTTGTCTGAGGCTTAATTTAGCAGACTGCTTTCCTCCCCTCGTGGGATTCTCCTGTGCAGTGGCTGCAAGGAACAGCCTCCTTGATCGCATGTGAAGCCTGCTGGTGGGGAGAGCATTCTGGTGGACCCCCCACTCCTAATCTCATGCTGCCCCTAAGCCGGGCTCTTCACAGGTATGCCAGGTGCCTTTGGGAACCCCCAGAGCACAGTGGCTATGGCTGCTGTCCACCTGATGCTGCCCAGGAGGTGATGTCCACCCTCTGCTCATGCCATGTTTTCCCCTGTCATCATGGAGATTCCCCTCTAGTCTGTAAGCCAAAATAAACACCTTTCATCCCATCACCTGCTTTTAGCTGGGTACTTTACGCCAGAAACAAGAAGGAAACTGCAGCAAGGTTTAAGATTCTTAGAAATATTTCCCCCTTTCCCAACAAACTTAACCTCCACATCATCTTCCACTGGAAGTTGCTGCAAAGCTTCAACAGATTTTTGTAGTTTCAAAACAGTTGCATCAGAACTGGAGAGATGGCTTAGCGGTTAAGGCGCTTGCCCGCAAAGCCAAATGGGCCCAGGTTCAATTACCCAGGACCCACGTAAGCCAGACGCACAAGGTGGCACATATGTCTGGAGTCCATTTGCAGTGGCTGGAGGCCCTGGCATGCCCATTTTCTGTCTCTCTCTCTCTCTCTCTCTCTCTCCCCCTTCCTCCCTCCTTCTCTTTCAAATAAATAAATAAAAATAAAATATTTCTAAAAATACAGTTGCACCAGGCATGGTGGTGCACGCCTTTAATCCCAGCACTTGGGAGGTAGTGGTAGGAGGATTGTTGTGAGACTACATAGTGAATTCAGTCCCAGGCCCGAGAGAGACCCTACCTCGTAAAAACAAAAAACAAACAAAAAAGTTGCACCAGACACATTCATTTTACCAGTGCAAGTGTCTAGGCAGGAAGACGACGTTCTAGTACAATCTAATGGGCCGTTTTCCTAGCCACTTGCTTTTTATTCTACACCTACTGTTCATCCCATTTGCCTTCTACTGTGTGTTTTCATTTTTCCCTCTACATGAAGCATTAAAAAAAAAAAAAAAAAAAACTTCAAGCCAGGTGGGGTGGCCCACACCTTTAATCCCGGCACTCGGGAGGCAGAGGTAGGAGGATCGCTGTGAGTTCAAGGCCACCCTGAGACTACATAGTGTATTCCAGGTCAGCCTGGGCTAGAGTGAGACCCTACCTCAAAAAATAAATAAATTAATTAATTGATTAAACCCAAAGTAATGACTGCTTGAATGTTTCCCTTCTCTTGTCTGAATTTAATCTGGACCATGAGAGAGTTTATAAAACTAGCAACGCTATGTAAGGTTTTAATTATCTCTTCACTATAGGGGCATAACATGCTCCTTCAGTCTCATGGTCAACCCTAGCCTTCACACCTCAGTTCCCTTAGAGTATCAGCCAAAGAATTAATGTTCTTTTTTTTAAAAAAAAATGTTTTATATATTTATTTATTTATTTATTTATTTATTTATTTGAGACACACAGAGAGAGAGAATGGGCATGCCAGGGCCCCTAGCCATCGCAAATGAACTCCAGACGCATGCGCCATTATGTGCATCTGGCTTATGCGGGATCTGGAGAATCGAACACGGGTCCTTAGGCTTCGCAGGCAAACGCCTAAACCGCTAAACCATCCCTCCAGCCCTTAATGTTCTTTTTTTAAACTGTCTCATATTTTCGCGATTATCAAAAGTTTGTCAAATGTCTCCAAAAATTTGTGAAGGATGAGTTATAAAAAGGGGTATACACTTTCCCAAAGTCTAATTTTGGCTTTAAAAGAAAAATGTATCCATTATAAAATGTTCTTTAAGCTGAAAAGAGTTAAGCAAAAACTTCAAGCAGTTTGTACTTTCAACACCTACACCCGTCAGAAATATGAGATTTTATGCTTCTTTTGTTGGGGCACTGAATATGGGGGGATGTAAAATCTGACCCAAGCCTTGACTTCCTTTGAGGAAGGAACATTGGCTTGCGGCAGCAGACCTCTGGTTACCTGAGATAAGAGGAAGTTCATCTCGCCTACTCTACTATCAATATATCAACGTCTGCCGGAGTTTCAGCGTCCAAGGTCATGAATATTGTGTGCGCTTTTCCTCACAGTTTACCTACAGGCTAAGACACTGTCTGACGAGTTGTAAACCTTCAATGGATATTTATAGAATGAATAGCGTCACATACTTTGAATATAACCAATCATTACCTAGACCTGTGTGTATAAATCCTCAGTCCTAAGAATTATCCCCGGATAATCCTCCGATTCACACGACGTCCCCATCACCGGAGCTACATCCAAGGAAATTATTCTGTTGAAATCATCCTTTCAAGCCTCTGAGAAGTTCCTGTTTTAAAATCTTTGGATTTACGGAAACCACAGTTACTAAATTAGTCTATTCCCTTGAATAAAATGTTCTTTTAACCGAGTTCCTTCACAAAAGTGAGGAAGGCTTTTTGGTCAAATAATAACTATTACTTCAGCATACAAGCCATCATAACGCGCATGGAAATATTTTGCCTTTTTTTTTTAAAAATTCTTTGCAGAGCCTTGTACATACCAGGCAGCCTGTTCCACTGGGCTACATCCCCCCCCCCCCGTCCCCCGCAAATAATTTCCACAACAGAATGCTGGTATAGAACTGCTCGAGACTGCAAGGTAGGAGGGCAAGCTGTGTGCTGAGCAAGCGTGGGAGGCCCATGGTGAACAAGCAATGGTAAGCTTAAGGATGCCTTCAGCCACGCAAGAGCAAACCAAGGTTCCCGCCTTAGTTCAGGATCTTTATTTAAGTCCTGCGCTGTTGCCCGAGGGATTGGAATGTCCATCTGGGACACCGAGAACGCTTCCTGAGACCCTGCTGGGCAGAGAGGACAGCTATTGCTCTCAAGTAGTGTGTGCGTGTGTGTGTGTGTGTGCGTGCGTGTGCGTGTGTGTGTGGTAGTGGTGTGCATGTGTGTGCGTGTGCTTGTGCGTGTGTGCACGTGCATGTGTGTGTGTGTGTGTAGCAGTGGTGTATGCGTGTGTGAGTGCATGTGTGTGTGCATGCGTGTGTGTGTGTGTGCACGCACACGCATGTAAAACACGCAGAGTCCTGCTTTGGCAAGCATTGCTCTCCCAATGACTCCACTAACAGCACTTCAGGGCGCTCCAACACTGGCTCTGCCTCAATTCCAGGGAACCAACCAGTCTGTTCCTTCCCCGGAGCATAATGAAAGCAAGAGAAATGAGTGGAGAAAGGCTCCTGTTTCACATCTCAGTGAGTAGTTTGGGCTCCTGGTTATTGATTTGAAAAATACACATGCGGGGCTGGAGAGATGGCTCAGCGGTTTAAAGCACTTGCCTGCCAAGCCTAACCACCCAGGTTCGATTCCCCAGTACCCAGGTAAAGCCAGATGCGCAAAGTGGCGCATGCATCTGGAGTTCGTTTGCAGTGGCTTAAGATGTTCTCTTTCTCTCTCTCTCTTCTCTGTGCTTGCAAATAAATAAATGAATATATTTTAAAAATACACATGTAGCTGGAGAGATGACTTAGTGGGTAAGGTAAAACTATACATGTTACAGAAGTGGCAGTGTTCCACAATGGTCACGCATGTGAATTAGTTTCGGTGTTAACTTGCTTGGGGAATTAGTGAAAAAATAATGGCAAATAGAGAATGTAGGGTTGGTAATCTTCCTTTGGACTTCCTACACAGCCAAGATGAAGTGACCTGCAGTTTTACAAAAAGTGATTGAAGAATAGAAAGTAGGGAATATTTCTTGGCCTCGGGACATTTGAGGGTGAAAACAAAATTGCTGATAGAGTGTTTATAGTAGGATTTGAAGTAGCTGTCTATTACAGTCAGTAATCTTCTGATGACTGTCCTCACGGCCTCACAGATAAGACTACGGTCACGGGACTACATGCAGATACGGTAAATGTTTAATTCAGTAGTTACAAACTACTCTGAGGATTCAATTGAGGCAGTGTTTTAGGGATTAGTCTCAGTTTAGTGATAGAAGGAACAATGAGCTACTTAAACAATAAGCATAGTAATTGCCAAATTCCCTCACAGTAATACAATTCAAACTTTCAACAATATGAGTTGAGATCTACCCAGTAGTCCTCAGACAGGTAAGAATTCATTATACATTATTTAATAATCTGTTTTTTTTTTTTTCCTTTGAGTCCCCACTACTGGTGATAATTGAAGAAATGTTTGATTTCTAGTTAAAATGAACTGTTCCTATCTAAAATTTTCCTAATCCATAATTTCAGCCCTCGTTACTAAAGACATTGCTTATGGATGGAGCATCTCTTCTCGCTTTTGCTCAGGCTGTTTCTGAGCAGAGAAGACTTAAGAGCATAGGACGGAAAATAGCCGTTAGCCTGTGCGCTGTGCTCTGGATTTGTGTGTCCCAAACCAGGAGAGGCTCATCCCACATGACCATTTAGAACTTGAAATGTGGGTTGCGCCAAATGAATATGCTCTGCCAATATAAAATACACACTGGACTTCAAAGACAGTGCTAAAAGTAATGTGATATAGTGTGTTTATTAGTCAGAGGACTCTGTAGCAATAGCACACCATGGAAAGAAGGGCGGTGAGAATCATGGAGAGAGAGAGAGTTATTTATGATATAATTAATATTTTTACAATTTACGGCAAGCTGAACTGAAAATATATTTAATATATTTGCTTAAATAATGTTAAGTGTTGGGCTGGAGAGATGGCTTAGTGGTTAAGCGCTTGCCTGTGAAGCCTGAGTACTCCAGTTCGAGGCTCGATTCCCCAGGACCCACGTTAGCCAAATGCACAAGGGGGTGCAAGCATCTGAAGTTTGTTTGCAGTGGCTGGAGGCCCTGGCGCGCCCATTCTCTCCCTCTCTCTCTCTGCCTCTTTCTCTCTCTGTCTGTAATTCTCAAATAAATAAATAAAATGAACAAAAAAAATTAAAAATAATAATGTTAAGCGTTAAAATTAATTTCCTTTCCAGATGGACATTGTTTTTTTTTTTTTCATTTTTGTTTTATTTTAGAAAGCGCAAGAGGGAGAGAGACTTGGCGCACAAGGGCCTCAGCCATTGCAATTAAACTCCAGATGCTTTTGCCACCTGGTAGGCATGTGCCACCTTGCACTTGCCTCACCTTTGCACCGTGTGTGTGTGTGTGTGTGTGTGTGTGTGTGTGTAGCTTACTTATGTGGGATCTGGAAAGTCGAACCTGGGTCCTTAGGCTTCTCAGGCAAGTGCCTTAACTGTTAAGCCATCTCTCCAGCCCACTACTGAACATTTTTAAATATTTTATTTTTATTTATTTATTTATGGAGAGAGAGAGAGAGAGAATGGGCTTGCCAGGGCCTCCAGCCACTGCAATTGAACTCCAGACACGTGCGCCCCCTTGTGCATCTGGCTAACTTGAGTCCTGGGGAATCGAACCTGGGTCCTTTGGCTTTGCAGGCAAACGCCTTAACCGCTAAGCCATCCCTCCAGCCCACTACTAAACATTGTAAATTGCAAGTGTACTTTGTGTTGTATTTCCACGGGGCAGTACCCTGGCTACTATCGCCAATGCAAGGCAGGCAGTCCATCTGTTCCCTCAGTAGCTGGTCTAGCATTTGCTAAGTAGTGTCAGGTTCTGCACGGTCACCATCCTGGTGAGAACCACCGTCTGCATTATGGCCACCACTTGACACCGCCCCACTGACTCCCGAGTTCTTTGCCCAGCCCAAGACTTTTTGATTCAGCACTACTTACAGCATCTCTACATCCCGTTACTAATATGTGAAGTCTACCGACAATGTTCCCAGCCGCTCCCTAGGATCCCCCGTCTGCTTCTGGTGTTTTAATAGTCTAGCCTAGAGATCCTTTGCTTCCCTCTGGAGTTATCCAGGATCACTATTTCTTGTCATACTATACCTCTTATGCCCAAAGTCTGGGATGAAGGCTCATCAGATCTCTTTCTCAGAATCCAATTAATGCTTGTGGGTTGTTTTTATTTTATTTTTTTTCTGCTTATGTACCTTACTAATCTGTTTTTTCTTCTCACATCATCAGTGGTTAAGGCACTTGCCTGCAAAGCCGAAGGACTCGAGTTCAATTCCCCAGTATCCATGTAAGCCAGATACACAAGGTGGTGCATGCATCTAAAGTTTGTTTATAGTGACTAGAGGCCCTGGTGTGCCCATTCTCTCTCTCTCTCTCTCTCTCTCTCTCTCTCTCTCTCTCTCTCTCTCTCCTTCTTTTTCTTACTCTCAAATAAATAAATAAAATAGAATTTCTTCTCTCACTTCCCATCTGATGGGTAATTCACATCCACCATGGTTCTTGGTGGCTTTTACACTATGGATTATGGCAAAGCTCTGTAGATCTGAGTTCATGATATTTGGCTTTTGATGGTGAACGGAGAGCATTTACCTTATTGCGTAGTGAGCTCCTGAGTTCTACTGGGGCACTCTGATAGCGTCACGACCATGGGGAACATAGCACTGCATGACTTGAACTTCACTTAGACTGGCAGGATTTCCTGCTTTTGGTTTTCATATAAACTAATTAATTCCTTTAGCTTAGCTATACGTTTTTGTAAAATTATGCATATCAATTTTTTAAATTGAGGCAGTAGAAAAATTCAAATAAAAATAGCCTAAAATACCAACATTGGATGTTAACTGCAGTTAACATTTTTATGAATATTTTCTCCCACAAGCTATTAATCTAAATTCCCATGCTTAGTACTCAAATTTTAAATACATGGAATCACCAGGAGTGATGGCACACGCCTTTACTCCTGACATTTGGGAGGCAGAGGTAGGAGGATCGCTGAGTTTGAGGCCAGCCTGAGACTACATAGTGAATTCCAGGTCAGTCTGGGCTAGAGCAAGACCCTACCTCAAAAAAACGAGAAAAAGAAAAAAAAAAAGAACAATTCTATGCTTAGTTTCTCACTGATAGAATCTTGCAGGTATATTTTCATATGAATTAACATACTATCATATATATTAATTTTCATATACATAGTATTCATCTGTACAAGTGGACCTTATTTTTTTTTTTTTGGTCCAGTCCTATACTAATGGATTGGAGAATGGTAAACTAAAATAAACACAAGCAAACTAGACATCCTAATACATATATCATTTTGCACTCTATAATTATCCTTTCGTAGTACATTCCTAGAAGTGAGATGGTGGGTTGAAGGCTAAACACATTTTACGTTTTGATACACATGTCAAATTGCTTCTGGAAAGATTTTATTGACATCAAAAATGTCCACAGTGAATGAGGGGGTCTGTTTTCAATCACTGCTTACAACAATGGGTCATTTAAGTTTTTTAAAACTTTACAGACGTAGAATTTTTTGTTTTTACTGTTCCTAGTTACATGTGTTTATTAATAAGGTTGAATACATTTTCACATTTATTTTCGGCTTCTTCATATAGCAGTCGTCTGCTAAAACCTATCACTGATTTCTTTCTATGGATTTTTCTTACATATTTATTCATTTTTACATTACAATTATTAATCCTTTGACACATGTTGTGAATTGTTTATATTTTTTCATTTACCATCCTGTTTGTAGATAGGATTCTTTGCCATATGGCGGTTTTAAAATTTAATGAAAATTCTAATTTCTTTAGCAATTTCCTTTAAATGGGGTAGAGAGAATCGGAAGGGCCTGAGGTAGATTCTCACTAGCCCAGGCTGACCTGAAACTCATTCTGTAAACCAGGCTGGGCTTGAACTCACATTGATCCTCCTATTTTAGCCTCCCAAACGCTAGAGTTATAAGCATGAGACACAATGCCTGGTTGGCTATAATAATTGTCAAACAATAAAATACATGCACATATTTTCTTCACGTCATTTTGACATTTATATCATTGATTTGCATATAAGTTTGTAAGGCTGTAAGAGTAAGAATTTAACATAGCTTTTTCTACATCACTAGCCAACTGTTAAATGTCACTTGATGAATAATGTCTTTTGCTTCACTGGTTTGAATGCACCTTTGTGAATACTTTGTCCAGTCTTTAGACTCAGCAACTTTTCCTAACAACCTGTTCATCTCTGACCCACCAACACACTGGGTTTTTTTTGTTGTTGTTTTGTTTTGTTTTTTACTTTTCAAGGTGGGGTCTAACCCTAGCCAAGGCTAACCTGGGATTCATTATGTAGACTCAGGGTGGCCTCGAAATCACGGCGATCCTCCTACCTCTGCCTCCCGAGTGCTGGGAATAAAGGCGTGTGCCACCACACTGGCTCTGTTGTTTGTTATTTTGTTTTTGTGGTATGGACCAGGGCCTTGTACATACTCAGCAAGCCTCCTATCCCGGACTGCCCTAAGCTTATATATTTTAATTTCAAGACAGGCTCTCACTAAATTGCCTGGGCTGGCCTCTAACTCACTCTCTATATATTCCACACAGGCCTTGAACTTGAGATCATCTTGCCTCAGCCTCCGGAGTAGCTGAGATTACAGATCTATGCTACCATGCTCAGTAATATCTTGTTTAAAGGTAGCTTCACGTTACATTTTAACATATGATGGAACATATCAGAGCCGCACTCTGATCTGTTCCCAGAAGGATGCCCACTTTGGAAATAGAGCACAGTTTTCTTTTAAATAAAAAATATTAATTAGTTGGGCGTGGTGGCGTACGCCTTTAATCCCAGCATTTGGGAGGCAGAGGTAGGAGGATCGCCATGAGTTCAAGGCTACCCTGAGACTACAGAGTGAATTCCAGGTCAGCCTGAGCTACAGTGAGACCCTACCTCGAAATATGTATCTATCTATCCATATATATATATAATTTATTTGTATGCATAGAGAGAAGAGATGGAGAGAGACAGAGAGAATGGACGTGCCAGGTCATCTAGCTTCTGCAAATGAACTCCAGACACATGCGTCACTTTGTGAATCCGGCTTTACATGGGTACTGGGGAATCAAACCCAGGTTGTTAGGCTCTAGAGAAAAGTGCCTTAACCACTGAACCATCTATCCAGCCCCCAGTACAGTTTTTGGTTTTGTTTTGTTGTCCACCTAGCTTCTGGATGGGGCTGCACAATAACCAGCTAGTCGTTAAGTGTGAAGACATTAAGTATTTCTTCTCTCAATTATGCACCGTATCCTTATTGGGGGGAGGGGGCTTTTTCCTCCTAATATTTGGACTTTTCACCAGTGTTCTAAATATGAATTCATTGTCTCCTCTTCTTTCTGCTTTAGTCCTAGTATGACATCATGGTGTCCTAGGCGTTAGTCCTGTTGTGATACCATAGTGTCCTGGCTCGGTGTTACTTGCACAGGAAGCAAATTTAACCACGGAACCACCTCTCCAGCCCAAGACTTTCCTGAATAGTCACTTCATCACACACTCCTCTACCCTCCTCCCCAGCCCATCACCCAACTCCTCTACCCTCCTCCTCAGCCTGTCATCTCACCGGCAACCTTTAGAAATAAAATCAGGGTCCTTGAGTGGAGCTTTCTACACTTCCTGCTGCTTCAGTTACACTTTCTTCCTCCCCCTCCTCCCAGGGTGGAAGAACAATTTCTCCTTCTCTCTCACTTGTGCTCAAAATTTCCTAACTTGCACTTTTCTGAAAGATCTTGGGCTATTGCTCTTTCTTCCTAGTGACTCCTAAGTTACCAGTTAATGGGACCATGCTTGTCCTATTTTGAAAAGGAGACCACTGGGTATAGTTCCGCATGCCTTTAATCCCAGCTCAGAAGGCAGAGGTAGGAAGATCGCTGTGAGCTCAAGACCAGCCTGGGGCTATAGAGTGAGTTCCCGGTCAATCTGGACTAGAATGAGACCTTACTTCAAAAATACCAATAATGGGCTAGAGAGATTGCTTAGTGGTTAACCACTTGTCTGTGAAGCCTAAGGACCCCAGTTCGAGGCTCAATTCCCCAGGACCCACGTAATCCAGATGCACAAGGTGGTGCATACATCTGGAGTTCATTTGCAGTGGCTGGAGGCCCTGGTGTGCCCATGCTCTCTTTCTCTCTATCTGTCACTCTCTCTCTCTCTCTCAAATAAATAAATAAAATTAAAACCAAAAGAAAATACCAATAATAATTAAATAAATAAATAATAAATGTGCCTCTTCACTCAGGCTACCCTGAGACTACATAGTGAATTCCAGGTCAGCCTGGGCTAGAGTGAGACCCTACCCTGAAAAACCAAAATAAATAAATAAATAAGAAAAGAAAGAAAGAAAGAAGAATGGAAGGAAGGAAGGAAGGAAGGAAGGAAGGAAGGAAGGAAGGAAGGGAAGGAAGGAAGGAAGGAAGGAAGGAAGGAAGGAAGGAAGGAAGGAAGGAAGGAAGGAAGAAAGGAAGGAAGAAAGAAAGAGCGAGCGGTCCTCACTTGATGTCACTGCCCATCATTATTAACTGGAATTGCCCTGGAAGCGGTTGGCCTCAGTGTGTAAACTAAGGCAATGCCTGACTGGTTCTCTCCTTTCTGCTTTGTGTTTAATCATTTGCCAACCACATTCTTAATCCATAAATAAAAATTTAAATATCCATATCTCCGGTGAGAGAAATGCTGAATAAAGCAGCCATGAGATATAAATTCCACTATTTTTGAGTAGATAGTGAAATTCAATATCTCCATTGGGTTTTCATGTTCTTAAATATATCAATTATCTTCAACAATGTTCTACAGGTCAAGTAACTGGAGGGGAGAGGTGACTAAGCATTTTCTATTGGGAACAATTTTAAGAAAGAAAGTGGGGGACTCTCCTTTTGATTCTATATTAAATCTAGCTAACTGCACAAAATCACTTTATGATCATATTTATGATGGGCTCTTGTATGAATGCTGGTTTAAGATGTTGCTAATAAAATAATAGTTTAAAAGGCTATCTTTATGTAAAAGGCCAGAAATGAAAATCCCCCAGCAATAAGAATGATGTGCCAAGTTCAGTTCAGAGTAATGTGTTTAACATTCGCCAGCTTAAAATAATCATTCGCTTCAACAAGACAAACATACCTGCTTCACTATGAAATTCCAATTTGCATAGTTTGATACAAGCTGAGGGGTGCCAATGAACCTTAAAGCACAGTTGCAGAGAATTTATTTATCATGAAATTACTAAGTGATTATTATCTTCATCAACTCAATAACTTTGTCAAGAAGCAAATATCTTGCAGATCCTGTCTCAGTATGCCTTGAAAGAAATGATGGCTTTCCCATCCATGGCACACAAAACATCTTACGGGTTAAGACAATTATGGTCAAAGGACCCCCCCCCCTTTTTCATTATGTACAAAAATCATCAAAGCCTTTAACCTCAACAGATTATGCAGAAAAAAATGTGCATACAGTTTCCTCTGAGAAAATTCAGTTTGGGTGATTAACTCCGTGAGAAAATGAAGCAAAAAGAGAGAAGGAGGGCTGGAGGGATGGCCTAGTGGTTAACGCGATTGCCTGCAAAGCCTCAGGACCCATGTCTGACTCTCCAGATCCCACATTGGCCAGACGCACAAAGGTGAGGCAAGCACAAGGTCACACATGCCCACTAGGTGGCACAAGCATCTGGAGTTCAATTGCAGTGGCTGAGGCCCTGGCACACCAATTCTCTCCACCCCCCTTTCTTTTTTTTTTTTTTTTTTGAACTCAATTGATTTTATTTTCCAAAATTCAAAGGCCATATACCAAATACAGTCTAAAAACAGTAACATGTGAAAACTTAATTTTTTCCTAAGGTACCCCATCCAGCAGACACCTTGGTGTACCATCTTGGACCCTCATCATAGGAGAGCAAAGACCTGTGTCCACCCCCCTTTCTAAAATAAAAATATCTAAAATAAAAAGAGAGAGAAGGCTACCCAAGGAAGACCTGCTCAAGTTATGCAGTTATACTGAGAATAAAGATCCCCTTTGACATATTTGTCTTCAAGGTCGTGGTTACAGTTCTCAAAGATATCGATGGAAGGACTGAAGAGGTGCTCAGTGGTTAAAGACACGTGCTTACAAGCCTGTCAGCCCGGGTTCAATCCCCCAGTACCCATGTAAAGCCAGATAGAAGATGGCTCATGCATCTGTGGTTCCCAACATATCTACGACAATGGGAGGCAGAACCAGGACTATCCAAGCTCACAGGGCAGCTAGTCTGAAGTTCATCTGTACCCATAAGAGACCCTGTCCTAAAAGAGATGGAGCACAGACATATCCAAGTTGTCCTCTTACCCCTGCATGTGCTCCATGCCACGTGCACCAGTACACACGCGCACGCACACGCACACACACACACACACACACACACACACATGCAAAGTTAATTAAACTTGGGCTGGAGAGATGGCTTAGTGGTGAAGCGCTTGCCTTTCAAGCCTAAGGACCCTGGTTCAAGGCTCCATTCCCCAGGACCCACGTTAGCCAGTTGCACAAGGGGGCGCATGCGTCTGGAGTTCGTTTGCAGTGGCTGGAGGCCCTGGCGCGCCCATTCTCTCTCTCTGCCTCTTTCTCTGTCTGTCTGTCACTCTCAAATAAATAAAGTAATAATTTTTTAAAAAAAAAAAAAGAGGGCTGGAGAGATGGCTCAGCAGTTAAGGCACTTGCTTGCAAAGCCTGACTGCCCGGGTTCAATGCCCCAGTACCTAAGTAAAGCCAGATGCACAAAGTGGCACATGCGTCTGGAGTTGGCTTACAATGACAAGAGACACTCCCATTCTCTCTCTCTCTCTCTCTCACTCATTCTCTCTCTCTCCTTGCAAATAAATTTTAAAAATTAAAGAGAAAAAAAGAAAATAATAATAACATCATTACTTCCTTATATGTGAGAATGAAAGTTCCAGAAAAGCACAGCGTCAGCTTTGAACGAGGCTGAATGGATTGATCAAGCTCCTTTGATCACAGTGAGACGGCGCGCTGCGGGGTCAGAGCCAAATGACTTTTGACTAGCTTTAGCCCCTAAGTAGTCATTTACTGCCCACCCCCGTGACTGACTTGACTTCCTTGCAGCTATCAGTCAGGTGACCAGGTGAAACCTTTCTGGAACGGCCACCAGCTTCCAGCATCTCAAAGGCCAAGAACCGTCAGACGATACTAAAAGATGGTGACAGACAGCTCCCCGATTTGTGCTAACCCACATTCCCGACGTCGCCACCAGTGTATTTCAAAGGTGACTTGCCTATGACTCTTTTCTTCTGTAACTAAAACACCTTCATGAATTCATTAATACCTCGGAACATGGAATTTGGGGTAACCTGAGCCCGTGTTCCTGAGCCATGGTCACTCCTATTTGGCTCCTAAGAACACTAGTTCTCACCACCTTTGAGGTAAGAGCTGCGTGTCCTGCATCCACACATGGGAGTCAGTCTAATGAGAGTCTCGAAATACCAAAAACCATTCCATTTGGATTTTCACTGAGATAGTACTTTTCTGTTATTTAATCTTGATCAAAACCCCAAGTTTCAGAAATAGAAGAATTTGGATGAGGAAAACTCACTGGGGAAAAATGAAACATATATTAAAACAGCCATAAAGTTACTAAGAAAAAAAAAAAACAGTGATTTCATTATCTTTTGTTGTTGTTGTTGTTGTTGTTGTTTTGGGGGGAGGGGAGTTCGAGGTAGGGTCTGACTCTGGTTCAGTCTCAGGGTGGCCTCGAATTTACGGTGATCCTCCTACCTTTGCCTCCCAAATGCTGGGATTAAAGGTGTGCGCCACCATGCCTATCTTGTTTATCTTTTGTTTTAATTCAAGGTTTCTCACAGTTTTCTACCTGGATGTCCTTTTAGACAAATATATTTTTAATTGCTAATTTTATATATTTATTTATTTACAAGCAGAGAGAGAGAGAGAGAGGATGGGCATGCCAGGGCCTCTAATCACCACAAGCAAACTCCAGATGCATGTGCCACCTTGTGCACCTACTTTTTCGTGGGCCCTGGGGAATTGAACCCTGGTCCTTGGGCTTTGCAGGTAAGTGGTAAGCTATCTTTCCAATCCTACTTGGATGTCTTCACAGTAGAGAAGAATGAACCTAAGAAGATGGCTAACGGCACTCCGTAACCTCAAATTTTCTTTAAACTCTTATGATGGATTTATACAATGATTTGGATCATTGTTTTTAAACTCCTCAATCTTTTAAAATTCATCACTGAATCTGTTTGTTTGTTTTTCAAGGTAGTGTCTCACGGTAGCCCAGGCTGACCTGGAATTCACTATGTCGTCTCAGGGTGGCCATGAACTCACTGCAATCCTCCTACTTCTGCCTCCCGAGTGCTGGGATTAAAGGCGTGCGCCATCACACACGGCTCCATCACTAAAGTTTTAAAATATTATATTTATTTACTTATTTATTTGCGAGAGTGAGAGGCACAGAGAGAGGAAATGGGTGCACCAGGGCCTCCAGCCACTGCAAACAAACTCCAGATGCATGCACCACCTTGTGCAGCTGGCTTACGTGGGACCTGGAGAATCGAACCTGGGTCCTTTGGCTTTGCAGGCGAATGCCTTAACCACTAAGCCATCTCTCCAGTCTTCATCACCTAATTTTAAAAATATTTTTTATTTATTTGCAAGAAGAGAGAAAATGAATGGGCATGCCAGGGCCTCTAGCCTCTGCAAAATGAACTCCATACGCATGGGCCACCTTGTGCATCTGGCTTACATGAGTCCTGGGGAATCAAACCGAGGTCCTTTTGGCCTTGGCAGGCAAGTGCCTTAACTGTGAAGCCATTTCTCCAGCTCAAGCGGCAGTACAAAGTTACGTGTCCTAGAGCTGGTGCTCCAAGGGGAAGCCAGCCACATTTTCCTTACAGTTTTCAGTGTCTGTGAGGCTACGGGAGTGGGGCTCCCATCCTCCCTCCAGAAACAAGTGAGTCTGCAAAGCGTGAGGCTGAAATCAACATCACGGCTCCTGTGACATGAAGCTCCCCTTTGCCCAGGGCTTCGGATGGACACCCCAGAGCAGGGAAGGAAAACCCGAGATGGCAATTTCCTAGAATGCATTTGCTTTTACTTACCAGTACTCAAAAAGAAAGGGGGAGCTGGAGAGATGGCTTAGCAGTTAAGCACTTGCCTGTGAAGCCTAAGGACCCCAGTTCGAGGCTCGATTCCCCAGGACCCACGTTAGCCAGATGCACAAGGGGGCACATGCGTCTGGAGTTCGTTTGCAGTAGCTGGAGGCCCTGGCGCACCCATTCTCTCTCTCTCTCTCTCTGTCTCTCTCTCTGCCTCTTTCTCTCTCTGTTTGTCTCTCTCAACTGAATAAATAAAAATTGAAAGGCTGGAGAGATGGCTTAGCGGTTAAGCGCTTGCCTGTGAAGCCTAAGGACCCCGGTTCGAGGCTCAATTCCCCAGGACCCACGTTAGCCAGATGCACAAGGGGGTGCACGCATCTGGAGTTCGTTTACAGAGGCAGGAAGCTCTGGCACGCCCATTCTCTCTCTCTCTCTCTCTCTCTCTCTCTCTCTCTCTCTCTCGGCCTCCTTCTCTCTGTCACTCTCAAATAAATAAATGAACAAAAAAAATTGAATAAAAAATTTAAATATATATATATATATATATATATATATATATATGTTTTACCAGTTCTCAACATCTAAAATCCTTAAACTTAAAATAACATTTTAAGAAAAAACTGTGGTTTGGTACGGCAAGTGAAACATCATTACCAAGTACTAAGCACTTAGATTTTAGAATATCAAAAAGCAAATTAGAGATAAAGCTGAAACTAGTTGTTGTTTATTGTTGTTGTTGCTGTTGTTTTTTAATTTCAAAAGACTGTGTTTATGTGAATCCCATTGGTGTACATTCAGTATAAATTTATGTTTTTTTGTAAAATTTAAAATGCTTACAGATACTGGCAATAACTGGTTCCATTTATTCATAAATCACCCACAATATAAAAGTTAATTTTGGAAAGAGATGCTTTAACTCTTTTTCTGAAGCAAAAAAAAAAAAAATCAAAATATGTGTCTATCCTTCACGAAATAATGCTATCATATAAAGCATGTGCTTTATTTTTTCCTCAAGAAAACTATTTTCGCGATTCTCAATTATTTTTAAAATAAAGGAAACTTCTAATGAAGCTTTCAGATATTCCAGTTCTACTCATAACTTTGACTATCCTTGTGTCGAAAAGAAAATCGAAAACTGAGCCAGTAGATCTCAAGAAGAGAAACAGTGATGCCAAGAGATGAGCATCAAACTAAAACCACGTGGGCACCTGGCGAGAGGCTCTGGCAGCCTTTTGAAAGCAATCTCTGAATTTGTGGCAACTGAATAAAAAGCAAATGAAAGCCTATGCTGTTGTAAACCCATGCTGTTCAAGACCTCTACTGCTTGCTCGCACAGGAGCTGACAATCTGGGAATGGTTTTTTCGTGGCAAATGCAACCTTAAAAAAGCTCCATTCTTCTTTTTTTTTTTCCTTTTGCAATTAGTCAGTTCTTAGGTTCAATAAAATATGTTGACTCACAAAGCATGGTATTATTTTTTTCTCCCCCCCCCCCACATGTTTTGATAAAAGTTATAAAAAAAAATCTGCTTTTTAGCCAGATACATTTAAAAGAGAGCTTTAAGTAGATTTGTTTACTTTCCAAAGCAATTCAGTGTACTAAGTAGATTACTATGTCTGAAGATCTTATTTTTGCACATTTAAATGGTCAGAGGCTGAAAAACGTAAGTGCCAAGTGCTCATGCTTGACTCAGAGAGATATTTATCACGTTCTCCAAACTGATGGACGAATACGCAGGCACAATAGGGATTACAAGTCTCTTTAATGAAGTCTCCCCTCATTTGAACCTGTTTTTTCCTCTTTGGTGGAACAAGAGATAATCGCCCTGAAATAAATATTTCCCCTTTTGAAAAAAAAAATGATTCAAACACAAGATAATTGGGCAAAATAAGGCACTACATACATGGCTGAAGTGGGAAATAAATGCCAAACAGACAAAATACTAAGATTCTATGTCTCCACTCTGATTTCAAAAGAAAAAAGAAAGAAAGAAAGGAAGGAAGGTAAGGAGCAGACAATCACTTGTAATTTACAAGCTGAAGTCTTTCTTTGACAGCCCAGGGATCAATTAAATCCTCTTCAAATTAGTTTTGATGTGTTAATGTGTGAGTCCCCTCCCCTCCCTGGGTTTCCAAGGGCTGTGACTGAGTTTCTATACTGGCTCTGCCCTGAATTGTTTCTGGGGCTTTGTCCTGAGTTAGTACAAAATCATTTAGAACTTCGTAAATACACAGAAAAGTAAACTCGAACCGGATTATTCCTTATTAGGCTTTATTTTTTTCTCACACTATTTTCTACCTTCGAGCTCATTAAACGTAGAAAAGTACTTGAATCTTGATTAGTTTTTCTCTTCCCAAGCTGTTACTTGAAATCTTTAGCGAATATTTAGATTACCAAAATATAGCAGGTGGCTGGGTACCAATTTCTATGACCTGTTCAAAAATACCTAGATTCTAAAACCTGTTCATCCGTCACAAATCCTTAACTCTAACGCAGAGTGACTTAACAGGTAAGAGAAAGAATATTTCCAAATTTATGACTGGGTCATTCCTTTCTCATATGATGGAATCCAAAACAATAGCTCAGTTTTATCTGACAGGGAATTACTGTCACGTTTGTCTCCCCAGTGCTTCCTGTTGGGGGTGAGTGGTCTATTCTTCAGCCTGACAAAGTCTGATTTCTGAATGGCTGGTAGTGTCAAAGGGTCATTAGTATGCTAAGCCTTTTAGTGGCATGGGATAGCTCCATCCTGCGTTCCTCAATTGTTGCAACTGGGCCACGTGACTAACTGATGATTTCAAGGCAAGTTTGGAATCTTGATGTCTTCCAGAAATTAATATTCCTTCTGCTCACATAATCTACTGATTCCTCTTGCTCATTTTTTTTTTTAAACTGCTTGATGGTGGGTAATCCAGAGCTATGAGAAGGAAAGACGACTCAGCAAACAAAACTGTTCGCTTCTCCCACAATTCGTTTTTAAGAGTTTAAAAAGAACTAATCTGTTGGAGAATCTGTTAACAGGGTTTTTTTTTGTTGTTGTTGTTACCATTTCTTCATTTTTGAAAATTCTACAAAAACTGATGACCAATGTTGAAAACATTTTTTCAAAACCAAATTAACTATAAAAATGTTGAATTTATTTGTAAATTTTTTAATATCAAGCACTGCCTCTTCCTGCCTTTCATGCATATGAACTACCAGCACTCTTAGCGCAATAGAGTAAACACGAAACAGTCGCTTGAAACGTCAAGGGTGACATCCAATTCCACAGTGATGGCCCATTTCATTATGTCATTTACCAATCTATATCGAATCTGCAAATAGATATGTTTTGGGGCCGGAGAGATGGCTTAGCAGTTAAGGCACTTGCCTGCGAACCATAAGGACCCAGGTTCAATTCCCAAGTACCCACGTAAGCCAGGTGGGTCTGGAGTTCGTTTGCAGTGGCTAGAGGCCCTGGCATTTCCTCTCTCTATCTGCCTCTTTCTCTCTCTCTCTCTTTCTCTCAAAGAAGTAAATAAAATATTTAAAAAACAACATACGCTTGTTGAACTAGCGCACTTACTTCCTATGATGGGAAAGGAAGTGCCCTTTAAATTAACCTGCAAGCAATTCCCGAGACTAGCTGGCAAAACTGACCAGTTTCTTCTCTGCGTTTCCAGGAGGGAGATCTAGACATGCGGACGATTCTGGATGCAGCGAGGGTATTACAGGAATATCGACCACGTGCACGCTCAAACACAGACAGGAAAGAAATTACCACCGAAAGGGCAACGCACAATGATATTTACTTGCATTTGCATCTCACACAAGTCTGTGAACAACTAACAAGTGAGCAAATCTTGTCTCTTCTAAACCTAGCATGGTGGAGACTGGCTGGCTTTTCAGAATACAAAACCAAACCGAAAAAAAAAGGAAAAAGAAAGAAAAGAGAAAGAAAGAAAAAGACTGCTTCTTTCTTATTCTCTCCTTTCCACTCTCCCCAGCCTGGACAACACAGCTAGACCACACATCCTGTCATTCTTATTTCTTGCAGTTACATGTAATTATGTGACTGGGTTTCCGCTAATAGGGCGGATTTAGCTAATAGGATGTGCTTCACTGCCAGGCCTGGCTCATAAAAGTCTCTCATACGTGATCTTCTATATCTTTTCTCCATCTGCCAACCTGGCTCCGGAGCGTGGTGACTTTGTCAAGTTTCAATGAAAGAGGCTTGAGCCCGAAGCTGGGACAGGCCTGGATTCAGAAATCCTTTCGAGGAGGACTCCAGGAAACAATTCCTATACCGGGCTTTATGTGGGCTGGAAAACTTACGTTGTGTTTGAACCGTTGCACAATTTGTATTGGAAGGGCAATAATGCTGTTGGCAACGCTGGCTTAGTGGGTGGGCATCGAATAAGGAAACATTTGCCTTGAATTATGGACAAGGAGCCACTGACACCAGAGCCTGGGGTGGAGGAGAATTTGTTGCAGTAGGTAGCGTCAGTAATAACAATGGGCATGTATAGTCTTCGTGGCCAACAGCGAGGTCTAAACAGCCATACATCTTGCTCTTACTACAGTACTGGAGTCTCACTGGACTAGGTTTTTGGCACGATTTGACCTTGGTACTGCCTTCTGTGTCGCTTTCCCTGTAATTGCCCTATTTAAACTAGCCTAGGGGCCTGGAGATGGAGCTCAGGCCTAAAGTGTTTTCCTAGCATTCACAAGGCCCTGGTGATACAAGAATCAGTGAATTTGAGAGCCACAGAACCTTTCTGGGCTTTGAGTTGAGCCCGGGGGGCCAAGGAGCTTGAGGTAGCCCTCCAGAGAAGCTCTGGCCCCGAGCTGAGATTTTATTTCCATTTTCTAGTCTTCATGGAGAGGGGAGGGGTGAGTGAACTAACAAGATTGGCAATTTGCGTATCACTCATTTCTGCAGACAGGCCACGCGAACAGTGAACTCCATTTTACTTTGTCTTCGCCTAAGCTGTCTTTCCTTCTTATCGTCCCTTTGGGCCCTTTCTGGACACTTCCTTCTTTGGGATTTTTCCATCTGCTGACAAAGATAAGCTTCAGCACCTCAGCAATTAACTCTGACAGTAACTCCGTGGATCCGTTCAACTTTTAGCTTCTTTTCCACCCCACTTGTGCTATGAATTTCAGCTAATGAAATCCATAGACCAGAAGATGAAGTTGAGAAAGATTTTATTATAGAGCTTAAGAGAAGGAAATAAGGCAGAGCTCATACCCAAGAGGGGGTTCCCCAAATAAGGAACCCAACCCCTGGAGACTCTGATTGTTGTTTGTCTTGGTTTTGGTTTTTTCAAGGTAGGATCTCGCTCTAGCCCAGGCTGACCTGGAACTCACTCTGTAGTCTGAAGCTGGCCTCAAACTCACAGTGGTCCTCCTACCTCTGCCTCCCGAGTACTGGGATTAAAGGCGTGCGCCACCACACCTGGCTAATATGTACCCCAGGCTGGCCTCAAACTCCTGATCCTCCAGCCGCTGCCTCTTAAGCTATTTCCTACCGCCAAGCACCACCACAGCCAGCTGATTGATGTCTTTTATGGGAGTTTTCTTGACAGGGGCTAGACGCCAGCTCCTATGTCAGGTGTCTAAGCACTGCCAGGTTTTCAAAAACGGTAGTAATCCCTTTACATTCCTTCTTGGAATAGGTTAATTTTCTCTTCTAAGAAAAAAAAAGAGAGAGAGCTCAGACTGGAGCCCATGCCATATGTTAAGGCTCATATACACCTTTTCCAGTGAGGTTTTAGGGATAAAGAGATAAAGGAAAAACAAAACAGGGCTGGGAGATGACTTAGTGGTTTAGTGGTTAAGGCATTTGCCTGAGAAGCCAAAGGGCCCAGGTTTGATTCCCCAGGACCCACGTAAGCCAGATGCACATGGTGGGGCATGCGTCTGGAGTTCCTTTACAGAAGCTAGAGGCTCTGGTGTGCCCATTTTTTTTCTCTCTCTCTTTCTCCCCCTCTCTGTCAAATAAATAAATTTGAAAAAAATTTAAATATTAAAAAATATTTAAAAACAGATTGCGTCTTACAGGCTCAAGGATATTCTTTTACTTTTGAGGTCCCTCCCTGCCACGCCTAAGCTATCTCACTGGGTTGGATTTTCTACACTGAAAACAATTAGACAGATAGGTGGGTGGTAGATTGATAATAAATTGATAGTAAAGCTTCCTTCTTGAGGCCTCCTGTGATTCTGTTTCTGGCTCATATATTTTTCAGGAAGTCCGTTGTCTATAATAATAGAAGAAAGATTCCTGTCTCACTATCACTATGAATTACGACAGGCAAGAACGCAGGGCAGGTCAAGGGGGACTGGTATCAACTGGAAAGCGTGTGGGTGAGGGGTTTGCGTGTTGGACAAGGTAGTGTTCTGAATATCCTGCTAAAGCTCCTCTCTGCTCTTGACTTCCGGCTTCTATACAGGCTTAGCTGATGGTAAGCACAGGCAGCCTGAAGGGCAAGTTAAGAATATTATCTCCTTTTTCCTCCCTGACCCAACCCCCTGCTATGACAGCCCTGGCTAAGGCTCCAGGTCTCACGAGCCCTGGTAATACCACTTATTTTCGCGGTGTGTTTTATCTGTAAGGAGAGATAACATAGCCTGCTGATGACAACATCTAATTTGGTTTCTCAGCAACTCAACCAACTGTATATACACTTCTCTTAAATTCAAAGTGCTCTATGGTGGGGTGGAGAGATGGCTCAGCAGTTAAGGCACTTGCCTGCAAAGCCTAACTGGCCCTGGGTTCGATTCCCCAGTACCCACTTAAAGCCACATGCACAAAGTGGCTCATGCATCTGGAGTTCGTTTGCAGTGGCTAGAGGCCCTGGTGTACACATTCTGTCTGTCTGTCCCTCTTCTCTCTATCTGCTTGAAAGTAAATAAAGTCTGTGATGAAGTGTCAACTTTTAGTGAGTTTTTCCCTAATAAAAAACAAATCACGGGCTGGAGAGATGGCTTAGCGGTTAAGCGCTTGCCTGTGAAGCCTAAGGACCCCGGTTCGAGGCTCAATTCCCCAGGACCCATGTTAGCCAGAAGCACAAGGGGGTGCACGCATCTGGAGTTCATTTGCAGAGGCTGGAAGCTCTGGCGTGCCCATTCTCTCTCTCTCTCTCTCTCTCTCTCTCTCTGCCTCCTTCTCTCTGTCGCTGTCAAATAAATAAATAAACAAACAAACAAAATTTAAAAAAAAAAACAAATCACTTCAGATATTTCCAACAGAGTACTTTTATTTATTTATTTATTTATTTGAGAGTGACAGAAAGAGGAAGAGGCAGATAGAGAGAGAGAGAGAATGGGCACGCCAGGGCCTCCAGCCACTGCAAACGAACTCCAGACGCGTGCGCCCCCTTGTGCATCTGGCTGACGTGGGTCCTGGGGAATTGAGCCTCGAACCGGGGTCCTTGGGCTTCACAGGCAAGTGCTTAACCGCTAAGCCATCTCTCCAGTCCAACAGAGTACTTTTAAAAAATTTCTTATTTATATAATTTTATGTCCCCTCCACCCCCAAGGTAGGGTCTTGCCCTGGACCAGGCTGACCTGGAATTTGCCTCAGGCTGGCATGGAGCTCAAGGTGACCCTCGTACTCAGCCTCCTCCCTAGTGCTGAAATTAAGGGCATGCGCCACCACACCTGGCTATTTGTTTATTTTTTTTTTGTTTATTTTTATTTATTTATTTGAGAGGGACAGAGAAAGAGGCAGAGAGAGAGAGAGAGAAAGACAGAGAATGGGTGCGCCAGGGCCTCCAGCCACTGCAAACAAACTCCAGACGCGTGCACCCCCTTGTGCATCTGGCTAACGTGGGTCCTGGGGAATTGAGCCTCGAACAGGGGTCCTTAGGCTTCACAGGCAAGCGTTTAACCGCTAAGGCAATCTCTCCAGCCCATATTTATTTATTTTTAAGTAGGGACTGGGAAGATGTCTCAACAGTTAAAGATACTAGCTTGAGCATCCTTGGGTTCAATTTCCCCAGCCACCCACATAAAGCCAAAACGTACGTTTAATATATTGTCATATGTTGTCTCTTATTTTGTTCCGGAGATTTTCCAGTGTGAACGGTTGAAGATGAGATTGTGGGTCTCAAGCGATGGCTGAGTAGTTAAGGCACTTGCCTGCAAATCCAAAGGTCCCAGGTTCGATTCCCCAGAACCCAGGTAATCCCAATGCACAAGGTAGCATATGCATCTGGAGTCTGTTTGCAGTGACTGGATGCCCTGGTGTACTCATGCTCTCTCTCTCTATATATATATCTGCCTCTTTCTCTCTCTCACACACACTCACTCATGTTCTCTCAAATAAATAAATAAATAATTTTAAATGTATTTTTTTTTAAAAAGATGAGGGCTAGAGAGATGGCTTAGCAGTTAAGGCTCTTGCCTGTGAAGTCTAAGGACCCAGGTTCGATTCTCCAGGCTACACGTAAGCCAGATGTACAAGGTGGCACATGCATCTGGAGTTTGTTTGCAGTGGCTAGAGGCCCTGGCATGCCCATTCTCTCTCTCTCTCTCTCCTCTGTCTCAAATTAAAAAAAATTAATTAAAAAAATTGTTTTAATTCTGAGATTGTGTCTCCTGTATTAGTAGAGGGATTAGCTTGAGATAGGGGCCTGAATAGTTATCTACCGTACGAGGAGGAAGCTCAACATGGGAATGCTGCCTGTAAGTGAAAGAGTGGCTATGTCTGAAGTGGCATTTTCCTGATTGCTTTAATCTTCCTCATGGAGTGGGAAGTCATTAGCAAGAAATGAAGATAGAAGAGACAGTAACAGAGGTTTGAGGAGAGAAAAAAAAAAAGAAGCTATAAAAGATCTGTGGAATAAACCGGGCATGGTGGCGCATGCCTTTCATCCCAGCACTGGGGAGGCAGAGGTAGTTGGGATCACCATGAGTTCGAGGCCACCCTGAGACTACATTTTCGATTCCAGGTCAGCCTGGGCTAGAGTGAGACCCTACCTGGAAAAAACAACAACAAAAAAAATCTATGAAATAAAGTGAGAAATGGGAGAAGACTATAGACAAGTTTAATTGGATGTCCAAGCAGCACGAGGACCAAATTGAGGTCTGTGACCAAGCTGAGTCAGGGTAGAAAGACAGGAAAAATTAGAGGATCATGAGAAGGGAGAGGAGCCCTTCACTCTTTTTATTATTGTTATTAATTATGGCCTATAGCTGGGCGTGGTGGTGCACAGTTTTAATCCCAGCACTTGGGAGGCTGAGGTAGGAGGATCTCCATGAGTGCAAGGCCACCGTGAGACAACATAGTAAATTCTAGCTCAGAATGGGCTAGGGTTAGATCCTACCTAGAAAAAAAAAAAAAACAAGTTGTGAATGACCTATACTGTATATATACATATCTCACGGTGGTCATATTCCCATCAGATTACACTCTTATATCCCCTCTCCCTGCCCTCATCCCACTCAGGGCCCTCAGTGAGGTTATTGGGATTCACCATGGTATTACAAATGCATCAGTCAGCCGGGTGTGGTGGCACACGCCTTTAATCCCAGCACTCGGGAGGCAGAGGTAGGAGGATGGCCGTGAGTTCGAGGCCACCCTGAGACTCCATAGTGAATTCCAGGTCAGCCTGAGCTAGAGTGAGACCCTACCTCGAAAAACCAAAAAAAAAAAAAAAAAAAACCAAATGCATCAGTCTCCATGGGATATTTTTTATAATCATGGAAAATATTAATAAAAATTGAGAAAAAAAAAGAAAAAAAACAAATGCATCAGTCAGTCTCTGGTGGGGAGATGTCAATGCCTCAGGATTCCCACCCTGTGGCTCTTACAATCTTTCTGCCCCAACCCCCCTTCCTCAGTGTCCCTGATCCTTAGCAGGTGTGTTATAAGTCTTCTCTATTGTGAAGCACTCTGCATTTCTACGATGACGAGTTTTGAGTGTGGAGCTGCTTGTGAGGCTAGCAATGAGAGTGTGTAAACGACCACGTCCTCTGCCATGTCTCCTGGGTCCTGGCAGATGTGACAGAGCTGGCTCATCTCCTGCTAGGCAATCGGCTGTCTTTTCTTGTATTGATGGATCTTGATTCTCCCCAGTATTGGCTGCCATTTGTTTAAAGAAAAAAAAAAAAAAAAGCAGATTCTCCAACCAAGAGTGTGAGCAGCCAGCACTGTGGTATCTCTATCTATCACACCTTCCGAGGCTCAGGGTCCATTGCGGAAGAGGTGGCAGAAAGAATGCAAGAGCCAAAGGAAGGGTAGGACTCCTTACAACGTGCTCCTCCAGACACAAAATGGCCTGGATATCCATGACCTCACAGTGCCTGACACTACCTACACAAGACCATCATAGTAGGAGGAAAAGATCATGACATCAAAATAAAAGAGAGACTGACTGAGAGGGGGAGGGGGTATGATGGAGAATGGAATTTCAAAGGGGAAAGTGGGGGGAGGGAGGGTATTACCATGGGATATTGTTTATAATCATAGAAGTTGTCGATAAAAAAATTAACAACAACAAAAAAAAGAGTGTTAGCAGCCCGGATTAAAGGGGGTAAGCTTAGACACTTAAGGGACTTTTTGCTGGGAGTAGTCACCCTTTCTAGCCAAAGACTAGTAGTGGAAGCTTCCCTCTGCAGTCTAGGACTTTATTATCCGTAGGGTTCTGACTTGGTTCTCGGCTGCAGGTATGAGTTCTGTCCCACTGAACAGGCCTCACAGCCCGAGAGCCACTGATTACCCACGTGGCCTGTGTGCCGCTATTGCCCAGATGTGCGCATCTTGCCTGGCCCGTTGATTCTGTAGCTTGCAGGAGCTCCTGCTTCTTGTTCGCGTTCCGGAACTGTGAGGGCCCAGCCAGCAGGGCACCAGCTTCCTCTGGGGCTCCAGTGTGATCGCAGACATTCCTTCACTTTACAACGTCGTGAGGTGGAGTGGTAAGGGACTGTCCCTCGGCGATAGCCTGTAATAATAATAATAAAGACGGGGAGTATATGGTAGTCTGGTTATCTCCTTCTGGCCTTTTAATTCCCCTGTGTGACTTTGGGGAAGTAATTTTTTCCTTTAGCTGCTTTGATCTTTTAAGTGTAGAAGCAATAATTAGACAAATCCTCCTGCTCCTCCCCCAAATAAAAAGTAGTACTAGTAAAAAAGAAAGAAAGAAAGAAAGGAAGGAAGGAAGGAAGGAAGGAAGGAAGGAAGAAAGAGCGAGCAGGGGCTGGAGGGATGGCTTAGCAGTTAAGGTGCTAAGGTACATGCCTGCAAAGCCTAAGGACCCAGGTTTTCCAGGTCCCATGTAAGCCAGATGCACAAGGTGGCACATGAGTCTGGAGTTCGTTTGCAGTGGCTGGAGGCCCTGGAATGCCCATTCTAACTCCCTCTCTCTCTTTCTAGCATATAATGAATGGAAAAAAAAAAAAAAGAGAGAGAGCTGGAGAGAAAATGAGATAGAGATTAAAAAGGCCCTGCAGGGCTGCAGAGATGGCTTAGTGGTTAACACTCTTGCCTCTGAAGCCTAAGGATCCAGGTTCAGTTCCCAGAACCCACAGAAGCCAGATGCACCTGGTGGTGCATGTGTCTGGAGTTTGTTTGCAGTAGCTAGAGGCCCTGCAGACCCATTCTCTCTCTCTTTCTCTCTCTCTCGAATAAATAAAATAAAATATTAAAAAAAAACAATAAAAAAACCAAAACAATAAAACATTATGATAGACTATTTCCCTTTTATTTCATGGCCAGAACTTAAAATATGGCTATCTGTACCAATAAAAAGGCTGAACTATAAAGTATTTATTTTATCTGTGTATGGCGGCACACATCTGTAATCCCAGCAAAGGATTACAAATTCGAGACTAGCCTGGGATACAGAATGAGTTTCATGTCAGCCTGGGCCACCTAGCAAGAGATCCTATGTCAATTTAAAAAGCCTGTAGTCCAGAGGTGAGTAAAACAATAATAAGAAGAATAATGATAGGACAAAGTAGAGAAGAAACACTAGGGCAGGCAGTTCCCATATTAGGCAATTACTGTTTCTGATATGCACATTCTCCTACATCTTACTTCTGAAGCCAAGATATGTAATTGGTTGTATGTCATGATTCAATGGCTGGAACCTTTTCTTTCTTATTAGCGCAGAATATAATGATGCATTTTATAGCTGATGACATCTTCTATTGGAAGAAAGATGGTAGTATTTTGCCAAAAATAGAGCATACTGGAGGTGAGGAACAGATTTGCTTAGGGTAAGAGAAAGGGAAGCAACATAATTGGTTTGGTATTCTACATGTTAAGTTTGGGAATGACATACAAGCAGTTGAAAATTTAGGACTGGAATTTAAGACGGAAAGGGGCACGTGATAAAATGTATGCACAAAAATTCCTGGAGTTCTCAGAAAGGAACTTTGTTTGTAACCCTTGTTTTCCAAACCCGATTTCCAGGAATGTGCTTCCCTGGATGAAGACATTATTTCATTGGTTGCCAGTGTCTCAACAGCTCGGCCAGAGGTCAGGATCATTTTATAACATGACACTGGATTAATTCAAGGTTTACAAATAAATTAACATTGAAAAATACGATGCGAGTTAAAAATTTTGTTTGTAGTCAATAAGTAATGGTGGATTTTATCATGCCTATGGTGAGTCCATGTGAAACTTCTAGGTACAAGTGTCTGGTTTGAATTTATTTTTTTTTTCTCAATGCTTTATTAAAGACCCATGTGCAAGGAGAAAAATTAAAAACAGGCCACCTCAGATCCACTGTAAATTTCACATGCCTTCAGAAAAACTAAGCTAAATGTTTCTTTTGGCCACCATGCATGAAATACAAGCAAGAAGGAAAATTGATTCATATTTTAATGCTCCTATTTGAAATAATAAAATGGCATTTGGGCTGAGACATTCTCTGAAGCTTATTGGTATAACCTACAGTTTGGAAGGAAATGTGTATGTAACAAATGATTTCTGTTCCACCCTTAAGCCTATAGCTAGTATTTGAAATACGAGAAATAAGGAAATGGAAAGGGTTATTATTTTTTTTTAATGCAAGCTTAGTAAAAAGTAGATTTGTGTTTTCAGATCTCTTGCCAGCAACATGGAGTCCTTATCCATGATATCCACTGAGGAATTCAGAAAATGGCATTTGATCAAAGATGGAATTTTAGAACCAATAAAATTCATAGACTCGAGACAATAATCACATTAAACCTAATTTGTACAAGCTTTTCCTAAGCAAAAATACGAAGAGAGAATAATCTTTTCTTGATATATATATTTTTTTAATTTTTAAAAAATATTTTATTTATGTATTTGCAAGGAGAGAGACAGATACTGTTGACACTACAAATGAACTCCAGATGCATGTGCCACCTTGTGTATCTGGCTTTAATGTGGGTGCCAGGGAATTGAAACCCAGGCTGTCAGGCTCTATAATCAAAGTGCTTCTAACCACAGAGAGAGAGAGAGAGAGAGAGAGAGAGAGAGAGAGAGAGAGGAGAGGAATGGGCATATAGGGATCTTTTGCTGATGAAATAAACTCCAAATGCACGCACTACTTTGTACATCCAGATTTATGTGGGTACTGGGGAACCGAACCCAGGCTGGCAGGCTTTGCAAGCAAGCAGCTTTAATGGCTAAGCCATATCCCCAGCCTGACCTTTTTTACATTAAAAAAAATTATACTTATTTATTTGACAGAGAAAGAGGGAGAGCAAGAGAGAGAGAGAGAGAGAGAGAGAGAGAGAATGGGCACACCAAGGCCTCCCAGCCACTGTAAACAAACTCCAGATGCCTGCGCCCTTTGTGCATCTGGCTAACATGGGTCCTGGGGAATTGAACCTGGGTCCTTTGGCTTTGCAAGCAAATGCCTTAACCACTAAGCCATCCCTCCAGCCCTTTTATTTTTAATTTTTATTTTATCTTTTTATTTTTACATTTTTAAAGCTCTAGGTAGCTTCATTCACTCATTCATTTATTCTACAAATATTTTAGAGCCTATCATGTGTTAATTAGACAGTTACTGAGTTAACTTTGGTGGCACATGTCTGTAATTGTAGCATGTTGGAGGCTCAGGCAGGAGGATGGTGAGTTTGAAACCATCCTAGGCTACATAGCAAGACCCTGTTTCAGAAGGGGGAAACAAAAAGAACTTAGGTTAGGTTCTCGAGGAACGTGATCAGCAAAAACAGAAATCGCTGAGGTGGGCTGAAACCGTAGGTAAGGGGGCTATGAAGACCCTTACTGTGAAGGTGAGATGTGAGCAAAACAGCAAGATGGGGCTGGAGAGATTGCTCAGTGGTTAAGGCGCTTGCCTACAAAGCTTAAGGGCCTAGGTTCGATTCCCCAGTACCCATGAAAGCCTGATGCTGAAACAAGCTTTGGTGAACAGGCCTACGGGAAGCCATCTTAGGGCACTCAGCCATCTTGACATTCTCAAGGAGCCATAAAACATTAAAGATTAGCACAGAGCATTAATTACAAGAAAGGACATAGGTCCCAGTAAGGCATCTGGTGTTTGCTCTCACCGTGAGGTCAAGATGTCCTGATATTTGGTATCCGCTTCGTACCTGGTGGTAACTGCAAAAATTCTGCCTTTGTAATCATGCTTGCTTGCTTGCTCTTGCTAAAGACACTTGTGTATGGAGGGGGTGGCTGGAGGTTTTTCAGATCATTGTAAAGGAATGGAATGTGGGTTTTGCCTTTGAAAACTCACTGTAAAGCTGGGTGTGGTGGCGCACGCCTTTAATCCCAGCGTTTTGGGAGGCAGAGGTAGGAGGATCGCTGTGAGTTCGAGGCCACACCGAGACTACGTAGTGAATTCCGGGTCAGCCTGGACCAGAGTGAGACCCTACCTCAAAAAACCAAAAAATTTGGGGCTGGAGAGATGGCTTAGCAGCTAAGTGCTTGCCTGTGAAGCCTAAGGACCCCGGTTCGAGGCTCGATTCCCCAGGACCTACGTTAGCCAGATACACAAGGGGGTGCACGCGTCTGGAGTTCGCGCCCATTCTCTCTGTCTCTCTTTCTTTCTCTCTCTGTAGCTGTCAAATAAATAAATAAAATTTTAAAAAAACCAAAAAATTTTTAAAAAATTAAATAAATAAGTAAATAAACCTCCCTGTAAAAGTAGGATGGGGCTGCTCTCCTCCTTGCTGTGAGGGGGACAGACGCCAGGTGGCTTAATACAGACTTTTCCATTTTTATTCAGGTGGTCTTCTATTCATTTTTGGTCTGGGACTCACTACAATGCAAGAGGTGGCACATGTACCCTACCCGGAGTTCATTTGCGGGAAGCCCTGGAGTGCCCATTCATAGTCTCTCCCTTTCTCCGCCCCTCCCCCCTGCAAATATTTTTTTTTTTTTTTTAAAAGGTAGGATGAAGAAGGGAGGAAGGAAGGAGAAAGAGGGGGAAAAAATAAATGGCAGAATAATATTTCAGGCACTGGAAAAAGCCATCTTAGCGTGGGGCCCTCAGACAGCAGTGTGGCTGGTGTATTCTGGAAATATCAAAGACAAGCGTCCAAAGGAAGCAAACAATGAAGTCAGTCTTTGAAGTTTTCATTTTATTATTATTTATTTATTTATTTATTTATTTTGGTTTGTCGAGGTAGGGTCTCAGTCTAGTCCAGGCTGACCTGGAATTCACTATGTAGTCTCAGGTTGGCCTCGAACTCACGGCGATCCTCCTACCTCTGCCTCCCAAGTGCCAGGATGGTCTTTGGCTTTTCTGTTGATGAGACAGGAAACCCTTGGAACATTCGGTAGACTGGGGCAGCATCATCTGACTTCTGATTCAACATCTCTGATTGCTGTGTGGAAGCAGTTTGGAGGCCACTGCGAACATTCATGAGAGACAGAGAAAACAATAGTCCAATTCTGGATATATTTGAAAGACTGAGGTAGAGAGTTTAAAAAAAAAGAGGAATTAAGAACCACATGGGGGATGCTATGAATATCCAAGTCAGTATCTATTAATAGGAAAGCATTATTTTCAGGAAGATCTGTTAATCTCTCACAAATTAGCATTCCTTAGAGAATTGTTTGGGAAAAGAGATTAAGGACATTAAGTGAAGAAAAAGATGAGTCAGGTTATGGGAGGCTCGGGCAGGATTCTGAGTTGGAGGCTAGCCTGGGCAAAACAGAAACTCTGTGTCTTTTAAGAACCAAAGGCTGGTGTGTGTGTGGGGGGGAGGGGTGGGTGCTGGAGAGATGGCTCAGTGGTTAAGGTGCTTAATGACCCAAGTCCAATTCCCCAGTAACCAGGTAAAGGTAGATTCAAAAAGTGGCGCATGCATCTGGGATTCATTTTCAGTGGCTGGAGGCCCTGGCATGCCCATTCTCTCTCTCTCTCTGTCTCTCTGCTTGCAAATACATATATAATGTAAAAGAACCAAAGGAGCTAGCAATGTAGCCCACTGGTAAGATGCATGTTTACCCTGGGTTCAATCCCCAGCACTGGTAGAAAGAAAACACAAAGCTGGGTCCAACTACTGAGGTGACACATAAGGTCAGACTGTATTCAGGGCAGTTAAATCCGACTCTTAGGTTACTGTTATGTTTAGTAGTGATATGGGTGGGCGCGAACAGGTAAGAAGATAAGCGAGACATGAGCAGAAGAATCAGCCTGAGGCTAACGTTCTGTTCAAAGCCCTGGTGGCAAGCCCTTGCCACAGACCAGAAGTTTACACTGAAACCAAAGGCTTACAGTTGTGGGCCACCACGCCAAGCTTATGAAGAAGTGGGGTTTCGAACCCCAGGACTTTATGCATGCTGGTAAGCATTCCACCCACAGAGATTACATCCCCAGTCCCCATTTGGTTTCCTGAAAGTGCACATGTTCTGTTTTGTTTTATAAGTCTTCTGCTGGGCCAGATTTTTCATGTGGAAAATATGATTATCATAACTACAGACCATCAAACCGAATGCAGCCTATTCTGAATGCTTGGAGTCTGGCAACACTTTGGGAAAGTGCTACTTTAGTTTCTCAAAGACTCAAAGAGCCCTCTGGCTCTTCCAGAGAGCACAGCTCCAGATATTCTGAGGTCTTTGAAAAATGATGAGTTGCAGGTGTTTAACTTTTCAAACAACAACAAAAAACCCTTTTTATTGGGGGGGGGGGCCTCACCATCAGTGTGAGTAGTCCTAGCAACAGACAAGGATTCATGTATATAGATTGATGGATCAATCTATATCTATCTATCTATCTATTTATCTATCTATCAATCAATCATATATTTACATAGATTACAGTCTTGTTATAGTCTCCCGGGGTCCCCATTTCCCTGAGGGTCCTCTTCAGTAGGGTTCTTGGTATTCACTGTGGGGTCATTAGGACCTCTGTTAGTTTCTTGGGGTGGGGTATATGAAGATTAGTCTTTTTTTTTTTTCTTTTTTTGGTTTTTGGAGGTAGGGTGTCACTCTAGCCCAGACTGGCCTGGAATTCACTATGTAGCCTCAGGGTGACCTTGAACTCAGGGCCACAATCCTCCTACCTCTGCCTCCCCAGTGCTGGGATTAAAGACATGCACCACACCCAGCTTGGATTATTATTTTTTAAAATATTTTATTCTTATTTATTTATTTGAGAGAGGGAAAGAGGCAGTGTGTGTGTGTGTGTGTGTGTGTGTGAGAGAGAGAGAGAGAGAGAGAGAGAGAGAGACAGAGAGAGAATGGGCGCACGAGGGCCTCCAGCCACTGAAAACACACTCCAGGCGCATGTACCACCTTGTGCATCTGGTTTACTTGGGTCATGGAGAATCAAACCTGGGTCCTTTTGCTTTGCAGTCAAGTACCTTAACTGCTAAGCCATGTCTCCAGGACCCCTCCTTTTTTGAGAAAAATATATTTTTATTTATTTATTTTGATGCACTTCTTCCTTTTCCTTTTATCCATTTTCTTTCTTGCCTCTTTCAAGCAGACCCTCTTAACTCTTTTCCGAGCCCGGTATTGTGAAGTAAAGCAAAGCACGCACCATCCCAGGTTTGTGGCTGTGCGCGGTCGCGCTGCCTCAAGAACGAAGGAAGTGAGTCCCTCGCGGGCATCCGTCGTCCCCGTCCTGGCCTGGGAAGATGGCGGCGGTCTCCTTGTCCGCGGCGCTGGGGCCGGCGTTGTGGAGGCGAAGGGCGGCGAGCGTCGCGGCCGTTTCCGTCCTCAGAGTTCCATGCAGGTAACGGACTCGCCGGGCTTTCTCTGCCGGCTACTTTTGCGGAGTCCCGGAGAGGTGGGGGGTTGTCGCGGGAGGCAAAGCGTCGCCGTGCGCGCTTGACCCCGGCCGAGGACGCGCTCGGGGCGGGCCGCGCCCGTGGGGGGGCTCGCGGCGGACGACGGGGCCGCGCGCGCGGGGACGGCGACCGCGCTGGTGGACTTCGGCTCTTGCCCGGTGTGGCTGCCCAGGGGTCAGGGGGTGTGTGGCCGAAGCGGTGTTGACACCCGAGCCGGAAGCGGGGCCGGGGGAGGGCAGGCGTCGCTCTCCCCCCGCTTCCTCCTGTCACCTGTTGCAGGGAGCTGGCGGGACGCTCGAGGCCCCCTCCGCCCCCCCCCCCCAATCCCCGGGCTTGGGTGCCTCGCGCCGGGAGCGTCCCGGGAGAAAGGGGTTCTGTTCACCAGCCTGCAGCCCCGGAACTTGACCGCAGCTCCGTCTGCAGCAGTCATAACATTGCAAGGTCGTTCGGGTCGGGCTGATTTTTTTTTTTTTTTTTTTGGTGCTGGATGCAGGCGATGGGGTTGGGGAATTAATTAAATTCAGGGCTCCATCACTGAGCTTACCTGTCCAGCTGGAAGGTCGTTGTGCAAAAAGGGTGCTGCTACCCGCCAGTTTTCCCATCCACAGTTTTCCTAACGCATCCACAGTAGTTCACAGATTATGTGTGTGTGTGTGTGTGTGTGTATATATATATATATATATATATATATATACACATACACACACATATATATAAAATATGTAAATATGTAATGTATATAATATATTTTATATATAAATATCTAATATGTATTATATGTATAATAAAATATATATAATTTATTTAAGGCTTGGCGTGGTGGTGGCACATGCCCCTAATCCCTGCACTAGGGAGACACAGGTAGGAGGATCACTGTGAGTTCGAGGCCACCCTGAGACTACATAGCAAATTCCAGATCAGCCTGAGCTAGAGTGAGACCCTACCTCAAAAAACCAAAAAACCAAAAAAAAAAAAAAAAAAAACAAAACCAATATATATATATATATATATATATTTATTTATTTATTTGAGAGAGAGAGAGAGAGAGAATGGGCATGCCAGGGGCTCCAGCCACTGCAAACGAACTCCAGATGCATGTGCCTTGTGCTTCTGGCTTACGTGGGTCCTGGGGAATTGAACCTTAGTTCTTTGGCTTTGCAGGCAAGCTCCTTAACTGTTAAGCCATTTCCCCAGCCCAAGTTTTTTTTTTTTTTTTTTTTTGTCTTGAATTCTTTTTTTTTTCTTTTCTTTTTTTTTTTTTTTACCGTGGTGCGTGGGTGATGCTACGTTTTCGTTTCTCTTGAGTTTTCCCTGGATTGTTTATTGCTGTACACACATACTCACATACATGATTTTAGTAGGACTAGTGATTTCAGTAGGTCTGCTGGGTTTGTGGTCTAGTGAGCTTCCATTGCCTTGGCCTATAAAGGGTTCAAATGTGATTAAACATGCACAGTCTCCATACTTTTCACTTTCTGGTACAAACTCGGCCTACTTTGGATATAATCGGTCAGGACATAGTTAGTATGCGCTTTCAGAGCCGCGATAGTGGGGAACCAAGGTGTTTGCTGCACTGCTGTTATGTGTGCATTTCAACAACTATGTATATTCCTTGGACTAGATCTCGTGTTTACCTAGAATACAGCTCTGTGGAGGTGGATCCCGCGGGCTATTCATGACTGTGGTAGAGATTTAGGTGTCTAAGACCTCTTTGTGAAACTTGTTCTGAGCTCTGGTAGCTTGTCTTTATTTTGCTGTTTTATTTCCCAGTGTGAGGTTTATTCTGCAGGGACCTCCACTGAGGAGGTGGGTCTGATACTGATAGCAGTTTGTTATAATGTTGGCCCCCAAAATTCTCAGCCTACATTTGAGAAATATCACCTGGTTACTTTTGCTGTATTTGTGACACATTTACAGCTTCATAGCAGGGGCTGCTGTATCATAGTGAGATCATAAGCCTTTTGAGAGCTGGAACAGATCTTTCTTTTTCTATGCTGTATGACGTGTGGCCTGATGACGTACACGTAGCAAGTAAATGCTCATCACATAAGTGAGTAACCGTGCAGAGATGAGTGATGTGAGGAAACAGAGGAGGCTTTGCGCTGACCCTGGTGGCAGGTGTCTGAAATCCCAGTGCTTCCAGGCGTGGTGGCGCACCTCCTTAGCCCTCGCCCTCAGCGGCAGAGGTAGGAGGGTCATCCTGTGTTCAAGGCCAGCATGGCTGTGGAGTGAGTTCTAGGCCATCCTGGGCCAGAGTGAGACCCTGCCTGAAAAAAAATCCAAAAAAAGTCTTGAATTCTTTCAGGTTGACAAATTTTTACTGGTAATACTTACACACTTAAAACTTTTCTTTTTTAGTTTGCAGAGTCCAGAGATTCTGAAAGAACCTATTGTACCTGACTTTTATAGTTGCCTCATTTTTTTTATAACTTCTTTCATCTGAACAATTCAGACGCACGTTTATGAGGTGGTATTTTGTGGCACAGTTGTTTAAGAAAGCTCCTTGCTTCTCTAGACTTGCTTTGTCTCGGTGACCTCTGAGAACGGTCTCCACTGTTGCTCACAGTGTCTGAGCCAAGGTGTGTTCTCTGAATCCTTACCAGAGCTAGATGAAGAGGTTGTCTTTGTGTTCCGGGCCTCAGAAACAAGCTTCCGGCTGCATTTGCCACTCCATACCTAAGTGAAGGGTCCTTGAATAGGGCCAGTGCACAAAGAGTCTGTTCTAGACTGTTCAGCAAGCCATATGCTTCTCCTAAAAGTGTCACTCTGTCTTGATGAGCTTGAAAGTGAAGACAGATGTTTTGTGTCTTTTGAGGACCACCACTCTTTGAATGGAAAGAACACTTTTTTCTAAGAGATTTCTCCTTTTTTTTTTTTTTTTTTTTTTTTTTACTTACAGAAGTTTAGATGAAACACCTTTTATTTTTTAAGGCTAATGGCATTAGTAATTTGAATTTAATTTTAATATCCTATAGCACATGAAATTTTGAGGAATAAAATACATCTCAGTATGACTTTTGTTAAGAACTTGTATTTTTTGAACCCTTTCAAGATTAAGGAACTTAAAATGCTTTCTAATACTTACTTTGGGGCAGTAAAAAGTGATACTTTTTATTGAAAGAGCTGTCATTTTGTATGTTCAGTGCTGTCATAGGCTAAGTGTAGAAGTTATGGTTCATAGATTCATATAAAACTTGAGTTGATTATCCAGTCTAGTCCTGTAAGAATTGTTAGAACTTGGGCTGGAGAGATGGTTTAGCAGTTAAGGCACTTGCCTGCAAAGCCAAAGGACCTGGGTTCAAATCCCACGGACCCACCTAAGCCAGGTGCACAAGGTGCCCATTCTCCCTCATTCTGTCTCTTTCTCTCTAACCTCTCAAATAAATAAATAAAAATAAATATAAAAATTAAAAAAAGAATTGCTAGAACTTCTGCCTCTTATTATTCAGCTGTTGAGGAAGATGGTGAATTTCTGGTAGCTCCACAAAAACGCTCTTTGTTTTCATCATTGTGACAAAATGCTCAACAGAAATGACCAGGGAGAAAAGGTCAGGGCTTGGGGAGCTCAGTCTGTGTAGCTGTGGGCAAGCTGACCCCGACTCACGCTCTGTACAGAAGAGGGATAAGCTCACTGGCTCAAGTGTGGTCAGTTGTCCTTTAGCCTGCCATGCTTTGCCCTGACTGGGGGAGCAAGTGCTCACAGCTTTCCTGATCCTCCTGCCTCGGCCTCCTGAATGCTGGGATTATAAGCATGTACCACTACTCTGGTTTTATGTTGTGCTGGGGAATCACTCCACCAACTGAACTGTATCCCTCGCCCCATACTTTCAGATTCGTAACCAGTTATTCTCATCTTTGATGCCAGAAAGGGAAGAATTCACATACCAGATTCCTGGAAGTTAGAGAAAGGATTTCAAAGTATTTAATTCCAGTTGCAAACCTTGTCATTTAATAAAAGATGGACATTTGTGAGTGATATAGAGGCAGGAAAAGATGCATTGAGCCATTGGTTTAAACCATCATACTGTAATTCTAAAATGATTTCATATAAAGGGCCAGGGAGATGGCTCAGTTGATGAAGGCGCTGTGTGAGCATGAGGGTCTGACCTCAGCTCTAGCACGCATGGAAAAGCTGGGTGCAGCAGCCTGCACTGTTTCTGCAGAGCTAGGCAGGTGGAGACCTGACAGTCCCTGCGGCTTGCTGGGCAGTTAGTCTAGCTGAGTTGATGAGAAGCCCTCTGAGCTCTGTAAAATAATAAGGTGGACGGAGGCCCGGAAATGATGGCTCAGCGCTCAAGGGTTTGATTCCCCAGGACCCACACAGAGCCAGGTGCACAAAGTCGCACATGCATCTGGAATTCATTTGCAGTGGCTGGAGCCATTTCATCCATTTTCTTCCTCTCTCACAAGTAAATTAAATACTAAAAGAAAAAAAAACAAAAACACCACACCTAAGGAAATACTTGATTTAAGTGAGATTAGACGGCTTCAGTGTTTGCTGTAATATGGTCAGGGTTTACAATCCTTACATTGCTGGGTCATATGCAGCTAGGTTATAGGAACTTTAGAGGTCAGAGGTAATGCAGGTCGTCCAGCCCCTCCGCTCAGTTATACCTGAACAGGAAGGTTTTAATTAGTGCAGTCTCCAGGGCTACACAAGGTACAGTCCGCCTTGTTTCTGTAGGGACTTTGTTCATGCGTCCAGCAAATATCTGTTTCTTTTCTGGTTCCGAAAGGCTGCCCCTGTGTAGACTTCACTACCGTGTGTGCTCTTACTTCTCTGTTGAGCGTTAGGACAAAGGCGTCGATACTACTGACTTCTCAAGGTCCCGCGGAAAACTCTGTCTCAGTTTGGCTTTTCTCAGAGTAGAGCTTGAGACAGGGACGTGGTGTAGTCGATGGTTACTGCAGAGTTGATGTAGGAAGGAGGAGTGAGATCGGGACCGCGAACGCTGGCGAGTGACTGAAGCTGTTTGCAGTCAGCCATGCAGGCTCGGTTCTGGAGCTACCCGGGTTCTAGGAATGCTCCGGCACTGCCCGTTTAAAGATTCCTCCAGAAGCATTTGTTCCTCTCCGGCTGAACGTCACACGGTCTGACTTTGTGCTGAGGTCTGCGAAGCATGATGGGTTCCCTTGACTTGGGATGCTACAGGATGATGGGAGGTGGTATTGGAATGGCCTTCTGCTAACCGGAAGACCCGCTCCTTCTGGGCTTGCTCACCCGAGTTCCCATAGCGATCGTTAGCGAGCGCTCGGGGCCAAGGTGTCGTTTCATCTCATGTTAGGAGCTCTGTTAACAGTTATCGCTTTGCATACTGCCAGGGTTCTAAAGTAGTCCATGTGTTATAGAAGTGGTGTACGTATTCTGTGGGGCATGGCCAAGGAGCTTGCAGCTGAGATTTTACAACCTACTTAACTATGATAATAGGAGTTCTTAAAGGAGGAAATGATTTCTTCTGTACAATTCCTTGTTTAGGGCGTTCGGGACAGCAGAACATTCCTGTGCCGTGTGCTGGGGTGGGGCAGGGGCTGTGTAGTACCCATCGAGCAGATAAGAGCAACATGCAAGTCTAGCTCGATTTCAAGAATATCACAGGTGAGTCTGTGGCCGTGGTCTAGAAAGCCTCACTGCCTGGGAACCTCGTGCTTCTATCTTCCCTGGTGCTTCCTAAAGGCTCAGGAGTAGCTACAGGAGCTTTTCTGTGGTGAGGCCCTCCCTGGGAGAGCTTCCCTCTACAAAGGACTCTTCACTGCTCCCCAGAAGAAAGGGGAACAAGAAGCAGGGCCTGGTGCAGAGCCCCAGTTCCTCCCGCATGTGAAACCGTGTGGGCCTGCGGAAGGAATCGGAAGGCGGCGGGGGAGCGCCTCCTCGGGTGCGTGGTGTGAGGTTCTCTCCAGGAACAGAGCTCACAGTGGACTGTATTGAAAGGGGGCTTACTGAGTCAGTAAGTCTGATGCTGCCCGAGCATCAAGGAACCCAGGAGCTGCTCAGTCCACAGGGCTCGGTGCTCAGCAGTCCCAGCCCAGCAGTGCAGGCCGCAGGCCTTGAGGCTGGTCGTCAGTCGCCTTGGAAGACCCAGGAAACTTGGTTCCAGTGTCAACAACGGATAGCGCCACAGGGCACATACACATGGGGTGAATAGTGCGCAGTGATGGGGAGCCGGGAGCCAGTAAAGGGCACTGGGCAGCAAGTGCACAGGTGGCCAGGCAAAGGGGTCTGTGACAACAGCACTTCACCATCCAAAGAGGAAGTGATATGTGGAGTGTAGCTTGTAATATCTGTAAATACATGTGTGCGTGTGTATATACATATATATGTATGTATGTGTGTGTATACATATATAAAAGGGGTCTGTGATAACAGCACTTCATCATCCTAATTGGAAGTGATATGTGGAGTGTAGCTTGTAATATCTGTAAATACATGTGTGCGTGTGTATATACATATATATGTATGTATGTGTGTGTATACATATATAAAAGGGGTCTGTGATAACAGCACTTCATCATCCTAATTGGAAGTGATATGTGGAGTGTAGCTTGTAATATCTGTAAATACATGTGTGCGTGTGTATATACATATATATGTATGTATGTGTGTGTATACATATATAAAAGGGGTCTGTGATAACAGCACTTCATCATCCTAATTGGAAGTGATATGTGGAGTGTAGCTTGTAATATCTGTAAATACATGTGTGCGTGTGTATATACATATATATGTATGTATGTGTGTGTATACATATATAAAAGGGGTCTGTGATAACAGCACTTCATCATCCTAATTGGAAGTGATATGTGGAGTGTAGCTTGTAATATCTGTAAATACATGTGTGGGTGTGTATATACATATATATGTATGTATGTGTGTGTATACATATATAAAAGGGGTCTGTGATAACAGCACTTCACCATCCAAAGAGGAAGTGATACGTGGAGTCTAGCTTGTAATATCTGTAAATACGTGTGTGCGTGTGTATATACATATATATGTATGTATGTGTGTGTATACATATATAAAAGGGGTCTGTGACAACAGCACTTCACCATCCTAATTGGAAGTGATATGTGGAATCTAGCTTGTAATATCTGTAAATACGTGTGTGCGTGTGTATGTACATATATATATGTATGTATGTGTGTATACGTATATATACACATATACACACATATATGCATGCAGATGTGGACAAAACCTATCAAGATAGGATGCTAATTAAGAATAGTGTAAAAGAAGTGTAGGAAGAGGGGTGGGGTAGGGCAAAAGGACTCATGTGACATGTAAACTGAAGGGAGGAAGATGGTGGGGAAGGAGGAGGCTTAAGGAGAAGGGGGGAAGAGAGTCATCTATAGAACTAATTATATTTGAAAATGCCACAATGAGGGGAAGAGATTGAGTAAAGGAAAGGTGGAGGGAGGGCTAATCAAAATCCAAGAGGATGCAAATAAATCATATGGAATCCTCCGGTTTTGGACAATGGAACACTCAGGAGCCATAGATCGTTGTTAGAAAATTTTCAGTGCCAGGGATGGGATACCTCCAGTGAGTTGTTGGCCAGGGAGGTCCCTGATGCCCCCAAAACAGTATAGGCCATTGCCGAGGCCCTTAGTTTCCCACCAGGAATAGATGGTAAGACCCTATTGCTAAAGATTTCACATACTTGGGCTGCAAGGCCACTGAGAAATCCTGCTGGAACTGAGCTGAAAACCTCCTCCATGTAGACCAGCTGAGAGAAAGCTGAAAGAAGCCATTCCACATGTAGTTCAATGGAAGAATGAGATACCACCAGTGAAGATACTCAACAGTGGAACCTGCAAGCCTTATAATTGGCCAGCCAGGCCAAATGAGCCAACGGGTGCAATAGTGGCACGTCTGTCATGGTGGAAATCAACTGCCCTCCAATTGGACTGGAGGCCCACTCCATGGGGGGGGATATATCCCTGATATTGAAAACTTAAAACAGGGGTAGTCATGAGCCCTAGGGCTGTAACATCTGCTGATGTCTGGAAAAATGTGTAGACTATGCTTATCAAACTGCCCAGTAAGCACTTCTCTTAATATTTATACCCTTATATTAACGCTACTCTCACTTTGGGTAGAGAATCTTCACTTTTCAGATGGCAGTGACCTTGGGATGACTCAGAAGGTATCATAGTGCTGGAAAGAAGTGACTGGAGTACTGAGTAACATCTCGATCACACCTTCCAAGGCTCAGGGTCCATTGCAGAAGAGGTGGCTGGAAGAATGTGTGAGCCAAAGGAAGGGTAGGACTTACAACGTGCTCCCTCCAGACACAAAATGGCCTGGATATCCAAGACCTCACAGTGCCTGACACTACCTACACAAGACCATCATAAGAGGAGGAAAAGATCATGACATCAAAATAAAAGAGAGACTGATTGAGAAGGGGAGGGGATATGATGGAGAATGGAATTTCAAAGGGGAAAGTGGGGGGAGGGAGGGTATTACCATGGGATATTTTTTATAATCATGGAAAATGTTAATAAAAATTGAGGAAAACAAAAAGAAAATGCCACAGTGAATGATGCATAAATCTTAGTATGCTGATGAAAAAAATAAAGGATGAGTGGGAAACCATCCAGTAAGCACGTTTTGGATTAAACAGAAGAGAAAGGAGAATGTTCTTGGGCGGCTGCTGCTCTCTCGTCTTGCTGACTGGTGGTCTTGTCTTCCATTCCCCTCTCCTCTGACGGCAGTGCAGCGGTCTTGTCCGGTTGTCTCAGCGCAGCTACCACTGGGCAGCTGTGTTTCCTTAACTGCGCTCTGCCCTTCCCTGGTACTTCATAAATCACTTTCCTCCCTCTCCCTGCCTTCCTCCCCAGAGCTGAAGTAACGTAATGGAGATAATTTCCTTCACCACTCCACTGCTTTTCCTTTTTTTTTAATTTTTAATTTATTTCATTTATTAGAGAGAACGAGGCAGATAGAGAGAGAATAGACGCACCAGGACTTTCAGCACTGCAAAGGAACTCCGTCCAGATGCACGCACCACCTTGTGCAACTGGTGCACGTGAATGCCGGGGAATCGAACCTGGGTCCTTAACTGCTGAGCTGTCGCTCCAGCCCTACTCTTCCTTCTTGATTATTGTCACTAATACCCAGACAGTCAATATCATTTTGTAGCTTTTTTTTTTTTTTGCTTCCTTTTTGTTTCCTTTCTCCTTTCCCTGTAATTGCCCCCCCCACACACACTTTGGTAATTGGTATCTAGATTTAAATTCCTTTTTGTAGTTCATCAGAATATTCTCAATCCTGTCTTACATATCCCCATAGTGCAACAGTGGCTCACTTGTGGAACTTTTTCTTAGAGTTTGATTTACAGCTGTTGACCTTCTCTGTTGCTTTGAGATAGGGTCTCAGGTAACCCAGGCTGGCCATGAACCCCTAACCCTCCTGCCTCCACCTGCAAGGTGCTCGCATCACAGGAGTGTCCCGCTGCTCCCACCTGTTCTTTGAAATGCCTTAAAGTACTTTACATATGCGTGAATATACTCAATGGGTTTGCTGTGAAGCATACTAGCAGCATGGCTCCTTGTGTACCCACAGTCAATTTAAGAACAAGAAAATTGGGGCTGGAGAGATTGCTCAGTGATTAAGGCGCTTGCTTGCTTTAAGAGCCTAACAACATGGGTTCTATTCCCTAGGACCCATGTAAAGCCAGATGCAAAAAGTGGCACATGCATCTGGATTTCATTTGCAGTGGCTAGAGGTCCTGGAGCATCCATTCTCCTTGCAAATAAATAAATAAAATATTTTTAATGTTTTTTAATTTTTAAATATTTTATTTTTATTTATTTAGTTGAGAGAGAGAAAGAGGTAGGGAGAGAGAGAGAGAGAATAGCCATGCCAGAGCTTCTAGCCACTGCAAACAAACTCCAGATGCATGTGCCACCTTGTACATCTGGCTTATGTTGGTCCTGGGGAATCAAACCGAGGTCCTTTGGTTTTGCAGGCAAGCACCTTAACCACTAAGCCATCTCTCCAGCCCTAAAATATTTTTCAAAAAGAACTAGAAAAATCATCAGTATTTTTGGGGCAGTGTCTCCCTCTTAGTGCATATTGGAATTTACTCTGTAGCTCAGACTGACTTTGAACTCATGACCTTCCTCCTACCTCAGCTCCTCCAGTGTAGGATTGTAGACAGCAGCCACCACACCCGGCTTTTAAAGTTTTTACACATGGAAAATAGTTGAGTACAATGAATCCACAAACATATCACCTAGCTTTTTTAATTTTGTAATTTATTTATTTGTTTTTATTTATTTATTGATTAGAGAGAGGGAGAATGGGTGCGCCTGGGCCTCCAGCCACTGCAAATGAACTCTAGACACGTGGGCCACATGTGCATCTGGCTTATGTGGGACCTGAAAAATCGAACCCAGGTCCTTAGGCTTTGCAGGCATACGCCTTAACCACTAAGCCACTTCTCCAGCACCATAACACCTAGCTTTAATGGTGTTAATATTTTCCTGTGGCCATGTTTTTTTGTTGTTTTTGTTTTTCTTACTTTGCTTATGTGTGTACGCAGTGGGTAGGAGCGGCATACTCCTGTAATCCTGTCAGTCAGGTAGCTGAAGCAGTAACTTGTGAGTTTGAGGCCAGCTTATAAAGGGAGGCTATATCTGGAAAAGACAAAGAGCATATCCATACAGGTTCTTTCTGCCTAAGCCACTTGAAGTGGTTATGAATGCCGGGGTGCGCCATTCCAGACGCGTCCTTCCCTAAAGGTAGACTGCCGAGGAGGGCTGTGGCTTACCTAGCATGCACAAAGCCTCGCGTTTGATCCCTGCGCCACATGAAACCGAGCATTTGCCTGTAACTATAGCGGGAGGAGGGGGTAGGAGGATCAGAAGTCCAAGGTCATCCTCTTCTACATACGGAGTTCAAGGCCATCCTTAGCTGGAGACATGGTCTGCAGAAAAAAAAAAGATAAATTACCTCCCAGTAAATGAAGAATTTTAAGCAAAGAATGGCATGATTGGATGGAATTAGGTGAAAAGTTTTGAGGAAGGTGCAACTAGAAACAAGAGGCTAATTGAGTAGTTGTTGTATTAGCCCAGGTGGGAAGTCATGAATACAGAAACAGAGCAGTGGATATGATGATGGGAAATAAAATCAGCTGTTTAACGGAATTTATTGGACCAAAGTCTGTTAGAGATGTATTTGTTTATACTTTGTAGCATTCTCTTTCCTCTTTCTCGAAGTGTATTGTTCCTGCTGTTGCCAGAAAGATCTGTTTTTCTGTACATGCAGATGACGTAGCCTGTGTTTAATTCACAGGTAGCTCTGTGAGGTGTGATTATCCTTATTTTTGCAGACGAGGAAACTGGCGTGCAGAGTTGTGAAGTTCTTTGTTCAAGATCATATTGCTGTTAAATGGAAGATCTGCAGTTCTGTCGTGGGCGGGTCTGGCTCTCCTGGGCACTGTGTGATTGTTTTCCAGTTTGTTTCATAAAGTGAACAAAAATTATCACTGGTCTTTTTTAAATGTAATTATCATTTTTAATCATTTGATTGTTGATCTTTGGAAAATGGTTTGTTGAAAACGGTCGGATTTGCTGATGAACACACACTTTTTTTTTATTTTCACTTATTTTAATTTTTGCACACTATTATAAATAAATTTATTTATAAGCCAAACCAAAGATCCAAAGTGGCTTGAGTATGTTATTCTTTGAAAAAGAACACACACTTTTAAGCAGCTTTTCTTTTCCTGTAAAACTGCTGCTGAGCCGGGTGTGGTGGCGCACGCCTTTAATCTCAGAGGATCGCCATGAGTTCCAGGCCACCCTGAGACTACCCTACCTCAGGAAAAAAAAAAAAAAAAAAACTGCTGCTGACATAATGTTGTCTCGTTAGCCTGTCAGGTAGCACGTTACAGTTTCAGCATGTTTTCCTTGGTCTTATTCACTGTTCACTCACACTGCAAAGGTGGACATGCTTTCAGCCAGAACATTCCTAAACTGCAGCAAAGCAGCCATAAGTGGGAATTGTGTAAATGTGGATAGAGTGCGTAGTCATAAGGATCTTATTTTTTAAAAAATATTTATTTAGTTATTAGAGACAATGGGTACACCTGGGCCACTAGCCACCCCACTGCAAATGAACCCCAGATGCATGGACCACCTTGTACATCCGGCTTACGTAGGTACTGGGGAATAGAACCTAGGTCCTCAGGCTTTACAGGCAAGTACCTTGACTGCTAAGCTCTCTCTCCAGGCTATTACCCATCCCCCCGCTTTATTGAGAACTAAGTTTTACAGGGTGAACCACGAGCCTTAAACTTGTGTGAAACAAATCGTCTAATGATGTTGGAATTTCTAAGCTTGGAGGACATACAAAAATAAATCCTGCTGCCCCTAAGACCAGAAATACAGTGTTTAAGGTGACATCTTGATTCCCTTGAAAATAGTCGTCTTAAAAACATATTACTTTATCCGTCAAAGAGTCGGTGTACACACAGCACACGGCTTTAGTTCCCGTGTGACAGTCCTTGTCCCTCAAAGAGTCAGTGTACACACACAGTACACGGCTTTAGTTCCCGTGTGACAGACCTTGACCCTCAAAGAGTCAGTGTACACACACAGCACACGGCTTTAGTTCCCGTGTGACAGACCTTGACCCTCAAAGAGTCAGTGTACACACACAGCACACGGCTTTAGTTCCCGTGTGACAGTCCTTGTCCCTCAAAGAGTCAGTGTACACACAGTACACGGCCTTTTAGTTCCCATGTGACAGTCCTTGTCCCTCAAAGAGTCAGTGTACACACACAGTACACGGCTTTAGTTCCCGTGTGACAGTCCTTGTCCCTCAAAGAGTCAGTGTACACACAGCACACGGCTTTAGTTCCCGTGTGACAGTCCTTGTCCCTCAAAGAGTCAGTGTACACACACAGCACACGGCTTTAGTTCCCATGTGACAGTCCTTGTCCCTCAAAGAGTCAGTGTACACACACAGTACACGGCTTTAGTTCCCGTGTGACAGTCCTTGTCCCTCAAAGAGTCAGTGTACACACACAGCACACGGCTTTAGTTCCCGTGTGACAGTCCTTGTCCCTCAAAGAGTCAGTGTACACACAGCACACGGCTTTAGTTCCCGTGTGACAGTCCTTGTCCCTCAAAGAGTCAGTGTACACACACAGTACACGGCTTTAGTTCCCGTGTGACAGTCCTTGTCCCTCAAAGAGTCAGTGTACACACACAGCACACGGCTTTAGTTCCCGTGTGACAGTCCTTGTCCCTCAAAGAGTCAGTGTACACACACAGCACACGGCTTTAGTTCCCGTGTGACAGTCCTTGTCCCTCAAAGAGTCAGTGTACACACAGCACACGGCTTTAGTTCCCATGTGACAGTCCTTGTCCCTCAAAGAGTCAGTGTACACACACAGCACACGGCTTTAGTTCCCGTGTGACAGTCCTTGTCCCTCAAAGAGTCAGTGTACACACACAGCACACGGCTTTAGTTCCCATATGACAGTCCTTGTCCCTCAAAGAGTCAGTGTACACACACAGTACACGGCTTTAGTTCCCGTGTGACAGTCCTTGTCCCTCAAAGAGTCAGTGTACACACAGTACACGGCTTTAGTTCCCATGTGACAGTCCTTGTCCCTCAAAGAGTCAGTGTACACACACAGCACACGGCTTTAGTTCCCGTGTGACAGTCCTTGTCCCTCAAAGAGTCAGTGTACACACACAGCACACGCCTTTAGTTCCCATGTGACAGTCCTTGTCCCTCAAAGAGTCAGTGTACACACACAGCACACGGCTTTAGTTCCCGTGTGACAGTCCTTGTCCCTCAAAGAGTCAGTGTACACACACAGAACACGCCTTTAGTTCCCATGTGACAGTCCTTGTCCCTCAAAGAGTCAGTGTACACACACAGTACACGCCTTTCAGTGTACACACACAGTACACGCTTTAGTTCCGTGTGACAGTCCTTGTCCCTCAAAGAGTCAGTGTACACACACAGAACACGGCTTTAGTTCCCGTGTGACAGTCCTTGTCCCTCAAAGAGTCAGTGTACACACACAGTACACGGCTTTAGTTCCCGTGTGACAGTCCTTGTCCCTCAAAGAGTCAGTGTACACACACAGCACACGGCTTTAGTTCCCGTGTGACAGTCCTTGTCCCTCAAAGAGTCAGTGTACACACACAGCACACGCCTTTAGTTCCCGTGTGACAGTCCTTGTCCCTCAAAGAGTCAGTGTACACACACAGTACACGGCTTTAGTTCCCGTGTGACAGTCCTTGTCCCTCAAAGAGTCAGTGTACACACACAGTACACGGCTTTAGTTCCCATGTGACAGTCCTTGTCCCTCAAAGAGTCAGTGTACACACACAGCACACGGCTTTAGTTCCCATGTGACAGTCCTTGTCCCTCAAAGAGTCAGTGTACACACACAGCACACGGCTTTAGTTCCCGTGTGACAGTCCTTGTCCCTCAAAGAGTCAGTGTACACACACAGCACACGGCTTTAGTTCCCGTGTGACAGTCCTTGTCCCTCAAAGAGTCAGTGTACACACACAGCACACAGCTTTAGTTCCCATATGACAGTCCTTGTCCCTCAAAGAGTCAGTGTACACACACAGCACACGGCTTTAGTTCCCATGTGACAGTCCTTGTCCCTCAAAGAGTCAGTGTACACACACAGCACACGGCTTTAGTTCCCGTGTGACAGTCCTTGTCCCTCAAAGAGTCAGTGTACACACACAGCACACGCTTTAGTTCCCGTGTGACAGTCCTTGTCCTCAAAGAGTCAGTGTACACACACAGCACACGGCTTTAGTTCCCGTGTGACAGTCCTTGTCCCTCAAAGAGTCAGTGTACACACACAGCACACGGCTTTAGTTCCCGTGTGACAGTCCTTGTCCCTCAAAGAGTCAGTGTACACACACAGTACACGGCTTTAGTTCCCGTGTGACAGTCCTTGTCCCTCAAAGAGTCAGTGTACACACACAGCACACGGCTTTAGTTCCCATGTGACAGTCCTTGTCCCTCAAAGAGTCAGTGTACACACACAGCACACGGCTTTAGTTCCCGTGTGACAGTCCTTGTCCCTCAAAGAGTCAGTGTACACACACAGCACACGGCTTTAGTTCCCGTGTGACAGTCCTTGTCCCTCAAAAGAGTCAGTGTACACACACAGTACACGGCTTTAGTTCCCGTGGTGACAGTCCTTGTCCTCAAAGAGTCAGTGTACCACACACAGCACACGCTTTAGTTCCCGTGTGACAGTCCTTGTCCCTCAAAGAGTCAGTGTACACACACAGTACACGGCTTTAGTTCCCGTGTGACAGTCCTTGTCCCTCAAAGAGTCAGTGTACACACACAGCACACGGCTTTAGTTCCCGTGTGACAGTCCTTGTCCCTCAAAGAGTCAGTGTACACACACAGCACACGGCTTTAGTTCCCGTGTGACAGTCCTTGTCCCTCAAGAGTCAGTGTACACACACAGCACACGGCTTTAGTTCCCGTGTGACAGTCCTTGTCCCTCAAAGAGTCAGTGTACACACACAGTACACGGCTTTAGTTCCCATGTGACAGTCCTTGTCCCTCAAAGAGTCAGTGTACACACACAGCACACAGCTTTAGTTCCCGTGTGACAGTCCTTGTCCCTCAAAGAGTCAGTGTACACACACAGTACACGGCTTTAGTTCCCGTGTGACAGTCCTTGTCCCTCAAAGAGTCAGTGTACACACACAGCACACGGCTTTAGTTCCCGTGTGACAGTCCTTGTCCCTCAAAGAGTCAGTGTACACACACAGTACACGGCTTTAGTTCCCGTGTGACAGTCCTTGTCCCTCAAAGAGTCAGTGTACACACACAGCACACGGCTTTAGTTCCCGTGTGACAGTCCTTGTCCCTCAAAGAGTCAGTGTACACACAGTACACGGCTTTAGTTCCCGTGTGACAGTCCTTGTCCCTCAAAGAGTCAGTGTACACACACAGCACACGGCTTTAGTTCCCATGTGACAGTCCTTGTCCCTCAAAGAGTCAGTGTACACACACAGCACACAGCTTTAGTTCCCATATGATAGTCCCTCCCTATAGAAGTACGTGGATAGGCGGCTGCTTATTAAGCTGGAGCAGTCAGGATCCATGGCTTAAAATTAATAAAGATTTATTTCTTGCTAATAGTGCATGTCCCTTGTGGGCCAACCATGAACTCTAGTCCGTATGTCCTCTCTTGGGGCCCACACTGAACATCTTTGGTCACTGTGACAGAAGAGAGAGAAAGCAGTTTCCATGCATTCTGCTAGGTGCTCTCAAGTCCTTTCACATTTTATTGGCTAAAATAAATTTCACCATATGCTTAGAACAAACGGTATATTAGTGTATGACCCTAAGACTAAGCCTCATGAGGAATATACATAATTACTTATGGGGACATTTTGGTACTAGTGCTAAGTAGCCCTAAAGTCACCCTGCCAGGCATCAAATCCAGGGCCTTGTGCATGTTAGACCAGGCTCTGCCACTGAGCTACATCCACAGCCCCAAGTTAAGGATTTTGATGCTGAAAAGTGAACTTAAAATGTGCAATATTTATTTAGTTAGTTTTGGGTTTTTGAGGGTAGGGTCTCATTGTAGCCCAGGCTGACCTTGAATTCACTCTGTTGTTCAAGCTGGCCTTGAATTTACAGCAGTCTTCCTGCTTCTGCCTTCTTAGTGCTGGGATTAAAGGCATGCACCACCACGCCCAGCCAATAATTGTTTGAAAAGATGAATCAACTGGCTCATTTGTGCTTATTTCCTTCTGTTTTGCTCATTACATTTTTTAAAAACATATTTTATTTATTGATTTATTGATTTGAAAGAAAGAGAATGGTCATGCCAGGGCCTCCAGCCACTGCAAACGAACTCCAGATGCATGCACCCCCTGTGTATCTGGCTTGCCTGGGTCCTGGAGAGTCGAACCGGGATCCTTTGGTCTTGCAGGCAAGTGCCTTAACCGCTAAGCCATCTCTCCAGCCCCTCATTACATTTTTGTAAGTATAATTTTTTTAAATTTCCCTATTATGTTTGCTTATAATATAACTTTATTAATAAAGATTCAAAATCAACTATTTTTATGCGAAACACATGTTGAACAGCGATGCCAGAGTGAGGTCTGGAAATCACAGGGTGGTAACTGTAGGACATATGCTCACAAAAAGCACTGCCATATTTTGTGTCACACAGATAACTCACTGGAAGTTTCTAAAAGTGTATAATTTTGGAAATTTTGCTACATGATGCAGTACAAATGAATAATTATTTTGAAGTTCAGTAGCTTCAATCTGGACTTACTTCTAAAATTTTGTGAGATGAATGGTTAATATATACAGACATAGTATTTCTACACACATATGCGAAGAGTTTCTCTAGGCAAAGTTACAAATCTTCAACATTGGCAAACTTTTATGTCTTCCTCTTTATTGGGATAAAGTAGGGCTCAAACAAGTTTGTTGTTGTTGCTGGTCTTTTTTATGTTTTTTATTTATTAAGTTGAGAGGTAGAAAAAGAAGCACAGAAAGAGGCAGATAGAGAATGGGCACACCAGGGCCTCCAGCCGCTGCAAACGAACCCCAGACGCATGCACCCCCTTGTGCCTCTGGCTTACGTGGGTCTTGGGGAATCGAACATAGGTTGTTTGGCTTCTTAGGCAAGTGCCTTAACCGCTAAGCCATCTCTCCAGCCCTTGTTTGTTTTTGAGACGAAGTCTCACTATGTGGCCCAGCCAACCTTGAATTCACCATTCTCCTTCCTTATCCTCTAGATGCTGGGCTTATTGGAGTGCACCACCATGCTTGGCCTCTTATCTTTTAATTGAGATTAAGTAAATATAGAGAGTAAAATGCAGAATTAATTAATAAATAATTGATGTCGTGTACGCTTACATTGTGCAAAGCCGTCACTGCTGCAAGCACCGTCCGTTTCCAGAACTTTAGGTCATCCCAGCGGGCGCTGCGCATGACTGTGTAGTGCCGCTCCTGCACCTCAGCCTGCAGCCTCGCTCAGTCACTCGTCTTCAGTCTGTGTGGTTGTTATGTCATCGTAATGGAAGCTCTCTTTGATCGCATAAATCCTCTTGTGTGCTCACGTGCGTGCTTGGTGTGTGCAGATATGTGGAGAGCAGAAGTCAACATCAAGGGTCTTCCTCTATCACTCTCCACCTTATTTGTAAGCCAGGGTGCCTCGCTCAGAACCTACTAATTTAGCTTCAGAAGCTAAGCAGCCAGCCCAGGGCTTGCTCCTGTCTCTACGTCCCTACTGGGATGAGAGCGGCATGCGCCAGCGTGCCTGGCTTTCTGTTTGAGACAGCAAGCACTTTCCTGACTGAGCCATCTCCCTAACCCTTAATACTCTTTTGCATGTATTTAAGACATTAGCTTGCAACTCAAGTATACAGTCAGCGGTCTTGTGTTAAGACTGTTTCAGTTTTGTAAGAAACCATCGCACTGTTTTCCAAAGTGGCCTTACCGTTTTGCCGTCTTATAGCAGTGAACAGGACTGTTCTCATTGTGAACAAGACTGTTCTCATCACTGTGAGCATCTAGTGTGGGGCAGCATTTGGATTTTAGCCGTTCTTTTATTTCTTTTTTCCGCTCGCTCTCATTTTTTTGTTTGTTTGTTTGTTTTTTCTTGAGGCAGGATCTCATTACAACTCCGGCTGACCTGGAAATCACGTGTGTGTGTGCGTGTGAGCACACGTGTGCGTGCATGTGTGCGGGTGCATATGGAGACCAGAAGCTGATGTCAGGTGCTCTTCACTTTACTTACTGAGGCAGAGTCCCCTTGAACCCAAACATCGCCAAGTTGTCGATGGTAGCCAGCCAGCTTGCTCTCGGGGCTGTCTCCTCATCCCAAGGGCTGGGGCACAGGTGGGCCACCGCGGCCGCCTGAGCCTTCTCCCCAGCCCTGGGCCTTCTGTATGGTTCTCTGTGTAAGCGGGTGGCACCTAACTGTGGGGATAAACTTGGAGAAATCTGTCACTGTGCAAACATCATCGAGTGTACTTATGTGACACGAGATACCCGTGTTTCTGAAGGATTACATCTGATGGGACCTTCTCTGTGTAAGTGGTTTGCTGCTAACTGAAATGCCATTTTTCAGCCTGACTGTATCTACTCATTCTGGAGCTAATGTTCATAAAATTGTAGGATTTTTGTTTTGCTGGGTTTTGGGGTGGGTGGAGGTTATTCTGGATGGGGTAGGGTCTCGTTCTAGTGTATGCTGATCCAGAATTGCTCTGTAGCCCAGGCTGGCTTCACACTCCTGGTGATGCTCCTCCCCGGCCTTCCAGTGCTGCCATCACGGCTGCTGTGTCTGGCAGAGCTGTGCTTTTCATACCAGATCCCAGCAGGGCACTGCCGCTGTAGAAACGCCATTGGCTGTGGAGTATCAGCATTGTGTGATGCGACCTCGCTACTCGTTAGTTACAAAGAGTTGTCTTGAGAGTCCTTGGGATTAGTAGACTGTGATGCCATTGGTTAACAGACACACTTTTTGTTCCTGCCTACTATACCCAGTTTCCTTTTGTGTACTTACTACATTAACTTAGAGTTCTAGTACAGTGTTGAATATAAGTGGCTAGAGGTAGTATTTTTCTTTTTCCTGATCTTAAGGGGAAACCATAGAGTGGTATTTTTAATTTTAATTTTTTTTGAGGTAGGGTCTCACTCTAGCCCAGATGGACTTGGGCTTCACTCCGTAGCACCAGGCTGCCCTGAAACTCAGAGCAATCCTCCCGCTTCAGCCTCCTGAAAGTCGGGACTGAAGGAATGTGCTGCCACCACACATGCAGCTATGAAGCATTAAGATTAGATTGATGGTAATTATGGGGCTTAAGTGTATGTTCTGCTAACTCACGTTCCCAGAAAAAAGGGAAAAAAACACCATGCCAGTGTTACAGATTCTACAAAATTGACTGATTAGAACGTGTTACTTGTGGGAGTTGGAAGGCTGAAGTTCCAGGGCCACATTGTTCTGGGCTATCTTTAGTCCTTTTAGTGGTCACTCATTGTCCACCTCTTTGATATGACTATTTTTGGAGTATATTAACACTAGTTTCCATCAACCCACCAGCTAAGAATGTCATGAGTTAGTGTCAGACCTGTAGCAGGGATTGTCCCACTCGGCTGTGACTGCCTGCCTGATGTTTCTACCAGTGCATTTGAAAAATGCCCCGATGTATAGCTTTTCATAAACATGTATATGTTGATGGTATTCTTTTGTACTGTCCTGTAGAAACCTAAATGAAACCATTTCCATGTTGAAACATTATTTAGGGCAACCTGAATCTGACCCAGGACCTTGAGCACTCCTGTCTGCCTCCAGAATAACCATCTTTTACTCCCTTTGAGGTGAGAGTTTTGTTTTGCTTCCACAATTTCTTTTGAGTTGTGGAAGTTTTGGCTTGGGTACTGTTTTTGAGGCAAGGGTGTCATGGAAGTAAGGCATGTAGTGTAGATGACCTTGAACTTGTGTTCCTTCTGCCTGCATTTCAGTAGTGCTGTGATGAGTGATTTGTTTGTTTGGTTTTGAGGCAGGTTCTCATTATAGCCCAAGCTGACCTGGAACTTACTGTGTGGGCCAGGCTGGCCTTAAACTCAGCAGTATTCTTCCCTCAGCCTCCTGAGTGCTGGGGTAACAGGCATGAGCCACTGCACCTGCCTCCTTCCTGGCTTATTCTGGGGATCCACGCCAGGGCTTTACGCACGCTAGGCACGCACTCTGCCAGCTGAGCACCTCCAGCCCTGTCAGCTTTTTGTTAGTGCTTTGGTTTTCTTCTCCTTTTTAATTGAGACTTCATTATATGAACATATTGCAAATTGGTCATATTCCCATAGGATTATGCTCTTGTGTCCCCCCCCTCCCCTATTCCACTGAGGGCCTCCTAAGCGGGGCCGTGCATGCGCCAGTCAGTCTCCATGTGGGGCGTTGGAAAGGCGCACAATACCTCAGGATACTTCCTCTCACCCTGTGCCTCTTATATTCTTTCCTCTTCCTGTTCTGCAATGTTTCCTGAGCCTCGGAAGGTTGTGGTTGAGCGCTCAGAAGCCTCTGCTTTTCAGGTTTTTTTGTTTGTTTTTGGTTTTTGGTTTTTGGTTTTTCGAGGTAGGGTCTCACTCTATCCCAGGCTGACCTGGAATTCACTATGGAGTCTCAGGGTGGCCTCGAACTCACGGCGATCCTCCTACCTCTGCCTCCCGAGTGCTGGGATTAAAGGCGTGCGCCACCACGCCCGGCTGCTTTTCAGTTTTGAATGACCTGTGAGCCTCCTTGGTGTCTGCCACGGTCTCCATGGAGGAGGTTGTCAGGCTGGCAGTGAGAGCAGCACTTGCTCCGTGATGTTCCCGGGCCCTGGCCGATGGGATGGAGCTGAGGTGACTCACGTCATGCTTGCAGTCAGCTGGGGTCTTGGGTCTCCCTAGTATCGGCCATCGTCTCTGAAATGCAGATTCTCTAGAGAAGAGTGAAAGCACCATAGGTCAAAGGGGATGAACATGGATGGGTATTTAGAAGACTTTTTTTAAATTTAGTTATTTGAGAGCAACAGACAGAGAGAAGGAGGGAGGGGGGAGAGAGAGAGAGAAAGAATGAGCACACCAGGGCCTCCAGCCACTGCAAACGAACTCCAGACGCGTGCGCCCCTTGTGCATCTGGCTAACGTGGGGAATCGAGCCTTGAACCAGGGTCCTTAGGCTTCATAGGCAAGCGCTTAACCGCTAAGCCATCTCTCCAGCCCGAGGAAGACTTTTTAAAAAAGATTTTTAATTTATTTATTAGAGACAGAGAGAGGGAGAGAGAAAGAGTGAGAATGGGCACACCAGGACCTCCAGCCACTGCAAACGAACCCCAGACACAGGCGCCATGTGCATCTGGCTTACATGGGATCTGGAGAATCGAACCTGGGTGCTTAGGCTTCGCAGGTATCTTCCTTAACTGCTAAGCCATCTCTCCAGCCCCTTGAAGACTTTTTGATGGGTATTACCACTCCTTTTAGCCAAAAAAACAGTAGAAGCTTCCTTCTAGAGGCTATGACCTTCCAAGCCACAAGCTTCCTACTTGGTTCTCAGCACCAGATATGAATTCCCTCCTGTTGAATGGGTCCCATGTCTAATCAGAGAGAAGTTGGCTACCTCCATAGCCTGTGTGCCATTATTGCACCAGTGTGTTCATCTTTTCAGTGGTAAGACTCTGTTGCTGAAGACACCTCAGGCTGTGGTTGCGGGCACCGAGTGATCATGCTGGGTCTGAAATGGACACCGGCTCCCAGTGTGCTGGAGAGCGCTCTGCCAGCTGTGGGTGAAAATGTCACCAACAGTGTGGACAAGCCGGGGATCCCGCACGCTTCAAGATCAGCCAGTCTTTTCTTTCTTTTTATCCCTTTGGCTAGGGGTTTATCCTCCCGATCAATAGATAGATAGATAGATAGATAGATAGATAGATAGATAGATAGATAGATAGATCGCTCGCTCGCTCGCTCGCTCTCTGGGGGGGGGTTTGTATGGGAGGGAGAGAATGGACATGCCAGGGACTCTAGCTGCTACAAATGCACTTCAGATGCATTCACCATCTTGTGCATCTGGCTTATGTAGGTCCTAGAGAATTGAACCTGTGTCCTTTGGCTTTGTATGCAAAGTGCCATAACCGCTAAGCCATCTCTCTAGCCCATGTTTATTTTTTCAAAGAACCAGCTCTTTTCAAGGGCCACATGAAAATCCTTGCCCAGAAAACCAAATAAATAAATAGTTCATATTTTATCTCAGAATTTTGAAATTATTTATTTAGTTTTAATGTTTATATAACTATATTCAGTTTTTTATGGACATTTAAAAAAATCTATCACTGACATTGAGGAAAACCTATTCAAATCACCCCTAAACTACTCTAGTATTCACGTGCTTAAAATAGATCTGGAGCTGTTTGTTACAAGTTGTAACTGTTGAGAAGGGAATTCAGTTTTTTTCTTCCATGAAAGAATAGCCAGCTGTCTCAGTACTTTCTATTGAACACACCGGTCTTTCACCACTGGTTGTGCCTTTATGTGTAGTAAATTGGCAGATCTGTAGTTTTGGTTTTTCGAGGCAAGGTCTCACTGTAGTCCAGGCTGACCTGGAATTCACTCTGTAGTCCCACGCTGGTCTCACAGGCACAGCTTCTTTTTTTGTAACTTTACAGTGTGATTGATTTTGTGTCACAATGTCAAGCAAAATAAATGTATATATTGTCACCTGTGGGACTCACGGCACCTCTTTCCCTAGTGTGTTTAATATGCGGCCCAACCGGTGTGGCCCAGCGAAGCCGAAATGTTAGAAGCCCTTAAAGTTTGAAACATTCCAGGGCAGCCCAGGTGCTGTGTTCTTTAGCTGCCAGTGTAGTTCAATGAGATGACATATCTAAGTGTAAACTTTCGATTTTTTTTTTGTATTTTGTAATATAATTGCTATCATTACCATGAAACTTGTATTTCTTACTCTGCTCATTTTACCTCACATATATTTATTTTTATAACCTAGTTCTGTAAACCTGAGTGTATATATCCATTTTTCTTTACATTTTCCATCATACCCTACAAGTTTTTTTTTTCTTTTCTTTTTTTTTTTTTTTTACTACAGTCCTCTAACACCTTGCTCCTTTTCCTTTTTAGTCCTCAGTTATGTCCCAAAGTCTGGTTTGTCTTAGTCTTAGGATTAGTTTCAGTTTTGGGCTTGAGTTGTTTATAGAGGTCCAACTGCTATTAGTTCTAACCACAAGCTCCACTTAGCCAATAGGAATGTGAAAATGGACATCTATGCGCAGAAGGTGTTGTGTTGTACAGACTCTATGAGTTGGACATGTGAAGTCGGTAGTAAGCAGAGTAGAAATTATTACAGTAAATCTGAATTGTAAAGGAAGTTGGGCCTTAGGGATGACAGATGAATTAGCTTTACTGTTTTCTCTTCTGAACTTAACCAAAGGCGTTGTACAGTCTTTCCCTTTACTCTCTGTATTTTCCCAAAATACAAAAATCATCCTGTGATCTTTTATCTTTAATTTTCTATGAATAATTAGTTCTCTTTTGCTTGTCTAGAGAGTACAGTATGCTGAAGACAATTTTAAATTTCTCTTTTCAAACTCTTGAAAAGCTTTAAGATCATTAACTTGAAAGTGATTGACTCAAGTATCAACATATTTCAAGTCTGCAATAATTATTGTGGCATGGAGAATATATATATATATTACTTTGTCATTTTAGACTCTTAGTGATATTTTCTTATGGTTTAGCATGAAACTAAACGCTGGTTTAATAAGAATTTGGATTCATTAAATTTGTAATAAATTGAAAACAAATACAACTTCTAATCAAAAGGCTAAGCATTAATTAATTCTTTAAAGATTTCTATAAAATTAGGAAATTTATTTTGTGTAAAATACCAAAATCATTTCTGCTTCCTTAAAATAACTAGTTTAGTTTTAATGCTTATAAAAATACTATGTTCATTTATTTGCAGAAATATTTAAAAATGTCTGTTGCTGGGCCTATGAGGTAGCTGAGCCAGCAATGTGCTTTCCTTAGTTGATCCCCAGCACCCACTTAAAATGTGGCTGTGTTGGCGCCTGTGATTCTAGCACCAGGGAGGCCAACTCCTAAAGCTCTTTGGCTAGTTAGTTTAGCCTCATTGGTGAGCTCAAGCCAATGAGAGGCTTTGTCCCAAAAGAGACATCACCTAAAAAATACAATAGAATCTACAAGAAGATTCCCAGAGCTAATAAGTCAGTAAAGTTGCCAAATACAAAATCAGCATGCATCAATAATGAACTCAGAAAGAAAGAAATCAAGAAAACCAACCCATTCAAAATTGCTACAAAAAATTTAAATACCGAGGAATAAACCTAACCAAAAATGTGAAAGACCTCTATAGTGAAATCTTCAAGACTAAACAGAGGAAATCAAAGGCTACAGGATGAGGGAAAGACCTTCCATGTGCCTGGATTGGGAAAATTAATATTGTGGAAATGACCATATTACCAGAAATAATCTACAGAGTCAACACGATCTTCATCAAAATTCCAATAATGTTCCTCACTGAGCTGGAAAAGATAAAGCAAGAGTTGATATGGAGACATGAAAGACCACAACTAGCCACCACCACGCTGCGCGGGAGGAACAGGCTGGAGGTGTCACAGAGCCTGTCCTCAGGCCACACTGCAGAGTGGTGGTGACAAACAGTGTGGTTCTGGCACCCACAGACACACAGCAGTACAGCAGAGCAGAGCAGAGGACTGAGACATCCCCAGCTGTACCTCAGACAGGGCTGGTCATCAGAACTGCGACAAGTAAACCACACATACAAAACACGTGCCAGGCGTCAGATGGGTTAGCAACATGAACAGACAGTGCACAGAAGAAGCAGCCCGATGCACAATAAGTACTTTTTAACAAGTTCCGCATCCCTAGCAATCAAGGGAATGGAAATTAAAAGCCCCCCGAGATAGATGCCATTTTACCGCAGTCAGAATGGCTGTTGTCAGGAAAACCGACAGCACTTGCTGTGAAGGGTGAGGAGAGAGGGACCCGTCCACTGCTGTGCAGGCTGAGGAGAGAGGGACCCGTCCACTGCTGTGCAGGCTGAGGAGAGAGGGACCCGTCCACTGCTGTGCAGGCTGAGGAGAGAGGGACCCGTCCACTGCTGTGCAGGCTGAGGAGAGAGGGATCCCGTCCACTGCTGTGCAGGCTGAGGAGAGAGGGACCCGTCCACTGCTGTGCAGGCTGAGGAGAGAGGGACCCGTCCACTGCTGGTGGGAGTGCGAACCAGCACAGCCGCAGCGTCACGGAGTCCGCACGGAGGCCTCTCAGCAACGAGATAAGCTCCCGTCCCACCCAACTCCGCCGGGCCTCGCGTGTACCGCAGGGGTTCCCCACTCTGCCACAGAGATACCAGCACGTCCATGGTGAGTGCTGCTTTATTTCACTAGCTGAGCATTGGAATCAGCCTAGATACCCAGTGACGGATGAATGGGTCCTGTGCAGGTACTGAACTTACGAAATTTGCAGAACAGTGGATGGACTTGGAAAGAATGCTGTTAAGTGAAGTAACCCAAGCAGAGCCTACCTGGCAATATCTGTAAATGTGTCCACACACACACGTATTTATACAAACATGGGAGAACCTGTAAAGGTCGAATGGTAACCAAGAGTGAGTGAAGAGACGAGCAGGAAGGATGAAGGAAGGGCGAAAGGTCACACGTGCCATGTCAACAGAAGAGAAGGATTTTGGGGAGAGAAAGGCTGGGAGTGAGAATCAACTAAAGCAAAATTGTTTGTGAAGATACTAAAATGATTGATACCTAAATCTCTGTATGCCAAATTAAAAAATTAGATTAAAAGAAGTGGACAGCATACCCAGGGAAACACACCCAAGGTTGTCCTGTGGCCTCCTTATGCACACATGCATGCCCCCCACATGCACATGTACACCTACATCACACACACACACACCCCTCATGCACACATGCAAGCCCCCCACATGCACATGTACACCTACATCACACACACACAACACACACACACACACCCCTCATGCACACATGCATGCCCCCCACATGCACATGTACACCTACATCACACACACACAACACACACACACACACACACCCCTCATGCACACATGCAAGCCCCCCACATGCACATGTACACCTACATCACACACACACAACACACACACACACACACACCCCTCATGCACACATGCATGCCCCCCACATGCACATGTACACCTACATCACACACACACACACACACCCCCAAACCACTCCAATATTCTGTTGATTAACATACCACCAGTCAGTTTTGTCCACAAATCAGCAATTTGAGCAGTGTTAAAGTTTTTCTGTTCTGTGGTGTATGTTTCGTAGTTCAACTCCTCATGTGCAGGAGGATCAGAAATTCAAGGTCGTTCTCAGCTATATAGCCAGCTCCAGGCTTAGCTACATGAGCCTCTGTCTCAGTAATCTGGTTTTGATTGTGATCTTCATCTTGATCTCGTGTTTTCTTCACAATCCCAAGGCCTTAGGAGTGCTCTTCTGTTTACACTTGCAATGTGTCGATCTAGCTAAAAGTATATAAAGTTTTTATTGTCATATTTTTGATCTTAATAATTTCAAGAATAAAAAATTTCAAAGGGTCTTTATTATTTTTTCTTAATATTTTAACACCTGGAACATATATACTTGTTTGTGTGATTGATTTAGGATAATTTGCATGTGGTTGTATTTTGTTTAATTAAGTTTTTTACCTTCACGCACATGTGTTGGGAGCAGACATGCCAGGGCCTTTTGCTGAACTCCAGATGCTTGTGCCATTTTTTTGTGTCTGGCTTATGTGGGTGGTTTGGGAATTGAATCCTGGGCTGGCAGGCTTTGCAAACAAGTGCCTTTAACTGCTTGCTAAGCCTTCTGGAAAATTCACAAGTTACAAAGAATTACATTGAATCTTAAATTTGCTATTGACAAATTATAAAAAACTAAGTATACCCTTTATATTACGAGTTTAAATTATGAGCTACAGGTTTCAACTATAAATCATTATATGATTATGATTACAGTTGAACTTAAAAAGTTTTCATTAGTTACTGGGGATTATGTTGTATTAAAATTCTGAAGATATTCATTATATAGTATTAAAAAAGAAAGACTGGGCTGGACAGATGGCTTCGTGGTTAAGATGCTTGCCTGCAAACCAAAGGACCCAGGTTCAATTCCCCAGGACCCGCTTAAGCCCTATGCACAAGGTGGCGCATGCATCTAGAGTTTGTTTGTCATAGCTAGAGGCCCTGGTGCACCCATTCTCTTTTTCTCTGTCTGCCTCTTTCTCACATATAATAAATAAATAAATTAATTAAAAAAAAAGACTGGATGCTATATGTTGGGTTTGGAAATTTGAGCCATAATTCTATATACTAACTTATGAAAGAGAAGTTTACATAAGATAATTCCATAATTTGGAAAACTGTTACAATCAGAAATTCGTATGCTAGCATTTGTTGTTATAAAATGCAGCGTGTGCGTGAACTAATAGTGTGTGTGTGTGTGACTGGTGTGCGAGTGGGAGGGAGGTGGGCTTCATACCCATTTCACTTCCACCTTAGCACCGGGTCTCGCTCCGTGAGTGCTCTCCAGCTGTGTCCTGAAGAGCGCGCCCTGGACGCATCGCATTAACTAGCACAGTCACGTGAACAATTCTGCTGCATGACTTTTGGTCAGAGATTCATGGGAAACAATTTGCTCTCATAATTGCAACCCCCTTTCCTGATGCCATCCTTTAGGAATCAGCATTCCAGAGCAGTTGATAGTTTTCCATGTTTATGCCTGGTTGTGACAAACCAGCCACTGTACCGTCATGGAGAGCAGTACAGTACTTGTCACTGGTGGCCTTTCTGTGACAGAAAGCCTGTAAGACTGGCATACAGTGTTGCCTGTTGTGAACTCTCAAGTGACAGTCTGCCAAAAACGCAGTAGACAGAACTAATTGAGGAGAAAAAGGACTTTTGTGCCCACTTCTCTTTCTTTCCTTCCTTTTTTTTTTAATCTTTAATAAGACCGATATTGTTAAAGTAGCTTGTTTATGTAAGATTTGTCTGCTTGTCTTTTTTCATTGCACGGATCATTTTTAACTTCAAGTCTTGCACCACAGGTTAATGAGCACATCCACATGGAAGTTGGCACAGGACCAAACTCAAGCTACACAACTTATCACAGTCGATGAAAAATTGGTAAGGACTTTCTGCTCATGCTGTTAGCTTTCTGCCTGCAGGGTTATGTTTGTCCAATCGGTTATTCAGCTCAGTATTCTGTGTTCTTCTAGGAAACTGATTGGAGTTTGAATAGTTAGCTTATATATAAACCTTAAATGTTTTCACAAAACATAATTTGTGTTGCACATTATGTTTGAGTGTTGTACATAAATGTTAAGAAGTTAAAATTATGAAAGCTTTCTATTTTTGAAGCATTACTAGAATTTTTACTTTGGTAGTGAATATATTGTTTTTGTTTTGAAATTTTCAGTTACACTCCTATTTTAGTTGTACTTACCAGTGCTATCTAAAGTTCAGTATATTGTGTTTTCCTGGAATTGTATAATGTTATTGCATGCATGTGCATATTAAAAATTATGTAAATTATAGCTAGTGGACACGTATAATAATCTTTTTTCATCAGTAAAAGAAGTTTGGCAACTGTCACTTAAACATTTCTTAAGTGCATGGCCTAATACTTAAGGTACAGTTTGAAATTTTGCTCCTATTATACAACATAAATTTGATAATGTTTCAGTGACTTTTGGTAAAAATGTGTGATTGTACAAGCGTGCATTTTATTTTACATCTGGCATACTATTATTAAACATATAGATATGCTTCTTAACTATTCCCCTCGTTAGGCAAGCTCTCTGTACACTGAGCTGTAGTATCAGCATTATTACTCTCCTTCTAATGGTATATTCTTTTATTACTTTTCTTTGAGCTGATAAGCATGATATACATAATAAGTCTTAAATCTTATTACTTTTCTTTGAGCTGATAAGCATGATATACATAATAAATAAGTCTTAAATCTCTGCGTATACCATTAAAGACACCAAGAAGTAAATGATAAGTCACTCTTAAATCTCTGCGTATACCATTAAAGACACCAAGAAGTAAATGATAAATAAGTCACTCTTAATGATAAATAAGTCACTCTGTGTATACCATTAAAGATACAAAGACATAAATGGGGAAGTAAGCAGACAAACTTACGTCTTGTGTCTTAGGCTAATGTTTTTATCTTTTTTTAATTTATTTTTTTATTATGGACAACTTCCATAATTAGACAATAACCCATGGTAATTCCCTCCCTCCCCCCACTTTCCCCTCTGAAACTCCACTCTCCATCGTATACCCTCCCCCTCTCAATCAGTCTCTCTCTAATTTTGATGCCATCATCTTTTCTTCCTATGATTGTGGGCTTGTGTAGGTAGTGTCAGGCACTGTGAGGTCGTGGATATCCAGACCATTTTGTGTCTGGAAGATTGCATTGTAAGGAATCCTACCCTTCCTTTGGCTCTTATATTCTTTTTTTTTTTCTTTTCAATTTTTTTTTTTTTTTTTTTTTTTTTTGAGGTAGGGTCTCACTCTAGTCCAGGCTGACTTGGAATTCACTATGGAGTCTCAAGGTGGCCTTGAACTCCTACCTCTGCCTCCCGAGTGCTGGGATTAAAGGTGTGCGCCACCACACCCGGCTTCTTTTCAAATTTTTATTAACAACTTCCATGATTATGAAAAATATCCCATGGTAATTCCCTCCCTCCCCCCACTTTCCCCTTTGAAACTCCATTCTCCATTATATCCCCTCCTCATCTCAATCAGTCTCTCTTTTATTTTGATGTCATGATCTTTCCCTCCTATTATGATGGTCTTATGTAGGTAGTGTCAGGCACTGTGAGCTCATGGATATCCAGGCCATTTTGTGTCTGGAAGATTGCCTTGTAAGGAATCCTACCCTTCCTTTGGCCCTTATATTCTTTCTGCCACCTCTTCCGCAATGGACCCTGAGACTTGGAAGGTGTGATAGAGAAGTCTCAGTGCTGAACACGCCTGTCACTTCTCAGCACCATGTTGCCTTTTGAGTCACCCCAGTGGTCACCACCATCTGAAAAGAGAAGCTTCTCTAACCAGAAGTGAGAGTAACATTAATGTATGGGTATGAACATTAAGCAGAAGTGCTTACTGGGCAGTTTGGTGAGCATAATGTATGCATTTAGCCAGGCATCAGCAGACGTTACATCCCTAGGCCTCATGACTTTCACCATTATAGGTTTTCAGTATCAGGCATGTGTTTCCCTGTGGAGCTAGGCGGTTGGTTTCCGCTATAACAGACATGCCCCTATTACACCATTGGCTCATTTGGCCTGACTGGCCCGACTTAGGCTTGTAGTGTCCACTGTTGAGTATCTCTACTGATAACTTCTCTCTGTCCCATGAGCTGCATGTAGCATAGCTTTCCCAGCTTTCTGTCAGCTGGTCTACAGGGAGGTTGTTGTCAGCTAAGCTCTAGCAGGATTTCTCTGTGACCATGCAGCCCAAGTATGTTGGAGTCTTCAGCAGTAGGGTTTTACCATCCATATTCGTCAGGGTTCTTTAGCAGAACAGAACTGATGAAATGAATTGTATCAAAAGGGAATTTATTGGATTAGTTTAGGGCAGTCCAACAACAGCAGATTATGGGCCTGAGAGTCAAGGAAGCCGGTAGCCACTCAGGCTCAGTGCCCAAGGCTGGATGCCTCAGCAGTCCCCTCGCAGTGAAGTCCCGTGGTGAGGCGAGGCGTCCTGGAGAGGCGCTGCTCTGCAGTCCCCGCGGGGAAGCAGCAAGCCGCGAACTAGAACAACAAAGCAAGTAACACCAGTGGCCAGGTGGGGGGGATCCTTTCCTCCCCAGAACTTCTTTAGGTAAAGGCCCCCACCCTCCACCCTCCGAGAGGGGCCGCCCACTCTGGGGGAAGGCCTCACCCAGCGGGAAGGATTCCTCCTTTACTTAATCCTCCCTGGAAGCAACCTCAGAAGACCCACTTACGGGTAATGTCTGTGGATTCCTAAACAGATGAAGTTGACAAAAATTTAACCACCACACAATCTATTCCTTGGCAATGGCCTGTAATGTTTTGTGGGCATCAGGGACCTCCCTGGCCAATAACTCACTGGAAGGTATCCCATCCCTGGCACTGAATGTTTTCTAGTACCAATCTATGGCTTCTGGGTGTGCCATTGTCCAAAAAAGTAGATTTCCATTTGACTTAATTCATACCCTCTTAGATTTTGATTAGCCCTCCCTCCACCTCTCCTTTACCCAGACTCTTCTGGCCTCACTTAGGCCTTTCCACCCCCAGTCATCTGTTCCTCTACTTACATATATATAATACCATCCCCTTAAGCCCTCCCCTCTCCTCCAGCCCTTATAGCTAGCCCCTTTCTAGCTTACTGGCTTCTGCTACCGAGTTCTATTCCAGCTCACATATAAGTCCAAACAGTTGAGAACATGCAGTGCTTGGCTTTCTGGGCCTGGGTTACCTCACTAAGTATAATCCTTTCCAGATCCACCTATTTCCCTGCAAATTCCATTTTTAATTACCACTGAATCGTATAAATGTGCCACATCTTCATTATCCACTCATGTGCTGAGGGACATCTAGGCTGGTTGCAGGTCCTCTGTTGTGAAGAGAGCGGCAGGGAACCGGGATGTGCAGGCGGCTCGAAGGCAGGGGGTGCGTCCTTAGGAGATATGCCTGGGGCTGGCATAGCTGTGTCATGTGGAAAATCTATCTGTAGCTGAACCTCTTACTGACTGACACAGTGGCTGGACCAGGTTACATTCCCACCAGCAGTGTAGAAGGGTTCCTCTTTTTCCACATCCTTACCTGCATTTATTGTCATTTGTTTTCTTGATAATAGCCCTTCTGATAGGAGTGAGATGGAATCTCAACATAGTTTTAATTCGCATTTCCTGGTGGCTAAGGATGTAGAACATTTTTTTAAGATGTTTATATGTCATCTGTCTGTCTTCTTTGGAGAGCGGTCTATTTAGATAACACCGTGAGTTGTAATGTAACCAAGCAAGAAGCGGCCTTCAAAGGCCTGGTTCTTCTAAGTAGGTGTCTACATGATGGTGCATTTTCTTCATTCATTGCAACCCAAACAATTCACCTGTTTTTTAGCAAGCTAAGACTTAGTGATTTCTTAACATGCAAACTAATGCCACCTTTTTTTAGCTTTTGAAATAAAGTTATTTTTCATTAGTGTTTGTATTTCTATGTAATTGGTTTATCTCGAATGAAGTATGTTTTTCAGTTTCCTCCTTTTGGATTCTTTGCATGTTGAATGCCCATAGCTGTCTCACGTAGACAGCTAACCATTGGGGCTCCAGGTACACTTGAGAGTGTGAAGAGTCTTGGGACCAAAAACCAAAAACCATTCTCCTGAGCTTGTCTTTCCTGCCGTTGATTTTTCTCGCGTGAGTTCAGGATTTACCATGTTTGTGATTGATTACTTCTTAGCTTCCCTGGGTCTCTGAAATGCTACTAAGATTTCTCATGATGGACACTACAGATGTGTTGACCATGAGTTCTCATAGCAGTTTAGTAAGACCACTTGAAATTTAGGGACCCACGTTTCATGTGGCTTTCCCATGAAAGAGCTAAACCCTCAGATCACTTCTGATATATAAGCTCTTACCATGATTCTTCTTTCAGATCCATTCAAAGAACGTGCATTTCTTAAAACAAAATTGTTATGGGGGCTGGGAAGATGGCCTAGTAGTTATAGGCCCTTGCTTGTGAGGCTGCCAGCCTAGGCTCAACCCCCAAGCCATCTATGCAGACCCTGGCACAAGTATCTGGTTTTCATTTGCAGTGGAACTGGTTTGTGTACACACATACACACTCTAAATAAATATGTTTGTAAAAACCTCTTAGTTCTTACAAATATAATTTATGACACAGGTAATAAGTTTTAGGAATCATCACAGGTGTTTTGAGGGTGTTGGAATCATAAGTACAAAGAAAAAGTTTTCTTCTGAGTCTAAATTTTCTATTGACATTATGTATCCTATCCTTTTTAAGGAAGAAAACATAGAAGGGGGAAGTGTACTTAGCATTTTTTTTTAGTGTAAAGAAGCCATCCCATCATTTGGGCACTGTATACAGTATTGGCTTTGTTAGAGAATAAAATTGTAGTGCTTCCTGAATTACTATTAATAAAGAATTCATTAGAGGTCATTAGTAAAATTTTCTTTTTTTTTTAGTAAAATTTTAATTAGTAACTAACAAGGATGCCTTTTCTGTTTTCTATAAACTACTACCAAAGAGTAGATGACACCATCTTAAAATAGTCCTATAAACTTATGTTTCGAAACACAATGTGTTTTTTAAATTTCTCTGTGGGTTGTACCATTATTTCCAAATATGGGATACTTCCTGTAGATAAAAGGGAAGCCTGGTGCTTGGTTCTTGTAAGGGAGGAGCTGGGCTGCGGAGGTTGGGTGAAGAATATCTCTGCTTTTGTGCTGTATTTAGAAGGACAACTTTCCCCTTATGCCTCTCCATCTCCTTTCTTTACATTTCATGAATACCCATGGTGTTGTCTTTTTATTTTCACTTCAGCTTTGCAAAAAGAGAAAAGATAACTTTTCAATGTTGTTTTAAAAATTTGAGTAGAAGCTGGGCATGGTGGCATATGCCGTTAATCCCAGACTTGGGAGGCAGAGGTAGGAGAATAGCTGTAAGTTCAAGACCACCCTGAGACTCCATAGTGAATTCCAGGTCAGCGTGGGCTAGAGTGAGACCCTACCTCGAAAACCCACCAAAAAAAAGAAAAAAAACTGAGTAGATTCTCCCCATAATAAAACATAAATTAGACCTATATGAAGCATACTTTTTATTTACTTCTAATTATTTTGGTTCCTATTTTTAATATACTGATTTTCTATTTGTAAAAAATGTCTATTATCTATATGCCCCTGTAGTTAAAATATTAATACAAAAGGTAGGAAAGTACTCTCATCAGAGTAGTTTGAATTTGTTAATGAAATTTCTACAAAATAAGCTGTAATATTTTGAACACTAGTATATTTTGTAAAAGCTATTTTGGCTCTTTCCTTCATCCTTCATTTATCCAGTAATTGCTTACTGAACACGGTGTGTCACAGAATACGCTTCGTGCCCACGTTGACGTTTCAGATTGTGCATATTTATACACATCATTCTTTCGACTGAAAAACTACTAACTCCCATCTGTTTTAGCTTTTCTGAAGGTACTGTGGTTAGGTATACATGTATCTTCAACTTAAATACTTGGGAAAAAGGAAACTTTTCAGTTAGCACTTTATAAATTTTAAATCTTCTTGAGCGGTGGAGAAGGACAACTATCATTTCAGAAGCTTTTTAAAGAAGTTGTGCACTGTTGCAGAATCCTAGCATTTTGGACATTTTTGGTGGTCTCTTTTAAAAAATAAGGTGTGCTTGTAAAACAGCCATTGTTAAGCGTTTCTAATTTGTTGTTGTTTTATTAACATTTCATCCACATAGCTATTAAGGAGCAGTTAAAGCCTTATTACGTGGAATGAATAATTGCTGTTTGATTAATAACCACAAAGCAATAGCAGTGCACTGAGTACAGCATGTATGAGCCGCAGGTTCATTCAGGAGAAACTTTTGGTCACTTTCATATTTTCAGTTATTTCATGACTTGAGCTTGTTCTAAGAAACTTTTAAAATTGAATGATGTTTCGTACAGGCTTCAAAGTAAAACAGTTACATTGGCTGCATAAGCATTTAGTATGTTGTGCTTTTCCCTGATGCACTGAAAGCTCAAGATGAAATTTGCAAACATAGATTAAAAATTGGCCAGTAAGAGGTGAGCTGCACCAAAAGAAAAACCTCACTTAAAAAGTGTGCATTTACTTTGAGGGTTGGCTTGCTTGTTCATTCTTTCGTTCTTTCTTCCCTTCTTCTTTCTTTCTTTTGTGTAAGGGTTCAGCTTTCCTTTGGTGAGATTCCTTTCTTTGGTGTATGGTCGTGTTATCTGTGCTAGATTATAACAAGGAGTGTCTGTGATTGGGGTGATGCAGCCTCCTGCATCTCAAGTGTCTGTTTTGTCTGGACTTTACTCGTGCAGCATTCTTGTGCAAAAATTTCAAGGCTTTCGTCTGGAGCACTGGGTCAAAGGATATGTCTCTTTGAAGGGCAGACAGGAGTTTTTTTTATGTTTTATTCACTAAGTAGTATTTCACTTTACATCAAAGAATAGCAGCAGCCTTTGAGAACCCACCGTAGTGGCAGTTTAGTATGTGGGTTTTTTTTCTTCTGAGGATTTGACTAAATATAATGTTTTCTCAGGTTTTTCAGTCCAGATGAATATGCTTAGCTATCAAATCAAAGAAAAAGCAGTGACTAAATCTACATGTTAACTTGTAGGATAGCTTTATACTGTGAAAACAACCTGTGTTTTTCAGTGTACTGTGCTGGAAGTTTCCCAGACACGCTTTCGAGAAAAGAGTTGATGAGGAGCCTTCAGAGCCCTTGAGATTGTAGCGGTGGCACTCTTGCCATTCTGAGGAGAAGCACGGACTAGGGCTTGGGAAGTACTCATCCTCCAGTGAACCAGCCAGCCTACAACTGGTGATCGTAGCAATATCTATCATGAGTGGAGGGAGAGGAGATGGGAAATTATCAAAAACTCAAGTAATGAAAGATGTTTAGACTTAAGCTAGAAGGCAAGGTTATTTCTGCACTTTATGCATAGGTTAATCAGTAAATGTATCATGTACTAGTAATACTCATCTTACAGGGAGGAATTCCTTGTATATTTAGATAATTGCATTTCATATTCTTGTCACAGGACATATTCTTAGGCATATGGATTAATATTAAAAGTTTTTATATTTATAAAAAGGTTTTGTGCTTATATAAACATGCCTTGAAACTATTGAAAAACTGTCTTCATAATAGCATAATAGCTTTAAAGCAAGCACAACTAGCCCTTACATCCCATTTAACAAATAAAGATCATTAAACAAGTCAGATCACTTACATATACAATTATTTCTAGGTAAAATTCTAGCGAGAAATGCAGAAATTTTTTTTCCTGAAATAGATTCCCAGTTAAAATAATAATGAAATCATAATTAAATTTTCAGAAGGATTAAAATAAGTTATTTTGCATATTTTCAGACTGTATGAAACTTATGCTTTTAAGATGTTACAAAGGAAATAAATGTTAAAAATATTTTCTATATATACACACAAGAACCACCCAAACTCAAAATAGAGAATATCTATGTTTAAATTGTTGGAAGAACAGAAGTTCTTTTCCTCCACAGCATTCAGCTATCTCTATTATCTGTGATTCTTCAGCAATTAAAGCAGATTTATTTTCTTCTTTGTTCCTGTTTGAAATACTTGAACAATACTGAAGAATTGAACTGACTGGAATGTTTTATCTTTCAAAAGCTTTGAAGTTCTATGTACCAATTAGCAAAATACAGTGAAGTTTTAAACTGTCAATAGCCACAACATCCTTAATGCATAGACCTGTCGTGGGCGAGGGCTGCGTAACAGTTCTCCATTGCATGTCTCTGGGAGTAACTGTTTCACTTCTTTTCTTGCTCTTCTACCTGCTGTGTATGGAAATTTTGTGTAGTACTTGACACTTGCTGCAGGAATTTAAAATTCTTGAATGTTACTATATTGGAGCTTTGGCTTATAGAATTGATGATATTTTATTTATTTGGATTTACATGAAAGTTTGTTGTCATGTTCTAAAGACACCTACATGTGAAAATACATTATCAATCTTTTAGTCTGTGATAAATTTGAAGTGTCTAAGCTGTCTGTTATCTCTGCAAACTGCTTGTCTGGGTTTTTCATTTAGTTGACTATAATGAGCTCACCATTATGATATTAATAGCCGCCTAATGCTTTGTTTTGTACTGCACCTAAATGGCTTGGGTTTGGTTTTGCTTTGCTTTTGATCCTCTTGGGAGTAGAGAGAAGTTTGTTTCTTGTTACAGATGTTAATTGGCCAGTTTCACGGATAAAAGAATAAAATAAAAAGTTTTCAAGTCACGCAACATTATGTTGTTAAAGGCTCATGTCCATCGTTTTATAGTAAGTTCTCAAAGAAGGTGGGGTGAGGGAAGGTGTAGGTTGGCATGTGGGCCAGTCGTTTTCTTTTCTGTGTCATGTGTCTCAGAATCGAGTCAGAGCAAAGGGAAGGACAGCGCAGACCTTGAAGTTTGACTCAAGCAGCCAACTCCGATCTTGTTTCTGTTTAGGATTTCTCATTTTATACAACCCAGTCTCAGATTTGATTCTATTCTCTCCAAGCTTGTAGATACTCATGTTTATAGAATGGGTAGGATTTTACAAACAGCACAGAGACATGGAAGCTTACTGTATTAAATGTACTGCGCTGCCACCAAACTGCTTCTTTTTAGCCATACTTCTCTAGAAATGAGTGAATAGGTTTTTTGTTCAGTTGATGTTTCATGTTAATACTGCTAACAGCTTTCAATATATTGCATGTTAGTTAATGAAGGTTGTTAAAATTTTTCATGCTTCCTTAGACATAAACAATTTTAGTTTTCTCTAAGTAACGCATGGGACACAGAGAGACACCAAAATGTTGGACCGAGAGTGCTAATTTAAACTGGAGAGCCAAGGGTCTGATTACGGTGCTCATTTGCATCTGTTGTATAGTGACTGCTGAGTGTGCAGTGTTGTAATTAAAAATCCATCCATGACGAAATTCTAAGCCTAATTGAATAGTTTGAAATTTGACATATCAAGAATTAAAACCAGGCTTCTAGATTAGTGGTCATTATAATAAAACGCACATGCCAGGGCTTCCTGTGGCTGGGAGATTCAGGTGTCATAGCTCCTCTGAAGCCGGTGGCGGTTTTCAGCTGAGACAACTCGTAGTGTTTATGAAGATCTATTAAAAGAGTTTTCTTATTTATAATGAAAAATGTCATTGCACTTTTTTCATTCATTCATGAACATACCTGTTCTGAGCACTGGTAGGCCCTGGGAAAACAGTGAACAAAACACATCTTTCTGTTTAGGTCATGTTTTCATGCGTAAACAGATACCAATTTTATAAAAATTCAGACACGTTTCACAGATTAATGAATGTCACACACACACAAAAAAGCTAGGTGTTTTAATCCTAGTACTTGGGAGGCAGAGGTAGGAGGGTTGCCTTGAGGTCAGGGCCACCCTAAGACTACATAGTGAATTCCAAGTCAGCTTGGGCTAGAGAGAGACCTTACCTCAAAAAAAAAAAAAAAAACAAACCAAAACAAAACAATAAGCTAGGTGATAGGGTAGAGATCAGATGAGGGTAGGGAGGGTAAGGTATTTACATGGGGTAGTCAGGAAACCCTCTTTGAAGTGGTGTGACATCTGAAGTGGAGTATGAAGGAGGGGAAAGAAGCAGCCCATGAAGGCAGGGGAAAAAGTGTAAACCAGCTCTTCGTAGTCAAGGGACACAAGAAACCTGTGACATGAGAAAGAGGGCAAGTGGAACAAATTGAATCGGAGATTTTGGTAGGGCCTAGACCAAGTAGAAAACCCATAAAGTTCCTGATAAATTTGAATTCTATTTTACTTATAATGGGAGGCCATTACAGGGTTTTCAGTAGATTTATTGATGGAGAAAAATCTGAAAATTACTTAGTTATTACCATAAAGTTCACTTCAGAAAACTCAAAGTAATTAATTCTTGGTTTGTTACCACTTTTATTTACTAGTATACTGTTTGATATTCAAGAAATAGCTTTTTATAAGTTTCATGCTTTTTTTCTTGCTTTTTTTTTTATCTTTGCCTTTTAGATTTTATATGTGGTACAGCATGCAAACACACTCTACAATTGAGTACCCGGGGCTTCACTCATGTGACACGCTCTACCATTGAGTACCCGGGGCTTCACTCATGTGACACGCTCTACCATTGAGTACCCGGGGTTTCACTCATGTGACACGCTCTACCATTGAGTACCCGGGACTTCACTCATGTGACACGCTCTACCATTGAGTATCCGGGACTTCACTCATGTGACAGTACCCGGGACTTCACTCATGTGACACGCTCTACCATTGAGTACCCGGGACTTCACTCATGTGACACGCTCTACCATTGAGTACCCGGGACTTCACTCATGTGACACGCTCTACCATTGAGTACCCGGGGCTTCCCTCATGTGACACGCTCTACCATTGAGTACCCGGGACTTCACTCATGTGACACGCTCTACCATTGAGTACCCGGGGCTTCCCTCATGTGACACGCTCTACCATTGAGTACCCGGGGCTTCACTCATGTGACACGCTCTACCATTGAGTACCCGGGGCTTCACTCATGTGACACGCTCTACCATTGAGTACCCGGGGCTTCCCTCATGTGACACGCTCTACCATTGAGTACCCGGGACTTCCCTCATGTGACACGCTCTACCATTGAGTACCCGGGGCTTCCCTCATGTGACACGCTCTACCATTGAGTACCCGGGGCTTCCCTCATGTGACACGCTCTACCATTGAGTACCCGGGGCTTCACTCATGTGACACGCTCTACCATTGAGTACCCGGGGCTTCACTCATGTGACACGCTCTACCATTGAGTACCCGGGGCTTCACTCATGTGACACGCTCTACCATTGAGTACCCGGGGCTTCACTCATGTGACACGCTCTACCATTGAGTACCCGGGGCTTCACTCATGTGACACGCTCTACCATTGAGTACCCGGGGCTTCACTCATGTGACACGCTCTACCATTGAGTACCCGGGACTTCACTCATGTGACACGCTCTACCATTGAGTATCCAGGAGCTTCATGAATCATGTAACACACTCTTACCATTGGGGACCCAGGACTACCTTCACTCATGTCAGTGTACTTTACCATTGAGCTGTACCTCTGAGCGATTTGGTTTTAATAAAGATCATATTGGGACCTAGCATACTAGATTTATTCCTTTCTAATTTCCCGCTCCCTAAGCACCCTCCTCCCCCAAGTAGCGTGTTTAGTCACCAGAGGCTTGTCTGGAAGTGGTGAAGGAAGATGAGCTGCTGTCCACCAAGTAGGTGCTGATAAGCTTCCCAGACTCTGAGCTGTGCCCCTTGTTGACCCCGCACTGTCGTGGCTCTGCTTCTCTGTGTGAAGCTTGTCTCTTTGCAGCCGGGAGCCCCTCTTCTCATGACTGCTACTCTTCTGCAGACTTGACGAATGATGTCTCCTCGCTGGCAGCCGGTGTGCTCCGCCCGTCTCATCTCCTTCCCCTCTTTCTGTCTCCGCCTTTACCCCTCTCGCTGTGGTCGGAGTCTCTGCGGGTCATTGTTCCTTTCTTTCTCCACTCCCCTGCGTATTGTGTTCCTCTTGCTGATCTCTCTCCTGTCCCCCTTATTCCACACCTGCTTCTTTTGTCCTGTTCTTTCCATACTTGATTTCTTTTCTTTTCCCAAACCCCCGAGGAGCTGCATCAGGTGAGCTTTTTGCATACTTTTTTCTCTATTTGCCTTATTTCTGCTTTTATAAATATATAGAATTATTTAGAGAAACTAACTGGGAGAAGAAATACTGTGTTTTGTACATTAATATATTATTTGCAATTTTCACCCTGGTAAAAACAACAGCATAGTGGAAAGATTGGGGTACTTGAAGATACAGCCTTTAGATCATTAACCCTCTCTTTGACAACCTCAACTAAGTGATTTAAGTTCTATTTATAAAATATGACCTCATTTTATAAGATTAAAATAATGCATTTTAGGGCTGGAAAGATGGCTTAGCAGTTAAGCGCTTGCCTCTGAAGCCTGAGGATCCCGGTTCGAAGCTCGATTCCCCAGGACCCACATTAGCCACATGCACAAGGGGCGCACACGTCTGGAGTTCGTTTGCAGTGGCTGGAGGCCTTGGTGCGCCCATTCTCTCTATCTGCCTCTTTCTCTCTCTGTCTATCGCTCTCAAATAAATAAGTGAAAATAAACAAAAAAAATATAAAATAATGCATTTTAAATTTTTATTGAAAGTTAATTGAATATGTCTTACTTCTGTCCGTCATTCAATAAAGTTCTTTTCCTTCCACTTGGAGGTGGTAACAGAAGAGGCGCCATCACGAGTGTGAGTTCTGTGCTCCACTGTGGTGCCTGCAGTGTCGCTGGGGGTAGGCTTTTTCATGAGCGTGTCCTTATACTTTGTTCCCACTCACTCTCCTCTCCACTGCCCGCCCTCTTCCACCTTCTCATGGCCTCTCCTGCGCTCATAACCTGCACATGCACACACGTATCGGTTTAAATCTAGGTTCTGCACATTTAAGAATTTGTATGTGCCTCTCTGAGTCTTGCATACTTCTGTTTACATAATGATACATAGTTCCATCTGTTTCTAGGAAACAATCACGATTTCACTTTTCTTTATGGTGGCCGAGAAAACCTTGACTTCTGTATATATGCACTAACGGTTTCTAGCGGGCTCTTTGGGGTCTGACGTCGTGGATCAGTGTAGATGCAACAGGGACACTGTGACTTCTTCCTGTCGCAGCCCTGGAGTTGTTGCGCTGGCTAAGATTTCAAGTGCTGTGCTAAGTTGCACTGCCGAGAGTGAGCTCCTCGCCTCGTCCCGGGTTTACGGGGCTGCTTTCATTAGTGTCACGTTGGCTGTAGGTGTGTCATATGCAGTCTTTTCATGCGGAGATGTCCTTCTGTTGGGTTTTATTGTTTGTGGAACTTTGTCAAAGGCCTTTCTGCTTCAGTTGAGACGAGCATAGGATTTTTGTCCTTAACCTGTTTACCTGCTGTCTGTATTATACTTACTGATTTGTACATGTTGAGCCAACCAACCTTGCATCCTTGAAATGAAAGCAACTTGGTCATGTTGTATGATCTTCATATGTTCTTGAATTCGGTTTGCAAGAGAATTATCAAGAATGTTTGTGTGCACGTGCTCATCGGAGACATTGATCTGTAGGTCTCCCGTTTTGTTACAGCCTCATCTGGTTGGGCATTAGGATAACACAGACTTTGTAGCGTGAGTTTCTCGTGCTGTTTGTGGGACAGTTTGAGGAATATTAGTATTTGCTCTTCCTTACAGGTTAGTTTGAGGAGCTGGGAAGGTGAGGTGAGCAGTGGTTAGAGGAGCTCTTTGACAAAGCCTGTTGGCCCGGATTCACCTCCCAAGCCACCTACACAAAGCCAGACACAAAAAGTGGTGCAAGCACTTGGCTTTCTTTTTTTTTCCAGTATGAAGAGGCTGTGATGTTTCCATACACATATGCAGATAAAGAGAAAAAGAATAAGAGGGGAAGCCCAATTTGGCCGGGGTGGGGGGATAATAGGGTGAAGTGTTGGAGCAGAGTCTTTCTGCATCTTGTTGACTGGAGACTGCCAGTATATGTGCATGGTAGGATGGGGTCACTAGAACTTGTGAGCTCTTGTCTTTCTGTGGTTTATGCTGGTATTGAACCTGTTTTGCTCAGGTACCCAGCATCTCACAATGCTGGGTAAACTTCAGTACCTTTCCTCCTTTGCATACCAGGGGCCTCTGCTGGCCACCCTTAGGTTTTCAGCTTGTGGTCTGGGCAGGTTCTCTTCTCACTCCCAAGATGCCCCGTATCATACCCGCTGGGGTGGCAGGTGTTCTAGCTGTGTGTTGGGGGTGTGGGAGCAACCACAGCACTGAAGTGTGTACAGGCGGACAGCTTGTCTTCAGCTTCCAAGATCGCCTAAGGCTGAGCAGCCCGAGAAGGGATGCGCTTCAGTACTCTTGGGTGGGACCAGCGAGGGGCAGATCCATGGCTCCAGAGGGTGCTTCGCCTCTGACGTGAGCCTGGCTGTCCAGCTGCAGTGCCGTTCCTTCTCGGCTGCCGTCTGCAGAGGTCTTCCCGAGCTGAGCTCCTGCATCCCAGGGTCGGCGTTGCCCCGAGGCCTGTGATAGGGTACGTTCAGTAGCTCTGTGACTCGCGGGTCTTTCCCCAGAGCAGCTCAGTTTTAAACAACAGGTTCTTCTTCCAAGTCATGAATGTCACAAAATGGGCTTTCTCCCACTGCAGTCCCACCGTCTGGACGAGTCACCATCTCTCCTGCGCTACTGGGAAGCCACAGGGCTTGCTGCTGTTCGCTTGGGTCACTTCTCTCCAGTGCTTTGCCCCTTCTCTCAGCCCTTTCAGCTCGTGTATCCATCGCTGCCTTCGTGTGCTGAAGCGCTTCCTCTTCCCGTCTGTTTACTCTTAACCACTCTTCCTGCCCCGCCGCACACAGTTAGCTTCTGCCCTTCCACCCGATGGTCTTATCTGGGAACCTAGTTGCTCTTGAATGTTGCTGTTATTGCTAAAAATACAGTGTCTCTCTGTTTGTCTCTCTTTCAGTACTGGAGACTAAACTCAGGTCCCTGCAGGTGTCAGGCAAGTGCTGCTGCACCCTCAGCACAGTTCATCTTGTACACTCTCCATGTACACTCAGAGAGAACACCCTCAGCACAGTTCATCTTGTACACGCTCCACGTACACTTGGAGAGAACACCCTCAGCACAGTTCATCTTGTACACGCTCCACGTACACTCGGAGAGAACACCCTCAGCACAGTTCATCTTGTACACGCTCCACGTACACTCGGAGAGAACCCCCTCAGCACAGTTCATCTTGTACACGCTCCACGTACACTCGGAGAGAACATCCAAAGCACAGTTCATCTTGTACACGCTCCACGTACACTCAGAGAGAACACCCTCAGCACAGTTCATCTTGTACACGCTCCACGTACACTCAGAGAGAACACCCTCAGCACAGTTCATCTTGTACACGCTCCACGTACACTCGGAGAGAACACCCTCAGCACAGTTCATCTTGTACACGCTCCACGTACACTCGAGAGAACCCCCTCAGCACAGTTCATCTTGTACACGCTCCACGTACACTCAGAGAGAACACCTAAGCACAGTTCATCTTGTACACGCTCCACGTACACTCAGAGAGAACACCCTCAGCACAGTTCATCTTGTACACGCTCCACGTACACTCAGAGAGAACACCCTCAGCACAGTTCATCTTGTACACGCTCCACGTACACTCAGAAACCCCCTCAGCACAGTTCATCTTGTACACGCTCCACGTACACTCGAGAGAACCCCCTCAGCACAGTTCATCTTGTACACGCTCCACGTACACTCGGAGAGAACCCCCTCAGCACAGTTCATCTTGTACACGCTCCACGTACACTCGGAGAGAACACCCTCAGCACAGTTCATCTTGTACACGCTCCACGTACACTCGGAGAGAACCCCCTCAGCACAGTTCATCTTGTACACGCTCCACGTACACTCAGAGAGAACATCCAAAGCACAGTTCATCTTGTACACGCTCCACGTACACTCAGAGAGAACACCCTCAGCACAGTTCATCTTGTACACGCTCCACGTACACTTGGAGAGAACACCCTCAGCACAGTTCATCTTGTACACGCTCCACGTACACTCGGAGAGAACACCCTCAGCACAGTTCATCTTGTACACGCTCCACGTACACTCGGAGAGAACCCCCTCAGCACAGTTCATCTTGTACACGCTCCACGTACACTCAGAGAGAACATCCAAAGCACAGTTCATCTTGTACACGCTCCACGTACACTCAGAGAGAACACCCTCAGCACAGTTCATCTTGTACACGCTCCACGTACACTCAGAGAGAACATCCAAAGCACAGTTCATCTTGTACCGCTCCACGTACACTCAGAGAGAACACCCTCAGCACAGTTCATCTTGTACACAGCTCCACGTACACTCAGAGAGAACACCCTCAGCACAGTTCATCTTGTACACCGCTCCACGTACACTCGAGAGAGCCCCCCCCTCAGCACAGTTTCATCTTGTACACAACCGCCATCCACGTACACTCAGAGAGAACACCCTCAGCACAGTTCATCTTGTACACACTTCCATGTACACTCGGAGAGAAACACCCTCAGCACAGTTCATCTTGTACACGCTTCCACGTACACTCGGAGAGAACACCCAAAGCACAGTTCATCTTGTACACGCTCCACGTACACTCGGAGAGAACACCCTCAGCACAGTTCATCTTGTACACGTTCCACGTACACTCGGAGAGAACCCCCTCAGCACAGTTCATCTTGTACACGCTCCACGTACACTCGGAGAGAACCCCCTCAGCACAGTTCATCTTGTACATGCTCCACGTACACTCGGAGAGAACACCCTCAGCACAGTTCATCTTGTACACGCTCCACGTACACTCGGAGAGAACACCCTCAGCACAGTTCATCTTGTACACGCTCCACGTACACTCGGAGAGAACACCCTCAGCACAGTTCATCTTGTACACGCTCCACGTACACTCAGAGAGAACATCCAAAGCACAGTTCATCTTGTACACGCTCCACGTACACTCGGAGAGAATATGTATTAGCCAGTCTTCAGAATTTACATTCCGTAAATTGTAATTAAAATTTTAGTTTGATAATCCTAAGTGATACTTCTGTCTACATGTTCTGTCAGTTCAGAATGAGAGTGTTGACATCTGTACTCTAATTTATGTCCCCACTCCATTACTTGGATCTTCATTTTTTAAATTTTTATTATTTATTTTAAGTTTTATTTATTTGAGAGAGCCAGAAAGAGACAAAGAGAATGGGCGCCAGGGCCTCCAGACACATGCACCCCCTTGTGCATCTGGCTTACGTGGGTCCTGGGGAATCAAACCTGGGTCCTTTGGCTTTGCAGGCAAACACCTTAACCACTAAGCCATCCTTCCAACCCTTATTTTCAGTTTTTGCTTCACTGATTTTAAATCTCTACTATTAGGTGCATAAAGAGTGGAGATTATTATGTGTGGTTCATAAGTTGCTGTTTCATCCTCAAATGTGATCCCTTTTTTGAATTATCTTCCTCTCTTTTCTTCCCTTTGCAGCACTTGCTTTAGGGATTGCGTATGCATTCTTGCTTTTCCTTCTTTTTTTTTTTTTTTTTTTTCCTTCGAGGTAGGGTCTCACTTGAGCTCATGCTTACCTATGTAGTTTCAGGGTGGCCTCAAACTCACAGTGGTCCTCCTACCTCTGCCTCACAAGTGTTGGGATTAAAAGCGTGCACATGCACCACCGTGCCCTGCTTAACTTTTCATTATTGTGGTGCTTGTCCTTCATTGTCGACATGACTGGTCACCTGGGCATGTATGTGGTGTTGTAAGCAAAGCTTAATGTGCTATCTGGTGGAAGATCAGAAGCACAGAATACCAAGAAAAATATACACAGGAGGTTTAGTCCTGGACATTTCAGAGAGGAACAAGGACTATCTTTGGGCACTGGTGTAAAGTTTTTCATATTATCTTCAAGTATTCACCTGTGTCTTGAGAACTTGAGTGAGGCTGAATTCAAAGCAATGGATTCATTTGTTTGGTGGAGGAAATTTCAAGACAATAGAATTTAGGCTGTTTTTTGCCTACTGCTCTTACCCACCCTACAGTGAGAGAGAGAGCAGCAAGAAGAGCCAAATGATGAGAAAAGTGTGCAGTTTAGATTTAAGTTGTGTGCATTTAAAGTTGCAGGTACTGTGAGTGCCCAGAAACCAGCTACAGTGGTTAAGAAACTTGCATCATTTTAAAGAAACATCAGAAAAGATCTGATGGACTTGTTCAGGATGATATGACCAGAGAGAAACATCACACTGTGCAGTAGAACAATAATAAAGCTGCTCTGAAGGCAAGACCCCATCCACCAAAGGCTCCCACCTTGTGAAAATGCAAACTCACTTGAAAAGAGAGAGCTGGCCAGGTGTGGTGGCACTCACCTTTAATCCAAGCACTCAGGAGGCAGAGGTCGGAGGATCTCTGAGTTCAGAGCCGGCCTGAGACTACATAGTGAATTCCAGGTCAGCCTGGGCTAGAGTGAAATCCTACCTTGAAAAATGAAAAGAAAAAAGAGAGAGAGAGAGAAGAGAGCTGAAACTGGGAATACTCTTGCAGGGGTTCCCCGCTTGAAAACAACTGCCTGGGGAAGTGTTTCCTCAGCTCTGGGTGCACAGAGGCCACGACAGCCATGTGTGTAGGAGGGGCGAGACTGCATCTCGAGTATGCAGCAGAACGTGGCTGTCACCCACAGGTGCCATTATCATCATCATGCAAAAACAAGACAGGGTCATGAAGCTCTGGCCCAGGCTGACCTGGAACTCACTCTGTGGTCTCAGGTGGCCTCGAACTCACAGCCATTCCTCCTACCTCTGCCTCCCAAGTGCTGGGACTAAAGGCATCAGCCACCGTGCCTGGCTATATCATGTTTTTAAATGGGCCATTTAGTCACAAAATGGCTTCTTACAGGTTTATTTTGGGTATACCATGTCTAATTATGTGCTACTATACTAGAAAAAAAGAAGTTTTTTCTACACTTATCACAAGGTCCATAGCCAACATCCAACAGTAAAAGACAGATGAACAAGGGACAAGAGAAAATAGCAAATTTAGTTAGCCAGAATTTCAAAACACAGGTGGTTTCATACCAAAGACCCAGGGAAAACTGAGGATTTTTGTTTGTTTGTTTTTTTTAAGTAGGGTCTCACTGTAGCTCAGGCTGACCTGGAATTCACTATGTAGTCTCAGGCTGGCCTCAAACTCATGGCAGTCCTCCTACCTCTGCCTCTCAAGTGCTCGGATTAAAGTCATGTGCCACCAGGCCTGGCTTAAAACTGAGAATTCTTATGCTTTGGTTCAACAAAAAAATGGGCAGTTGTGTAGAAGTAGGAACAGAAAAGGTTGTGCTGTAAAGATGTAGATGGAATTGAGGATTATCTGCTGGTTCAATTCTTGCGGTGGATGTCTCTGGAATGAGAGTTATAAAAACTACATTCAGATAAGGCAGATCAGGAAGATCAGAGAAGAGGGTGGGCCAGGAGGAGGTCAGAGACTGACTTCTCACACACTGCTAGTTTGGGATTATATACTAAGTAGAATGTTCTGAGCTCCAACTTTACAAAATGTAACTCCATGAAGTCAGATTTCTGAATGTGTTTTATTCCTACACAATCATGAAGCAATTGCATATCTGTATCATGTTCCAGAATTACAGTTTTGAGCAGTTAGATTTTAAATGGTTTCATTGTATTCTTATTTCTTCTGGCAGTAGCTCTTATATAGCTTTAAGCTGGGTCACTTTTGAAGAAATTTTGCTAACATTTTGTTGTTGCCTCATTCTCTGCCTTAAGAGTATAAAGAGAAATTGGCCACTAATGTGCTTATTACAATGTGAAATTTTACCTCCTTTAAAAAAAGTAATTTGATTATATATCAAAGAGACTAGAAGGTTTTATGACATTTATCTCAGTTTGTTGGGATGAACTATAAGAACAAAGTATGGGAATGAGCTATGGGAAAGAACAGTGGGAATATGTCTTGTAGACCTTACAAATTACTTTTTGAAGAGTATTGCTGTGAGATGATTTCTAAATTCCTGACTTGTAACTTGCCCTGAAGCTAATCTTACCCCATGGAATCCACCTGCCTAAAGCAATGTGGCTAGGTTTCTCTGCCTGGGTTTACCAGTGGCCTGACCAGCGCAGTGACCAGTACTGACAGGCAACGCTCAGAGCTGCTGACTGATCACACGCTGCGCTCTTTGCCCGTGTCCCCGGGGCTGGTTGGGCTCTTGGCCCAGAACAAGCGTGCTGCAGGGGAGAGCTGAGCCTGCCTCTGAAGACAGCACGGCCAGTGACAGGCTGCCCCGGATCTGTGGAAGACGACACGTGGTTTCGTGTGACTGCATTTGTGAACGTTTGTGGAGCGTGTGAGTTCTGTCTGCATCGGCAGAGTCCAGCAGGTCTAAACCCTTCCTTTAGGCAGCGTCTAAGGGTTATCCGGGGTTGGAAGTGCCTCGCCCTCGCTCATGGGATGTTCACTTGTTCACGTATTGCTGGTTTTTAGCTGTTCAGTAAAAGCACCACTGAGTGCCTGTGAGCAAGAGCTACAGCTACGGGAACGTCAGGACAGCAGGCGCAGGGGGTCACCCTCGGTCTAAATGACTCCAAGGGTCAGTTTTCTCTCCCCTTGGGCTCTGCTCTAGACACAGCTAGGTCACTCTCGGCTAAGTGACCCCAAGAGTTTATTTCCTATCCATCAGCGTCTGCTCCTAGAAGCAAGTGGTTCCCTCTGGAATAGTTAGCTACTATTCATAGTTGGTTTCTATGATTCCAGGGCTGTGCACCCCAGTTAGGCATTGGTTAATTGTAGTTTTATCTTAATTAAAATTATCTTAATTAAATTACTATGATTTTCATTAAAGTACTTAAAAAGCACAATAATTCTTGTAGACAGCTTTACGTTGCTGGGATGAACATCCAAACCAGACACAGTTTTGGGGAGGAACAGGATTTATTTTAGCTTCTGGATTGAGGGGGAGTTCCATAGCTGATGGAAGAAGCTGCCTCCCATTCGTCAGTCCAAGCAGAGGCACACCAGGCAGCCTTCAGCACGAGCAGGCACAGCCGGGCAGCCAGCCGCAGGGACCTGCCAAAGCTTGGACTGCTTGGCATTCCTCTTGGCTGGAAATCAGATCCACCCCAAACACACCTTAGGGCTTTTTAAGTATTTATTACTGTAATGAAAATCTTCGTAACTTAATTCTAAGACATTCTTATAGCCCAGGCTGGACTATATCTCTCAACCCTCTTTCCTTAGCCTCCCTAGTGCTACTGTTATAGGCTTGTGTCAGCTGAAAGGAAGTTAGCGTTACAGATTTGAGTGTTTTTCTTTAGTATCTTTTCTGGCTGGCCCAGAACATAAACATAGCTATCAAATTTAGATCAGATTTAGCTGTACAAGAAATTTAAATGCAATTACTAATAGCCTACTATAGAGTAAGTTTGTGTATGAAGTGTTACCCCTAATGTTTTAATGTGTGCTCTATTAAAACTTTTCACCATTGATCCATACTCATGCAATTTTGTTAATTTACTACCAGAAAGCCTGGTTAAAAAGAAATATTTGGCTTTAAGAGCTCCAGCAAAAATTCCTTGAAAAATGCAAAAACTTCATTTATTTCTTTATAACAAGTGTAAACTGATAAGGTTAAGTAGGTGAGGCAACCGGAAGTAATTACTAAGGCCAGGGGCATTTTTGTGGTTTAATAAAGGCAGAAGCTAATTATTCAGTTTTTATTTAAGTGAAATGGTGCCAAAAAGGAGGTTCCTGCAGAGCAGCTGCACTCCTTCACCGTTACCCTCATTTACCAGAGAGGCAACTGTCACAAACAAAAATTTTAAACTTGATATATAGCCACAAAAGTAAGGAGGCTTTTGTGTGGAGTGCACGCAGAACTTCTTTATACAATTCAACGGGCAGATGACAGATGACAGACAATGATGAAAAGTTGATTCTTTGAAGTTTTAATAATCACTGAAACGTGTGAAATTCTGGTATTGATACAAGAGCAGCCAGCAAGGCTCTACATCCTGGGTGGTTGCAAGAAGCTTGCTGGCATGTTTTTCTGCATTTTGGTACCAACTTCTCATTGCTTGTTCCTTACTTCCTTTGTTAAAAAAGGGGGAAAAAATGAAGTCACACAAGATAACGGGATGGTTAGCTGAATTACAATTTTTGTTCAGAACGCTAAAGTTCCTCCCTTAAGTAGCTCAGATATGGATCAATCCAGGATCTACAGTTGGAAGAGGTGGGGCTGGAGGGGTGGGGCTGGGGGTATCCCTTAAGTGGATCAGATAGGGATCAATCCAGGATCTACAGTTGGAAGAGGTGGGGCTGGAGGGGTGGGGCTGGGGGTATCCCTTAAGTGGATCAGATAGGGATCAATCCAGGATCTACAGTTGGAAGAGGTGGTGCTGGAGGGGTATTTTGGTCATAATGCCTTAGCCCATGCATCATAACTGACCTATACTATTTCATAAAAAAGCATTTTGTGAATGAAAGTGTATGTCTAAAATGATGTTAGGATAATAACATGATGCAGTAATAGAAGTCTGAGTTTCATTCTTGACTAAACTGTTATAAATTTTAAAATTCAACAAATCTATTTATACGATCTATATATTGGGTAATGTACTTTATTAGAATTTATAGATAATATTAACTAGTGAGTCAAGTTTCTTCTAGTGCCACCTTGAATGCTTCTCATATCTTCCATGATTTAACTTTTGTAATCATAGAAAATTTTCGAGTCATTATTTATCAGTTATTTATTTTGCCAAAGAGAAATCTGTAAGAAACATTACTGTAATCTTCAACACATTTTTATTTTTTTATTTTTTATTTTAGAGAGAGAATTGACATAGCAGGGCCTCGGCCACTGCATCTAACTTCAGATGCTTGTGCCGCCTATTGGGCATGTTCAGTCTTAAGCTTGCCTCACCTTTATGCATCTGGCTTATGTGGGATCTGGAGTGTTGAACTTGGGTCCTTAGGTTTTGCAGGCAAGTGCCTTAAACGCTAAGCCATCTCTCTGGCCCTCAACTCATTTTTTAAAATAAAAATAGGTTTTAGAGAGAGCACAGATAATCAGTATTTCATAAGTAGAAATAGATAGAGAATGCCATTAATTCAACATAGTTTAATTTGCAGATATTTTATTTACATATAGTTCGTGAAAGTTGAGTCACAGGTAACTCATTCAGTGTGAATTTAGAAAGAAAAGTATTGAAGACAGTTCAACATAGCGCCTATTATAATTTTTTTTTCAAGTGTTACATTGTTTTACTAGAATTTTGCAATAAGCACTTTAGGCCTATTGAAATGTCTGTTGGAAAACATGTTCTTCTGTCACTAGCTGAAGCTGTGCGGATGAAGTGATAATAGTAGTGTCATGCATTTTGCTAGTGTGAGAAATCAGTGTGAGTGTGTCTACAGGGACCAGGACTTTCAGGCTTATGCGCCCCTGAGGCGTCAGGTGTGTGAGGGACGCCAAGCCTTTTTGTTCTGTCTTTGGCAGCAGCTCAGCTGGGCTATAGGACCTTAACACGGCTTCTGAAGACAAAAGAGTACTTCTACATGGGGACAACCTAGGCTTCACAATGCAGAAACTCATTTGCGCAAATGTTTTAAATTGGGGTCATATGTCAACATATAAGTGCCATAATTTGAACAGATATGAAAGATTGATAATTATGAATTCAAACTATAAAGAGCTTAGCAACATTTTGCAAATACTAATTTGAAGATTTTCCTTCCTAAAATGGATTATGTCATTTTCTACTTTTCAATAAAATTCAAAACACATGATTTCAGTGTTTCAAAGCTTTATTGTATGTTTTAGTTGACTCTATATCACAATGTAGAAGTATATAAAGACAGAGTTAATATTCCCAGGACTCTCATTTTTCCGAGGCAATGTTACTACATACAGGTAAAGAAGAATAAAATATCATAGGTCAATCTGTTAGGAGCTCAGCTCAGAATAGAGAAGTTACTGTGGAATGTGGAGAAGTTGCCTTACCCTTTTATTCTGTGGCATGCTAATAATAAACTGGAAGGAAAGTGCACTTACTAATCTAACAATCGTAATATTAAATAAAAATTAATATTAAAATGGTGTGTGGTGTGGGTGTAGTACGGTGTATGGTGCTGAAGATTGAACCCCGTTTCTTGTGTATCCTAAGCTGACACTCCACCCCTCCCCCAACTCCTAAAATACAGTAATACTTAAGATTGTATCTGAAGTTGAACCTGGCAATTAGAAATTACCAGTTAAGGGCTGTGGACATGGCTTAGCAGTTAAGGCATTTACCTGCAAAGCCTAAGGACTCCAGTTTGATTCCCCAGGACCCACGTAAGCCAGATGCACAAGGTGGCACATGTGTCTGGAGTTCATTTGCAGTGGCTGGAGGCCCTGGCATGCCCATTCTCTCTTTCTCTCTGCCTCTTCTACTCTCAAATAAGTAAAGAAATAAATTTTTTTTAAAAAAGAAATTACCAGTTAAAGTTTACATTCATAATTTAAATTCTGTACCTATTATACTTTTGTTTTCATTTTATCCTAGTTGTAAGTTTATTTTCATGTTACCCTAGATGTAAGAAAACTTGAGAAAAACATATAGATGTGTATCAGAAGTCCATATTTGTATAAATATTTATATGGATGATTCTGTGATTTCTTTAAATAGATAAGCCACACTCCTAACTTTGGTGGTAAAATACTGTGTTAGACAGAGGACTGGCTGCAAATAGAAATAACTTGAAAGGTGTGTTCTTGAAGGTGGAGAATGTAGTTAGCTGAGAATGAGCTACTGTCCCTGGGATCTGTCGCAGCCCTAGTTTGCGAGTTGCTCTGCTTCATACGTGGATAAACAAACTGCACAGAAAGTCTGCATTGGGGTGTACGGCACTGGAAGAGAAGGTCACAAAACAAGTGGTTTTTTTCTAGATTCTAGAAGCTTGATATAATTTTATTCTTTTTCTTGGTTTTAAGCAGTTACTTGGGTTAATAGATGAACTTGTTTTCCCTTTCGTCATGTTGAAGATTGAATCCAGGGCTTCACGCGTGGTAGGCAAGTGCCCTAGTATACAAATGATGTAGTTGGCCCTGCTCTGATTCTAATGTGATTTGGCTTTAGTGGAATAGAATATTACTAAGTGGAGCTTTAAACTCTTCGTTACTGTATTATTTTGTGCTCTGATACCATGTGACCATCGGAATTCTGTAAGTTCCCCAATCGAGCATTTGTTACTGGATTAAAGTGTAGACTGAGAGTTTGAGAAGGTATGATTGTTGTCATTTCTCATTCTGCAAAAGTGGGGTGTGCAACTTCTAGCTTATCTTTACAGATTAGGTTTGTGTCAGTTCACCAAGGGAACCAAAAATGGAATAGTAAGTTCCTAGAGTTGACTTGTTCCCCAAAGTGTCAGATGTCCCTCTGAAGTAATGTCTGCCTTCCCGTGAACAGTTTGACCTAGAAACCACTGATAATTGTTGCTGTTGTTTTTTTCTTTCTTTTTTTTTTTTTTCTACGTAGGATTTAGTCACTTTACTGTCTTTTCTTTTAGTATCTCCTTACATTTTATCTTGTCTGATCAGTTATATCTGATCACCAAATAAAAGCATACGGTCTGCAAGTTTTTACACAAGCTATGCTGGCTTGGGAAGTGGTGGCAGGAGGATCTGAAATTCAACGTCATCCTTGGTTCCATAGTGAGTTCAAGGCCACGCGTGAGCCCCTGTCCCAAAATGAGAAATGACCACGTGGGGCAGTGTGTGTAGTTGTGGTTGAACACTTGCCCTTGGCTTGAGACTGTCCTCAGCAGAGAGGTCTTTTTATGATTCCTTTCCTGCTGTTTCCCATCACAGCTTCTCAAACTTAGCATTTACGTCAGTTGATATAATAAAATCTCAAGGTGGTAGTGAAGTAGGCCTAGACGCTTATTCCAGCTTGCGAACGTCAGAGCTGAAGTGCCTGAGTGTGCGCCCAGCAGGGGCGCGGTGGCTGGTGTGCGGGCTGTGAAGCACGTCTGCTTGTCTCCTCAGGACATCACTACACTAACTGGTGTTCCAGAGGAGCATATCAAAACCAGGAGGGTCAGAATCTTTGTTCCTGCTCGCAATAACATGCAGTCTGGAGTGAACAACACGAAGAAATGGAAGATGGAATTTGATACGAGGGAGAGATGGGAGAATCCTTTGATGGGTTGGGCATCAACGTGAGTACTTGGGTTTAACATGAATCTTGTCTGCAGCTTTTTCAGTATAGATTTTTCTTTTTACAATACTGATTTTCAAATTTATAAAGGTATCACTGTAATAAAAAACATAGAGATAGCATTTTTAAAAATTTACATAATTATTCATGTGTATAGCTGAGCACAGTGACTCATAAACTGTTCTAAATTGATTATATAAAATCATAAACATTGGTAAATATGGTGTTAAACTCTATATACTAGTCTGTGATAACTTACGCCTGGTATTAATAGCTTACTGACACTTCAACTTGGTTTGGTTTAGTTTGGTTTGGTTTGGTTTTGGGAGGGGCTGTTATTTATTTATTTTTCTTGAGACAGGACTTGCTATGTCCTCCAGCCTGCCCTTGAGATTGTGACAGGTGAATACCACTGTACCCAGATTTGTTTGTTTGTTTTGTTTTGTATGTTTTCGAGGCAGGGTTTTGGTGGATCTGGAACTCCCTGTGTAAATAGACCAGGCTGACCTCAGACTTGTGGCAACCCCCCATCTCTTCTTCCTGAGTGCTGGGGTTACAGGTGTACGCCATCACGCCCAGGCGTGACTTCTTCAATGTGAAAGTCGAACTCCTTTCTTACATTTACTTTGTTTGTCAGGGTTGGGGAACATAGAGCTCAGCAGCTTGGCTAAACCAGCAGCCAGGCAGCCCCTTGGTGGAAGGCGTGCAGGCCGGAGCTCTGCTGCTCACCTGGCCGAGGGTTAGCCGGAAGCAGAGGCAGCATAAGACCTCGAGGCCTTCCCCATGGCTCACCTCCTCTAGCAAGTCCCAGCTCCTGAGGTGCCACAACCTCCCCAAACAGCACCTCCAGCTGGGGCCAAACACAGCAGCCTGGGGGTGGGGCACTTTATATTCAAACCACAGCCAAAGGCAAATTTTATTTCAAATATACCTTTTCCAAAGGAGTTTTGAAATGATAGAATTTTTCTAGTTAGTTTGTCTGAAGCATTTTTTGCATTTTAAGTATCTAAAAAATACCTTTGTTGTGATATTAAGAAACAGCCACTAACATGAATATTACAGTAAGAAAAATTGTGGCTAAGTATTTACTTAACTATTTTTGATTAAAACAAACATTTTATGACACTATTATTAAGATCTCATTTTTCATCTTTAGCATTTTAATAATAAAAATACAGTATAATTGAATATATTGAACTATGACTTCTTCCTAGGACATATTTTAAACTCTAAAATTGTCGGAAGTTGAAAGTTTCATATTACCTACTTAAAAGTTCATCATTTAAATTTGCATCTCAAGTTAATGGCTTGACCATAGTTGGGTACTCAGTCTGCTTGTATTTCATTATATATCTAATCTCAACATGCAGAATATAGGAAAAATCTTTAAGGCATAGAGATGCCCTTGTAGAATCATAGTGTGTGTGTTATCCTCCTACCTCTGCCTCCCGAGTGCTGGGATTAAAGGCGTGCGTCACCACGCCCAGCTTAATTTTTCTTTTTAATGAGAGAACTACTTCATTTAATGAGAAAAAGAATGTCAATAGGATTTTTACCGTAGGTCAAAGAATTCTTGGATATGCAAAAAGAGAAACAACTAACTGTTCACCCTAACCCTAAATACGTTTGTTTCATAAACCCAGAATTCCCTAATAGGTTTGTCGATACTCCTGCAGAGAGCCCCTCTGGTTAGCCTGCCGTGTGGATGGATGACAGGGAGGGTTCCCAGACACCCAGCACTGATGGTGGAGGAGGGCTGTGCTTAGAAGCATGTAGCACGAGAAAATGACAAGGATAACCAAGAAAGATAGTCTTGTATATGCTCAGAGGTGTTTTGGGACCTGCTACTAATATGCAGATAGAAAGGACACTTACCTCCTAGGGGAGTAGAGTCAGTGTTTTAGAAAAGGGAATTTTGTAAAGTCATTGTGATGATTTTGTGACAAAAATTTGATTTCAAATATTTTTCCATGTTTTTCATTAGAAGCAAAAGATATGAAAATAGCCATCTTAACTAATGAACACAGTTTTGATGTTTTAAATATGGAGAATAAATTTTATTGTCACCTATTTATCTATAGCATTTTTTTGTAATTTTGAAAGGCCACTTTTGTCTACTTGTAGGATTTTAAGATAAATGTGCTTGATCATTGTTTTTAGATTTCTAACTTCATATTTTTAAATACATATTTACATTTCTTATCTGGAGCAGAAATTTCTTATGCTTTTTTAATTACCTTAATCTTTAAATGTTAGAACTCAGAGGTAAAGGTTTATCTTTATGTAAACTTGAAAAATATCATAAGATGTGAAAATCATCCCTTGAGTGTGACCCTAAGTTTTTACTGCTTAAATCTCCTTGATCCAGTAACATGGCCCAGGGGTGCAGGGATGACTCATCCTCAGTCAATCCTCACACTTACTTATTTGTTAGACAGTAAATTCTCACTTCTCATTTCTATAAGAAGGCTTTTAATTCATTAAATATACTGGTAGGATGTTTAGGCATTCTCTAGTTATATTAGTATACACTGGCTGTTGCCTTTAGACTTAATACTTTTTATGTTAATTTCATCATACTTTAAAAATAGGAACTCTGCATTTAATTTTTCATTAGAGAATTATGAATCTGTCATTTAGCTCTGAAAACAAGGATTGACTTCATATCATCATGGACACAGAAAGGTCATCTAATTTAAGCAGATGTGTCACTAATTTAGATGTTGCTAATTCTCCCATTGCCTAACTGCTCACACAGTGTGCTGGGCCCTCAACCGTAAGAAATTATCAAAGTAGACATAACACTTGCCTTATCGTTAGTGCGTTGGTTACTGGTAATAGGAACATGGTCTATGCCATCCTCACTTCTAACACTGTCCTACTTCATTGCAAAATCACTTTTAAAATTTGCCTTAATAATGTATTTCAATTTAAAAATGACCTGTGCTCACAGTTGTACTATCATCAGTGATGTCACATTGACTGGAGATGACCTGTGCTCACAGTTGTACTGTCGTCAGTGATGTCACAGTGACTGGAGATGACCTGTGCTCACGGTTGTACTGTCGTCAGTGATGTCACATTGACTGGAGATGACCTGTGCTCACGGTTGTACTGTCGTCAGTGATGTCACAGTGACTGGAGATGACCTGTGCTCACGGTTGTACTGTCGTCAGTGATGTCACAGTGACTGGAGATGACCTGTGCTCACGGTTGTACTGTCGTCAGTGATGTCACAGTGACTGGAGATGACCTGTGCTCACGGTTGTACTGTCGTCAGTGATGTCACAGTGACTGGAGATGACCTGTGCTCACGGTTGTACTGCCGTCAGTGATGTCACAGTGACTGGAGATGACCTGTGCTCACGGTTGTACTGCCGTCAGTGATGTCACAGTGACTGGAGATGACCTGTGCTCACGGTTGTACTGCCGTCAGTGATGTCACAGTGACTGGAGATGACCTGTGCTCACGGTTGTACTGCCGTCAGTGATGTCACAGTGACTGGAGATGACCTGTGCTCACGGTTGTACTGCCGTCAGTGATGTCACAGTGACTGGAGATGACCTGTGCTCACGGTTGTACTGCCGTCAGTGATGTCACAGTGACTGGAGATGACCTGTGCTCACGGTTGTACTGCCGTCAGTGATGTCACAGTGACTGGAGATGACCTGTGCTCACGGTTGTACTGCCGTCAGTGATGTCACAGTGACTGGAGATGACCTGTGCTCACGGTTGTACTGCCGTCAGTGATGTCACATTGACTGGAGATGACCTGTGCTCACGGTTGTTCTGCCGTCAGTGATGTCACAGTGACTGGAGATGACCTGTGCTCACGGTTGTACTGTCGTCAGTGATGTCACAGTGACTGGAGATGACCTGTGCTCACGGTTGTACTGTCGTCAGTGATGTCACAGTGACTGGAGATGACCTGTGCTCACGGTTGTACTGTCAGTGATGTCACAGTGACTGGAGATGACCTGTGCTCACGGTTGTACTGTCAGTGATGTCACTTTGACTGGAGATGACCTGTGCTCACGGTTGTACTGTCGTCAGTGATGTCACAGTGACTGGAGATGACCTGTGCTCACGGTTGTACTGTCAGTGATGTCACTTTGACTGGAGATGACCTGTGCTCACGGTTGTACTGTCGTCAGTGATGTCACAGTGACTGGAGATGACCTGTGCTCACGGTTGTACTGTCGTCAGTGATGTCACATTGACTGGAGATGACCTGTGCTCACGGTTGTACTGTCGTCAGTGATGTCACAGTGACTGGAGATGACCTGTGCTCACGGTTGTACTGTCGTCAGTAAAGTCGCATTGACTGGAGATGACCTGTGCTCACGGTTGTACTGTCGTCAGTGATGTCACAGTGACTGGAGATGACCTGTGCTCACGGTTGTACTGTCGTCAGTGATGTCACAGTGACAGGAGATGACCTGTGCTCACGGTTGTACTGTCGTCAGTGATGTCACAGTGACTGGAGATGACCTGTGCTCACGGTTGTACTGTCAGTGATGTCACATTGACTGGAGATGACCTGTGCTCACGGTTGTACTGTCGTCAGTGATGTCACTTTGACTGGAGATGACCTGTGCTCACGGTTGTACTGTCGTCAGTGATGTCACTTTGACTGGAGATGACCTGTGCTCACGGTTGTACTGTCGTCAGTGATGTCACAGTGACTGGAGATGACCTGTGCTCACGGTTGTACTGTCGTCAGTGATGTCACAGTGACTGGAGATGACCTGTGCTCACGGTTGTACTGTCGTCAGTGATGTCACAGTGACAGGAGATGACCTGTGCTCACGGTTGTACTGTCGTCAGTGATGTCACAGTGACTGGAGATGACCTGTGCTCACGGTTGTTCTGTCGTCAGTGATGTCACATTGACTGGAGATGACCTGTGCTCACGGTTGTTCTGTCGTCAGTGATGTCACTTTGACTGGAGATGACCTGTGCTCACGGTTGTACTGTCGTCAGTGATGTCACTTTGACTGGAGATGACCTGTGCTCACGGTTGTACTGTCGTCAGTGATGTCACTTTGACTGGAGATGACCTGTGCTCACGGTTGTACTGTCGTCAGTGATGTCACAGTGACTGGAGATGACCTGTGCTCACGGTTGTACTGTCATCAGTGATTTCTACATTGAGAATCTTCATGGGTCTTTAAGTTAAAACATTATTGAGCCGGGCATGGTGGCACACGCCTTTAATCCCAGCACTCGAGAGGCAGAGGTAGGAGGATCTCCATGAGTTCCAGGTCAGCCTGAGCTAGAGTGAGACCCAACTTCAAAAAAAAAAAGTTGAAACATTATTTTCTCCTTTTTATATGGTTTCTAAAAATTATTAACGAATACCTAAATTTCGTTTTGTTTTGTTTTTCAAGATGGCATCTCACTGTAGTCTGAATGCTTGTGCTCTTACAATTTTTACTATTATGTAATACATGTTAGAAAAATTTCTTAGATTTAACACAGAAATACATATTTGTTCATTTAAAAAATTATTACAAATAAAATATTCCATCAATAGTATACTAATTTGATATTCTAGCAACTGTCTGTTAAGCACTTTATTTTAAATGTTGGTGGGTTACAGCCAAAGTTTAATATTCAGTCTTGGCAAATTCTTTCTTACAGGGCTGACCCCTTGTCCAACATGGTTCTAAACTTCAGTACGAAAGAAGATGCAGTTGCCTTTGCAGAAAAAAATGGTAGGATTTCCTGACTTGGTCACCCTTCCTCCCTGTCTCTCCCTTCTCCATTCCCTTCCTGCCCTTTCTTTTCCTAGGAAAGTTGTTGTTGTCAGGCTCGCATTGCTGGTAGAAATCACCCAACCAAGAGCAGCTTGTGGGAAAAAGAGGTTTATTTTGGCTCTCAGACTCAAGGGGAAGCTCCATGATGGCAGGGAAAATGATGGCATGAACGGGGAAAATGATGGCATGAACAGAGGGTGGACATCACCTCCTGGCCAACATCAGGTGGACAATAGCAACCGGAGAGTGTGCCAAACACTGGCAAGGGGACACTGGCTTTTACACCCATAAGCCCGCCCCCAACAATACACTCCCTCCAGAAGGCGTTAATTCCCAAATCTCCATCAGCTGGGAACCTAGCATTCAGAACCTAAGTTTTTGGGAGACACCTGAATCAAACCGTCACAGAAGTCAAGATATGGTTTTATTTTCTGTATTGTTAAACAATTTGAGACTATGGAATTTGAATTGAAAGAAAGCTTTCAATAGACCTAACCATAGTTTTTAGTATTTTTTAATATATTATTAGAATACTTCTCTGCCTAAAACAAAAAACTTATATGGAATGGTCTGTTGTTCCATGTAAAAATTAAACTGCTCTATTTTGAAGTAGGGGCTGAGAACAAGATTGTAAAAAGTTTTTAAAAATTAATACAAGATCACTTATCTGACACCTACCTTGTTTCTGACTCTTTCAAAATCACTAACATTTGGTTATTTAAACTCTAAATGAATAAGATGATATCTCCACTATGAAGTTCTTTCTTATTTTGAGCCAAGAAAATATAATGTCTAAAATTCCACCAATAGCTCTTCAAGTGCTTGAAAGTAGTTACTATCGTGCTCACCCTAATATTTCCTGTAAGTCTGCATGTGTACCTGTGGTACTTTCGTAGCTATGGCAGATATAATTCCCGACATCTCCACGGTACAGTCACACAGATGCAGCCTAAGAATCTGCATTAGCTTTTGCAGACGCCATGTCACACCACTGGCCTACATTGACCTTGCTGTGAACACAATGTCAAATGTCTTTTTTTATCCTCCTCCTTCTTTTGAGGTAGGATCTCTAGCCCAGGATGACCTGGAACTCACTCTGTAGCTCCAGGTTGGCCTTGAACTCTTGGCAATCCTCGTACCTCTTTCTGTTGTTAACACGTTGTAGAGAAATGAAACATGCCGCCAGACCCGGCTGGACCTGCTCCACTTCGACGCAGTATGACTTTGGAGTGATTTCATAGCAGACTTAATGTTTCTTCATAGCTGTAGGAATTACCTCATGAAGGGAATATCACATGGATACCTGACACGGGGAAGATCACTGATAATTAGTTCTGACCCTCGCCTCTTCCATCGGGCGTTCATGCTGCTTGTGTCCCTCTTATTTATACGTACTGCTTTATGTCTGTACTTAGTGCGCTCTATTTGACAAGGCTTGGGTTGCACTTTTCCTAGGGACACGTGATCAAATGTTTTCTCACCCAGATAGGGCACTAGTAATGACAGACCAGAGAGGCGACAATCCCACCCACGTCTAGCTTGTGAATGAGCCAGTAGGTGTCTCTGGGTTATCGATAGGACCTGGGGGGAGATGCGTGCCGGAGCACAGGTGACTCGTCAGAAAGCCCGCCCCGGCGCGGATCGCTCAGAAGCTGCTTCCTGCCAGCCTGCAGGCGCTGCTCCCGAAGAGTTTGTCCTCCTCAGAAGCTACTGTCCACTTCTAACAGTCTCGGAGAGGGAACCCCTGCTTCTTCCTTATCTTCGAGTCTTACAAGCCTCTCTCCTCTCACCAGCAGGGCATTCCCTGTTTTAATGTTTATGTTTTAATATGGTGGAAATAGCCAAACAATAACATACTGGAAATTCCCCAGTTTAACACTCAAAAAAAGATACTTAAGTTCTCTCTACTCAATTTGAATTTCAGTCTTATTTCCTTATCAATTTGAGTGAGATCATGTCTTAAAGGTATTATTACTATAAAATATTTATATAAATGTAAAAAGTTAGTATTATCTAATATTTGATATATGAATGCACTATAATATTATCTATAATATTTGCTTTTCTTCCTCACTTAGTATTATAGAGCTTATGATTAAAAGACTAAAGTCGAGGGCTAGGACCATAACATATAGCAGCAGAGCATGTACTCAGTGTACCTTGGGTTTGATCCGTAGTACCACAGAGGTACAGAATTTAGAGCCAAACTACCTGGATGTGAATCAGTTGTATGTCATTATGACTTTGTATGATTTCCTCATATATAGAATGGAAATGGCTGTGAGAATTAAATGAGTTAAAATAAGAGCAGTGATGAAAATAGGATCCAACACATGGTATGTAAAGTCTATAAATACATCTTACTATACTGTAAATGACTTTGAAAACTTTTTAAAAATTTTTTTTGTTCATTCTTATTTATTTATTTGAGAGTGACACAGAGAGAGAAAGAGACAGAGAGAGAGAGAATGGGCGCACCAGGGCTTCCAGCCACTGCAAACGAACTCCAGATGTGTGCGCCCCCTTGTGCATCTGGCTGACGTGGGTCCTGGGGAACCGAGCCTCAAACCGGGGTTCTTAGGCTTCATAGGCAAGCGCTTAACCACTAAGCCACTCTCCAGCCCTGAAAACTTTTTATAATAAGATTTAGTACAATTTCTTATTAATATTTTCTCAGACAAGTTCTAAATTTCCTAGATACAAAATTGTTTTGAGCCGGGCGTGGTGGCGCAAGCCTTTAATCCCAGCACTCGGGAGGCAGAGGTAGGAGGATCGCCATGAGTTCAAGGCCACCCTGAGATGACAGAGTTAATTCCAGGTCAGCCTGGACCAGAGTGAGACTCTATCTCGAAAAACCAAAAAAAAAAAAAAAAAAAAATTGTTTTTAAAGTGGTCATGGTCCTTAATATTTTGATTTAAAATAAATATCAGACTATTTCTATTAAGAATAATATTTTAAGCTGGGCGTGGTGGTGCACACCTTTAATCCCAGCACTCGGGAGGCAGAGGTAGGAGGATCGCCATGAGTTCGAGGCCACCCTGAGACTCCATAGTGAATTCCAGGTCAGTCTGGGCTAGAGTGAGACCCTACCTCGAAAAATAATAATAATAATAATAATATTTTAATTCAACATTTCTATTACTGTTTCCATCATCCTTCCGGCCTACCATATTTCATGTCTCACACCTGGAAGATGATTCGTTCATCTGAGTCTGTAACATCAGCTTAATAGGAAGTCAAAGTCAGCTGTTCAGTCCCCGGTTAGTGCCCAGGTGTCACAAGGCGTGTGTGGCCACAGTTGCCTGTGAATTGTAGATGTGAGCTAGTCACCACTGCTGCTAAACTCAGTTCAGTTTTGCCTCCCCAGGGAAGAAAGTGGATAGAAAATGTAGCTTGAGAACGCTTAGTGCAAAGTGCATTAGAAGACAGTGAGCTAACAGCGGGTGAGGATTTTAGCCTACAACACACAGGAACTGTCTACCTGGGTCAATGCTCTGTCCCCAGCACCCACCATAAGTCCCAGCAGAGTCACCTAAAATCTGACAAGATTAAGGACTCTCTAAAATCACCCCTCCCTAAACAGCGGGAAAGCAGGCCCACTGGAGCTTTGTGCTTTCCTCTCTGTATTGGTGTCCATTTCTGGAGGCCTCCTGCTGAAAGCTCTGCCTTCTTTCCTTCCGTGAAGGCGCTCGGGAGGCTGTTAGGATCGCCGTGAGTTCAAGGCCAGCCTGAGACTCCATAGTGAATTCCAGGGTTAGAGAGACCCTATCTCAAAAAAAAAAAAAAAAAAAAAAGAAAGAAAGAAAGAAAGAAAGAAAGAATACTTTTTAGGGAGATGCTTCAGTGGATGAGTAAAGCACTCGCTACCTAACTATTGAGTACCTGACTTTGGATCCCATAAAAATCCAGAAGCTGTGGCAGGCTTCTGTAATCCTGGTGTGCCTGTGGAAAAAGGGGTAAAGACAAAAAAATTTTCAGGAAGCAACAGTGAGGGACCCTGCCTTAATAAAGTAACGAGCAAGGAGGGACAGGAAGCTGTCCTCCGACCTCCGCATGTACGCCGTGTCAAGTGCACAGCTGCATCCACACACGCACATTACCTTTACAAACCAGTTTTGAGTAGAAACTTCCTAAAGACACATCACGTGTTGGTACCGTCACCTCCCTCTTCCTGCCCCCATTCCGCTGGGGCCTTCCTCAGTGGCATTCCTGGCATTTACCACGGGGTTGTGGGTTATGAGATGTGAGAGCAGCAGTCGGTCAGTGTAAGGGGTCAGCGCCTCTGGACATGCCCTTCAACTCCGTGGCTCTTACAGCCTTTCCGCACCTCTTCCACAGAGTTCCCTGGGCCGTGGTGAGTGTGCTTTAACTCTGCTTTAGTGTTGAGCTCTCAGCAGTTCTGGGCTCCTGCTCTGGTGCGTGTGCGTTGTGAGTGTCCTCGCTGTGTCTCTGTCCCCCGGCGGGTTGCCAGGCTCGCCGGGGACGCAGCTCTCTTGCTCATCTCGCCAGTTCCTCTGTGGCTTCGCCCGGGCCCTGGCTGCTGTGCGCCTTATCTCGTCACTTCTCACTGCCTTCCGGAAAAGGAAAAGATTCTCCAAAGGAGACTGAGGTCAGCATAGGTTTGTGAGATAAGCATTGAGAGATTTTCTCTTTTGGTAAAGACTAGTGGGAGCTTCTCATTGGAATTCATGATCTTGGTCTCCATAGGATTCAGACTTGGTTCCCAGTGCCATCTGAGGGTTTCTTTCCACTCAGTGGATCTCTTAGCCAATCAGAGAACCATTAGGTACCTACCTAGGCCAGGTGCCACGATTGCACAGGTGTCCCCTGTTAGCACACGACAGCCCAGTGTGGATTTTAACTGATGGCTGGTGCTGGGAGTTAGAAGCCAGAGCCAAATGTTTCAGGGTTCGGCTTCATCCCACCCACTTCAGGAACCTTCTTTCTTGCCAGACAATTCTGCATACTCCTGTTGAGGGTCGTATCATTTAGTTTGCTATCCAGCAGAAAAGTTGCTATGAAACAAATTCATTTGGGATCTGTTTTTATGTATATCTTCCCTCTCCCTCCCATTCCCTTTCCCCGAAAAACTTCCATCCCTGTTATCTCCAGGTGCCTGTCAGGTATACCTGCAACTCCAGGTGTCCCAGGTTAGGAACCTCAGATAAGATAGAACATGTAGCCGGGCGTGGTGGCGCACGCCTTTAATCCCAGCACTCGGGAGGCAGAGGTAGGAGGATCGCCGTGAGTTCGAGGCCACCCTGAAACTGCAAAGTGAATTCCAGGTCAGCCTGGGCTAGAGGGAGACCCTACCTCGAAAAAGCAAAAAACAAAGACAAACAAAAAACAAAACTAGGACATGTGTCAATTGTCTTTCTGTGCTTTGGTGAGTTTGCGTAGTATGATCTGTTCCAGGTCTGCCCGTGTTCCTGCAGATTTCATCATGTCATGTGTCCTTACTGCTGAGTAGAATTCCACTGTGTGTATGTACTACCTCTTCATTATCCAGTCACCAAACAGTGGGCAGCTCGGTTGATTCCAGTTCTCAGCTGTCACGAACTGAGCAGCCGTAAGTGCGTCAGAGTGAACATCTCTGCAGTGCGACATGGACTTTAGAGTAGTGCCAGTCAAGGAATAGCCAGGGCAGTGGGTAGCGCCGCCTTCCCTGCATCTTCTCCAGGAGTCTCCCTGCTAATTTCTGTAATGGCTGTACAGGTTTGCACTCCCACCAACAGTGAATGAGGTTCCTCTTCCCCCACAACCTCGCCTTGATTTTTTCATGATTGCCATCCTTTCTGGGGAAGGCTAGAATCTCACAGTTGTTCTAAGCAAACCAATTTTGTCAATGAATATTTTTTAAAACTAGCATATTGAAAGTACTAGAAATTCAACTTTCTTGCTTTCTGGGAATTTTGGGGATAGTCAGTTTATTTAATAACATATTTCTTTATAAGTTATTTGTTTGATACCTTTAAAAATATTTTATTGAGAAGGGGGGGAATGGCTACACCAGGTCCTCCAGCCACTACAAGCAAACTCCAAATGCATGTGCCACTTTGTACATCTAACTTTATGTGGGTACTGGGGAATTGATGTCAGGCTGTCAGGCTTTGCAAGCAAGCACCTTTAACTGCTGAGCCACCTGCCCAGCCTTTCAATTAAAACTTCTAGTATTTTATTTTTATTTATTTACTTGAGAGAGAGAGAGAGAGAGAGAGAATGGGTGTGCCAGGGCCTCTAGCCACTGCAAACAAACTCCAAACACATATGCATCTGACTTACATGGGTCCTGGAGAATTGAACCAAGGTCGTTTGGCTTTCCAGGCAAGCACTGTAACCACTAAGCCATCTCTCCCACCTGATTAAAGAAGCTCACAGTAGAGAATACTAACCAGGTCCTCTGTATTCTCTCACCCAATAGAGAATAGATAATGATTTATCTCTTCATTATATTATCAAGTAGATTGTAAAATCATTTCATCAAATTAGTGGCTAATTTGAAAACAGTAGTAATCTCTTGCTTCTTTGGATTCACCTGTTGGAGCCAAGTAAAAACAAGTACAGGACGAAGCATAGGTATATAATTTTTTGGTGGAGAAGTATGCTTACCTTGGCTGGTGAATCCATTGAACGTATCCTGGAGACCTTCAAAATATTAAGACAAGGCTTCCAGGAAAAGGCAGATATGACTCTAACATGGGTTGGAAAATTTATAACCCGCAAAAGGATGAGTATTGCTTGGGGTATTGGAGTATTGTCTACTTACTGAGTAATTGAGTTCACAAAGGAGCCAGGTAGATTTGTTATAACTAATTCAGAAACCAAGACTACATGAATTGGCAAATGGAGACACTGGTATTTCTGGGATTGAGGCAGGCGGGTTTGAAGTGTGAGTTAAATCACAAGGTATGACAGAACTTACCTGCCTGTTCTAATCGTTTACCTTACTGATACAGTGGTGGGTTCCCACAGGCCTCTGATTACACACTCTTGTCAGGAGATCAACACTAAGTTTGTTGTGTGTACTTCTGTTAAAGACGCTCTGCTGGGTATATTTTGTTAGCTCAGGCACATTGAACTTGTGACCAACAAACAGCATGCTAATTTCACTGGAACAAAGCTTGTCTAGCACGCATAGTGCAGTCTTCTAGCACAATGGTAGGAACCTTGTAAAGCAATGAAACCAACCATGCATAAGAACCAAAACACAAAAATGTGACTGTAAATAGGCCTTAAAAAGTATACTTGTTAATATGGGGAGGGTTGAAGCCAGAAGGCGGGGCCTCACCTTGCTTGACCTCAGCTGGGGCCTTGTGTGTTAGGCAATTCAGTCTTTTCCCCCTGTGCCTCATAAAAGACCACAAAAGGATGAGTGTTGTTTGGGGCTCTACTTGCTGAGTAAGTGAATACACAGATGAGGGTTGGGGTACTTCCTTACTGAGTTGGTGAGTTCACAGATGAGGGTTGGGGTACTTCCTTACTGAGTTGGTGAGTTCATAGACGAGGGTTAGGGTACATTCTTACTGAGGTGGTGAGTTCACAGGTGAGGGTTAGGGTACATTCTTACTGAGTTGATGAGTTCACAGGTGAGGGTTAGGGTACATTCTTACTGAGTTGATGAGTTCACAGGCGAGGGTTAGGGTACATTCTTACTGAGTTGGTGAGTTCACAGGCGAGGGTTAGGGTACATTCTTACTGAGTTGATGAGTTCACAGGCGAGGGTTAGGGGACTTCCTTACTGAGTTGGTGAGTTCACAGGCAAGGGTTAGGGTACATTCTTACTGAGTTGGTGAGTTCACAGACGAGGGTTAGGGTACTTCCTTACTGAGTTGGTGAGTTCATAGACGAGGGTTAGGGTACATTCTTACGGAGTTGGTGAGTTCACAGGCGAGGGTTAGGGTACTTCCTTACTGAGTTGGTGAGTTCACAGGCGAGGGTTAGGGTACATTCTTACGGAGTTGGTGAGTTCACAGGCGAGGGTTAGGGTACATTCTTACGGAGTTGGTGAGTTCACAGGCGAGGGTTAGGGTACTTCCTTACTGAGTTGGTGAGTTCACAGGCGAGGGTTAGGGTACATTCTTACGGAGTTGGTGAGTTCACAGGCGAGGGTTAGGGTACTTCCTTACTGAGTTGGTGAGTTCACAGGCGAGGGTTAGGGTACATTCTTACGGAGTTGGTGAGTTCACAGGCGAGGGTTAGGGTACTTCCTTACTGATTGGTGAGTTCACAACTTAGGGTTATTGTGCCTACAGCTTATACTGTGCTTTGTGTTGTTTTTCCTGCATAGCTCTTTCTTCCCAGTCCTTAGTGTCAGAAAGATGGAAAACAGAGGGAAGGAGATGTGGATGCCGTGGGGGAGGGCTTGTTCCATAGATGCCCTTTTGGAATGCTGAAATGATGTTTTCCTAGTGGTTCCTAAGGTATAGTGAGTTCTGGGACTTCCTGTGCAGAGGCCGTGCCCCAGATTAGTTACCCCAAAATCTCTGCTCATGAAATTTGGCTATTTGCATATATTTGCAGAATAATGTGTTCTAAATTTCCAATAACTGGTTTTCAACTGTGCTTTCACAACACAAACCCACAGTAATTGGTCATTATCTTGATTTGTTTTCTGGCAAATTCTGAATCGTGTGCTTCCAGATACTGCTTTGGAAATAATACTAATACTGTATGGCTACTGTATGATTTTCAAAGGTAAAACTTGAAGAGACCATGAACCATGACATTCAAGGGTTTTGTTCTTATTTCAGAGGATGTCACTGGTCCATCACGTATAAGGTTTTAATTGAATCAGTATCTCAAGTGCCTCATATTTAGCCTTATTTGCTTGTTCAAATCAAAAAGAATTGTTTTGTCGTTGTTGTTATGGCCCTTTCATAATATTTTCCCAAAAAAGATCCAAAATGCTGTTATTCTAAACTTTGTCTCCCTGATCACTGTATTGGATACTTGGTCATTTCAAAGAGGCTTGTGCAGTGCGATCCTGAGAAGCTGTTCTCCCGCTGTGGTGTGCTCTGCTTTCAGCCAAGGCGAGTAGCAGTGTAGAATCTAAGCAGGAACCGGAGCCCTTCCAGTCCTGATGTCCCTCCCTCCCTCCGTGTAGCGCCCAGCGCTGTGCTGTCCTGCGGTTGTGCACGTTTGGTGCATGTGATCCTTGTCAGCGTCAGGGTTTGCGATTATGTCATTAAAGGAGAAAGACTTCACAGGACTAGAATCTGCGTACTAGCTGTGATAAAAGTTTTATATTATTGGACCAGAAAAGAAATGTTCTGGAAATAAAAATGAATAGAATTTTCCTTTTCTGTCATAAGTTAACTGTGGTCGGGTTTTGATCAGGAGCTCTGTTTTTGTGATTTGAAAAGATTGCTAAAGTCATATCAGGAAATAGAACTCCCCAGCCACAATGTAGTGAGCTACAAAATGAATGGGGCATATTTTTTGCAGAAGAAACTGGGCATTGGCTGTTAAAGCTCCCATTAAAGTTGACTAAGCATTTTCCAGATGTACTTCGGGACCAGAGCTGGAGGCTGAGAGCGTGCAGGGCAGCCGGCAGCTTCGCATCACGCATGCGCCGCTGCCTGGGGGTCGCTAATCCGCACCATATGGCTGCCCTCCTCCGAGGAAGGGGGCGTCCCAGGAGCGTCCCCCATCCCTGGGCAGCCCCCTTGATCTTCTTGCTGCACAGCTGGGAAGAGCCCGGGCTGGTTTGGAGTGCCGCGTGAGACAGCATATGGGCCTGTTGTCATCCCGCAGAGGCGCTCCTAGAGCAGGCCTGGCTGCCTCGGCCGCCCCGAGCACAAGGTGTGTGTCTCACACGTGCACACAGCTTAGTTGGAAAAGTGGGATAGTGTAGGAATTCAGGCATTTCAGAAATTTACAAGTAAAAATCTTTATGCTCTCTCACAAAATATATTTCACTCTTCCTTGTTAGGAAAACATTTAAAATGAGAAAAAGCAAGCGTATACTTCCTGTTCCTTGCCCATTGCTGAGCGTATGTTTCGTGTCTTTCAAGTGTTGTTGTTCTTCGCGTCATTGTGTGAGCCGAAGTGCAGGGCCAGCTGCGCTAACCCTTGCGCTCAGTGTGCTGAGACCAGTCACTGCCCTTCCAAGCACTGGGAGATACAGTGTTTTCTTTCGTTTTTAAATGTTATTTATTTGAAGAGGGAGAGAGAGAAAAAGAGAATGGGCACACCAGGGCCTTCAGCCACTGCAGACAAACTCCAGACGCGTGAGCATCTGGCTTTACATGGGTCCTAGGGAATTGAACCAGGGTCATTAGGCTTTGCAGGCAAGCGCCTTAACTGCTGAGCCATCTCTCCAGCACTGACGTTTTGGAATGGGTATGCTTGCAAATGCAAGCAGAGCCTTATGTCCCAGAAAAGAGCAGTTTTCTTATAACAGCTCTAACAGAGTGAAAAAAAAGTTTTCTGAATGGTAGAAAATCCAGAGAGAGAGAGTGAGTTACATGTCTACTGTCCTTTTAGTATCGATTGTGCGTTGCCATAGTCTTCAACGTGTCTTCTCCACTTATGTTCAGAGAAGTACAGTTTCTTGGTCAGCTTGAGAACAAAGTTGTGTTGAACGAGTGAACTGAATAGGCATTTTCTGTATTATATCTGATGTTTAATTTGCCTTACTACTTCCCATTTCCTTATAGCTATCGAGCTTTGCACATAGGTAGAGTGCTAGCAGTGGGAATGTAACGTCCTCTTCCAGTTAAAATCATCTGAAAGATTGCAGTAAGGCGCTGAGAAGCTGGCCAAGTGCATAAAGTGCTTTCTTTGCAAGCTTGGGGAGCTGAATTTGGATCCCAGCACCCACATAAATGTTGGGTGGGTGTGGTGGCCCCATGTATCCCCAAGCATAAGAGGTAGGGACAGGCAATCCCCTTGGCAAGCTGGCTAGCTAGACTCGGGGTGTTGATAAGCTCTGGGCTCTAGTGAGAGACCCTGCTTCAGGAAAATGTGAAAACAACGAAGACAAGACACCGGGTGTGAGTGTGTGGCCTTCCCAGTCACACACAGGTGCATGCACACACACACGCACACACACATGCACACACCTCCCCAGTCACACACAGGTGCATGCACACGCACACACACGCACACACACACGCACACACCTCCCCAGTCACACACAGGTGCATGCACACGCACACACACGCACACACCTCCCCAGTCACACACAGGTGCATGCACACACACGCACACGCACACACACACGCACACACCTCCCCAGTCACACACAGGTGCATGCACACACACACACACACGCACACACCTCCCCAGTCACACACAGGTGCATGCACACGTACACACGCACACACCTCCAAACAATACCAAAGTCGGGCCGTAGGTGTTACTGCCTTCCCTTTTAGGACAGCCCATACTGGGCTTGGGCTTGAGCTTCCGAAGTTGTGCTTTTGTGGCAAAATTGAATTCCAGCGGAGGGATGCTGAGACCTAAGCATCAGGGCAGGAAGTACTCAACTCATGAAGGGTTACTAGACTTCTTCAGAACTTGTAAGATCAAGACATTCACTTCTTTTGACTATACAATATGCAGTTTATACATTGTATATATGATTACCATGAAACATGTTTCAAGATGAATTATTTGAAGAAAGTCCCAAGAGAGAATGTCAGAAAAATGGATTTTATTAAAGATTATAAGGGTTGCTTAGAAGGAACAAAAGGCTAACTTTATTATGTGTTTGAGGAGGAGTATGTTAATTTGATCACTTTTCTTAGGAGAACTAAAGAAGAGGACTCAAACAAGAACATACTGACAAATCCAGTTTTCAAAATGCCAAAACACCCAAAAGGCTTTGGAGAGAAGATGTAAACTCCTAGAACAGACAGAGTTTGCCGGGCTTTGTTTGTTTACTCATGTGTCTGTGTGTGGTTTATGTGCGTATGCGCGCGTGTGTGTGTGTTTTCATGAATGTGAGCACACAAGAGGCCAGATGTGACAGTGAGTGTCTTCCCCAAGTACACTCTACTATATGTACTGATGCAAGGTCTCAGCGGGGCTCAGTCTCCCGCTCGCCTAGCGAGGCACCTTGCCCTGGTGGCCCTGTTTCTGCCCGTGAGCCGGCCACCGTAGCCCGAGGGCCAGTCCTCACACTTGTGCGGCGGGTGTGCATCGTGTCACTCCCTAGACCTCACATGGACATTTTGGACCACTTCTCTTGTTTTTTGAGCCTCATTTTCTTGGCATTAAGTTTAAGTGGAACTTCTCAAGTCCCTACCAGAAAGTCTGAGCCAGCTGGGTTTTGGCCATGCCTAAAAGCTGCATTGTTACCAGGGCTCCCGAGTCCAGCCCGTTAGCGCAGCGAGGAGGCTGGACGGGCTGTCCGTCCCTCAGGTCCCGTTCCACCTGGTGTGTTTCCTCTGATCTCAGGTGAGGTCTAAGCTGTTGAAAAGGCACCAGATTCTAGTACTGTGAGATGAGTTATATTGTTTAATGTTCTTCATTATAGTGATGAAAGAGGTGCATGTTGAACCACATAGAGAAACCTAAATCTTAGATAATTCGTAGCCATCAGAAATTGTGCTAGAAGTAGTGGGTTAAGGAGAAATTACAGGTCACACCTTTGAGATATGAGAAGTCATCCTCAGATAGCATTTGGACTCTTGGGCTGGAGGGATGGCTTAGCAGTTAGGGCACTTGCCTGCAAAGCCTAGGAACCCAGGTTCAATTCTCCAGGACCCACGTAAGCCAGATGCACAAGGGGGCGCATGCATCTGGAGTTCATCTGCAGTGGCTGGATGCCCTGGTGTACCCATTCTCTATCTATCTACTTCTTTCTTTTTCTCTCAACCAAGTAAATAAATAAAAAATGAAGCCATGAATATGGAAAGTTGGCCTCTGCCTTCTGTGTTCAGGCCCGTGTTCGTGTTCCTCCTGTGGGTTGTTCATCTTGTCTTTCTTTGTCCTGTTTTTCTTCTAGGGTGGAGCTATGATGTGGAAGAGAGGAAGGTTCCGAAACCCAAGTCTAAGTCTTACGGTGCAAATTTCTCTTGGAACAAAAGAACAAGAGTGTCCACCAAATAGGATGTGAGTGAAGTCAGCTGTGCAGTGCTTGCACACCACACGTGACACGCCTCTTAATCTCCTAATAAACTTGACCTTGAAACTACCGTCCGTTTCTGCAGTGTCTATTTAGTGTTTTCTGATGTCTCGCATTGAACATGTTACAGTTTCCTGTGTACAGAGGGGGTTTGAGGCGATCATACCTCACGAACATCACAGCGCTTAGACTCTGTTAGAGGCAGCGCCTGAGACCTTCTGCAGCCTGCCTATTTTCTGCTGTCTTTCTATACTCACTCCTGAGCCAGTTGTGTTCATAGCTTCCCGCCACCATGACAGGGCCTTCTTCAGAGTCCTGTCACAGGTAGAGAAGTGTGTGGTGACACAGCAGTCCCACCAAATCTTTCCTCATTAATTGGAATTCTATTTTTTTTTTTTTTTTCTTTTTTAAGGTTGGATCTTGCTGTTGCCCAGGCTGACCTGAAATTCACTGTGTTGTTCCAGACTGGCCTCAAACTCACAGCAGTCCTCCTACCTCTGCCTCCCGAGTGCTAGGATTAAAGGCGTGTGCCACCATGCCCTGCCTGGAACTCTTATTATTTCTTAATTACCTATGAAAATAAGTGAACTTTGTTTCATACTAATTTCTGCCTAGCAACGCTACATGACTGTAAGAGGGTTCCAGTGAAGATTATTTATTCTTAGAAATTGAAAAATACCCAAGACAAAATAAAATCAGTTGTTTGGGGATTTTTAGTGTTCATTGTGGTATTTTGAATATATAAGCAGATACATGTTTTTGTTAGTTCAAACTTTTTTTTTTGTTTGCTTTTTTTTTTTGAGGTAGGTTCTCGCTCTAGCCCAGGCTGTCCTGGAATTCACTCTGTAGTCTCAGGGTGGCCTCAAACTCACAGCGATCTTCCTACCTCTGCCTCCCAAGTGCTGGGATTAAAGGCGTGCGCCACCACGCCCGGCTAGTTCGAACTTTTAAGTGACTACGAAACAAGCCTGTGCTCCCGCTGGGCTCTTTGGCAGACACTTTGAACACAAGCCCTCGTAAGTTTGTCAAGATCGCACCGTTGCTTTCCGACACGGCACAGCGAAAGCGCACTTGGAGACGTGAAAGGGCGAGGCGGCGCCCAGGATCCCAGTGGCCGCAGACGCCAAGATGGTGTTGGCACCCGCGTATCTGTCTTCGAGCCCGTCAGCCTGATGCTCACTGTGGCTGCAAAGAAAGGGGTTCCTTGATGGCACGTAATTTCTCTGGATTATTCACAGGTTTTTCAGTGCTTTGAAGTTTATATTGTCTCACAATTGCCTGTCACAAAAAAAAAAAACAATATTAGCACATTGATCTAGCGCAACAAAGTTCATCAGTGAATAAATCTATTATGATTTTGTTTTGGGGAGTGTATTGGCAGTCTGTTAAAAAATACTAAATCCAAGCCAGGAGTGGTGGTGCACGCCTTTAATCCCAGAATTTGGTAGGAGGATGGCTGTGAGTTCAAGGCCACCCTGAGACTAATTCCAGGTCAGCCTGGGCCCTAGAGCAAGATCCTACTTTGAAAAGCCAAAAAGTAAAACTTAAAAATACTAAATGTGTATTCCATTTAATTTTAAAGTTCTATCTCTTGGCAAATAGCCTAGCTCTACTATGTAGAAGATAATATACAGATATTTATTACAGAATTGTTTCTAAAATCCAGTAAGTTGAAACAATCTGAATTTCTGTGAAAAGAGGAATTGATGTGGAGTATTACATAGCTATTAAGAACAAGATATATCTGGCCTTTTAGAGAGGATGTCCAAGGGTTATCAGTAAATGGGGAAAGAAAAAGAATAGGTGGTACGTGTGGGAATGAAATGGGACATCAAATGGTTGTATGGACATACCCAGAATATTATGAGAAAGAAAGGTGATTTTAATGGTTATCATTCGTTTGAGAAAATGATAAGGGAAAGTTTCTTATTTTAACTTCTAATATACTGCTTGAAAAATTACTGCCAGCATATTATTTTTATCACATATATATAACATACATATCTGTGTTGACTCTCTTGAACTTTGTTTCAAAGAAATACACATTTTAATAAGCACCATTAAAATTTTTACTTCAAGCCGGGCGTGGTGGCGCACGCCTTTAATCCCAGCACTCGGGAGGCAGAGGTAGGAGGATCGCCGTGAGTTCGAGGCCACCCTGAGACTCCATAGTGAATTCCAGGTCAGCCTGGGCTAGAGTGAGACCCTACCTCAAAAAATCAAAAAACCAAAAAAAAAAAAAATTTTTTACTTCAAATGAAAAATAAAGTGTGAGGAATCATAAGCACAGCTGTGCCAGTTAATCGTTTTGTAAACTGTGCAGATACAAGAAAGTTAGACAGCGTTCTCCTGACCAGTGGACGAGAGAAAACATCAAAAGCCAGGATCTCAAAGGTAATTGCTAGTTGAGTGTAAGCTGTGTACATCAACTACTTTGATTTAGATTCTGAAAGATACGACAAATACTAAGATTGATACAGAGAGAAATGTGAAAACCGGGCATGGTGGCGCATGCCTTTAATCCCAGCACTGGGGAGGCAGAGGTGGGAGGACTGCCGTGAGTTCGAGGCCACCCTGAGACTGCATAGTGAATTCCAGGTCAGCCTGGGCGAGAGTGAGACCCTACCTAGAAAAACCAAAAATAAAAGAAAAAAGGGGGAAAAAAGAACTGTGAGCAACTGTAAGGCCCCAGGACAGAGACTGTTACAGACTTTGAAGGAAAACTTGCTGCTCTGCCTGGGACAATGGTCAAGATGCAGTGCTGTGGCCGCTTGGGATAGAAAGAATGAGAAGTACTCGGAAGAGGCAGAGGCAGAGGCTGAGGAGGTCTGTGTTGCCCAGGCTTGGCCTACAGAAGCCGTGTAGCTAGATTCCATAGGCACCAGTCCTCATGCCTAACTTGGCCCCATGGCCACCTGGTACTGGTCTTTGAACGGTGCCCATGACTGGCACTGCACGAGGCTATGGAGGTGCAGCACAAGTCGCAGTAGAAACCTCAGGAGGTAAGAGATGCCAGGAAAGGTTGAAGTTCTGGGCGAGGGCAGTCCACGAGAGGGGCCACAGGCCACACGGCTGCGGGGCTGCAGGATCTGGTGCCCCGGCGGGTTCACTGTGGCTTCGGCCCAGTCTTTCCCCGCTCTGCTTCTCCCGTGGGCGTGGTTATGTGTATTCCGTGTCATCGTCTGTTACACTTTTGCACGGTGTCGGGCTCTGAGGACTGTTGAAATTACACCGAACGTCGCATGCATTGGGAGATGACCGTGAGACCGTGATGGAAGGTGCTGACGTCACCGTGACTTGTTGGGGTGTCATGTTGATGAGGGGTGAACCTGTGACGGCTTATATTGACTGGCAGCCACCTGGGAGGGATTCTCCCTTGCGGTGGATTAGAGCGGGAAGATCCACCCGCACTGTGAGCAGCGCCATGTCTAGGGTCAGGGTCCCAGAGCACGCAGGAGAGCCGTGTCCACGCCAGCGTCCCTCTGCCCGCGCCCTCACCGGACAGAGCCACCTCGAGCCCTGCCGCCGTGCTCCCCGTCCGCGGAGATAAGCCCTTCCTCCCCGCCAAAACGGGGAGAGAAAAGGGCAGCTTTGCAAACTGTGAGCCAGTGCACGGTGACGGTAGACCTTCCCCTAATGTAAAGGCCACCGACGGCAGCTCTTCCACCAGCAGTTTCTCTAGTTTTATAGAAAGAATGTTTGAAGGAGGGCTGGGGAGATGGCTTAGCGGTTAAGGCACTTGCCTGCGAAGCCAAAGGACCCATGTTCGCTTCCCCAGTACCCACGTAAGCCAGATGTGCAAGATGGCGCACGCGTCTGGAGTTTGTTTGCAGCAGATGGAGGCCCTGGCATGCCCATTCTCTCTCTCTCTGTGTCAAATAAATAAAAGTAAAATATATTTTTTTAAAAAGGGGCTGGAAAAATGGCTTAGCAGTTAAGGCGTTTGCCTGCAAAGCCAAAAGATCCTGGTTCAGTTCTCCAGGACCCACGTAAGGAGTTCATTTACAGTGGTTGAAGGCCCTGGTGTGCCCATTCTCTCCCTCTCTCTTTCTCTCTCTCTCTCTCTGCCTCTTTCTCTGCATCAAATAAATAAAATATGTTAAAAAAAAAAAAAAAGAATGAAGGTGAATTGCCCAGTTAGCTGAAATGATTTTCACTTGCTGACAAGTTTGCTCGCTCTTTCGCTCTCTCTCTCTCACCCCCCCTCATTTTGAGTTGCTGACATCATGATCTTATTAAATATTCCCCAGCGCACCTCTAGGAGATACATATTATTCACTGTACATTGCAATAACACTGTCACAATAAAATCCGAGTCAAATTTATCCAATATTGGGGTTTTTTTTAGGGGAGGCTGACGGGGTCTTTCCATGTAACCCAGCCTGGTCTCAAAGTCATGATCCTGTTGGGGATGCAGGTCTTCACTACCACGCCCAGCTCCAATGTTTTTCTCTGTACTGTCTTCTGAAAATCCAAAATCCAACCAATTCACTGACTTTAATTGCCTCTAAAACTTGTTTTTTTTGTCCCTCATGACAAGAACATTGTTTAAGAATCTAAGATTGAGCCGGGCGTGGTGGCGCACACCTTTAATCCCAGCACTCGGAAGCCAGTGGTAGGAGGATCGCCGTGAGTTCGAGGCCACCCTGAGACTCCATAGTGAATTCCAGGTCAGCCTGGGCTAGAGTGAGACCCTACCTCAGAAGAAAAGAAAAAAAAGAAGAAGAATCTATGGTTGATCATTTTGTAGAATGTTCCACTGTTTGGATTTCTGTGGTTTGTTCATGATTAGATTCAGGTTGCCATTTCTGTTCTTGTTTCTTTTTCTTAATTTTGCTTATTTTTATTTGAGAGCAACAGACAGAGAAAGAGGCAGAAAGAGAGAATGGGCACACCAGGGCCTCCAGCCACTACAAACAAACTCCAGACGCGTGTGCCCCCTTGTGCATCTGGCTAATGTGGGTCCTGGGGAATTGAGCCTCAAACCAGGGTCCTTAGGCTTCACAGCCAAGTGCTTAACTGCTAAGCCATCTCTCTAGCCCCAGGTTACCATTTCTTGTAGGACTACTCACTCTCTATAAAGCATCTCTTTTTCAAAGAATTGCCTCTGGAGACACAAAAGTCACTGACCAGTTACGCCTGGTGTTTAAATCATTCTGTTACGACGGCAGATGCATTCAAAGTACATGAATGAGATTTCCCAAGAAAATTTCACCCAATTCTGTTAGTACCTGTCATTCTATTTGTCTAAGTCATGTGTCATACTGAAGATTACAAAATGGTTATTTTCTACTTCTTTCTTGTCCATTTAATCATTGTTATCTTAAGCACTCATAGGTTCTTTTCTATTGAATATTCTGTATTGTCAAATAAGTAAACAAATAAATATTACTGATCTGATACCAGTAGTAATGCACTACAGATAAAATTCATTTAAGATTTCTTTTTTAAAAAAATATTTATCTATTTCAGACAGAGAAAGAGAGAATGGGCATACCAGGGCATCCAACCACTGCAAGCGAACTTCAGATGCATGTGCCACGTGCATCTGGATGACATGGGTCCTGGGGAATTGAACGTGGGTCCTTTGGCTTTGCAGACAAGTGCCTTAACCATTAAGCCATCTCACCAGCCCCTCATTTAAGATTTCTTTACAAAGGTTTTTTGTCTCTAGAAATAAATTTATGTAGGACATAAAGTCAACGTCGTGACTTGAATTAATTGGTTACTTGGTAGAGGATAAATCATTCGAATTTATAGACAGGAGGAAGTAAAGTATTATCTCCGTTTCTGCAATCGTCTGCATCGTGACTGGGACACAGCATGTGAAGCAAGGCGAAGTGAAGAAATGTTGGAAGAAATATTACTCAAAACTGACATCTGCAAAAACCAAAGAATAAGATACTCCTTTAGCTTTTCATTATTGCGTAAAACAACAGAATTCCTAACATACCTTCTCGGGTGAAGCATTTGCTTTCCGTTGGGACTTGGTTTTCTGTTTATAAATTTATGCATGGGAAGATGAACTCACGTCTAGTTACACCGAATGCGAGACGCCCGGGTGCTCCAGCTGAAGTCGCATAGCAGGCAGGAGGAGCTCAGCAAACCAGCCAAGACTCCTGGGCTCTCCAGGAGCAGGTAAGTCTATGCTAATGTGTAGGGTAATACAGGCAGGAACGCGAGGGGGAGAGAAGAAGAGTCAAGAGCCCCTTGGAGAACATGTTTCTGGTAAATTAAGAAATAGGGAACAGGGCTGGAGGGATGGCTTAGCGGTTAAGGTATTTACCCTGTGGAGCCGAAAGACTCAGGTTCAATTCTCCAGGACCCACGTCAGCCAGATGCACAAGGTGACGCACACATCTGGAGTTTGGTTTGCAGTGGCTGGAGGCCCTGGTGAGCCCATTCTCTCTCTCTCTCTCTCTCTCTCTCTCTCTCTCTCTTTCTCTCCCCCCTCCCTTTCTCTGTCAAATAAAAATAAAAATAAAAAATTTTAAGGAAGAAGGAGTAAAAAACGCCGGTCAAGGGCTTTTAAAAATGAGGAACTGCTTTAGGGCAGAAGCTGTACCCCTCTTTGTAGACCACAGAGTACTGTCAGGGCTCAGAGAGTGCAATCCCATGAAGCATTGGCGTGCTGAGTCCTTGCAACTAAAAGAGGTCAGGAGTGTCTCCGAAGCATGGTCTCTCTGACCCTTTCCCACCTTCCTTCCTCCCTCAGTGCATTCCTAGAAACCAGAATTCCTGTCCCCCGAGAAAGAGAAGTTAGCCGTAAACCCAGAAAGGCCACGTTCTAACCTACCTCCACTGAAAGTTGTAAAAGCCCCATGGCGACTTAGGCTGTTTCCATAACAGATGTCCTGTTCCTATACCCCACAGAACACCACGTGTACAGAGAGGCCAAGGGCGTCCGGACCCCGCCAACTATTTAAACATATCGCAAGGCTTCTATAATCCAAACATCTTGCCGCTGGCGCATGTGTAGATGGGCCGGTCGCAGCAATGAAAGCACTCGAACTAACTGCGTGTAGATATCGTGTTAGGAGAGATGGGAAAGAATGGGTCAGAGGATTCAATAGCAAGGAGAGGAAGGAGGGGTTGTCTAAACTTCTTAAATTAGTGAATGGGCTGCAGAGATGGTTAAGTGGTTAAGGCACTTGCCTGCAAAGCCAAAGGATCCAGGTTCGATTCCCCAGGACCCACGCAAGCCAGATGCACAAGGTAGCGCATGCATCTGGAGTTCGTTTGCAGTGGCTGAAGGTCCTGGCATGCCCATTCTCTTTCTTTCTTTCTTTCTCTGTCTGCCTCTTTCCTGAAATAAAAATTAATATTAAAAAAAACTAGTGAATAAGGAATAAGCTTCTTAACTTTAATTCAAAGCTTTTTTTTAAACATAGGGTTTAAAATCCAGACTCAGTAAACTAAATGCTAAATTTGACTTTATAAAAATGTAGGGGCTGGAGAGATGGCTTAGCAGTTAAGGCGCTTGCCTGCAAAGCCAAAGGACCCAGGTTCAATTCCCCAGGACCCATATAAGCCAGATGCACAAGGTGGTGCATGCATCTGGAGTTCGTTTCCAGCGGCTGAAGACCATGGTACACCCATTCTCTCCCCCACTTCTCCTTCTCTCTCTACCGACTTTGTTTCTCTCTCTCTCTCAAATAAATAAAAATAGAATATTAAAAAAAATTTTAAATCTTTGAGATAACCCATTTCTATGAAAATGCTGTTACAACAAATATAAAAATACGCATATATTCACAAAGCACTGCAGCATTAAATGTAAAAAATAGTGGAAACTACTTAGATGTCAGACTGGTCAACAGGTTCAAAAAGAACAAGGTTTGGACGGGGTCGGGGGTGGGGGTGTCGGGAGGATGGTCCAGCAGTTAGAGGCACTTGCTTGCAAAGCCTGCCGGCCCAGCTTCGATGCTCCAGACGCCCATGCAAAGCCAGGCAGGTATTTGTTTGCTGGGACAGGAGCCTGCTGCTCCCATACATTCACTCGCACACAAAAGAGAAGAAAAAGTTCCGTTGTTCTGCTGCACAGTAAGGGAGCTATGGTTCAATTTATCCCAGCGAATATTTCAAAGTATTCTGAACGCACTCAGCCCAAGAAATGGTAAGTAGGCGAGGTTCCTGACAGCATCATAGAATCGTTCTACAGTGTATACATGGAACCAAGCATCACGCTTCATAAATATGCACCATGGTTATCTCAGTGAACTATTTTCTAAAAGAAGTTGCATGAAGGATTGAATGAGCTATGTAATATGCACCCAGCTGGGTATTATCTTTCATAATAGGGGAGGGGGCGCTAGGGAGGCATCTCTGTGACTTGCCACTCAAACCTGAGCGTCTGAATTCGATCCCAAGGCCCCATGAACAAAAACCCTAAGAGCTGGGCGTGGTGGCGCACGCCTTTATTCCCAGCACTCGGGAGGCAGAGGTAGGAGGATCATGGCCGTGAGTTCGAGGCCACCCTGAGACTACATAGTGAATTTCAGGTCAGCCTGAGCTAGAGTGAGACCCTACCTCGAAAAACAAATAACAACCAAAAAGAAAAAGAAAAAAAGAAAAGGAAAAAATCGAGAAAAAAACTAGAAGCACAGGACAGGGTAAGCAAAGCTTCATTCTTAGTAAAGTAGAAAGTTCCCAAACTGGGAGAAGCCCCCAGCAGGTAGCCACTTGGGGACTAAGGACTAGAGCCCTTGTGTAATCTCAGCACACCGTAAAATGGGAGCCCAAGACAGAGGAAGTTCCCGGAAGCTTGGGACTTGGGGCAAGCCCAGCAGTCTACAACAGACAGATGCACAAGGGGCATATGTGTTTGGAGTTCGTTAACAGTGGCTGAATGCCCTGGCATGCCCATTCTCTCTTCCTCTCCCTCTTTCCACTTCTCTCTTGCTCTCTCAAATAAATAAATACATTAATAATAATAATAATAAAAGCACAACAAAGGGCTGGAGAGATGGCTTAGCAGTTAAGGCACTTGTCTACAGAGCCAAAGGACCCAGGTTTGACTCTCCAGGACCCACGTAAGCCAGATGCACAAGGGGGAGTTCGTTTGCAGTGGCTGGAGGCCCTGGCGTGCCCATTCTCTCTCTCTCTCTCTCTCTACCTCTTTCTTTCTTTCAAATAAATAAAATACATATTTACAAAAACAACAACAAAGGGCTCAGAGCCATATAGGACCCTTCCTAAGAGGTCCACTTCTGTCACAGTGAGGGGCTCAGAGTAGACAGGATTCTGAGCTCAGTAACTGACACAGATGCTACAACGGCCTCATGGACCCCACTAAGAGTTCTTCCTGCAAACCCCTTAGAAGCCTTACGTCTAGAACCCATCCAAGTAGCAGTAGGACCCCAGCGCTGTGCAGCATGCGTTGCTTCCCCACTACCTGCAGATGATACAAAATCCTAAACGTGTGTCTGAAGTCTGTTTGCCGTGCTGGGTGCCCTGGCACACCCATTCTCTCTCTCTAGCTGCCTCTCTCTCTCTCTCTCAAAATTAATTAAATTATTATTATTTTTTTGCTGGGCGTGGTGGTGCACGCCTTTAATCCCAGCACTCGGGAGGCAGAGGTAGGAGGATCGCCGTGAGTTCGAGGCCACCCTGAGACTCCACAGTGAATTCCAGGTCAGCCTGGGCTAGAGTGAGACCCTACCTTGAAAAACCAAAAAACAAAAATTTTTTTAAAGAAATAAATAAAAGTAAATTACATTGGAAAGAGAGGGATATTATATGAATTGCATGCAGGAAGAGTAGTAGAAAGAGCACAATAGTAGACTGGGTAGAGGGAAATACAGACCACATCTAAAATCAAACTGAGCAATGTAACAAAACCATAGTGGGATATATATGTATATACACAAGTGGAAATTTAAAAAAAAATAAAATGAAGGATAAATTTTTTTTAAATGACAACAGTTAACACAAATATACAAACAGTTATAAAAAAAAAAGAGGGGAGGCAAATTATACTAAATGCACTTGAAATCTAACAAGTCATGATTTCTGCCTCGGTGGGATAGGTTTTGAATTCTTCCCCTCCCTGTGAGACGGAGGGTGCATATGGTACTACCTGTTCAGTCCTCTGCAGCCAGATCTAGGCTGTGTATTGACCCCGAGGAAGTCTATCTGGTTACCTTGTGGGATGAGATTCTAGCTCACCTCCACGGAATGGTGAATCTGGTTCCCTCCTGGGTCCACTATTAGTTGGTCTCAGCTGACTAGGGTCGGGCAGCCATTCAGGTCAGCTGGTCTCCATGCTATGTGAGGGACGGAAAACTGAGAGCCCTTGGCTCCCTTTCATTTCCGAAGTTTCTGGTATGCCTATGGCATCTCTGAAATGCTGCCCGGAGGGTCTGCTTGCAGAGCTCAGCTGGTCCCCGCCCAAGTTCTTCTGATTTTTGCAAGGCTGAGACGCCTGGGGACAGGCCCTTGCTGCGGCCTCCGAGGCTCTCCCTGGCGCTGGCGGGGGGGGGGAGGGTTACCCGTGGGGAGAAAGAAGCGCTGCCTGGGGCCCGCTGAGCATCAGCGCCCTCCGGTTCTCGGGGGAGCTCACCTGGTGCAGTAAGTTGCTTGACAGACTCGATCTCTTCGCCTCCCCGTGGCAGGCTTGTTTGATGAAGGTACAATTCCATCATCTTAACAGGACATCTCTCCTCTAGTCTTAAGCCAGCTCCTGCCTCTCACACTAAGTGCAAGATCACATGAATTGATAGACATTCTTCCCTTTTCTTTCTTTTCTTTTCTTTTTTTTTTTTTTTTTTTTTTTTTTGTTGTTGTGTTTTGTTTTGTTTCTCCACACTGGTTGATCCTCTGTGGTGGCTAATTGGTCTATCACCAGGTATAGGGCTGGTCTCAAAAAACCAGAAATAAAAATGAAAAAACTAAAGAAAATAACAAAAAGCAACAACTCACAAGAGACAACGATGGCAATAATAGAATGACTTAGGTATCAATTCATCAAGATTACATAACAATTATAAATATATACCCAGAATTAGAGCACCTGAATATACCATGCAGGGAAAAAAAAAATTGGAAATGATGGGAGAGACAGACACTTAAAATGGTAATAATTTTCAGCATTGGATAGATCAGCCATCCAGAAAACAGTAGACTTGAACAACACTATAGGCCAAATGGAATTAAAATAAACAGACCATTCCAATCAACAGAAGCAAAATAAAACATCTTTCTCAAGCACACAGAGCATTCTCCAGGATATCATGTGTTAGGCCACAAAAGGAGTCCTAGCAAATTTAAGGAGATTTAAATCATATTAAATATCTCCCCTAATCATAACAGTATGAAACAAGAACCAACTGGAGGAAAGTTGGAGCACTCACAAATATGTGAACAATTTTCAAAGGGAAAAGCAAGAATGGAAGCAGGGCTGGAGAGATGCCTTAGCAGTTAAGGCGCTTACCTACAAAGCCTCACAGCAGAGGTTCGATTCTCCACGACCCGCATAAAGCCAGATGCACAAGGTGGCACATGCCTCTGGAGTTCATTTGCAGTGCCTAGAGGCCCTGGCGTACCCATTCTCTCTCGATATACCTCTGTCTGTATCTTTCTGCTTAAAATAAATCAGTAAAATATTTTTTTAAAAAACAAGAACGAAAGCCAGGCGTGGTGGCACACGCCTTTAATCCTAGCACTTGGGAGGCAGAGGTAGGAGGATCACTGTGAGTTCGAGGCCACCCTGAGACTACACAGTGAATTCCAGGTCAGCCTGAGCTGGAGTGAGACCCTACCTCGAAAAACTAAAAAAATAAATAAATAAACAATGAGAATGGAAGCACACATGCAAAAACAGTTCTCAGGAAACTTTACCATGAGAAGTGCCTACGTCAAGAAAAAAGAAAGCTATCAAACTAAACTTAAACCTCAAGGAAGTAGAGAAGAGTCAGTAGGGCTGGAGAGATGGCTTCACAGTCAAGGTGCTTGCCTGAAAAGCCTAAGGATCCAACTTTCGATTCCCCACAACCCATGTGAGGTGGCACATACATCTGGAGTTTGTTTTTAATGGCTAGAAGCCCTGGTGTGCCCATTATTTCTCCCCCCCCTCCTTCCCTCTCTTTCAAATAAATAAATAAAAGAAGATATGTTTCATAGAAAGAGCCAACAACCTCAAATTAGGCTTAGCAGGGAAAATAATAAGTGTCATAACGAACAAGAGCTTGTTCTTTGTGAAGAGAAACAAACCTGAGAAGCCTTTGGCTAGACTAAGGGAAGAAGAGGACTCAAAATTATAAATGAGGGCTGGAGGGATGGCTTAGCAGTTAAGGCGCTTGCCTGCAAAGCTAAAAGACCCAGGTTCAATTCCCCAGGACCCACGTTAGCCAGATGCAAAAGGGGGCGCACCCTTCAGGAGTTCATTCGCGGTAACTAAAGGCCCTGGTGTGCCCATTCTCTCTGTCTCTATCTGCCTCTTTTTCTCTCAAGTAAAAATAAAAATAAAAGGGGCTGGAGAGATGGCTTAGTGGTTAAGGTGCTTGCCTTCGAAGCCAAAGGATCTTGGTTTGATTCCTCAGGACCAGCATAAGCCAGATGCACAAGGTGGCACATGTGTCGGGAGTTCGTTTAAAGTGTCTGGAGGCCCTGGTGTGCCCATCCCCCCCCTCCGCTCTCTCAAATAAATAAATAAATAATAAAATAAAGAAAAAGAAAATATAAAAAAGAAAAAAAAAACACCTTCCAACGATAGAATACAAAGAATTCCGTTGCCACCAAAGAAATATGAAGGATCATAGAGGACAACGTTTAGCAACTGTATGCCAACCTACCAGACAGTCGACATGTAAAGGAAAAATTTCTGGACACATCCATCCCATGGGAATCATTAAAAAAAAAATAAATCTGCACAAACTAAAAAGAATAAAGGAGATTGAATCTATAATCAACAATGTCCCAACAAGGAAGAGCCCAAGACTTCATGACTTCATTGGTGAGTTCTACAATGCCTTTAAAGACAAATGATTGCCAATGTTTCTCCAACACTTGCCAAAAATTGAAGGAGAAAAAAAACACTTTCTAGCTCATTATATAAGCCCACATTAACCTAATGTCAAAACCCGACAAGGGAGGACACCTTTCAGCAAATTAAGACTAATCTCCCTAATGAGTATAAATGCAAAAATCCTCAACAAAATGCTAAATTCAACGGCACATTAAAATGATCATAATCACATGAGATATATTCCTGGCATGCAATAATAATTCCACATTCGAAAACCAATAAATGTGAAACATTACATTGTTAGAATGCCAAACATGACCATCTTCATAAATACAGAAAAGGCACTTGACAAAATTCAGCAACAATCTAGGTATGCTAGCTCATGCTTATGATCTCAGCACTCTGGAGGGTTGAGAACTGTCACTAGTTTGAGGCCAGCCTGGGCTACATGGTAAGTTTCAAGCCACCCTGCACAACAGACTAAGTCCTTATCTCAGCCACACACACACAAATAACTGTCAGCGTGTGTCTGTGGACCATAGACACGCTCAAGCCAGTATGCTGCTGCAGTGCCTCTGATCTCAGCAATTTTTGAAAATTTTTTGTTTATTTTACTTATTTATTTGAGAGCAACAGAGAGAGAACAGGGAGAACAAGAGAGAGAGAATGGGCACGCCAGGGCCTCCAGCCACTGCAAACGAACTCCAGATGCGTGTGCCCCCTTGTGCATCTGGCTAATGTGGGTCCTGGGGAATCGAGCCTTGAACCGGGGTCCTTAGCCTTCATAGGCAAGCGCTTAACCACTAAGCCATCTCTCCAGCCCTGATCCCAGCAATTTTGAATGGCCCTGGGTGGTTTATAAATGAGTCAAAGAATTGTTACTCATCACGTAATGTAGAGATGAGTAGTCCACAAAAGAAAATCTGTGTGTCTGGAGGTTTAGGAGGTATTATGATGGAGATTTGTGGAAGTATAACTCCATGATGTTTGTATAGGTCCAATTGCCTAAGTATGCATTTCTCAGAACATAACTTCATTATTTATTTATTATTATTATTATTGTTTTTCAAGGTAGGGTCTCACTCTAGCCCAGGCTGACCTGGAATTCACTATGGAGTCTCAGGGTGGCCTCAAACTCACGGTGATCCTCCTACCTCTGCCTCCCTAGTGCTGGGATTAAAGGTGTGCACCACCACACCCAGCTCATAACCTCATTATTAAATGAGGTAGGCCCTGTGCTATAAACTCACTCAAAGAACAAATGAGGGCTGGAGATGGCTTAGCGGTTAAGTGCTTGCCTGTGAAGCCTAAGGACTCCAGTTCGAGACTTAATTCCCCAGGACCAATGTAAGCCAGATGCACAAGGTGACGCACGCATCTAGAGTTCGTTTGCAGTGGCTGGAGGCCCTGGTGCGCCCATTTCTCTCTCCTCTCTCTCTGCCTCTTCTCCGTTTGTCTGTCGCTCTCAAATAAAGAAAAAAAACAACAACAAAAATGAACAAATGAATCCATATTTAATGCACTAAAGAAAAACGTGATGATGACTCAACAACTAGAGACTATTGATAACTTTTTAATTAAAAAGAATCAAATGGAAATACTGGTATAAAAAGTACTATAACTGAAATGAAAAACTCATTAGAAGAGCTCAACAATGGATTTTACTTGGCAGAAGAGAACCTTTGTGAACTTGAAGGTAGACAAGAAAGAATTTTCCAACTTGAAAAGAACAGAAAGAGGGCTGGAGAGATGGCTTAGCAGTTAAGGCACTTGCCTGCAAAGCCAAAGGACCTTGGTTTGGTTCTCCAGGACCCACATAAAGCCAAATGCACAAGGTGGCACATGCACCTGGAGTTTGCTTGCAGTGGCTGGAGGCCCTGGTGTGCCCCATTCTCCTCTCTCAATCTCTACCTCTTTCCTCTCAAATAAAATATAATAATTTTAAAGCATTATTTCAAAATAAGAGAACCCAATTAAGTTAGTGAGTGATGTGGGTTATGATGGCTGATCAGAGGGGCTGGAGAGATGGCTCAATGGTTAAGGCACTTGCCTGCAGAACTTAAAAACCTGGGTTCGGGTTCCCCAGTACCCACATCAAGCCAGATGCACAAAGGGGTGCACACATCTGGAGCACATTTGCAACAGCTGGAGACTTTGGCACACACATTTTCTCTCTCTCTTCTGGCAAATGAACAATATATATATATATATATATACATTTTTTTTTTAAATGGATGATGAGGGCTGGAGAGATGGCTTAGCAGTTAAGCGCTCGCCTGTGAAGCCTGAGGACCCCCATTCTAGGCTTGATTCCCCAGGACCCACGTTAGCCAGATACACAAGGGGGCACACGCATCTGGAGTTCGTTTGCAGTGGCTGGAGGCCCTGGCGCACCCATTCTCTCTCTCTCTCTATCTGCCTCTTTGTCTCTCTGTCTGTCGCTCTCAAATAAATAAATAAAAATAAACAAAAAATTAAAAATGGATGATAAGAAACCAAAGGATGTTTTCTGTTTTGAAAGTTTTAACATGCTTGGCAGTGGGGAGGAGGTACAATAATTCTTTAAATTAACTGCTTAAAAAAAAAAAAAAAAGACAACCTTTAATTGTGATTGTTGCCTAGGTAGATTCAGCATCACCTAATCTGACCATTTAAAATCCAGACCACTTCATAATCAGAGTATGGATATGATGATACTGTGCGTAGAAAACACTGTGAAACTTTATTTTATTATGAATACACTTATCCAAAGCATTGTATAAAATTACCTCTAAGCCTAACGACTCAGGTTCGATTCCCCAGTATCCATGTAAGGTGATGCATGCATCTGGAGCTCATTTGCAGTGGCTGGAGGTCCTGGAGTGCCCATTTTCTCTCTCCCTTTCACTCTACCTGCCTATTTCTCTCTCTCTCTCTCTCTCTGTGTGTGTGTGTGAACTAAATAAATAAAAATAAAAAAGATATTTAAACTGAACTCTAAATGTTAATAGAAAATAATTAAAACAGAAGACAAGAGGTATGTGTATTAGACACTGTGGGTCAGGATGCTGTCTGGTCGCTAGTGTGTCAATTCTGCTTCTACAGGATGATCCAAGAAGTCCCCACCGCTTGAGGAGATGAACTGGTCCTGTGGAGATGACTGGTTGTCAACCTTCCTTCATGAGTTATTGTCCTAACTCGGGAGTGGGCCCGCTAGGCTCTGCCGCTCTGGAGTCCAAGAGTGAGGGTGTTGACTTCCCCGTGTGCTGTCAGCGCTTCTGGGATAATTCATATGCTCCCCTACTCCCCTACGGGGGTGCACAGTCAACTCGAAGTCAGGAGACAGATGTTTGGAATCAACACAGAGATGTCTGAGTTTCCTCCTATAATTTTATGTTGCTTTATAAGCCCAAATAAAAAGTTGATACTTTAAAAAATAAAAGTACTTTCCAACTATTTGTTCTGAAACCTCTTCTGCAAGATTAAATACAAATCTATCTTATGCTAAGATAGAGGAGAGGGCTGGAGAGATGTTTCAGAGTTTAAGCCGCTTGCCTGTGAAGCCTAAGGACGCATGTTTGACTCTTCAGGTCCGACATAACCCAGATGCACAGTGACTCAAGCACGCGAGGTCACCCATATGCATAACGGGGTGCACACGTCTGGAGTTTGATTGCAGAGGCTGGAGGCCCTGGACTGCCAATTATCTCTTTCTCTCACACATAAAAATAAAAGGCAATCTTGGGCTTGCCTCAAAAAAAAAAAAAAAAAAAGAAAAGAAAAGAAAGGAGAAATGGGCCACCCAGGGAGGATATAGCTAACAGATCTGATAAGATTCTGTTGTCCCAGACAGATAAAAATAAGTTTTTAGCACGCCTTAATCCCAGCACTTGGGAGGCAGAGGTAGGAGGATCGCCGAGAGTTCTAGGCCACCCTGAGACTACATAGTAAATTCCAGGTCAGCCTGAGCTAGAGTGAGACCCTACCACAAAAAAAACCCAAAATAATAATAATAATAGTAATAAGTTTTTAGTAACTTCTAACTCACATCACCTGGAAAGAAAACTTTTAACTACTCCAGTCATGTGTGCCTTTAGAAGAAAAAAATTTATAAAGATCTACCTCCTCTGTCTCTGTAAAACCCAGGAAGTACAACAGAGTCAAGGGCCTTCTTTAGCCCAGTGCAAAGGACAGATACAGCCCAAGAACGGGGCAACAGATTTTACTCAAACATTTCCCTGTTTGGATATAAGTTTTTCTTTTCTTCCTTCCTTCTTTCCTCCCTCCCTCCCTTCCTTCCTTCCTTTCTTTCTTTCCTTTTTTCTTTTTCTTTTTTTTTCATTTTTCAAGGTTGGGCCTCACTCTAGTCCAGGCTGACCTGGAATTCACTATGTAGTCTCAGGGTGGCCTCGAACTCACAGCGATCCTCCTACCTCTGCCTCCCGAATGCTGGGATTAAAGGTATGTGCCACCACACCCAGCTAAATTTACTAATTTTTTAAAGATTTATTTTTATTTATTAGAGACAGAGAGAGGGAGAGAAATGAGAGAGTGAGAGAGAGAATGAGAATGGGCGTGCCAGGGCCTCTAGCCACTGCAAACAAACTTCAGATGCATGCACCACCATGTGCATCTGTCTTACATGGGACCTGGAGAATCGAACCTGGGTCCTTAGGCTTTACAAGCATATGCCTTAACCGCTCAGCCATCTCTCCAGCCCGTGGATATAAGTATTTTCTGATGGTATCTTCTGGGAATAAGTAAGGGTCTATATCCCTTCCTGATTCAAAGAACTCAGAATTATTCACTAGAACAGAATCCATCCTTTCTGAGTCCTTACAATCTTAATCCGAAAGAGAAGGCTGTGTAGACCTGCACCCTATTAAAAATGCCTCGTGTAAATCAAATATCTCTAAATAATGTACATTACAAACTCTTCTCTTGGGACGGTTATTATGAATTATTTTTCTTTTCCAGGACTGCTCAGTGTACACATGGTAAGTATAAGAATTTTGTAAAAGCTGTGAGACCTGAGGAGGGATGCGTGCATGTGATGGCCAGAGATCTTTGTGTCGGCTTTCCTATCCACATTAAAAAAAAAACGAAAAAAAAAGAAATTATAAAAGATACAGTGTCAGCAGACAATAGCATCCAACGTGTTGCTAAGCTTGCTCCATTTGGTAATAAAATCTTATTATTAAGTCTCGTTTATTCTGGCTGCGGCTAAGCACATCACCAGAGCCCGATCTCTTTAGTAATCCTAGTTGGAGATGATACATTGGAACTGGTGGAATGCTAAGGTCTGGTAAGGTCAGACCGCGTTAACATCTGCTATGTGCAGACACTGGGCATTTGGAAATAAGGCGTGGCTTGTACAAATCACTTCACAAGAAGTGGCATCAGTGCCCAGGCAAGTGCCAGACTTCTACCAACCTAAGTCCAAGTAGTAGACAGGGATACCCGAAGGACTCATGATAAGAGTCCAGAGATCTCTCAGAAAGACACCTCTAGAGACACGCAGGCCTCTAAGGGCCTCTGCCTTCCTTGTGCTTCTATCCAGCCCTTTCTTTTAGAAAACCATGGCAAACTCCCTCTCGACCCCGTCACCTCCTCCACTTGGCTGTTTCCTTAACTATTGAAGACAATTCAGCACAGATCATCGGAGCATATAACCCCGTGTATTTTTCTACAACAGAGCTTGACCATATAAGGAGGGCAACCAAGAGGGATGCCCACTTAATGACCATCTCAATTCCAGCATCACATGATAATTGGACTTATTTTTCTAATATTTCATTTATTTATTTGACAGAGAAAGAGGGAGAGAGAGAGAGAGAGAATGGGCACACCAGGGCCTCTAGCTACTGCAAACGAACTCCAAATGCGTGGGCCCCCTTGTGCATCTGGCTAACGTGGGTCGTAGAGAATCGAACCTGGGTCCTTTGGCCTTGCAGGCAAACGCCTTAACTGCTAAGCCATCGCTCCAGCCCTGGACTTATTTTATAAGAGACAAGGCCAATGGTTAGCTGTCTTATGTGCAAGCTTTTACAACCTGTACTGAGAACCCTCCATTTACAAAGGAGCCAGGGAAGCCGGCCATGGTGGCGCATGCCTTTAATCCCAGCATTCGGGAGGAAGAAGTAGGAGGATCGCTGTGAGTTCGAGGCCACCCTGAGACTACAGTGAATTCCAGGTCAGCCTGAGCTAGAGTGAAACCCTACCTCGAAAAACCAAAAAAAAAAAAAGGAGCCAGGAAGAAGCCAGAAAAAAGAGAACTCGCACCCTGACCCTGACGTGATAGAAGATCCACATTTCTCTCAGTGTGAAATCACAAGCTCCTCCCACATCCCCCCCCCCATCATTTCATCCAAACACTTCACCAACCCAAAGGCTAGGAATGTCACGAGACAGTGTCCAAGGTATAGAACAGAGCTCTCCACACTCCATTATAACCTTCCTACCTGGTGTCTCCCCTCCATGTAGTTACAAGCATCTTGATTTATAACTTTCTTCATTTTGTTATTACACAGGGGGGAAAAAAAAAAACACTCATAGAATTGTTAGCATGTGGGAACATGGAGTTTGGGATAAACTAAATCTGTGTTTCTGGATCATGGTCACTCATATTTGGCTCCAGAAAAAAACTATGTCATTGCCTCTTTGAGGGCTTTCATGGTTCTTATCTTGAACAAACCTTGGGAAAACTCCGGAGGTCAAAAATCTGATATCCCGAGGTAAAGCTGATGCCCGATTCTCTGTTTACAAGAAGGTTTTCCTAAATATTGATCTGCTTTTAGTAAGATTTACAGGGGGGAAGAAAAACTGGCCCAAAGAACAAGGATTTCATGTTTTGTCCATTTACTAAACAAACCATTTAAAACTTGGCAATTTGATTTTATCCAAATGCCAAGTTTGTGTATTTTCCCATTGGGAATAGCTTTCAATTGCCAGATAATCACCACCTTAGCAGTAGGAAAAATTCTATTAAAAAGATTTTTTTTTCTACTTTGGGGCATTTATGCTAAATTACATAATAATCATAAAACTTATTTTAGTAGACAGATATTTAAATCTATTTGTAAAAGTTGGCCTATTGTACAATTTTTTTTATTGCATCTATGATCTTCAATTATCTAGATTGGTCGTTAAAATTTAAAAATAGCACTAATTGTCCAAATTAACCAAAATAAAGCTTTTGACTTCCTTAACCAAAGACACTCCCATCAGTTCTTCTAAAAGGTCAGATCTACCCCTTTTGGAAAATAGTCATTATCTCCTTATAAAATAAGTGCTGATTATCCTATAAAAATTAAGTTATAAAAAAAGGAAAACTATGTAAGTCATCGCTGCTAAAGACAGATATTACCCACTATGAAAAGGAACTTTTTTTTTTTTTTCCTGACGCAGGGTCTCACTCCAGCCCAGGCTGACCTGGAACTTATTCTGTAGTTCCAGGCTGTCACCGAACTCACAGTGATCCTCCCATCTCTGCCTCCCAACCGCTGGGACTGAAAGCATGCGCCACCACGCCCTTCCAAACATGAACTTTTAATCATCATAGCTGAAGACTCAGAACGGGCTTCAGAGTTCTCCCACAGTGAGCTCACAGGGGTGAGCGAGCTGCCCAGAAAAAAATAGCTAATTAAAAAAAAAAAAAAAAGACATCACAGCTGGGCGTGGTGGCGCACGCCTTTAATCCCAGCACTCAGGAGGCAGAGGTAAAGGACCGCTGTGAGTTCGAGGCCAGCCTGAGACTACATAGCGAATTCCAAGTCAGCCTGGGCGACAGTGAGATCCTGCCTATAGGGAAAAAAAAAGCCAAGAGCGTCACATCAGACTCACTGTAGCCTGGAGGACAAGGACTCCGTCAGAGGCCATCAAACTTCACTTAGTATTTCACAAGGGCTTCAGGTCAAGTTCCGAGAGACCCCCAGAGGTCTTGATGACTCCAGTGGATCGACCGAAACAGCTGCCTGGAAACCTCACTGAAGGTCTCCTGAGCCAGCTGGCAGACAAATATTTCACAGACCGTCTATGAATCTTCCCCAGGAAGATTTCCCCTCGGGAGAGCAGTAGGAGCCATCATCTCCCTGACTTTCACCGCCCCTCTTCCAGGAGCAGGCAGTTCCAACCCAAAGATTTATGGCGAGAAGTCTCTCTATGGGGAATTTGAGACAGGCAATGTAGGGACAGCCCAGCAACCCAGAGACCACCTTTCTTTAAAAAAAAAAAAAAAAAAAAAAAAAGGCTGGAGAGATGGCTTAGCAGTTAAGGCACTTGCACACAAAACCTAAGGGCCGATGTTCGATTCCTCAGAACCCATGTAAGCCAGATGAATACAGTAGCACAGGCATCTGGAGTTCATTTGCAGTGGCTAGAGGCCATGGCGAACCCATTCTCTCTCTCTGTCTTTCTCTCTCTCTCCCGCCCTCTCAAATAAAAAAATAAAATATAATATAAAAAAAAAGCTTTAAAAATGTTCAACATCCTTAGCCATCGGGGAAATCCACTTTGAAATTTCATCTCACCCTAGTCAGAACGGTTATCATCAAGGAAACAAATGACCACAAGTGCTTGGTGAGGTTGTGGGAAGAGGGGATCTCTTATTCTTTGTTGGTGGGAGTGTAAACTGGTATAGCCACTATGTGAATCAATATGGAAATTTACAAAAAGCTAAAAAATTTGCACTATCAAATGGCTCAGCTATAGCCCTGGTCATGTACCAAACAGGACCCGACGTCGTGTGACAGAGATATTGGCACGCCCATGTTTATCGCTGTCTATTCACAATAGCTACAACATGAAGTCAACTTAGATGCCCGTCGACTGACGACTGGATAATGAAAATGAGGTATACTGGGGAAACTCAGAATTCGTTAAAGTGCTGAGAAAAAGAGAGAGTGAGGTGTTCAGCTCTAAGTAAGACACCTCTGTCACACCCTCCAAGGCTCAGGGACCATTGAGGCATTTCACTATATCATACACAAGCGGGTTTGCCATGTTTTCATCTTCATTCAGTTCTAAGAGTTTTTTTTTTTTTTAATTTCCCCCTGGTTTCATTAATGATTTATCATTGAATAATGTTTTCTTCAATTTTCATGAGTTTGTAGATTATCTATTTGGTATTGATTTCTAGTTTTATTCTATTGTAATCAAATAAAATATGAAAAGTTATTTCAAATTTTGCTATATTTGTTAAGATTTGTTTTGTGTCATAAAATGTCTATTTTAGAGAAAGTTCAATGGACTGTTGAAAAAAATATATTCTGCAGTGTTTGCCAGGCGTGGTGGTGCACGCCTTTAGTCCCAGCACTCAGGAGGCAGAGGTAGGAGGATCGCCGTGAGTTCGATGCCACCCTGAGACTCCATAGTGAATTCCAGGTCAGCCTGAGCTACAGTGAGACCCTACCTCGAAAAACCAAAAAAAAAAAAAAAAAAAAAAAAAGGATATATTCTTCCGTGTTTAGATAGAATATTTGTAGATTTCTGTTAAGTCCATTTAATTTTTTTTTTTTTTTTTTTTTGCCTGAGGTAGGGTCTCACTCTGGCCCAGGCTGACCTGGAATTCACTATGCAGTCTCAGGGTAGCCTTGAACTCACAGCAATCCTCCTACCTCAGACTCCCAAGTTCTGGGATTAAAGGTGTGCACCACCATGCCCAGCTTAAAAATATTTGTATTTACATGAAAGCAAAATGGAGAGAGAAAGAGAGAGAGGGAAACGGGTTCACCAGGGCCTCCTGCGACTGCAGCTGAACTCCAAATGCATGGGCCGCTCTGTGCATCTGGCTTTAAATGTGTACTGGGGAATTGAACCTGGGCCATCAGGCCTTGCAAGCAGGGCCCTTAACCACCCAGCAATCTCTCCAGCCCCTACAACATACTACTCCCTAGGAAGCTGGTTATTTTCTTCATTGATATGAAGTGACCTTTCATGTCTTTTGACTAATTTTGACTTGAAGTCTACTTTGTTAAATGTCATAGCAACACTTGTTTGCATTCAAGTTTAATTTGCTTAGAAGGTCTTTTTCCAACCCTAAAGCTGTGTCGGTCTTTGCCAGTGACATGTGTTTCTTATAGGCACCAAATAGTTGGGCCCTGTTTTTTTAATCTAACCTGCTTGCTTATATCTTTGTTCAAAAAATCAATTAATTATTTGCAAGCAGAGAGAGAAGAGAGACAGACAGAGGAGATGGGCAGGCCAGGGCCTCCAACCATTGCAAACAAACTCCAGAGGCATGCACCACTTTGTGCATCTGGCTGACATGGGTCCTGGGGAATCGAACTCAGGTTGTTAGGCTTTGCAGGAAAGTGCCTCGACTGCTGAGCCCCTCCAGGCCCTCTCCTTGTCTTTTGATTGGATAACTTGGATTGTTAACATTCAGAGCAACTACTGAAAGTTACATGATAATTTCTGTGTTGTTTTGTTGCTTTTTGAAATTTCGGGTATTTTCTTGTCGGGCTCTGCCAGGCACAGGCTGGAGCCTTCAGAAGATTGGCCTGAACCTCCAGGCACGGCTAAGGACCTCTCCCCTCTCCCCCTGGCTACAGGAGGCCGCTCGCCCAGCCCAGGACACCTACATGTCCTAAGACTTAGATTTCGCTCACAGCCCTGTGACCTTTGGCCAGTTGCCTGGAAAACTCCTTATCAGCCAGCAGCCTTCACACAGCCCATCCCCCTGAGACCCTCTTCCCACCACTATGTGCTGGAATGAATGTTCCTAGGCAAACAACCTTTGAACCCTCCACTCGCCTTAGGACCCTCATCCCGCTCTCAACTGCTTATAAACCCATTTCCCTACAGAGTAAACCAAGCTACTCCCTGAAGTTGTCCCCCGGGTGTATTTCCGGTCACACTCATGGCTGCTTAAGACTGCTCCCCAATGGTTGCCTGTATGCCTTTGGGGAACTGCGGCCCTGAGGATTCAGGGACCCACTTTTTTTTTTTCTTAAGATAGGGTCTCGCTGTAGCCCAGGCTGACCTGGAATTCACTATATAGTCACAGGCTGGCCTCGAACTCACATCGATCCCCCTACCTCAGCCTCCCGAGTGCTGAGATTAAAGGTGTGCGCCGCCACGCCTTGCTGGGTATTTTCTTAATCGTCACGTGCTTACTCGCTGTTCTAGTGTATTTTATTCACAGGAATGTGACTTCTTTTGCTTCAGTGTATAACTATATCTTCTGTAGAGTTGACTAAGTGGTCATGAAGTCATTCAGTTTGTGTTTGTGACAGAAAGTTTTTTTTTTCTTTAACTATCAAGGATGGCTCTGTTGGATATAGAAATCTGGGTCAGCAGTTATTATCTTTCAGAGTTTAAAATAAGTCCACTCTATGTCCTGCTTTTTATTGAGACATCTGCTGTTGTTACAACACATTTGCCTTTATATGTGGCCTGCTGTTCCTCTCTCCCAACTCTCAACATGATTTCTTTGTTATGTGTAGCTCATCTTAAATCTGTCTGTTTGGGGTTCTACATGCCTCTCGGACACGGCGGGCTATCTCTTCCCCTAGATTTTGGGAGATTTTTATGTCATGATTTTACTGAATGTATTTTCTATGTCATCTATGCCTATTTCTCATAAATTGGTTTCTAATGATATCCTAAATATCTAACATGTTCTGTTTGTACTTTATTGCCTTACGTTTCTTGTTGTTTGACTTTTCTGGTTTACTTAGCTTTTCTCCAAGTACTGATAGTGGTTATTCCACTTTAGACTTTCTGTTAGTGAGACTTTCTACAATTTGATGTATTGAGCTTTTTGATCTCAAAATTTCAACTTAATTTTTCTTCAGTATTTCTATTTGCTGACTGAATTTCTCTTTCATAGCTTGCATTGACTTCACTGAGCTATTCATTTATGTATAGCGTATTTTAGTTCACTAAGGAGCTTTTTTGTGTCCTCTTTCATTTGATTGAACAACCTCAGAATCATTCACTTAATTTATATGCCTGGGATTTCATCTTATTCACTTTTATTGGAATCCACTCCAGTGGAATTGGTAATTTTGGGAGAAGGTGTGTTGCCATGACTTTTTTTTTTCATATTTCTTCTGTATCTTCATTAGGACTTGTGCATCTAGTATCAGGCAATTGGTTGGATTATTTAAATTACACATATTTTTTTCTTTTCAAATTTTTATTAACAACTTTCATGATTAAAAAAAATATCCCATGCTAATACCCTCCCTCCCCCACTTTCCCTTTGAAATTCCATTCTCCATCATATCCCCTCCCCATCTCAATCAGTCTCTCTTTTATTTTGATGTCATGATCTTTTCCTCCTCTTGTGATGGTCTTGTGTAGGTAGTGTCAGGCACTGCAAGGTCATGGATAACCAGGCCATTTTGTGTCTGGAGGGAGCACATTGTAAGGAGTCCTACCCTTCCTTTGGCTCTTACATTCTTTCCGCCACCTCTTCAGCAATAGACCCTAAGCCTTGGAAGGTGTGATAGAAATATTGCAGTGCTGAGCACTCCTGTCACTTCTTTCCAGCACCATGATGCCTTCTGAGTCATCCCAAGGTCACTGCCATTTAAAAAGAGAAGATGCTCTATCAAAAGTGTGAGTAGAATTAATATAAGGGTATGAACATTAAGAGAAGTGCTTACTGGGCAGTTTGATAAGCATAATATATACATTTATCCAGCCATCAGCAGATGTTACACCCCTAGGGCTCATGACTACCCCTGTTTTAAGTTTTCAGTATCAGGGATGTATTCCCTCCCATGGGGCGGGCCTCCAGTCCAATTAGAGGGCAGTTGGTTTCCACCAAGACAGATGTGCCACTATTGCACCCGTTGGCTCATTTGGCCTGGCTGGCCAAATATAAGGCTTGCAGTGTCCACTGTTGAGTATCTTCACTGGTGATTTCTCTCTCTCCCATTGAACTGCATGCAGAATGGCTTCTTCCAGCTTTCTGTCAGCTGGTCTACATGGAGGAGGTTCTCAGCTCAGTTCCATCAGGATTTCTCAGTGGCCTTGAAGCCCAAGTATGTGGAGTCTTCAGCAATAGGGTCTTACCAGCTATTCCTGGAAATTACATATTCTTTAAATTGAAGTACTTGCAATGTTCAAGTCGGACTGGGTTGCTCTAGGTTGTGGTATCATTTCACCCCTACTGGACTATAGGTAGAGCTGAGTAGCTAAATTCTCATCCTATATTCAAGGTACTGGATTTAAGTCTCTAACACCACTTCAAGAGTGGAATACTAATCATGAAAGCAAGCACAGCTTACGGACATGAAAATGGAGTGACAGCCTATTTAAAAACAATTTCCCCTTAGATTCCAATAATCTTGGTATAATAAAGGAACGAGAAAACAAAGCATGCTAATATTAGTGATTACCATTAGAGCAACAGAGAAAGTAGAGAACTGGAGAACGGTGAAAATGAAGAGAAGGGGTAAGGAAATGCTAGCTAAAATAAAATGAAAAGAGAAAGAGCTTAAGGAAACGTAATGACTTTAATCCCAGCACTCGGGAGGCAGAGGTAGGAGGATTACCATGAGTTCGAGGCCACCCTGAGAATACAGAGTGAATTCCAGGTCAGCCTGGGCTAGAGTGAGACCCTACCTTGAAAAACCAAAAAAAAAAGAAAGAAAGAAAAGAAATGTAATGAGGGCTGGAGAGATGGCTTAGCAGTTGAGCGCTTGCCTGTGAAGCCTAAAGACCCTGGTTCAAGGCTCAATTCCCCAGGACTCACATCAGCCAGATGCACAAGGGGGCCCAGGTGTCTGGAGTTCATTTGCAGTGGCTGGAGGCCCTGGCGCACCCATTCTCTCTCTATATATAATCTGCCTCTTTCTCTCTGTCTGCTTGTGTCTCTCAAATAAATAAATAAAAATAAACAAAAATTAAAAAAAACTAACACATAAATAAATAAACAAATTTTAAAAAAAGAAATCTAATGAGACAACGTAAAACAATCCTAACCCTTAGGAAGCCGAGGCAAGGAGACACAGAGCTCCAGTCTAGGCTCGTCCTTTAATCCCAGCACTCGGAAGGCAGAGGTAGGAGGATCACCGCGAGTTCAAGGCCAGCCTGAGACTACATAGTGAATTCCAGGTCAGCCTGGGCTAGAGCGAGACCCTACCTCAAAAAAACTAAAAATAAAGAAATAAAAATAAAAAGGGAGAAAGAGAACAGAACAGAACGAAGCTGGCCCACAAAATTACAATCAGATATCAGGGAAGTATAAACGTGCAAGAGACTAAAGCAGGGGGCACAGAGGAGGGGGTCTGTGTGTGGTCCTTGGCGCGGGTGGAGGTGCAGATGGTCTCTACGTGTCCCTCGTGGGGTCACAGATGCAGACTCTTTACGTGGTCACTCACTGGGGCGCAGGTGTCCTGTGTGGCCGCTCATGTGGTCACAGGTTCAGATCCCGACGCTGCGAGGTCTCTCGCGTGGGAGTAAGTGCAGATTCTTGTCTCCCTGCGGTCCCGCGCGGTTCTCTGGCCTCTTCAGATGAAAGCAGAACCTTTGTGGCATTTTGCTTCCTGTGTTTGACCCACCACTTGAAGGTGTGGTTTGTGGGCCAGCAGGGCTGTTATTACGGTAGGTGTGTTTCAGTATGTAGGTACTGGAAAGGGCAGTTGGCAAACATTCTCCTGGGGTGCTTTATGCCCGGCACCTTCAAGCATCCACAACTGCTCCTCCCATTTCTCTCTGGGTCCCTTCCCCCCTTTGTCTCCATCCTTCTCTGTGCTGGTACAGTTGCTACTGGGGTCTCTCTATCTCTCTGTCCTCTCCTCTCTGTCCCCTTCTTTCTCCTCTCTCCTATTTATAGAAGTAAGGTGTCACACATTAGGTAATCAAATTGCATTGTGATAAAAAGGGAAATGAGCCCATATATTAGTCAGGACTATCATAAAAAAAAAAACAAATTCCACAGATTAGCTGGTACAATAGAAATTAATTTTCTCCCAGGTCTGGATACTAGAAATCCATGAATAAGATATCAGCAGGGTTGGTTTTTGGTGAGGCTGTACTCCTTGATGCATCCCGCTTCCCCCTTTCCCCCCTCCTTGTCTTTGTGTTTTTGATCCCCAATGGCTTTTTCTCTGGAGACATGCACTCTAAAGATCTCTCTCTTATTATAAGGACTCAAGTCTCATTGGATTAGGACCCCACCCTTATGACTCACTACTGCCAATGAACTCCGGGTGCATGAGCCACTTTGTGTGTCTGGCTTTATGTGAGTACTGGGGAATTGAATCCCGACCGTTAGGTATTGCAGGCAAGCACCTTAACAACTGCACCCCCCAGCCTCCCTTAATGACCTTCTTAATGGCCTTATCTCTAAATGTAGTCATACCATATTGGGAGTCAGGGCCTCAACCTATGAGTTTTGGGGAGAGGGGAAAAAATTCAATCTACAACAGAGCCATAATAATCAATTATTTTTGTTTTAAAACCTACATAGAATTTAGTCTATGCCTCATGGTGTGTCTGTTATGCTCTTGTGAAACTAAATCTTTTTTAAATTTGAGCAGTAAATATAATTCAGTTTATTCCCATAATAATTCACATATGTTAAATCTGCAAAGTAGAATGACACTTTCATACATTCATTTGACATTCATCAACTCTCTTACCTTCTATCATGCCAGCCTTCTCCACAAACTAAATCTTAATTTTAATGTCTTGGAAATAGGTTAAAGAAAAGAAGAAAGGATGGTCTGGCATCCAGGGAAAAGAATTCAAGTTCCTTAACAGTAGAAGAAGGCCACGCCCACAATTTTAAAAGCAATGTTAGTCGTCTCTGTGCCGTAATAAGATTTTGGCAGTATTTAATCAGATTCCCTACAAACCAATGCATACAGAAATTTCATTCTTTTTTATTGTCTAGGCACATTTTAAATTTAAGACTGGATCTCACAAAATGGATAGCTATACATGCTTCATTAGTTTCCCCCCAAACCATCCCACACAAGTGACAAAACTTAGAACATAATTGAATTGAAAACAGTCCTTAGTGTTATTTGACAGAGTGATTAATACATGAAAAAACAAATTTCCAAATTATTTTTCCCATAAACCTATTGAGCCTTCGAGTTTGTAAGCGCCATTCTCTGTTGTGGCTAAACACTTCCCGGGAATAAGCGGTTGGAAAAGGGCATTTGCTCTTTGAAGTTCCTTCAGTGTCCTCTCCATCCCTGCCTGAAAGACGGCCCAAGCTTGCTTAGCAAGCCAGGAGCTGGTGTGGACGAAACGAATGGGACTGAAGTTGAAACCCACATTCTCCTCACCAGTGGCTGTGGGAGGTTGCTCAGCAATAGACTATCCTGTCCTCAAGTAGGGGGAAGGGCTCACCATGTGGCAGTTTCTGTGATTACTTCAGTACTTTTAGAAATTTTTAATAGCAGGGCACCAAAAAAAAAAAAAAAAAGAGAAAGAAAAAGAAAAAGAAAAAAGAAAGAAAGAAAGAAAAAGATTAATCACAGAAAGGGCATAGAAGGACGTTTGGGTATTGTTTCATTTGTTTCTTTTCTCCTCTTCTCCTCCTCTCCTCCTCTCCTCCTCCTCCTTCTTCTTCTTCTTCTTCTTCTTCTTCTTCTTCTTCTTCTTCTTAAGAAAACCCATATGCAAGTATGGACATTCTTTTTTTTAATTTTTTTTGTTTTTTATTTATTTATTTGAGAGTGACAGACAGAGAGAGAAAGAGGCCGATAGATAGATAGAGAATGGGCGCGCCAGGGCCTCTAGCCACTGCAAAGGACCTCCAGACGCGTGTGCCCCTTGTGCATCTGGCTAACATGGGTCCTGAGGAATCGAGCCTCGAACCGGGGTCCTTAGGCTTGACAGGCAAGCGCTTAACCACTAAGCCATCTCTCCAGCCCTTTTTTTTTTTTTTTATTAAGACAGGGTTTTAAATATCGAAGGCTGACCTCAAACTCCATTTATTCGAGGATGACCTTGAATTTCTAATCCTCTTGCCTCCAACTCCCAAGTACTGGGGTTACGGGCATGTGCTGGTTTATGCCGTGCTAAGGACTAAACCCAAGGCTTGGTGCATGCTAGGCAGGCACTCTATCAACTGAGTTGCTTCTCCAGCACCCGTAGCTCATGAGTTATTATTTTTGAACATTTAAAAAATATTTATTTATTTATTATTATTATTATTATTATTTTGGTTTTTCAAGGTAGGGTTTCACTCTAGCCCAGGCTGGCCTGGAATTCACTACGGAGCCTCAGGGTGGCCTCAAACTCACTGCGATCTTCCTAGCTCTACCTCCCGAGTGTTGGGACTAAAGGCGTGCGCCACCAAACCCGGCTAAAAAATATTTATTGATTTATTTGTAAGCAGAAAGAGATAGAAAGAAGACAAACAGAATGGGCATGCCAGAGCCTCCAGCCACTGCACTGAACTCCAGATGCATGTGCAGCCTTGTGCATCTGACTTTATCTGGACACTGGGGAATCAAACTCCAGTCATTAGGCTTTGTAGGCAAGTGCCTCAGCTGCTAAGCTATTTCTCCAGCTCCAGTTATTATCATTATTTTTTATTTTTTTGGTTTTCCAAGGTAGGGTCTCACTCTAACCCAGGCTGACCTGGAATTCACTATGTAGTCTCAGGGTGGCCTCAAACTCTCGGCGATCCTCCTACCTCTGCCTCCCAAGTGCTGGGATCAAAGGCGTGCGCCACCACTCCCGGCTATTTTTTTTTAAGTGTGTAACTTCAGGGAGTAAGCTACTATCAGAGTAATAATGTATTTTTATTTATTTACTTATGTATTTATTTATCTCATTGTGTGTGCACTATGTGCATATGTGGTAGTTTGAATAGATGGCCCCCAATATATTCAGTGTTTTATTAGTTTGTAGTTTGCATCTGCAGCCACCTGGCTGGAGGCGGTGTCACTGGGCGGATCTTAAGGTGTGGTGATGGGTTTCAGATTTCAATCTAAAGACATGCAAAGTGTGCCTAGCTGGAGTTCCTGAAGTGTGCTGTGCTGTGTGGCTTTTGGCTTTTATGCTTGTGCTTCTCTCTGTGTGTTTGGTCCTGTGAAGGCAGGCCAGCTTCTTCTGCCATTATGGGACTTCCCCTGGATCTGTAAGCTTCAATAAATCCCTTCCTCCATAACTGTGCCTGGTCTGGAAGTTCATCTCAGTAAACCTGAGGTGGTCTGCTATAGCATACATATGTGCATATATGTGTGGATGCACATGTTGGCGTATGTGTGTAGGTAGAGGCCACAGGTCAGTGTTGGATGTCTTCCTCGTTTGCTTTCCACCTTATTCTATGAGATAGGATTTCTGACGAAAACCAGCACTTACTGATCCTACTGGACAAGCTGGCTAGCAAGCCCCCGGGCCATGCCTCCTCAGTGCTGGGAACACAGGTGAGTACCACCACGGCTGGCATCTTACATGGGTACTGGGGATCTGAACTCAGATCCTCATGCTTGATCTTGAATTTCTCAGTTTTTCCCATGAGGAAAAAGCAGAGGTAATCTGCCAAAAATGGAAGATAAAAAGAGGACTCTGAAAGCAGCTAAGGAAAAGAAATATATCCAATACAAAGGAGATGTAATGCTATAATAGAAAATTTTTCAGCAGAAACATTATAGCCTAGGAAAGCATGGGATGACATATCCAGAGTGTTGAAGTTAAAAACCTCTCAACTTGGGGCTGGAGAGATGGTCTAGGGCATTTGCCTGCAAATCCAAAGGATCCTGGTTTGATTCTCCAGGACTCACCTAAGCCAGATGCACGGGGGGGTGGGGGGGTGTGCACTCATCTGGAGTTCGTTTGCAGTGGCTGGAGGCCCTGGCATGCCCATTCTCTCTCTCTCTCTCCCTTCCTCTCAGCTAAATAAATAAATAAAGCATTTTTAAAAAAATACCTCTCAACCAAGAATACTTGCTAGGAAAAAAAAAAAAAAAACACCCTTCAGAAAAGGAGAGATTAAGATTTTCCCAGACATATGGAAGTATAGAGAGTTTATGACCACCAGATTTTCTTACAAGAAATACTAAAAGTATTTCTTCAAGTTGAGGGAAAATGTCAGTAATTAGTAACACAAGGACACATGATAGTATAAAACTCACCAGTAAGTGTACAAGCCAGTCAAAACCAGAATACTCCAACAATGTGACAATGTGCAAATCATTTACAAATTTATTATGAAGACTAAAAAGTATTTGAAAAGAACTGTACTTAGAACAATTTGCTGAGGGACATGAAATATACAAAAATGTACAGTATAACATCAAAAACATAAAATGGGGCTAGAGAGATGGCATAGCGGTTAAGGCACTTGCCTGCAAAGCCTAAGACTACATGTTCGAATCTCAAGGTCCCATGTAAGCCAGACGCACAGTGACGCACGTGCACAACATTGAACTTGTACACAAGTGGGGGGCACATGTGTGGAGCTCGTTTGCAGCAGCTGATTGCCCTGGCCCCCTCTCTCTCTCTCCTGTAAATAAGTAAAAACAAATAAAAAACTAAAAATAAATAAATAAATAAAACAGGGCTAGGAGGGTGGCTCAGTTGGTAAAACTGTCACCATGCAGACAGGAAGGTCTGCGTTCAGATCCCCAGGGCCTATGTGACTACAAGGAATGGCAGTGCGTGCCTGTGATCCCAGTCTTTGGGAAGCAGAAAAACAGGCAGATTCGAGGGCAAGCTGGTTAACTATGCAAGCCAAATCAGTGAGCTCTGTGTTCCACGAGAGACCTTTTCTCAATGCGTAAGATGGAAAGCAATAGAAGGAGACATCCAACATTGACCTCTGGCCTCCACATGACCACAAAACATGCTGGACACTTACACACACACACACATGCACTACACACCCCTACAACATACACATGCCCACACGCATACGAAGGCAAAAACAAATCTAGACGTATGTGTGTGTATAAAATACAAGTGCTGGAGTTTCTTTAATGTAATCAAAGCTGAGCTGACAGCGGCTTAAATGCTGATTATCGGGACTGAGAAGGTGGCTCAGGGGTGAAGGGCCCTTGCTGTGCAAGCATGAGGACATGAGCTTGGTCCCCAACACCCACATAAAAGGCTGGGTGTGCCACACACGCCTGTAACTGCAGTGCTCAGGGGTGGGACAGGAGGGAAAGAAAGAATTGCTGGTGGAAGAGCAGTAGAGGAGTACACCTGATGTTTAAAACGTGGGCTGCAGAGATGGCTTAGTGGTTAAGCGCTCGCCTGTGAAGCCTAAGGACCCCGGTTCGAGGCTCAATTCCCCAGGACCCACGTTAGCCAGATGCACAAGGGGGCGCACGCATCTGGAGTTCGTTTACAGAGGCTGGAAGCTCTGGCGCGCCCATTCTCTCTCTCTCTCTCCCTCCCTTCTTCTCTCTGTCACTCTCAAATAAATAAATAAACAAAAAAAATTAAAAAAAAAACGTGTGCATGTGCGTGCGTGTGTGTGTGTGTGTATGTCTGTGTGTGTGTGACGAAAGTAACAGAGGGACTATTCTTTTCTGTTGTTGATTTCATATAGGGTCTCACGCTAGTCCAGGCTGACCTGGAACTCACTCTGTAGTCCCAGGTTGTCCTGAAATTCGCAGTGAGATTAAAGATGTGTGCCACTACACCTGGCTGGTTTTTTTTTCTTCTTTCTGACACGTACCTAACTCTGGTAATATCAATTAGGAAAAGAAATATAAGTCATCATCATCAGAGAAAGGGAATAAATAGGTAAAATAGGTTTTAAAAATCACCGTCAGGCATGGTGGTGTTGTAATCAAGTTCACATTGCTGGCAGAAATCACCCGACCAAGAACAACTTGTAGGGGGAAAAAAAGTTTATTTTGGCTTACAGACTTGAGGGGAAGCTCCACAATGGCAGGGGAAAACAATGGCATGAACAGAGGGTGGACAATAGCAACAGGAGAGTGTGCCAAACACTGGCAAGGGGAAACTGGCTATAACACCCATAAGCCCGCCCCCAACAATACATTCCCTCCAGAAGGCGTTAATTCCCAAATCTCCATCAGCTCGGAACCTAGCTTTCAGGACACCTACGTTTATGGGGGACACCTGAATCTAACCACCACACTGGCTCACACCTTTAATCCCATTATTCTGGGGGCTGAGGTAGGAGGATCATTGTGAGTTCAAGGCCAGCCTGGGTTACATAAGCAATTTCCAGGTCAGCCTGGGCTACTTGAGTGAGCTCCTGTTTCAAAAAAAAAAGCAAAAGAAAGAAAGAAAAAGAAAAGAAAAATCCCCACACGAGCTAATGCAATGTACTCTGTTGAACAGATTCTGGAACTGAGAGACGACATTAATGGAGAAACTGTTGAAATGTGAATGAAGTCTGAAGTGTTAGTTAACAGTAACGTGCCACTGTGAACTTCTCAGTCTAGATTTGCCATAATTACGTAAGCTGTTGACTTCGGGAGAGACTTTGGTGAAAGGCATCCAGAAGTGCCATGTGCCATCTCTGCAATCTCTTCATAAGTCTAGGCAATTGATGCCGTTATTTTCTGTGACATGAAAGAGACTTATGATGTAGTTTGAATGCGTGCTTCTTCTATGAGCCACGAGAACCCGGCAGGCAGCTTCCCTTTAAAGAACAGACCATAATATTACCTTTGCTAGAAGCAAAATAGAGCACCGTATCAGGTGAAAGTTATGCCCTTATTAAGAGGGAGACTTGAAGAGTACAAGAAATTCCATTTCCCATTCTAAACCCAGTGATTGGCACTTCTAAGTGTTAAAACAGACTCAGAGAAAGTGTTTTTTTTTTAAATTTTATTTCATTTTTTTATCTATTTGCAAGCAGACAGAAATGGAGGGAAGAGAGACAGACAAAGAAAATGGGTGCACCAGGGCCTCCGGGTGCTGCAAACAAACTCCAGTTTGTGCATCTGGCTTTACGTGGGCACCGAGGAATCGAACCTGGGTCCATGGGCTTCACAGGCAAGCGCCTTAACCGCTGAGCCATCTCTCCAGCCCCGGAGAGTGTCTTCAGTTGCTGGTGCTTCCCTTTGCCAGGAAATCTCAGGCTCCCAAGGCTGTGAACACCGTGTGGGGTTCCCCTTCCTCTCACATAGGAGAAACCGTGTGCAGAAACACAAGGCCATAATTTAAAATAAAAACATCACTTCCGATCCCTGGACAGACAATATGTCACAACCATAATAAAAAAAAAAAAAGGAAAATACTGCAAAAGCAAGAACGCAAGATAAAGTTCACATGCAGCCGCCCAGAGGTCAGCATCTTCCAGAACAAGGAAGTATGCAGACAGGGCCACTGAAAATCCTTCAGGGTGTCTGCCTTAGAAAAACACTTCACCCGCTTATTTATATAACTGTTTTAAATGAAGGCTAGATATCGCTGGAGCGCGTCCCTGGGTAAGAAAAGGCTCTTATGTATCTGTCGCTCTGTGTCATCATTTATTTTTACTTAAGAACATCAAAAGATTTCCATTTGCATGTTCCCCCCCCCACACCCACCCACCCCCATTTATAGATGGAGGGGAGAGTGCTCAGAGAGACCCCGGGCTAAGTGGCCAATCCTTACGAGCTGGCATACGGCTACTGTTTGACAAATGCTACCCATGCAGTGAAACACCACACACCCCAACTGGTTTTAATTGCTGGGCTGCACTTTTGGAAGTGCCTATGAACTTTATGTGACATTTTAGGAACACAAAAACCAGACATGACCCTCACTGACTGCTGAGGAAGTCTGCGAGCAGGCCTCGTCTTTCCATCCGTTCCCCTCCTCCCAGGCTGAAGTGTCCCACGTAGGTGCTCTGACAGCCTCCCTATGAGTTGTGGACAAGTTGCTTTAATTTCCTAATCTGAGAAAACGGGCGGGCGGGGGGGGGGCGCGGTAATAAATGGGCCTGTCTCAAAAGCGATTGTGAAGCAATTAAGTAAGAGAACTGTTTCGGTTAGCACAGTGAGAAAAGGGGGCTGGCCACAGAGGCTATGACACATAAAGGCTTCAAGAAATATTGTAAAGTGAGTAGACGGATGGACGGACAGATGGAGACATTCCAGCACCTATTGCTAGATAGACCATCAGTCTATGCCACGTGTTTCCTGACACTTTGTGTGTGTGTGTGTGTGTATGTGTGTTGCAGTCAGGTTCACGTTGCTGGTAGAAATCACCCAGCCAAGAGCAGCTTGTAGGGAAAAAAAGAGGCTTATTTTGGAACTGGAGAGATGGCTTAGCGGTGAAGCACTTGCCTGTGAAGCTTAAGGGACCCCGGTTCAAGCTCAATTCACCAGGACCCACGTTAGCCAGATGCACAAGGGGGTGCACGCATCTCGTCTGCAGTGGCTGGAGGCCCCGGCATGCCCATTCTCTTGCTCTCTGTCTGTCGCTCTCAAATAAATAAATAAAAATGAACAAAAAAAATAATTAGCCGGGCGTGGTGGCGCATGCCTTTAATCGCAGCACTTGGGAGGCAGAGGTAGGAGGATCGCTGTAAATTTGAGGCCACCCTGAGACTGCATAGTTAATTCCAGGTCAGCCTAGGCCAGAGTGAGACCCTACCTCGAAAAACAACAACAAAAAAAATTAATTAATCTATTTTTAAAAAGAGGTTTATTTTGGCTTACAAGTTCGAGGGGAAGCTCCATGATGGCAGGGGGAAACGACGGCATGAGCAGAGGGTGGACATCACCCCCTGGCCACCATCAGGTGGACCATAGCAACAGGAGAGTGTGCCAAACACTAGCAAGGGGACACTGGCTGTAACACCCACAAGCCTGCTCCCAACAATACGCTGCCTCCAGAAGGCGTTAATTCCCAAATCTCCATCAGCTGGGAACCCAGCATTCAGAACACCTGAGTTTATTGGGGACACCTGCATCAAACCACCTGCGTGTGTGTGTGTGTGTGTGTGTGTGTGTGTGTGTGTGTGTTTAGCTATGGACTGAAGGATTAGTTCCCGAGGTGGGAGGTTGTGTGATTTTGGCTTTAATGTGCTCGGATCCCAAGTGTAGGGGAAAAAGAACCTGTTTGTTCCTGCCAGTCTCCACCAGGAGAGCCGACGGGAGGGATTCCAACACCGTGGCTTCCCTCCACTTCAGCTGTGACTCAGCATCTAGATCTCTAAACTTTTCTCTGTGGCCACGCTCGAGGACATGCAAAAGTTGTCCCTCTCGGTTCACGCTGACAGACAGACAGGCAAGGAAGGTATACACGATCGTTTTCTTCTCCGCTGGGACACGTGTAAACTGGGACCCGTCTGGTCAGACTCTGGGCCTGCCACGCACGGGGGGACTGGGGCCCGATCGGTGAGAGCCACGGGTGACCGAGGCTCGTACAAGCACTCGCTTCTGCGTGTGCGCACAACAGACTCTTAGCAAAGCGGGTGGCTTTAGGGAAGACGGTCGCGCAGGCTCCCTGAGTGTCGAAGCCCTTACAGAAACTCAGAAGAAGGCCGTCGCAGGAAAGGGAAGATGCCCCAGCCTCCCCTCTGATGGTCATCATCCCCAGCTGGCACTGGGTTCCGGCTTGTTCTCTTGTACCTGTCTGCCCAAGCCTCAGACTTCACAATCCGGCCAACCTGGAGGAAGCGACGTCAGCTGTACAGAGCCTGTGTCCGCTGTGTGCAGGGCAGACAGAGAAGGGCTGCTAAGCAGCACGGCTCGGGAAGACAGGGAAAGACCCGCCTCCAAGATGCCCTGAGAGGCAGCAGACCACGGAGCCCATGGCTCTAAACAACCGGGCAGAGAAGCAGCCAGGGTGGGGAGCTTCTTTCTTTCTTTCTTTCTTTCTTTCTTTCTTTCTTTCTTTTATTTTAATTTTTTGTTCATTTTTATTTATTTATTTGAGAGCGACAGAGAAAGAGGCAGATAGAGAGAGAGAGAGGGAGAGAGACAGAATGGACACGCCAGGGCTTCCAGCCACTGCAAACGAAATTCCAGATGCATGTGCCCCCCTTGTGCATCTGGCTAACGTGGGTCCTGGGGAATTGAGCCTCGAACCGGGGTCCTTAGGCTTCACAGGCAAGCGCTTAACCGCTAAGCCATCTCTCCAGCCCCTTTCTTTCTTTCTTTCTTTCTTTCTTTCTTTCTTTCTTTCTTTCTTTCTTTCTCTTTCTTTCTCCTTCCTTCCTTCCTTCCTTTCTTTCTTTCTTTTCTTCCTTTCTTCCTTTCTTTCCTTCTTCTTTCTTTTTAAATTTTATTTTTGTAATATTTTAATTTATTTAGTTGAGAGAGAGAGAGACAGAGAGAGAGAGGCACTTAGAGAGAAAGAGAGAATGGGTGCTCCAGGGCCTCCAGCCACTGCAAATGAGCTCCAGGATGCATGCACCACCTTGTGCATCTGGCTTTATGTGGGTGCTGGGGAACTGAACCTGAGTCCTTCAGCTTTGCAGGCAAGCACCTTAACCACTAAGCCATCTCTCCAGCTCATGGTTTTTGTTTTGTTTTGGATTTTTCCTATTACATTAGGAGCAGCTTCAAGATGCTTCCTATATTCGACCAGGGCTCCTTGCAGTGAAGCTCTGTTGTCATCTTGGTCTGGTTAGAAATCCCCAGACGTCCCTCTTGGTCGGGTCTGCGAGGTTGCTTCCAGGAAGGACTGAATGAAGGAGGAAGTCCTTCCCCCAGAGTGAGTCCTTCCTCCAGAGTGGGCAGGCGGTTCTCCAGCTGGTGGGTTTCATGAAAACAAGCTGGTGATTTGATTCAGGTGTCCCCCATAAACTCAGGTGTTCTGAATGCTGGGTTCCCAGCTGATGGAGATTTGGGAATTAACACCTCCTGGAGGGAGTGTATTGTTGGGGGTGGGCTTATGGGTGTTATAGCCAGTGTCCCCTTGCCAGTGTTTGGCACACTCTCCTGTTACTGTTGTCCACCTGATGTTGGCCAGGGGTTGATGTCCACTCTCTGTTCATGCATCATTTCCCCTGCCATTGTGGAGCTTCCCCCTCAAATCTGTAAGCCAAAATAAACCCTTTTTTTTTACCCCATAGGCTGCTCTTGGTTGGGTGATTTCTACCAGCAATGCGGACCTGACTGCGACAGAAGCCCTGAGCGGAAAGCGGCCCTCCTCCCTCCTGGCTGCCCCGCTGCTCGCCCCTGAGGGCTTCACTCGGGGCATCCGAACCTGTTCGGCCACCCTTCCTTGGCACCAGAACCGAGTTTCCTCAGCCTTCCAGCGAGGACTGAAGACCAGCGGCTCTGCAGGAAGCCTCCAGGGCCGCATTGGGGCCGCTGGGGGTCGAGCCACATACACGGAGCAGCAGCTATGGCTGGACGGCCATAAGCTAATCCAATAAACTCTCTTTTTAATACAACTCATTCTATCGGTTCTGGTCCTCCAGAGAACCCTGACTAACGCAGCTCCGTAGCACATTGATTCCGTTATCATTTTTTGTTGTTGTTGTTGTTTTGTTTTGTTTTGTTTTGTTTGAGGTAGGGTCTCACTCTAGCCCAGGCTGACCTGGAATTCACTCTGTAGTCTCAGGGTGGCCTCAAACTCATGGCGATCCTCCTACCTCCTACCTCTGCCTCCTTTGTGCTGGGATTAAAGGTGTGCGCCACCACTCCCGGCTACATTGACTCCTTTAAACCACAGTGTGAGCCAGATCCTCATGGCAAGGTCTCTATGAGCTTTGGAACAGACACAATCATGCCTTGGCATGACCCTGGAGCCCAAGACCAAAATAATGTCAGATTATTTTATATACGTTTTTTAAACATATTTTTTTAATTTTGTTATTGACAACTTCCATAATTATAGACAATAACCCATGGTAATTCCCTCCCTCCCCCTACTTTCCCCTTTGAAATTCCACTCTCCATCATACCCCTTCCCTTCTCAATCAGTCTCTCTTTTATTTTGATGTCATCATCTTTTCCTCCTATTATGATGGTCTTGTGTAGGTAGTGTCAGGCACTGTGAGGTCATGGATATCCAGGCCATTTTGTGTCTGGGAGGAGCACGTTGTAAGGAGTCCTACCCTTCCTTTGGCCCTTCCATTCTTTCTGCCACCTCTTCCATAGTTTGGTAACATAGTATATACATTTAGCCAGACACCAGCAGACATTACACCCCTAGGGCTCATGACTACCCTGTTTTAAGGATCAGGCATGTATTCCCTACCATGGAGCGGGCCTCCAGTCCAATTAGAGCACGGTTGGTTTCCCCCATAACAGACGTGCTACTAGTGCACCTGTTGGCTCATTTGGCCTGGCTGGCCAAATTTAAGGCTTGTAGTGTCCACTGTTGAGTATCTCCACTGGTCATTTCTCTCTCTCCCATTGAGCTGCATGCAGCATAACTTTTTCCATCTTTCTGTCAGCTGGTCTACATGGAGGAGGTTATCAGCTCAGATCCAGCAGCCCAAGTATATGGAGTCTTCAGCAATAGGGTCTTACCATCTATTCCTGGTGGGAAACCAAGGGCCTCGGCAATGGCCTATAATGTTTTGGGGGCATCAGGGACCTCCCTGGCCAACAACTCACTGGAAGGTATCCCATCCCCGGCACTGAAAGTTTTCTAGTAACAATCTATGGCTCCTGTGCATTCCATTGTCCAAAAAAGTACATTTCCATATGATTTATTTATATCCTCTTCCCCTGACCTCACTTAGGCCTTTTCACCCCCATTTATCTATTCTTCTACTTACATATATATAATATCATTCTATTAAGTCCCCCCTCCATCTCTTTATATTCCCTTTATATCTGCTTTCTAGCTTACTGGCCTCTGCTACTGAGTTTTATTCCTACTCACATAGAAATCCAATCATTTGTAGCTAGGATCCACATATGAGAGAGAACCTGTGACATTTGGCTTTCTGGGCCTGAGTTACCTCACTTTGAGGCAGGGTATCACTCTAGCCCAGGCTGGCCTGGAATTCACTATGTAGTCTCAAGCTGGCCTCGAACTCACAGCGATCCTCTTACCTCAGCCTCCCGAGTGCTGGGATTAAAAGTGTGCGCCACCATGTCAGGCTTATATAACTTATTTATTTTTTAATTATTATTATATTTCACCTATTTCCCCATAGGATTTAGGGTTGCTTACAATAAAACTCTAGGGTAACGGAACAGAAAACTGGCAACACGGAAGAGTGACAAAGAGCACCTCGGCAGGGGAACCCAAGTTCCGGCCTTGGATATCAGCACAAACCCAGGGAAAACCCAGTGCGCTTCATCATTCTTGCTAGTTACTAGGTAGGAGATTAAAAAAAGGACTGAAGCGATACAGTTCTGAAACACACACACACACACACACACACACATACACACACAGATAAAGAGAGAAAGAGAGCAAAAGCCGGGCGTGGTGGCACATGTCTTTAATCCCAGCACTTGGGAGGCAGAGATAGGAGGATCACCGTGAGTTCGAGGCCACCCTGAGACTACATAGTGAATTCCAGGTCAGCCTGGGCTAGAGTGAAACCCTACCTCAAAGAGAGAGAGAGAGAGAGAGAGAGAGAGAGAGAGTATTTGCTGGCTGTCTTGGATCATCGCCCAGTGCACCTCCAAAGCTTATCTAAAGCCCTTTAAAGCCTTGTGCTTTAAAGGTAATTCTCAAGGCAGAGATATATGATTCAAAAGTGAAGTTTTCAGCCTGGAGAGATGGCTCAGAGGTTAAGGTGCTTGCCTGCAAAGCTTCACGACACAGGCTTGATTCCCCAGGACCCATGTAAACCAGATGCACTAAGTGGTACATGGATCTGGAGTTTGTTTGCAATGGCACGAAGCCCTGGTTTGTCCTTGCTCATTCTTTTTTGTAATCCTCTCTCTCTCTCTCTCTCGTTCTCTCTCAGATGAATAATGAATAAAATACACAAAATTTACAGTTTTGATGAGCTAGGAGCTGTCTCATAAAATCATTTGGCATAACATTGGGTTCCCTCTTATCCACTTCTATAACCGAGTCAATTGTTTTGAAAAAAGTTTTGCTAACCACGCGAATATATTTTTAAGTGCTTCTAGGATGTTCATGCGTAGTTGTGAACGAATGTTTCATTTGCCCAAATGTTCTTTGAAATGCTGAAAATTCGGATGGAGAGATGGCTTAGCGGTTAAGCGCTGGCATGTGAAGGCCAAGGACCCCGGTTCGAGGCTTGATTCCCCAGGACCCATGTAAGCCAGATGCACAAGGGGGCGCACGCGTCTGGAGTTCGTTTGCAGTGGCTGGAGGCCCTGGCGCACCCATTCTCTCTCTATCTGCCTCTTTCTCTGTTTGTCGGTCGCTCTCGAAAGAAAGAAAGGAAGAAAGGAAGGAAGGAAGGAAGGAAGGAAGAAAGAAAGAAAGAAAGAAATGCTGAAAATTACCTCCATTGCATTAAACTACCCCTCAAGATTGCATAGCCCCCCTCCCCCACCTACTTTCGCCATGACTGGACAGAAGCCCTTTTGCCAGACAATGTATGTAAGTTGGAGGTACCTGGGTTATTGACTGAATTGCTGTTGCTGTAGACACCAGGTATAAGGGCTACAAAGGCCATACTTAGCACAAGCAGCAATGAAGATCTAGCTTGTATTAATACACTCCCAGGGCAGGCCGGGCCCCGGTCCCCAGCCTCCTCGGATCTTCTTTCTGGAAGCTCTCTGCCCAGCCAGTTCCTGTTCCTTATCAGTTGAAACTTCTGACTGGTACGTGGCAAAAGTCACTCATCCTAGGGCAGTGATCCTTTTCCAAACACCCCCTAGCGCATTGTATTTGAAACTGCTTATCGGATGTGCCTACCAGAGAAAGTCTCAACTCCTAGTGGATATGTGTCTTACACGGCTGGAATGCTAGTGCGCGGCAGTGTAAGCCAAACACCGTTGCTGTCGCTCAAGACAAGGACTGGGGATATGAACTCGCGAAGTTGGAAAGGGCGGCTGAGTGATGGTAACACACCCTCTGAATGACATGTAAAGTAACGAGTCGGCCAAGAAAAGGGACCAGGTGATTGTGAATGTGGCCCAAGGCCAACTATGAAGATGGTGGTGAGCATAATGAAGGATGGAAGGCTAATGAACTGGCATGGTGGCACACATGTAACCCCAGCACTTAAAGAGGCAGAGGCAGGAAGGTCCTGGCTTTGAGGCCAGCCTGGGCTAGCATGAGGTCAGGCAAACAGCTTCGCGACAGGAGAATCCTGAAGGTTTCAGGGTATCAATAAGCGACAGTAAAGAGTAAAAAAATTTAAAAAAATTTTTAAAGCTATTGAGTCTATATTAATAAAATTTCTAAGCCGGGCGTGGTGGCGCATACCGTTAATCCCAGCACTCAAGAGGCAGAGGTAGGAGGATCACCGAGAGTTCGAGGCCACCCTGAGAGTACAGAGTGAATTCCAAGTCAGCCTGGGCTAGAGTGAGACCCTACCTCAAAAAAACAATAAATAAATAAATAAATAGAATTTCCAAAACAAAGCATCTTAATCTTGCAGTTTCCATCCTTAGGGCTTGATGTAAGTAACTAGGCTTGTAGCTTGGAGGCCCACACACCGACCTCTCCTCAATAGGCTATTGTACTGCACTAAGCAATGTCTTCAGAGGGGCGGGGGGCAGGATGAGAATGGAGAAAGACGCCTGACTTTTCTCCTTCCTCTCTACAAATAGACTGTAGAGTATGAGGGGCTGTGCTGAGTGGATCTGGGGCCCTTCAGCTTCCTTCAGGCGGGTGGTTCCTCCCCAGGAGTGCTGATATGTGCCGTTGCTTTTAAAGGAAGCAAAAGCCATGGACGCTGTTGCCACGGACCTGGGCCACCGCTGACCACCTGTGGCCAGAAGCCAGCTAGCTCTCCAGACTTTCACTCAACTCCTTCCCCATCATCTAAGACGTCCCGTCCCGTGCCCTGAGAATTTGGCAGGCACTAAGGGGCGGGTGGCAAGGAGCGTGGTGAGCTGGCCCAACCGCACAGGCTGGCTCCCGGCTTAGGGGGTGATTACCATCTTGAGTGCTGGCCCTTCCTAGAGAGACTGCTCGCACAAAGCCTGCTTGTTAAATTTCCAGACAAACCACCTGCCCTCGGGGGCTTAGGTTCCCTTTATGGGTTTCCTTGTCCTTTCTTAAATGTAATAGTAGAGGCTGGATCATGCTGATGTGAGATATCTACATTCCACACAAATACCTCAGTGTTTGGTGTCTGAATGCTTTGGTCAGGATACACACATAAGGAAGGTGAGGACCGCTAAACATCAAGTCCACGTAACATCCTTGGCTGGGCGTCCTTTGTTTGAATTTCTTCATTACAGTATTCAGAGGTGGTTATTTGTGACACAGGTACTTGACATTGACAAAGGTAGTGTTCAACATATATTGTTATGCCTAGAGGTAATTATGTCCACGATTTATTTCCTTGGAGATTAATATTCTCTTTTTTTAAAAAAAAATTTTTGAGGCAAGCCCAACAGACTGGCCTTTATTTTATTTTATTTATTTGTTTGAGAGTGACAGACAGACAAAGAGGCAGAGAGAGAGAGAATGGGCATGCTAGGGCCTCCAGCCACTGCAAACCAACTCCAGACGCGTGCTCCCCTTGTGCATCTGGCTAACGTGGGTCCTGGGGAATCGAGCCTCGAACCGGGGTCCTCAGGCTTCACAGGCAAGCGCTTAACCGCTAAGCCATCTCTCCAGCCCATTAATATTCTCTTGTGTAAAGACGTCTGTCACCTGTTTCCAACAGGAAGGCGCAACAGGTAAGAGATACAAGCGTTCCTCTGCAGAGTCCTAGCTTATTAATATTTTGGTCTCATTAAAGGATGCTGTGAACTCCACGGGACGACGGCTTGGTTCACCTGCACTGGCATGAAGAAGCTCCTTGATGTAGCAAAAGTTATTACGTGAATGAGCCTGGGGAGTGGTCTGCTAAAAAGTGGCCCTGTACCAGTCACCCAAGGCCTGTGTTGGGAAAAACCTGAGCCCTACTATGCGCAGCCACACGGGTGGGCAGGAGCTGTGGGAAGTGCCCACTTACAAAATAACAAAATATAAGCCGGGCGTGGTGGCGCACGCCTTTAATCCCAGCACTTGGGAGGCAGAGGGAGGAGGATCGCCGTGAGTTCGAGGCCACCCTGAGACTACATAGTGAATTCCAGGTCAGCCTGAGCTAGAGTGAGACCCTACCTTGAAAAACCAAAAATAAAATGAAATAAATATTAAATAAAATAACAAAATAGCCCAAGCCACTGTGATCTATGCGGCTCACCAAGGTGGGGTTTTTCATGACTAAAACTATATTAACTTTAATTAGGAGGACCCGGGTTTGCTTTCTGAGTCGGATTCACCCATACCTGCTGGCATAAATGAACCCCAGCCAAAGGGACTGGGCCCACAGCCATCTCAGACACCTACTGTCAAGCTAACATTAAGATAAGCACAACAGGAAAAAAGTCTTTGGAAACGAAGGCAGAATAGACCCTGGCTCTCCCGGCCAGCCCGTCTCTGAGCACCATCTTTAATGGCAAAGCCACGAGTGTCTTCAGCCTGTGACTCCTCGCTGGGCCTCGGGGTCTGTCTGCCTCTCCCGAGTGACCCCAGCCGGACCCTCTGCCCGGAGCTCATTCAGCAAGCTCTTCGACAGCTCTCTCTGCTCCTTACTGGTGACCTTTTGTCCAGGTCACCAGCTTCCAAAGGGATTTAGATGAAGCCCAGGGGGACGGAGTATTCCAAACCCTGACTGCGTTTCTGCTCATTGGCTCCTGCCTTCTCCTTCACCATGTGTCTTTCCCATCCCAGCGAGCACGCTGTCTTGCATCAGGTCGTGAAGCTTGTTCACTGCTGAGAGAAAGCCACTTTCCCTGTCTTCAGTGGCCGCCGAAGTCCCTTCCCCTGGAGAAGTGCTGGCCTGTGGACTACACCAGCCATGCACTTGGGAGCAAGAGAGGTTGCATGGGCCCCCAGCTTCCCCGGTGTGGTAAGGCTTGGCTCCAGCAAGGGTCTGTTTCTGCTTCTGCAAAGACACCCTTAAAGATCAAGAGGACAGACAGCTCAGCTACGAAGGCGTTGTTACGTCAAGGGCGTCCTTACGGCTGGGGTGTGGGAAGCTACTGGACACTTCTCGGCTTGTCTTGATGGAGATGGGACCTGGCACCACTGAAAAGCTTGAAGATTAATGGAGAAGAGGCCAAAAAAAAAAAAAAAAAAAAAATCTGACGGTTTTTCTGCTGGCCTCAGTCCTCCTGGGTGGGCCAATTGGTCTTGAATGTCACTAGCTACTTAATCTTGTGTATCTGAAACAGACTGGTGTGTTTGGGGAGCCGGGCTCGGCTCTGTATAGACATCAATTGGAGAGACAGATAAAAGGAAAGTGCATTGAATTTCTCCTTTAAGCCTTTCCCCAGGCCCTTTCTGGCTGCAAAATACTGAGTGACCCCGACAGATGCAGCAGCCCCCCCCCTGGCTGGGTGCTCGGCCAGATCCACATGTTGCTGTCACTTCCTGGCTAAGCGACTCCTGTTTGGCTCCAAGCAGAGTCGTGCCACCTCGTACTGGTTTTTTATTTTTTTTTAATGTTATCGTGTATGTGGTATGCATACACGTGTTTGCATGTTCGTGTGTGGGGGGCATGTGTGCACGTGTGTGCATGTGCTTGGGGAGTTGACTTCAGGTATATTCCTCAATCACTCCTTCTCCCCCCCCCTTTTTTTTTTGTTTTTTTCGAGGTAGGGTCTCACTCTAGCCCAGGCTGTCCTGAAATTCTCAGGGTAGCCTCGAACTCACGGCGATCCTCCTACTTCTGCCTCCCGAGTGCTGAGATTAAAGGCGTGTGCCACCACGCCCGGCTTCCCCTTATTTTTAAAAAAATATTTTTATTTACTGGGCTGAAGGCACTTGTCAGCAAAGCCTAAAGACACGGGTTCAATTCCTCAATAGCCACATAAAAGCCAGATGCACAAAGTGGTGCACTTTTGCAGTGGCTAGAAGCCCTGAAGTGCCCATTCTCTCTGTCTGTCTTCTCTGTCTCTGCTTGAAAGTAAAGAAATAAACATGTCTTTTAAATTATAAAATATATTAAATATTAAAAATAAAAAATATTATTTATTTGAGAGAGAGAGACAGAAGTAGATGCAGAGTGAGTATGGGTATACTAGGGCCTCTGGCCACTGCTGCAAACTAACTCCAGATGCACGTGCCACTTTTGTGCATCTGGCTTTATGTGGGTGCTGGGGGATTAAACCCGGGCCATCAGACTTTGCAAGCAAGCGACTTTAATGGCTAAGCCATCTCTCAAGTCCCTCTTCACCTTATTTTATTTATTTTGGTTTTTCGAGGTAGGGTCTCACTCTGGCCCAGGCTGTCCTAGAATTAATTATGTAGTCTCAGGTGGCTTCGAACTCATGGTGCTCCTCCTACTTCTGCCTCCCAAGTGTTGGGATTAAAGGCATGAGTCTCCATGCCTGGCTCTTATTTATTTATTTATTTGTAATGTTTTATTTTTATTTATTTATTTGAGAGAGGGATACAGAAATAGGCAGGTAAAGAGAGAGAGAGAGAGAGAGAGAGAGAATGGGCATGCTAGGGCCTCCAGCCACTGCAAACAAACTCCAGACGCATGTGCCACCTTGTGTACCTGGCTTACGTGGGTCCTGGGGAGTCAAACCTGGGTCCTTTGGATTTGCAGACAAGTGCCTTAACCACTAAGCCATCTCTCCAGCCCTTATTTTATTTTATTTTTCATTGAATTTAGAGCTCAACGATTTGGTAGACTAGCTAGCCAGTGAGCCCTAGGTATCCCCGTGGCTCTATACCTTCTCAACACTGGGTTTACAGGTGGGTGTCACAGTGCCTGGCTTCTTTCGTGCTTGCTGGGGAGCCAAACTCAGTCCTCATGCTGGGATGACCAGCACTTTAGCCACAGAGCCATCCTCTATTTCCCCCATGTACTCCTTTGACTCGTCCACTTCTTTTCTCTTCTCTTCTCTTCTCTTCTCTTCTCTTCTCTTCTCTTTTCTTTTCTTTTCTTTTATTTTTCCCGAGGTAGGGTTTCACTGTAGCCCAGGCTGACCTGGAATTCACTATGTAGTCTCAGGGTGGCCTCGAACTCACAGCCATCCTCCTACCTCTGCCTCCCCAGTGCTGGAATTAAAGGCACGTGTGCCACCGCTCCCGGCTAATGACTTGCTCACCTTTGAGGGCTCAGAACCAACTACAGACCTCGCTTCCTCTTCCTAAGCCAAGGGCACCAGCTCCGCCTGACAATGAGACGCAGCGGGACGAACACGGGTGTGGACAAGACAGAGAGACAGAGCGCGGGAGCGAAGTCCACCCACAGAGGCACTCATCTGCGCACGTGTCCCGGACAAACAGGGTTGAATAATTGTCATGGCTCCAAAATATCTACCCGCAAAAGCGATTTATAGTCAAATGATGCTTGTTCAGTCAGACCGAGCCGATTGTCTGGACAAGCAGAATCTTCCGTAGCCCAGGCTGGCCTCAAACTGCTACCTCCCTAGGCCTCCTAAGTGCTGAGATTAAAGGCGTGTGCGCCACCACGCCCAGCTCTACTTTTTACTCCTTGATCTTCAGAAAACACGCACGCAGTGTCTGTCTATGCCCTCTGGCCAGCTGCTTCCCCACACCCCACACACTGGTAAAATGACAACGCGTGGGAAGAACAGAGATGCCCCAGCCAACCAGCTCACGTCCACCATGCAAACTGGCTTCAGTCTCTTCCAGAACATTCCAGGCTGGTGACTTTCGGCTCACGGGCCACGCGCCAGAGAAAGCCAAAGGGAATGAATAAAACGGCAGCAGAGCGAGTTCAGATAGGTCAGCTTTATTATTATTATTATTATTATTATTATTACTATTATTATTTTAAAGTGAAGCAGGTGTGAGGCTGGCTGGGATCGATCTTGCGCAGGGGGTCTCTGATGCGTCCCACCCACTGAACTCTAAACATCATGGTTTATGAGGAACAGGTCAGGAACCTAAACAACGGGCCCGTCCGGCCCGAGCTCGGGCTGGCTGTGTTCCAGATCATTCGCCCCAACCTTTTCATCGCTTGCTGGTTCTTTAAACGTGCGAGCACGGTCGAGCCGAGCGCATTGTCAGGTGAGGAATCTCTGAGGTTGACTGAAGCCAGCAGACTCTATATTCATCTTCTTCGCCCTGGCTCCTGAGGATAAGAGACGCTCTCTGCATTTTCAAACACAGGAGAAAGCTACATCCTTTGTGTCTGAAACTTACCATGACACAAGCACACCAGGGTCAAAGCACAGCGCCTTGGCAACGTGCGTTTGGCTAAGGTGAAAGGTCTCTTGACAGCAGAACACGTTCCAGTAAACATAACACAAAACTCATCATAAACCAGGCCATTTCTTCTGTCTGCCTAAGAAAGATGGAAGACATAAACGGAACCCAACACACACCAGTGTGTCACGGGTCCCTATTACGCCTTTGAAATATCACCAGATATCTGGCTATTTTTAAGTCACCAGCCACTCCCCTCTGGCAAGGACGTCTGCTTAAAAAAAAAAAAAAATACAGGAAGTTACTGATGGTCCCTAAAATGGAAAATAGAGTAGAAAATGAATGTACCAAGACAACTTCAACACTCATCTCAAATAGAGGAATATACCTTATTGTGTATTTCTTTCTCTTTGAAAGACACAGCCTTATGTAATGTCAAATCATAAAACAGAACAGCCTGGAATGTTCTGGAAGAGACTGAAGCCAGTTTGCATGGTGGACGTGAGCTGGTTGGCTGGGGCATCTCTGTTCTTCCCACGCGTTGTCATTTTACCAGTGTGTGGGGTGTGGGGAAGCAGCTGGCCAGAGGGCATAGACAGACACTGCGTGCGTGTTTTCTGAAGATCAAGGAGTAAAAACTAAAGCTGGGCGTGGTGGCACACACGCCTTTAATCTCAGCACTTAGGAGGCCTAGGGAGGTAGCAGTTTGAGGCCAGCCTGGGCTACGGAAGATTCTGCTTGTCCAGACAATCGGCTCTATCTGGGATTGCCTTGTCTCTGCTTCCTGGGCAGTGGGAAGACAGGCAGATCGCCACGGCCACCTGGCATGTATGTGGGTGCTGGGAAGCCACACCCGGTCTTCATGTTTGTACCCACTGGGCCACTTCCCCAGCTTTTCCCTTTGCCTTCAACAAAGGCTCATTTACGCAGCCCAGGCCGACCTCAACTTCCCAATCTTCTCACCCCAGCCTCCCCAGAGCTGGGCTTCTAGGTGTGTGTCGCCATCCCTGGCTTTTCGACCTTCTTAAATGAAGATGGCTGAAATAACGGCTCCCCTCTTCCAGTTTGTAAAAGGTGTAAAAAAAAAAAATGATAGGCAGTTATGGACAAGAAACCCAATATCCAAGTTCAACATCCGGGTTGCCCAGAGCCTCGGCAAGCTGGGTTCTCCCTGGGGCCACTGCTGCGTGGATGGTGGGGTCCCCCCAAGTTCAGGAAGATGCAAACTAGAGAAGCTCCCTGGCTGCACTCCCTGCTATCCTTCAACAAATTTCTCCACAGCTATGTTTAGGCCACTGTTACCGCACCCCCAGGGGGCTCTGCGGGAGGTCAATTTGAAAGTAAATTAAAACTTGGAATCCCGCCCCTCCCCACCCCCCAAGAACCCTCTCAAGAGAATGAATCCAAGGCCTTTTGTGGTGGCACACACCTTTAATCCCAGCACTTGGGAGTCAGAGGTGGGGGGAGGGCTGTGAGTTTGAGGCTCTCCTGGAGCTACAGAGTGAGTTCCGGGGTTAGCTTGGGATCCAGTGAGACTCTACCTAGAAAAAAAACACAAGAGAAAGAGAGTGGATCTAGGACATTTTGGACAGTTTGATGACTGAGATATAAATATGATAAGAGGGCTGGAGAGATGGCTTAGCGGTTAAGCGCTTGCCTGTGAAGCCTAAGGACACCGGTTCAAGGCTCAATTCCCCAGGACCCACGTTAGCCAGATGCACAAGGGGGCGCACGCATCTGGAGTTCGTTTACAGAGGCTGGAAGCTCTGGCACGCCCATTCTCTCTCTCTCTCTCTCTCTGCCTCCTTCTCTCTGTCGCTCTCAAATAAATAAATAAACAAACAAAAAATTTAAAAAAATATATGATAGATGGAACGGGGGTAGACACGAATTAAAGACGTGTCCTTGTTAACCCTCAAGTCTTTCAGCCTGGGCTAGAGTGAGACCCTACCTCGAAAAAAAAAAAAAAAAAAAAAAGACAAATAAGGGCTGGAGTGATGGCTTAGGGTTAAAGTGTTTTGCCTATGGAGCCTGAGGACCCAGGTTCGATTCCCCAGGACCCACACATAAGCCCAATGCACAAGGTGGCCCATGTGTCTGGAGTTCGTTTGTAGTGGGGTAGAGGCCCTGGAGCTCTCATCCCCTCTCTGTCTGCCTCTCTGTCTCTCTCTCTCAAATAAGTAAATAAGATATAAAAAAAATTAAGAAAGGCAAATTAGTCTGAGAACAGCGTGATGCACATTCATTGATCTGACAGGTGCGTTTTCACACGCAAGAGCGTCACCAGAAGCATGGTTGGGTTCGGAGCAGAGGGGCAGGAGAGGGTGCCGTGGGAGTTTCAGCCGGGGTCAGAGAAGGGCCGCTGACGACTTCTGAGTGACAATGGTGACGTTGTTCCAGAAGGGACTGAAGTAAAAGAGTCAGAGAAGGCTGTGTTGGGCGCGAAGGGAAGCGAAGTGAGACAACAGAGGTGTGACCCAAAGATGGCACTGTTCAAAAGTCCAGGGAAGGGGCCGGGGAGATGGCTTAGTGGTTAAGGAGTTGGCTTGCAAAGCCAAAGGACCCAGGTTCGACTCCCCAGGTAAGCCAGATGCACAAGGGGGCACACGCGTCTGGAGTTCATTTGCAGTGGCTGGAGGCCCTGGCGCGCCCATTCTCTCTCTCTCTCTCTTTCTCTCTGTCTCTCTCTCTCTTTCTCTCTGTCTCTCTCTTTCTCTCTGTGTGTGTGCATCTGGAGTTCATGTCCAGTGACAGGAGGCCCTGGCGTGCCCATTCTCTCCTTCTCTCTCTCTCTCTCTACCTGCCTATTTCTGTATATATCTCTCTGTCTTTCAAATAAATAAATAAATAATTTTTTTTTTTTTTAAGTCTAGAGAGACCATGAAAGGAGACACTTGGGAGGAGAGTGACACGATCAGATACGGGCTCCACAAAGACCCTCGGGAACTGGTGTGTGGCTACGTGGGGAACGTGTTGGACTGGGTCGAAGTGGATGAGGGGATTCAAGAAGGAAAGCAGAGTCCAGCTCTGAGTGGGAGACAGTGGTAGATTCCTGGAGGATTAGAGTAGCATGGATCCTAACATGCAGCCATTGACAGGGAAGATCCCTTGGAGGCCAGGGACTGTGGGGACAAGCAAGGGAGCTGTCAGACCATATTTTTTGCTTTTGTTTTTGTTTTTGTTTTTGTTTTCGAGGTAGGGTCTCACTCTAGCCCAGGCTGACCTGGAATTCACTATGGAATCTCAGGGTGGCCTCGAACTCATGGCGATCCTCCTACCTCTGCCTCCCGAGTGCTGAGATTAAAGGCGTGCACCACCACCCTGGTTCTATCCCTTTTTTGCGGGGGGTTTCGAGGTAGGGTCTTGCTTTAGCCCAGGCTGACCTGGAATTCACTATGTAGTCTCAGGGTGGCCTGGAACTAATGGTGATCCTCCTACCTCTGCCTCCTCAGTGCTGGGAATAAAGGCGTGCGCCACCACGCCTGGCTTTCTATCCCATTTTTTGAAAAAAAAATCTTCATTTTATTTATTTGCAAAGAGAGAGAAAGAAAGACAGTGACAGAGAGAATGGGCATGCCAAGGCCTCCTGTCACTGGACATGAATTCCAGATGCATGGGCCACTTTGTGCATCTAGCTTTACATGGGTGCTGGAGAATTGAACCCAGGCCATCAGGCTTTGCAAGCAAGAGCTTTAATTGCTGAACCATGTCTCCAGTCAAATATCCCTGTTTTTTGTTGTTGTTGTTTGTTTTTTCGAGGCAAGGTCTCACTCTAGCCCAGGCTGACCTGGAATTCACTATGTCATCTCAGGGTGGCCTCGAACTCACAGCGATCCACCTACCTCGGCCTCCCAAGTGCTAGGATTAAAGGTGTGCGCCACCGCGCCTGGTGATAAATATCCCATTTTTTTTAAAGGTGAACCTTGGCACATCCATCTGAGCAGAGGTAATAATGGGTGTAGTCAATGAATAAAACATGTTTTGGAGCCCAAGGTCTGTATGAAATGTGTGTGTGTGTGTGTGTGTGTGTGTGTGTGTGTGAGAGAGAGAGAGAGAGAGAGAGAGAGAGAGAGAGAGAGAGAGACAAGGATTTGCTACGGATCCCTGACAGGCCTTCAACTCCAACCTATCCTCCTGCCTTTGCCTCCTGAGGGCACCACCAATCCCAGCTTAGAAGTGCTATTTTGAATGTCAGAAATAGTTGTTTAATATTAGAAAGTTTGTGTGCTTACACGAACCCAATATGTTTTTATACAAGAGACAGAGAGAGGGAGAGAATTGGCACACCAGGGCCTCTAGCTGCTGCAATCGAACTCCAGGCGCGTGCGCCCCCTTGTGCACATGCGTGACCTTGTGTGTCTGGCTTACGTGGGTTCTGGGGAGTCGAACCTGGGTCCTTAGGATTTGCAGGCAAGCGCCTTAACTGCTCTGCCATAAGAATAAAGCATTGGAACTGTCTGTGTGTGCCTGTGTGTATATCTTTTCCTTATGTAACTCCCCTCTTCAAACAATGTTTTTGGGCTTGTCAGTGAGAACGTGCCTCGGATACATAATGGCCAGGATTCGACCCCAAGTGCTGCTTCCCACGCTGCACAAGAGTGGGGGTTGTAAGGACAATATGGGGACCCCAAGGCTCACCATAAGGGCAGCTTGTCCAAAACAGAAAATGTTCCCTCAGCCACACCTGGTAAGATTTCACCAGTAACCAACGAGGAGGAACTGGAAACTCTACGAGAGAGCCCTCTGTATGTGATTTACAGCCTATTATACAAACATGCCGGACATGTTTAAGTTGACCACGCAGTAGACCATGCCCAGTTCTTGTCTCACACAGTGTTTAGCCAGTCACATTTCATCCTTTTGTGTCTTCGTGAAGCCCAGAAAGAAAGACTCTCTGGGGCTGGAGAGAGAGAGAGAGAGATGGCTTGGCAGTTAAGACACTGGCCTGCATAGCCAAAAAACCCAGGTTCGATTCCCCAGGACCCGTGTAAGCCAGATGCGATGCACAAGGTGGCGCAGGCGTCTGGAGTTCGTTTGCAGTGGCTCGAGGCCTTGGCGTGCCCATTCTCTCTCTTAAATAAATAATTAATTAAATATGTTTTCTTAAAAAAAAAGAGAAACTCTCTCTGCTGTTGATAGTAGTCCTGATATACACCCAGGGGTTCAGCAGGGGGTGGCTTCTCAGGCAGGCCACCACCTACACGCTTCAGAGTTATAGATATGCAAAGAGAACAGTCCACTGAGGGTGGTTAGCATTTAAAGTCACACTGACTTCTCAGTGGCGATTATTTATATTTACACTGAGCTCTGGGCATGGGGTTCAAGGGTTCTGGAAACACTTGGAAATGGTTACATATGTATATTTTTGGTAGGCAGGGGTGTTTAGTTTATGGAAGTTCTCAATGGGCCCTTTAATCTCCAGAGGGCATAGGTTCACATCCTACCAGCTTAGTAGTTCCAAGGAGTTCCCAGGAAGAGGCTCCGGGGTCTGAGTAACACCGTGTCCTTCTCCGAGCTGGTCACTGTGGTCAGGGGCGTACAGTTGCAGTCATTGGCCAGGTCTGACCCATGCGCCCTGGATGGATGGAGGATCAGCGAACATCCCAGCCCTGGGCCAGCAGCGCTCTCGGCCGCATGTTTCAGACATCGCTCCTCTTTTTTTTTTTTTTTTGTTATTTTTATTTGTTATTTGAGAGCGACAGAGAGAAAGAGGCAGATAGAGAGAAGGAGAGAGAATGGGCGCGCCAGGGCCTCCAGCCACTGCAAACAAACTCCAGACGCCTGCGCCCCCTTGTGCATCTGGCTAACGTGGGTCCTGGGGAGTTGAGCCTCGAACCGGGGTCCTTAGGCTTCACAGGCAAGCGCTTAACCACTAAGCCATCTATCCAGCCCCATCGCTCCTCTTTCTCAGGGTAAGTTTTCTATTTAGACCGAACAGCAAAGGCCAGGAACGTTCACGATCAATACACTCCGGCATGTGCCGACGGCCTGCTCTGTGGGAGGCACCGGCCCATTCATCTCCTTCCACGTCCCCCCGTGTGAGTCTGCGCGCGCGCACCAGCCCTCAGACCCATGGGGAGCCTGCCAGATGCCAGGCCTAATGAGAATCTCCTATAATCAATTATACACATTTCATAACAGCAGTAATCCCTTCCTGATGGCTTCAGCGAGTTGTTGAAGTCTGGAGGAGACAACCTCTGTGAGAAATGTGGATAAAATTATATGTCACGGGTAAGTTTTTACTTACTGACTCTTTCTCCTTTCAGTTGGGAGCTGAGAAGAGAGGACCAGAGAGAAAACACAAGCAGGGTTTCGGGAAGCCCCCGCAGCCTGGGGCAGGGACTGCTCGGAAGAGCCCCAAAGTGGGTTTCCTTTGCAAATGGGAAAACCTTGCTGAGTGGAGCTCTGGCCTAGCTGAGGGTCCGTCCGCCCCGCCTCGGGGAGCCTGGATGGGTGTAAATCAGATGCGTGCTATTGCTCCCTCTTCAAGCCATTTTGTTGTTGGTGGTGGGGGGGGGTGTTGGGTTTAATTTATGGATTTTTTTTTTCTTTTTTCTTTTCCCAAAGCAGAGCTTAGAACATAGAAATTTAAGAGCCGGGGACGTGCCGCTGAGCTGTGGCCTCCGCTGGGGCCTGTTTGCCATTTTTAAATGTTTTCATGGGTGATTCTCATGTTCAAGACGTGTCACACATGTGGGTCTCCCTCACCCCTCAGGGGGCCCAGAGCCTGTTGCTTATTATTTATCACGAAGGAAAACAACTTCTTCACTGATTTCCCATGGTCAAAGAACTCCAGTGAAACCGCACGACGCACTGGTAAAAAGAGGGCAGAACCTTGAATTCTTCACCTCCTCGTGTTTCTTTTTTTCCTTTACCACCAGATCGTACGAAATTCCTTCTATATCACAGTCATTGGTTTCTTCTGCCCTCCTGAGTTGGGAAGTAAACACAAGAGAAGAGGCATCCCTCATTTGTCCATGGATATGTCTCAGGCATCTAGACCAGCGCCAGGAATCTGAAGGGCACTCAAGAGACAGGTGTTGAACATATAACCTCAGGCTGGGGAGATGGTGGTGCACGCCTTTAATCCCAGCACTCAGGAGGCAGAGGTAGGAGGATCGCCGTGAGTTCGAGGCCACCCTGAGACTACAGAGTGAATTCCAGGTCAGCCTGAGCTACAGTGAGACCCTACCTCAAAAAACAAAACAAAACAAAAACAGTGCTTGCAAAGCCTGATGGCCCTGGCTTTGATACCCTGACACCCACATAAAGCCAGAGATGCACAAAGTGAAACATTGACATCTAGAATGTACTTTGACATGAGCTCATAATCATGGTTAGAGTCTCATGCTGGATGTGTTGGATTATGTAGTGATAGGAAGTAGGGTTTAAACTCAGCACCTAGGGCTGGAGGGATGGATTAGCAGTTAAGGTGCTTGCTTGCAAAGCCAAAGAACCCAGGTTCGATTCCCCAGGACCCACGTAGGCCAGATGCATAAAGGGGGTGCATGTATCTGGAATTTGTTTGCAGTAGCTGGAGACTCTGGCACACCCATTCTCTCTCTCTCTCTCTCAAATAAATAAATAACAATAAAACCCAGCATCTATAATATAACTTTTTCTTCCCATGCTCTCCCTGCTCCCACATTTGCTGAGAGAAGGGTTTCATCCTTTGGGGTAAACCAGACACCTGTACTTAAGTCATCATACACTCTCCCCTCCCTTATGTCCAATGCACAAACCCTTCGTGATCATTCTCCACCCTAGCTCTTCGTAGAGAGCCCAAATTTTTTGGATGGCTGCAGAAATTCTCTTCCAACAGAGTCTGGGAGTAAAAGAACCCCCCGCCCCCCAAAAAGTACCTTAACTATTAGGTTACCATCTCTTCTGTGAGCTTAAAAACTCCATTTTGGAATTTTGAGCTGAGCAGTGGCTTGTCTTGGTTATATCTGCTCAATAGAACAGACCAAATGCTGACATCGTCGCCTAGGGCAGCGACTTGGCATCTTGGCATCGTCTCTTGTTATCTAGCATCACTGGCCAGCACACTCCTCTCGGACCTCTCTATCTTACATCACTGCCTGTGGTTGCTGAATTGGGGATTTATGTTCCGCAGGGCTGGAGGGATGGCTTAGAAGTTAAGGTATTGGCCTGCAAAGCCAAAGGACCCTGATTCAATTCTCCAGGACCAATGTAAGGCAGATGCACAAGGTGACACATGCATCTGGAGTTAGTTTGCAGCGGCTGGAGGCCCTGGCACGCCCATTCTCTCCCTATCTATCTATCTATCTATCTATCTATCTATCTATCTTCCTCTCTCTCTTTCTTTCTCTCTCTCTCTCTCTCTCTCTCTCTGACTCTCTCTCAGGTGTTTTAGTAAAGCTTGTAATTTGGTTGTCCAGCCATCTGTCACTGGAGGTGTCACTGGGGACAGATCCTGGGGTCCCAGCCCAGAGGTGTGTTTGGGGGGTGGATCTGAATTCCAACCTAAAGTTATGCAGAGCAGTCTAAGCTCTGTGTGTGTGTGTGGGGGGGGGGGGGAGGCTGCCACCTGCGGCAGGTTTGGGCTTGCTGCTTTTGGATTTTACAGGCTGCTCTCTCTCTCTCTCTCTCTCTCTCTCTGTCTCTGCTTGGATATATGGAAGCAGCCTCTTCTGCCACTGATAGAACGTCCCCCCTGGATCTGTAAACTGGAAATAAGTCCCTTCCTCCCCTAACCTGTGCCTGGTTTGGATGTTCGTCTGAGCCACATGAAGCTGTCTACAAACAATGCACCATCTGCATCATGAGGACATGCTTCTGCTAAGGTTCACCCGTTGCCCCCTTCACTGGAGAACCTCAAGTCCAGATCCATCTGTCGAAAACCTGTGTCCCGCCTATTGTACCTTAGCTGATACTCATCAACGAAGGTCTGTATCCTTGGAGGACAGTTTATAGTTTATTCTCCTCCACAAAGAGCAGTCGTTTCGAGTTGAGTTAGAAGACAAAGCAGAGTGTCCGAAAGACAGTGAGACCAGTTTCAAGGACATTTGTCAGAGAGTGAGAGACAAGACAGTTCTCTCCAAAGATATTCATGTCTAGACACACAAGTCAAGCCAGCCCAGGGCTCAAGGCCCCGGGGGTGAGTGATGAGAGGAGGGACATACACCTTCTCTTCGCTTACATGGGCCTCCTCGGAGCGCCTGCAGACAGCAGACAGGACAGATGTGTGGGACCCACACCGTGGCCACCAGGGACAGAGAGGGAAGGTTACGGCTTTAGAAGCCAGGGAGACATCTTTTGTTTCTCAGGGTTTGAATCCACCACAAAAGACTTTCCTAAGTTCCTTAAAACAGAGATTAAGTTTGGTAGCAGTCTCCTCACAGAACTTGAACAGAGGACTAGCTAGCTACCCGGGAGATGCCTGTCTGGTCGTTAATGGAAAATGGTCTCATCAGAATTCTGTGGCTAGGTGCCTTTTCAAGCATTCGACCCTACACACAGGCTCCATCCCCGATCACAGGAGGCTCCCTCAGGGTTACCTCTTTTGCATGGAAGCAACAAAAGACTCAGCAAGTGTACTTCTCAAAGTATCCAGCAGGTCGAGGCTGGTCCGTGTACAAGGTCACCACTGAGGACCAGATTCCCCCACAGTCCTGTCCTTGCCTGTGCTATCTGGATGGTGGTGTTGGCTTTTATTTATTTATTTATTAAGTATTTTATTTTTATTTAGTTATTTATTTGACAGAGAAAGAGGGAGACAGAAAGAGAGAGAGAGAGAGAGAGAATGAGTGTACCAGGGCCTCCAGCCACTGCAAACGAACTCCAGACGCGTGTGCCCCCTTGTGCATCTGGCTAACATGGGTCCTGGGGAACAGAACCTGGGTCCTTTGGCTTTGCAGGCAAATGCCTTAACCACCAAGCCATCCCTCCAGCCCTGGTGTTGGCTTTAAAAAATAATTTATTTATTTATGAGAGGGTAAGGGGAGAGATTGGGCATGCCAGGGCTTCTAGCCACTGCAGATGAACTCCAGACGCATGTGCCACCATGTGCATCTGGCTTATGTGGGTGCTGGAGAACCAAACCTGGGTCCTTAGACTTCGCAGGCGAGCACCTCAACCGCTAAGCCATCTCTGTAGCCCGACAGTGGCTTTTGTCACTCACTTGACTCCTCACAGACAAAAGACGGACACCAATACCACTAACTGTAAAACCTTCACCCGCAAAAATATGAAGGCTATAATGAGAGTGACATTTCTAGGTAAACAAAAGAAACCCTTCCAGGCCTCTTCCTGCCTTTTCAAAACCTTTTCTTCCATCTGTTGCTCCTAACTGATCCCACATCATTCTGTCAACCAATACCAAGCAAGGGCGATGTGGCCACCATGATCTACTTAGGCCAATCAAGACGAATCGCCTTTTGCTCCTAAGAGTGGGCATAGCTTTCCTAAAACATAGGCTCACTGTGGATCTATCAGAGTTCTGTTAACAAGGGTTGAGGAGGTGATTCAGCAGTTAAAGGCACTTGCTTACAAAGCCTGATGGCCCATGTTCGATTCTCCAGGACCCACATAAAGCCAGATGCACAGAGTGGCACATGTGTCTGGAATTCGTTTGCAATGACAAGAGGTCCTGGTATGCCCATATCTGCGCCCCCCCCACTTTCTCAAAAAAGCAAACATTTTAAATAATTTTATTCACAAGAAAAAATCTGGGGAAATATCTGCTGTACATTTCAGTACAAACGAAAGCACCACCACACTACTAACGTGTCCTGCGGGGCAAAAAGCATCAACGGAGGATTCCACTGCTCGGTTCCTGAGACAGTTTTTGTGCTATCATTTCTAAAATTATATTGACTACCGTTGTCTGGTGAAATGGTTATATTATGCCCACCAAAATGCCCCCCTAGAAACTTAGGTTTATGTCCATATATCAATGCTACTCTTTTCAGATGGTGGTGTGACCACTGGGGTGACTCAGAACTCACCACGGTGCTTAGAAGAAGCGACAGAGGAGTGCTCAGCTACTGAGCGAGACATCTCCATCACACCCTCCAAGGCTCAGAGTCCATCACAGAAGAGCTGGCAGAAAGAATGTAAGAGCCAAAGGAAGGGGAGGACCGCTTACAATGCAGTCTTCCAGACAAAATGGCCTGGATATCCATGACATCACAGTGCCTGACACTACCTACGCAAGACCTTCATAATAGGATAAAAAATGACGACATCAAGATAGAAGCAGACTGATTAGAAAGAAGAAGGGATTTGATAGAGGGTGGATTTGGGAGGGGAGAATGGAGGTAGTGAAAGGGAATGGTTTGTTGTCTATACTTACAGAGGTTGTCAAAAAACAGTCTTTAAAAATTACACTGCTGGGGGCTGGAGAGATGGCTTAGCCATTAAGGCATTTGCCTGCGAAGCCAAAGGACCTCGGTTCGATTCCCCAGGACCTATGTAAGCCAGATGCACAAGGTGGTGCATGCGTCTGGAGTTCATTTGCAGAGGCTGCAGGCCCTGGCACACCCATTCTCTCTCTCTCAAATAAGTAAATAAAAATAAAGTTTAAAAAAATTTACACTGCTGTGAAGGAGAGACAGCTCACTGGGTAAAGAGCTCACTGCTCAAGCCTGGGTACCCGAGTTTGATTCTGAGATCATGCTCAAACGGCCAGAAGCTGTAGCTGGAGAGATGGCTCAGTGGTTACAGCACTTGTACAAAGTGGCGCGTGCATCTAGAGTTTGTTTGCAGTTTTTGCAGTGGCTAGAAGCTGTGGCTTGCCCACTTCTCTCTCTCTCTCTCTCTGCTTGAAAATAAAGTAATTCATTAAAACAAGTTTTGTTTTGTTTTGTTTTGGTTTTTTAAGCCAGGCGTGGTGGTGCACACCTTTAATCCCAGCACTCAGGCAGGCAGAGGTAGGAGGATCGCCGTGAGTGAGTTCGAGGCCACCCTGAGACTACATAGTGAATTCCAGGTCAGCCTTTGTTAGAGTGAGACCCTACCTCGGAAAAAAAAAAAAAACAAAAACAAAAAACAAACTCAAGACCCAGAGGCTGTAGTGGGCTTCTGTCATCCCGTCACACTGACAGTAAAAAGAGAGGTGAAGCTAGGAGAACTCCCCAAATCTCCCAGCTAGTATAGCAAAAAGAACAACAGAGCAAGGGCCAGAGGAACCCCACCTCCAAAGAGGAGGGACGGTAAGGACAGACTCCACAGTTGTGCTCTGACCTACACTCATGTGAGTGTGCACACACACACGCACACACACCAGCATGTGCACACACACACAGAGAAATAAATGAATAAATAATAAAATCTTTAAAAATTATATTATTGCCTAATTTTTTCAATTCCCCTTAGAACCAAAGATAGTTCAGGAAGGAGAAGATGACCTCTTAAATACCAAAGTGACACCAGAAGACATTCGTAAGGCATGGATAGACAGATGGCTAGCAACTCCAAGGACTCTGTGGGTTTGACAGGAGACACGAGGAATCCTTCCTAAGCAGAGTCTTTGACAAATGTCCCTGCATGTGCCAGACACTGGGCCGAGTAGAGCAGTAAGGATATAGGGCAAGATGTCACCCTTGGAATCCACAGTGGGCCTCGTGACATCACACAAGAACACTTTGTGGTAAAAGCTATAGGCCCGGGAGCCCGAGACTGTTTGGATGTCTCTGGCTTCCGTCTGCCCAGTCAAAGACCATGACTCACCTGCCACCAGCAGCGAAAGGAGGCTGGACGTTAGTCTCCCAACTGTGCCCCTAGCTGAGCAGTGCCCGGATGCCCTGAGCCATGGTTCTACCTGGATAGTACTACCTACAGTGCTCTGTAACTATTAATTGGAGGCCAGACGTGGTGGCACACACCTTTAATCCCAGCACTTGAGGGGCAGAGGTAAGAGGGTGGCTATGACTTTGAGACCAGCCTAAGACTACAGAGTGGATTCCTGGTCAGCCTGGGCTACAGGGAGACCCTACCTCAAACAAACAAACAACACAAACTATTAGTAGGGTGTGAGTCTGTGTTCATAGCACTTACTTGGACTAGCGTCTGTACAAGAAACCAGCTGGGTAAGGGGCTGGCAGGGAGTGGGCAGAGCGGGCCAAAGGGATTCTAGAGACTTCCTTTGTAAAACAATGGTAACAGAAAGAATGAATTCCAGATCACCTCAATCCCTCAAAGAACAATGTGCCAGTACCCAGAGCCCTTATGTAGTAGACATGTGGGGCCTGGTGGGTATGTTAGATTAAGCGGATAGAGTAGAGTTTTGCTATTGAAACTATAGTTAAGAGTAATTTGAATAAACTAGAAATACCTAAGGGGAAAAAATTAAGTGAATTCCTGGTGTGTATGGGGGGTAGGGGGAAATAACTGCATGTATTATTAATGAGCAATGGGTGAATTACTTAAGTAAGTTACTGTTACCTGTATGGATACAGGTAATTAGCCACACAAAGATAATTAATAGCTCTGTTCAGAGACACTTACCTCTACAGATAGAAATAACAGAAATTCGCCAAGGCAAGGCTTGCCAGTCACAAACTACCATTTCTCTCTGTGTCTCTCTTTTTGTTTTGTTCGAGGTTGGGTCTCACTCTCGCCCAGACTGATCTGGAATTCCCTATGTAGTCTCAGGATGTCCTCGAACTCACGGCGAGCCTCCTACCTCTGCCTCCCAAGTACTGGGATTAAAGTGGGCGCAATCATGGCCAGCTTACAAACTACCATTTCTATTCACACTTTTTATTTTTTCTCAGACAGGGTCTCACTCTAGCCGAGGCTGACTGGGAACTCACTGTATAGCCCCAGGCTGGCCTCGAACTCACGTTGATCCTCCTCCCTCAGCCTACCAAGTGCTGGGATGAACAAGATGAACCGCGGTACGTGGCTCCACAGTATTTCCTGATAAAGAAAATGAACAGAGCAAACATTCTCTCCCATGAGTCCATCCCTGTACCCAGTCTTGGAGGAAATGCTGTTGTTCTTTCTGACAGGCGGATGTGCTGGGCGTTCAGAGCCAGGATGAAGTCGACTTGACTTCGCAGCTAGGATGCCAGTGTGGGATGTCTTGGCTAGGACTCCAGTGTGACCTCTAACCAAGAGGAAGCTCGGAGCTGAAGAGGACTAATTCTACTGCAAGATTTCCTAGTTCAGTTTAGAAATCACAGAGGTTGGGGATGGAGAGACGGCTCGGTGGTTAAAGGCACTGACTTGCAAAGCCTGATGGCCGGGGTTTGATTCCCTAGTACCCACGTAGGGCTGGATGTACAAAGTGACTCATGAAACTGTAGTTTTTTTTTTTTTTTTTTTTTTTTGCAGCGACAAGAGGCTCCGGCATGCCCGTACCCCTTTTCATCCTCACTCATCCCACTCATGAATAAGTTTTAAAAACTTAGAAATCAGCCGGGCATGGTGGTGCATGCCTTTAATCCCAGCACTCGGGAGGCAGAGGTAGGAGGATCGCCGTGAGTTCGAGCACACCCTGAGACTACATAGTGAATTCCAGGTCAGCCTGGGCTAGAGTGAGACCCTACCTCGAAAAACCAAACCAAAACAAAACAAAACAAAAACAAAAACAAAAAAACTTAGAAATCACAGAGGTTGAAAATTTGGAACATAGCATCTGATAATTCTGTTTAAGTTGTAGGAGATAAAAGATAATAAATTCTGGGCTGGGGAAATGGCTTTGCAATTATGGCGTTTGCCTCCAAAGCCTAAGGTCCCCAGTTTGATTCCCCAGGACCCACATTAGCCAGATGCACAAGGTGGCACATGCGTCTGGAGTTCATTGGCAGTGGCTGGAGGCCCTGACATGCCATTCTCTCTTTCTCTCTGCCTCTTCCTCTCTCTCTCTCTCAAATAAATAGAGAAATTTAAAAAATATTTTTAAAAAAGGTAATAAATTCTGCAAAATCTCCTAATTTGGGGGCTAGGGGTGGGAGAAGGGGAGTACCTACTGCACAGGCATGAGGAACCTGATTTTAACACACACAAAAGCTGAGCATGTCTGTGTTATGCCCAGTTCTCAGCGACCCCCAGTGACCACCAAGGAGAACCAATCCCGCATGCAAAGGCAAAGAGCTTTATTTCAGGCTTAAGCTCAGACTCTTGACTTCACTAGTACAGTGGATCTGTAAAAGAGACCCCAGTAGCAGGAAGGCAGGGTTTTTATAGGGATTTGAACAAAGAAGTAGGGGTGGTTACATGATTGGTTAGTTTAAACAGTAACTGTACTTGAAATCTTCTGATTGGCTGGGGCAGAGAGGCCGAAGGGACAAGTCTTGGGCAGGTCTTGGGCATGCCTGGACATGTCTAGGGGCTGACTCAGGTCCTCTGCCTGAGCGTGAATTTGAAACTCAGGCCTAGCCGGGGCAGTGCCTTACTGAAGCCTGTCATGTCGCCAGTCTGGTTTTCGGGTCTTTCAGTCTGTTCATGCCTCAATCCACGTCAGTGCAGTGAGGCCGAGACATGAGGAACCCCAGGGCTCTCAGGTCAGCCAGCTAGCCAACAAGCCATCAGCTTCAAGTTCGGTGAGAGACCCCATCTCAGGAAAATGAGGTGGAATAATGAGAGAGGAAGACACCAGACGTTTCTTTTGACTTCCACATGCCTGCACACTGAGTGTGCACACCCGCACACAGACATGCCTATGCCACACACTTCACAGGCTACACGCATCACAACAATATTCCAAGCTTTCTGTATCCTGCATATGAACTCGAGTCCATTATAGCAGAGTACTCCCCATGGCACGAGACATGTGCAGCTTAGGGTGACCAAAATAATATTACAGGCCTCTCAATGTTCCAAGCTTCTGCAGATCAAAGTCTGTCAAGGTCCCCTTAAGTCCAGGATGGTTAATGTACCAAAAAAAAAAAAAAAAAAAATGCAAAAATGGCCAGGCGTGGAGGCACACAGCTTTAATCTCAGCACTTGGAAGGCTAAGGTAGGAGGATCATTGTGAGTTCGAGGCTACCTGGAGACTACATAGTGAACTCCAGGTCAGCCTGGGCTAGAGTGAGAACCTACCTCCAAAAAAAAATGTATGTAGCAATATGACTTAAAAATGGGATGTTAGGGGATGGAAAGATGGCTTAGCAGTTAAGGTGCTTGCCTGCAAAGCCAAAGGACCCAGGTTCCATTCTCCAGGACCCACGTTAGCCAGACGCACAAGGGGGCGCATGAGTCTGGAGTTCCTTTGCAGTGGTTGGAGGCCCTGGCGCACCCATTCTCTCTCTCCTCTCTCTGCCTCTTTCTCTCTCTCAAATAAATAAATAAATAAAGTTTTGTTTTGTTTTGTTTTTTGTTTTTTAATGGGATGTTAGCTGTGACGCGGGACTAGAAGTCAATGCAGGACATGTGACATGAGAAATTGTGTGACTCTGCCAGAACTGGAATTTAGCCAGTTTTGTTCACAAGCGTTCCTTATTATGGAGAACTATGCCTGCCACATAGTAGGTGCTGAACTGAGATCTGTTCCTTCAGGAATCCAGCCGGATGTCTGCTAACCGGCCCCCATCCCTGCGCGCTGCCCCTGGGCTCTCCTTCTGCATGTGGAGTGCTTCTCTCTGTCTCTGCATTTGCCTGGAGCCCTGAGGTCACCTCACTTTCCCCTCCCCCCTCCCCCGCCCTCATCTCTCTTTGCTATTTACTTTCCTCGAGCCAATGTGTGGGGTTGCTCGGGGACTGTTTTGACTTCACTTGGGAAAACAAGCTCTTGGTTGCCATCGCTGTCACCAGACTCCCTAAGCAAGCTTGGTGTTGAAGGACACGATCCCTGAGAGGGTTCAGGCTTCACACAGATTACACGGGGCTTAACGACACTTGACACATCTGGATATTGAGTCGGAGAGACCACCTTTCCAGAGATGCCTTCCTGAAGCCCAGGAGACATCGTCACCAGCAGTGGCTCGAAGCTCCCTAAGACCTAGCAAGGCCCAGTTACCTAAAACACCGTCGGTACTGGACTCACTCAGGTCCGGAACCTAAGGACAGTAACACCCTCAACCTCTTTATCTGTGACATGAAACGTCCGTACAGATTCGTGGCCTTCTACTTGTGTGACCTGCCCTATAGAGCAGTGGGTTTTTATTTCTATTTACTTATTTATTTTATTTATTTGAGAGAGGAAGAAGCAGAGAGAGAGAGAGAGAGAGAGAATGGGCACACCAGGACCTCTAGCTGCTGCGAATGAACTCCAGACTCATGCACCATCTTGTGCATCTGGCTTACGTGGGTCCTAGGGAATCGAACCTGGGTCCTTTGGCTTTGCAGACAAGCACCTTAACCGCTAAAGCCATCTCTCCACCTCATAGTTCTTTTTGTTGCTGTTTGTTTGTTTCCATGATACTGCTTTATTTTTTCCTTCTGCCAATTATTTTCATTCTTATAAAACTGACAGTCAGTTATCCCAGTGTCCTTTCTACCACAATCCTTTGAAGTCACCGGCTTACCAAACATGACACCAAGGAAATCTCCAGGCAGAGCACGCCTTTGGTTTTCTTCCCCAGAGCGGCTTCCTCTGCAGAATGACCTGACTGTCCTTGTCCATCAGGAAAATTAACCCCTAAACCCTAAGACCACAGTGAAACGCTATTTTCCCAGATTCATTGAAATTTGAATCTTCTCCTTTCTTGATAACTTACACAAACGTCCGTCATCTCAGTTTTTTTCTGATGACACTGCCTCTCTCATACTGTGGCCAGCCACTGAACTGGTACCTTTCTTGTAGCTGTGACGAAATATCTGACAAAGGCAAGTTAAGGAAGGAAGCAGCCCATAGTTTTTTTCATGTTATATTACTAAAGGCTTATCCAGAGGCAGATAGAGTGAGAATGGGTGCACCAGGGCCTCCAACCACTGCAAACGAACTCCAGACGCGTGCACCCCCTTGTGCATCTGGCTAACGTGGGTCCTGGGGAATCGAGCCTCGAACCGGGGTCCTTACACTTCACAGGCAAGCGCTTAACTACTAAGCCATCTCTCCAGCCCCACACAACACACATTCATAGCAAGGCGTCCTGTTTGCTTCCAGATCTCCTTCCGTGAAATCAGTAGCGAGGAGAATCAGCTGGGCAATGTGTCAGAGCCGTCAGCACCTAGAAATTCCGATTCAAATGGTTTGAGGCTAGAAATATATATGTTTTTATTTATTTGAGAGAGAGAAAGAGAATGGGTGTACCAGGGCCTCCAGCCACTGGCAAATGAACTCCAGATACATGTGCCACCTTGTGCATCTGGCTTACTGGGAAATCGAACCTGGGTCCCTAGGCTTTGCAGGCAAGCGCCTTAACTGCTGAGTCATCTCTCCAGCCCGTGTGTGTGTGTGTGTGTGTGTGTGTGTGTGTGTGTGTGTGTGTGTATACATCAATTTTAAGGTCCAAGGTTATTCTTATGTGTCTCTGGGGCAGAGAACCTTGGTGACATTGCAAGCACTATATTTCAGCCTTTAGGTTGCCTCTCAGCTGTACTCTAAAGACACGAACTCCGTGTTCATCTCAAAGATGTACGTGGTGAGTATGCAGGGCTCTCTTGGTGACTTAACCTAGGGCCCTTGACTCTGAGACCCCGGGAACAAAACCTGGTTTCTTTTCCCACATCTCGGGCCACTGGCCAAGGTTTCTGAGCTCCAAGGTGAACATCTTTGGGAAAATGGTTTTACACCTCCCGTGCCCAAGTCCAAGACCGTGTCTGCTGTGCACGACTTTCCCAGGTTCATTCCTATCCACATCCCTGCTTCCATAAGGCTGTTCATCTGGTCAGGCTCTGGGCTTCTTGTGATGTAAGGCGACATCTGTGCATGTGTGAGCTGGAGCTGCTCCCACGTCTGTTATTCCAACACACTGGAACCAGCATTTGACTAGGAATTGCAAGATGCATCTTCGCTGTTTAGCTTCAAGCGTTCCTAGCAAACGAATTCCAGACGCATGTGCCCCCCTTGTGCATCTGGCTTACGTGGGTCGTGGGGAATCAAACCTGAGTCCTTTGGCTTTGCAGGCAAACACCTTGACCACTAAGCCATCTCTCCAGCCCCACACCTGCGAGTTTAAAGACTAGCATGGACAACTGAAAATGGTAAAAACAAAACAACAACAACAAAAAAAGCTGGGCGTGGTGGTACACGCCTTTAATCCCAGCACTTGGGAGGCAGAGGTAGGAGGATCGCCATGAGTTTGAGGCCACCCTGAGACTCCATAGTAAATTCCAGGTCAGCCTGGACCAGATTGAGACTCTACCTCAAAAAAACAACAACAATAAAAAAGAGTATAATATATAATTGTTATAAATCTAAGACTAGATATGAATGCTGGCAATAACCCTTAACAGTTCTTAGATCCTGAAAAAAAAAAAAATTCGGATACTCTAACGGTGAGGAATGAGACGTGACAAGGAAGTTGAGTGAACTAAAAACTGGGCCAGAGAATTATAGGGTTAAAATTATGTCACCTCCAGTTTATAAGGGGTGCTTCGTTTTGGTCCAGCTACCGCTGTCACGCAATGATGTCATTGTTCCTTCAACTTTGTTTCTACAAGTGCACTGATCTGGCCTAAGCTTCTGTGATGTCTTCGGTCCCTGCTATTCTGAAGCCGCGCTGGGAAAACCTGAACGCCCGTCTTTTTTTTACGTTTAATCTGGTGACTGGTATCTGTCCTACAAACATTTCCTTTGTCCTTTCTCTTTGTACATTTCATGCCCGTGTCTCTTACATCTTCTGTTTCTGTTTCTGAAACTACAATTAGTTGTACATTGAATTTCTTCAATTAATTATCTTTATTTTTTTTTCCCTCCTGTTTTCCAGCTTCTCTCTTGAGTTTACTTTCTGGGAGCTTTCATTAATTCGAGTCACACCTACTTTTGAGTTTCTTTCTTTTTTTTTTTTTAAATTTAAGCTATATTTTCTATTTTTAATTTTCAAGGGCTTTTCCTATTCCTTTGTTCCGTTGCTCATAACTTCCTATTATTGATACAATATTTTCTATAATTTCCCTGTGAAAAGTAATCAAAGCACTTTGAAATTCACATTTTAATTTTCTTCTGCTTGTTGGAAGTTTTGTTCCTTTGAGTGTCATCTTTGTCATTTTCCTTCTACCTTTATCATAATATCTATATTTTACTGAAGGATTAATGAATTATTAAGAACAGTTGCTGGCACATATCCAGGTACACACAAAAATTATTTAGATGTAACTTTTTGCTTTCCATTTTTTTTTTTTTTTTTCGAGGTAGGGTCTCAGTCTAGCTCAGGCTGACCTGGAATTCACTATATAGTCTCAGGGTGGCCTCGAACTCACAGTGATCCTCCTACCTCTGCTTCCTGAGTGCTGGGATTAAAGGCGTGCGCCACCACACCCAGCCTTTGCCATTTTCAATTCTTCCTGTCAATGTCAGTCTTTTATGATGTGATTTACTTCTTTTTCATGGGCTCCCTGATCGTTTTTATTCCACTGCAATGAACTCCAGACACATGAGCCACTTTGTGCATCTGGCTTTACATGGGTACTGGGGAGTCAAACCCCGGTCGTTAGGCTTTGTGGGCAAGCACCTTGACAGCTGAGCCATCTCTCTAGCCCAGGATCTTCAGTTTGATTCATCACTTACTCAGCTGGAGTATATCTTCAAATAACTTTTTTCAGGCTGTGGATAGTTTGGAACTATACATATTATCCTACCTTTTTTAAAAATTTTCTGTTTATTTGATTTATTTATTTATTTGAGAGTGACAGACAGAGAGGAGGAGGAGGAAGAGAGAGAGAAAGAGAATGGGCGCACCAGGGCTTCCAGCCACTGCAAACGAACTCCAGATGCATGCGCCACCTTGTGCATCTGGTTTACGTGGGTCCTGAGGAATTGAGCCTTGAGCTGGGGTCCTTAGGCTTCACAGGCAAGCGCTTCACTGCTAAGACATCTCTCCAGCCCCTATCCTACCTTTATACATATATATATATATCATATATATCCATATATATATATCCATATATAATAAAGTTTGACTTAGAAATAGTAAGCTGAGGAACAGCAGTAAAATAAAACAATTTTAATAATATCCTGTAATATAAGTTATATGAACATGTCTTCTTCCTTCTCTCTCTCTCTCTCTCTCTCTCTCTCTCTCTCCGCCCCCCTCGAAAGGGCTATTTGAACACCAACACTGTGTACTATGGTTGTCGATCCCATAACCATGATGACCTGGAGTGGCCAGTGGCCGTGGAGTGCTGGATCGTGTGTATGCTGGACAAAGAGATGACTCGCCTCCCATAGGAGGGGGCCATGACAACACCACATCTCCCCCCGCTACTCAAAACAACACGCAGCTTAGAACATCTGTTCATCTCTGGAATTTTCCATCTGATGGCCTCAGACCTGTACCTTACTGTGTTGACCTCACAGTGGCAGCCGTGGCGAAGCGCCACCCAGGTCACCCTTCCAGAGAGGCACAGCTGACTGACAGCCTCCAGCTGCCACGGCTTGGAACTCGCCAACAGGCTAAGGCCGTGTGTTCGCCGAGCTGTTGTCTGCCAGGGCCTAAGCATACAGAGGTGACGGGGCGGGGCCTTTAACTGCTCCATGTGGAAATCCTGCAGTGGCGAGCTCTATTTTGGGGGGGTGGACGGTGGTCCCATCCCCCTGGCCAAGACCTTCTCAGAACTGCACCGCAGTCCGTCTCCCCAGCCCTCCTTCCTTGACACTTGCCCTTCACAGAGAGCAGAATCCACCATGCTATCCGCATACGCTGCCTTCCAATGCCCCTCCCTCCCTATGTCTCATAGATATTTCCCCAGCTCATCTCTTCCAAGCCAAATCCCGACGTTGGTGTCTGCTTCTCACACCACTTCGGGGAAAAAAAAATTCCTACTCACAACGTAACAAAAAGCATGTTTAGGGGCTGGAGAGATGGCTCAGTGGTTAAGACAGTTGCCTGCAAAGCCTAAGGACCAGGGTTTGGTTCTCCAGTACCCATGCAGAGCCAGATGCACTAGGTGGCACATGCATCTGGAGTTTGTTTGCAGTGGCAGGAGGCCCTGGAGCACCCATTTCTCCCCATCCCCACTCCGCATCTCTCTGCTTGCAAATAAATAAATAAAAATATGCTTTAAAAAGACATGATTAGCTCATCATCCAAGACAAACATTTAAAATAAGTGGCGTTTCAAGTTTGGCCAAACAGGCTAAATGACCAAACAAGTGCAATAGTGGCGTGTTTGCCAGATACACAAAGTAGCACATACACCTGGAGTTTGTTTGCAGTGGCTAGAGGCCCTTACATACCCATTCTCTCTATATATATATTTGCCTCTTTCTCTGTCTCAAATAAATAAATAAAATATTTTAAAATATAACTTACAAGGGCTGGAGAGGTAGCTTGGCGGTTAAAGTGCTTACCTGCAAAGCCAAAGGACCCAGGTTCAATTCCCCAGGACCCACATAAGCCAGATGCACAAGGGGGAGCACGCATCTGGAGTTCGTTTGCAGTGGCTGGAAGCCCTAGCATGCCCATTCTCTCTCTCTCTCTCTCTCCCTGCCTATTTCTATATCTCACTCAAATAAATAGGGGCTGGAGAGATTGCTTAGTAGTTAAAGCGTTTGCCTGCAAAGCCAAAGGATCCGGGTTTGATTATCCAGGACCCACATAAGCCAGATGCACAAAGAGGAACATGGAACTGGAGTTCATTTGCAGTGGCTGGAGGCCCTGGCACACCCATTCTCTCTCTCACTCTCTACCTCTTTCTCAAATAAATAAAATATATTAAAAAATAAATAAAATATTTTAAAATCTTATAAAAGTATTCCAACTAATAGCAAACCTTAAAAATTCTTTCTTTAAATCAGTCTATCGATCTTTCCTTTAATTATATCATTCCATCAATGATAAACTCTGAAAAGCACATAAATATTATTCCTTGTGGTTTAGTAAGTGTTAACTGTTATTATGTATAAGACAGGTAGAAATTTATGTTTCTTGAGACATTTTGAAGTTTTTTAAATTTATTTTTATTTGTTTGAGACACAGAGAGAGAATGGGCATGTCCGGGACTCAAGCCACTACAAATAAACTCCAGACACACGTGCCACCTTGTGCATCTGGCTTACATGGAACCTTAGGCTTCACAGGCAAGCACTTTAATCACTGAGCCATCTTTCCAGCCCTTGAAACCCTCATACAGTTAAATAACTATAATAAATACTTCCAATGTAAATGATATACCAAGGAGCACTATACTTAATGAGGAAAAACTGTAAAAAAAATTGTTAAAAGAAAAACAAGGACAAAGTATATGAATAAGTAAGTTCTGTAAAACTGAAAAAGCTAATAATTACTAACTCAAAAAAATATATCTAGCCTTACTACATGCAGAACCACAAATCAAAATCTTAATGAGCCGGGCGTGGTGGTGCACGTCTTTAATCCCAGCACTTGGGAGGCAGAGGTAGGAGGATCACTGTGACTTCAAGGCCACCCTGAGTCTACATAGTGAATTCCAGGTCAGCCTGGGCTAGAGTGAAACCCTACCTGGAAAACAAAAAAGCCCCCAGAACAAACAAACAAAAAATAATGAGATGCTGTTTTGTCTCACTGACAGAAAAATATAATACAAAATAATTTTTAAAAGATGTTAGTCTGAACAGTAAGGAGTTGACAGTAACATGAAGGATCCAGAATTCTCTTTCCCTGCTGTTTGGTGTGGAAGTGTCATCTGGCAAGGTGACACCATGTAAGTCTTTTTTACACATGTGTGTACGCATGTGGTATGTAAATGTGCATGGATGTTTGAATGTGTATGGGTGAATGCGTGGGGGGGGGTGTGCACTGTGTGTGGACGCCAGAGGTCGAGGTTGGTTCTCTTTCTCAGTTATTCTCTATTCTTTGAAACAAGCTCTCTCACTGAAAACAACACCGAGCTCAAGGATTTGGGAGACTAGTGAGCCAGTGAGTCCCAGACATTTCCGGTCTCTGTCTCCCCAGAACCAGGATTATAGGTGCACACAACCACACCCAGCACTTTTAAAAAAATATTTACTTATTTATTTGTTTGAGCAAGAGAGAGACAGACAAAGAGACGGACAGAGTGAATATGGGTGTGCCAGGGCCTCTCGCCCCTGCAATCGAACTCCAGACACATGTGCTACTTCATATATCTGGCTTTACATGGGTACTTGGGAATTGAATGCAAGCCTTCAGTCTTTGCAAGCAAATGCCTTTAAAAAAAATATTATTTATTTATTTATTTGAGAGAGACGAAGAGGTGGAGTAAGAGAGAGAGAGAGAGAATGGGTGCGCCAGGGCTTCCAGCCACTGCAAACGAACTCCAGATGCGTGCGCCACCTTGTGCATCCAGTTTATGTGGGTCCTGGGGAATCAAACCTGGGTCTTTTGGCTTTGCAGGCAAGTGCCTTAACCGCTCAGCTATCTCTCCAGCCTGCAAATGCCTTTTTTTAAAAAAATATTTTTTGAGGCAATCCCAACAGACTGGCCTTTTTTTTTTTTTTTTTTTAATGTAGGAGAGTGAGAGTGAGAGAAAGAGAGTGAGCATGGGCACACCAGAGCCTCTTGCCACTATAAACCAACTCCAGACATATGTGCCACTTTGTGTATCTGCCTTTATGTGGGTGCTGGGGAAGCAAACCCAGGACATCACGCTTTGCAAGCAAGTGACTTTAACTGCAGAGGCATCTACTCAGCTCCATTTTTTTTTTAAAGCAGATACACAAAGAGGTGCATGCTTATGGAGGTTATTTTTTAAATTTATTATTATTTGAGACAGAGAGGATGGGAGGGAGAGAGAGAGAAACAGAGATTGAGAGAATGGGCACTCCTGGGCCTCCAGCCACTGCAAGTGAATTCCAGATGCATGCGCCACCTTGTGCATCTGGCTCACGTTGGACCTGGAGAATCTGGGTCCTTAGCCTTCACAGGCAAGTGCCTTAACCATTAAGCTATCTCTCCAGCCCTTCAGCTCCATTTTTTTAAAAAAATATTTTTATTTATTCATTTTAGTGACAGAAAAAGAGGAAAAGAGTACAAGTGCCTTTAATTGCTGAACTCTCTCTCCAGGCCAGCCACCCAGCATTTTTCAGTGGTTATTGGAGATCTGAACTCAAATTCTCACGCTTACAAGGCAAGCCCTGTCCCCACTAAGCCATCTCCCCAGCACAAATTTGTGGGGTTTTTTTGTTTGTTTTTAATATTTGCAAGGAGAGAAAATGAGAGAGAGAGAGAATGAGAGAGAGAGAGAGAATGAACATGCCAGGGCCTCTAGCCACTGCAAACGAATTCCACGTGCATGCACCACTGTGCGTCTGGCTTTATGTGGGTACTGGGGCATCAAACCCAGGTTGTTAGGTTTAACTGCTGAGCCTTCTCTCCAGCTCCAAATCTGTGTTCTTTTACAATATATTTTATCTGGGCTGGAGGGATGGCTTAGTGGTTAAGGCATTTGCCTACTAAGCCAAAGTTCCCTGGTTTGATTCCCCAGGACCCACGTTAGCCAGATGCACAAGGGGGCACATGCATCTGGAGTTCATTTGCAGTGGCTAGAGGCCCTGGCGCACCCATTCTCTCTCCCTCTTTCTCTGTCAAATAAATAAATAAAAATAAAATACTTTAAAAAATATATTTTACTTATTTATTTGAGAGAGAGAGAAAGAGGCAGAGAGAGAGAGGGAGAGGGAGAGAATGGGCATGCCAGGGCCTCCAGCCACTGCAAATGAACTCCAGACGTATGCGCCCCCTTGTGCATCTGGCTTACGTGGGTCCTAGAGAGTCGAACCAGGATCCTTTGGCTTTGCAAGCAAACGCCTTAACTGCTAAGCCATCTCTCCAACCACAGATCTGTGCTTTGATACAACAATATGACTTGTAAAATACCTTTACTCTGATTTAAAAAAAAAAAAATCCCCTCAGCTCCCAGCAGTGTTTTTTTTTTTTTTTTTTTTTGTGCGTCTTGACTTCGCAAATAACTTTGTCAAGTTCAAAGCTATAAAAGGCTACCCCGGTTGTTACTGGCTAACATGTTAATCAGGAATCAGAATTTTATCTGAGGGCAGCTCAATGGATAAAGTGCTTGCTGCTCAAGTACGGGGACTGCAGTTTGGATCCATGGTACCCACATACGTGCCAAGTGGGCATGGTGGTCTGCCTGCAATTCCAGCGTTCAGCACGGGAGGAACTGATCCCCTGCGGGCAAGCTGACTAACTGAATCAGAGAGCTCTGGGTTCAGGAGAGAGACCTCCATGAACAAAGTGAAGAGGGATGAAGTGGACAGTCCACCTGAACCTCCCCCCACGCGTCCACCCACGCACGCACGCGCACGCACACACACATGCACGCAGTTCTATCTGAATAATCTCAAACGGAGCAAACATAGGAAATGAAGTCTCCTCCCAGCTCCAGTATTTGAGCGCCAGGAGACGTGTGGCTTGAGCCCATCCCTTTTGCTGGTCTTTCAGGTTCTTTTCCTCTTGTAAGTTACAAAGGCGTTTTCCCTTATCTTACCGGCTCCCTTCCCAAGCGCGCTGCGTCTGGGAAGGAAATGCTCTGACTTTCTCTAGCCCCAGAAACTGGGGAGTCTTGGCCCCAGGGAGCTGAAATCCGCCTCAGCAGCCAGTGTCTTTCTCAGGTACATGCAAATATTTCTGTTTTCTATTAATTTTCTTTCCACCCACACACTTTTCCAATTACCTTCCTTCTCTCTCGCATTCCTCCTGGCTCCTCACACAGCTGTCATCACTTAGGTATATATTTCGTACTTAAGTTACTTGGTTATCGTGTGTAGCCATTCTATCTGTCCTGTTTCCACTGTTATACTTGCACAATCCTTTGACCGGAGGGACCCCACCTTCCATTTCCTTTGTAGCTTCCCACGGTGTGTTGTGAGTGCCCACACACAGAGGCCTCTCCGACTGAGGGGACCACGTGTTTCCTTTTGCATATACACCCCAACTATAATGACAGCTTCCCCCCACCTTTCTGAAATCTCTTTCTTAATAACGTCTCATTTCCCTCCCCATTAACTTCAGTTCTGGAAGGTTTTGGATAGAGCTTTGGTACGCAGAGCCAGAAACCCTCCACGTCTATCTACACTCTGTAACTTTATACAGGTCATTTAACTTCGGTGAGCTGTGGACTCTTAACACATCTTCGCAATGGGAAAATGATAATGTCTTTCCCAGAGGATTCCTGATCGCTACTGCTAATAAGACGCTCACTTCCTACTCCTAGCTTTGTAGACTTGTGATTTTTCACCTCTCCCCCCCCATATTCTCCTGCCCCTGAGCCCCTACAAGTACATATTGACTGGGACAGCTTCTTGCCTTGACAAGTGGGCTCTTCAAATGGGAGCCTTGGCCTGACGTAAGTCACAGTGAGCAGTGTTAACAGGGTGTTTGTGAGTCCTGGAGGCCAGCGACACCTCTTCTGCTCACACTGCTTGAAATGTGGGATTAGAAAGGACCTGAAGCACCGCAGGTTAAGGCATTTGCCTGCAACGCCAAAGGATCCCGGTTCGATTCTCCAGGACCCACGTAAGCCAGATGCACAAGGGGGTGCACACATCTGGAGTTCGTTTGCAGTGGCTGGAGGCCCTGGTGTGCCCATTCTCTCTCTCTCTCTCTTTCTCTCTCTCTGCTTCCTTCTCTCTCATAAATAAATAAATAAAATATATATTTATTTTTAAAAAAGAAAGGACCTGAATGCCACAGGCAAAACCTTTCTGTACTGAACTGAAGCCCAAGGGTTCAAGCTCCCCCGTACAGCCCCTGGCCTCGAACCAAACTCTCCGGTTGGTTATGGAACTGCAGCCTGACAGAGTCACGCAATATCCTCGATGGATGCCATTTCATTCCACAACATTGAGCACGTTGCCTTTGTCCTAGAGTAACTTGGTGGTGTCAAATTCCTTCCAGTAACAGCATTCGCTTTTCCAGTGCCTGATTCCAAATGAATCATATATGGTCTTATTTTTTTTTTTTTTTTTTTGAAATTGACATCAATTGATGCTAGGCGTGGGATTCATATAATAGCTAAGATGTTTACTGAGCACCACGCCAGTGTAACTGTCTTCTCTCAAGCCACAGTGTCCTCTCCAACGAGGATCAGGTTGCAATTCTAGGTTTCTCTGGCTGGCTGGAGCCCTTATTTCTAGACATTCGAGCCTGAGACTGAACCCAGCGCCTCGTTCAAAACAGGTACTCCGCAGCCATTTGTGGGCAAAAGAATCCGTAATCCTCACGAGAGAACTTGATGGGATTTGTTATTTATTATTTTTCAACTTCAGTATGAAGTCTACGGAGAAACTCGTTCTCCTCTCCAGACAGCGAGGGATATAGCTGGCCAGTTCTCTTTAGTTTCGAGTGTGACTTGGGCTGGGATGCAAAGAGGGGTTCCAACTTGCCAAGTCCATCTTGTTAACTTGATTCTCCCCCTTGTAGTTTTCGTCTCGTTTGGCGCCAGCTCCGTCCGGCAGTTCCTGGAAGTTCCCAGCAAGAGCGTCTCCTGATGGCGGTGATTACTTGGGGGGCCGCGCTGCGAGAGGCAGCCAACACCTGTAAAACCTTCAGCGTCCTCCACAGCCCCGAAGATAACTCCACGTCACTTCGTCCCAGCTCCGTCCCCGCCTGCACGGCGGTTTCGAGCTGGAGCATTGCTTTCTAGCCATTTGCTGCGGCTCCAAGTCTTCCGATGTAGCTCGAAGTGTGGTCCGTGGACTGGAAGTGTTGCAATCATTTGGGAGCTTGTTAGAAATGCAACGGTTTGGACTGTACCCCAGACCTATAGAAACAGAACCTGCATTATTATTATTTTTTTTCTTTTTAGTTTTTCGAGGTAGGGTCTCACTCTGGTCCAGGCTGACCTGGGATTCACTATGGAGTCTCAGGATGGCCTCGAACTCACGGTAATCCTCCTACCTCTGCCTCCCGAGTGCTGGGATTGAAGGCGTGCGCCACCACGCCCGGCGAGAACCTGCATTTTAACAAGATCCCAGGTGTTTAAAGTTCTAGAAACATTTCTCCACCCAAGGTTCTGACTCCATAGGTCTGATGCATGGCGGGACTAAGGGGGCCAAATTTTGCATTTCTGCATAAAGCTCCAGGTGGCAGTGATGCAGCTGGTCCAGGGCCCACACTTTACATACAAAGCTCTCAGATTCACCACCGTGGCTTTGACCTCCAAAGGCAAAGCACAGAGTGACCAATACTCATCTAGTGTGCTCCCGTCTAGAAGCCAGGATAACACGGGCAAATGCTGACAGTTTTCATCCCCAGGGACCCATGCCCACAGTGTCTGGTTTGAATGATGTGGAAGAGACTCAAGCATTAGAATTGTTTGGGGATACCACGGGTTGTTCTAAAGGATGGATAACTACTGCCTTAGGATGTGCTGTTAACATTACCAGGAGTGTTTCCTGCCTCCTCCTTCCATCAAAACTTCTTATCTCAGGGGCTGGAGAGATGGCTTAGTGGTTAAGGCGCTTGACTGCAAAGCCTAAAGACCCACGTTTAATTCCCCAGGACCCACGTAAGCCAGATGCACAAAGTGGCGCATGCATCTGTAGTTCGTTTGCAGTGGCTGGAGGCCATGGTGCACCCAGTCTCTCTGTCTCTCTCTCTCTCAAATAAGAAAATTTTTAAAGGTTTGCATTTATTTCTCTCTCCTTTGGGTCTAGCTCTTGCATCTGAAAGATTTTAAATTCCTTGTTCTCTTTAAAAATGTTATTTTGTTTTATTTGTTTGAGAGAGAGAGAGAAAGAGGTAGAGAGAGAGAGAGAGAGGATGAGTGTACCAGAGCCTTCAGCTGCCACAAATGAACTCCAGACGCATGTGCCACCTTGTGCAGCTGGCTTACGTAGGTCCTGGGGAATCGAACCTGGGTCCTTTGGCTTCACAGACAAGCACCTTAACTGTTAAGCCATCTCTCCAGCTCCCTCATTCCTTTTAAATGCTCTGGTAAATATTCAAAGGAACAGTTATCATGATACAGAGGCACTCTATGAGGTGATTCTCCTTCATAGTCCTTGCCATGCAACTCTTTCTGGAAGGTTACGTTGTTTAAGAAATGAAACCGAACAAACAAAAGTCCACCACGAGATGCTGCAGAACTGTATCAAGATCTTCCTGCCTCACCCACTTGAGAAGATCCCAAGGAGCAAAATGTTAAGATTCAGCTTTTTGACTTCTTCTCTTTTCCTTGATCTTCACACTGTCAGTCAGTTTCTGTCTTCTGTTATTTAAGTATCTTTTCTGTCCTGTGGTCTTCCCAGGAAAATTGCAAGCAGGAGTTTCTTCCCACCTGTGTTCATGACCGAGGGAAGTGCTGGATTCTGAGGCGCTGGTCGGCTCACTTCTTTGCTCACCCATGCCGAAGTAAGCAACTGAGACTAGACAGAGGAGTCCCAGAGCTGGAGACAAGACCATAGTTCTGGGCTGGAGAGATTGCTTAGTGGTTAAGCGTTTGCCTATGAAGCCTAAGGACCCTGGTTCGTGGCTTGATTCCCCAGGACCCACGTTATCCAGATGCACAAGGGGGTGCACGCATCTGGAGTTCATTTGCAGTGGCTGGAAGCCCTGGTGCACCCATTCTCTCTCTCTCTCTCTCTCTCCCTCTCTTTCTCTGCCTCTTTCTCTCTCTGTCTGTCATTCTCAAATAAATAAAAAAATATTTAAAAAAAAGACCGTAGTTCTGCTGCTCATCACGCCAAGCAAGGACTCAGCGGACTGGGTTGCTCCTCAGACTTTTCTCAAATCCTCCAGGTACATTTCACAGCCACACTGTAGGCCTTGCCTCTGTTGGCAAAGAAGCTCCACCTCGAGAAGCCTTGGAGGACGAGAAAGGTCATCCTGAGGGGTCTGGCCCAAGAGGATGGAAGAGGCCAGACACACATGTCCACCTCTCCAGTCCCAGCTCACTATAACTGGAGAAGCTGAACAAGAAGAGCGGAAGTCATCTTCCCAACATACAAAGATATGATGGGAAAATATCCCAGGGCCAAAATGGGGGCTGGCAGAGTAAGCCTCCGGGGGTGCACCCATCTTGCCCTGAGACCTCAGACGGCAGGCATCAGGACCGCCATTCACGACTGATCCTCAGACGGTCCGCAACGGAACAACTGGTCAACCAGGCTCTGAACTCTGAGCTTTCTATCCTGTGAGTTCGCCCAGCAAGTACCATCCATCATTTAGTCTGTTGGTGATCTGGCCACTTGTGTTGGGTTTGTGTGTGTGTGTGTGTGTGTGGGGGTGCTTTGTTGATTTTCCTTTCAGCTGGAGTGTGGAGGGTTTCAAAGCAAGTCCATTTTCCTTGCGTTCAGGCACATTCGGCCAGCGGCATTACATGTGGGCCAATGCTGTAGCAAGCTGTGGTGCCAGACGGTTTTCCAGTAAAATGGAAAAGCGTGGGGCGGGGTAGCAAAACACAATGATGACCAGAAGAAGAAGGGACCTGCTTTTAAGTAATCACTGGAAAATCCTGGCAAGCCCAATTCCAGAAGAACAATACAAACGAGAGGCTCTTTCTGCTGTCCTGCCTGGAAACGTAGCTTCAGGGAGGGCACAGAGGGGGAGCCTGGTGCCCACAACTGGGGAGGGCCCTGGGTTCACAGTGGACACATTACTGACATTTAGCCAAGGCCCAGCTAATAGCTCCTGATTGTTTTCTCTTTTCACATTTATTCTTCTAAGCTGGGGATGTCTCCTAGGCACCACAGATAGAATTATTGCTGGGTTTCTGTCTCAGGCTTGGGCTGCTCTTTGGAAAATTAACAAAAGCACAGAGATTTTTTTTTTTTTTTTTGCTTTAAATGTTTTCCTAGAAGTATCCTTAAAGTCAGTTGATATAAGTTACACAAGAAATGATTTTCAAGGCCTGGAGAGATGGCTTAAATGGTTAAGGCACTTGCTTGTGAAGCCTTGGGGGACTCAGGTTCGATTCCCTAGTACCCACATAAGCCAGATGCACAAGGTGGCACATGTGTCTGGAGTTCGTTTGCAATGACTGGAGGCCCTGGTATGCCCATTCTCTCTCTATCTGCCCCTCTTTCTCTTTCAAATATATAACTAAAATATTTTTTTTAAAAGAAGTGAATTCCTAAAACTAAAAATGAAAAGACTGTAGACAGCTAAGGCCATGAGTGATGCAGAAAACTGGAGGTGGAACTGGACATGGTAGCTCATGCCTTTCATCCTAGTATTGCAAGAGGCAGACGCAGGGCAATGGTGAGTTCGAGTTCAGCTCGGACTACTGAAGGACTGGGGACATAGCTCAGTGGTAAAGTGCTTGCCTAGCACACTCAAGGCCCTGAGTTTGATCCCCAGCATTGAGAAAAAAAATAATAATGGAGGCTAAGTAGCTATTCTATGTAATTAGTCACAGAAGGAATCGTGGCTTTCATTACTAAGATCTGGAGGTCCCTGTGCTAATTTATGCAGTTCCAGGCAGTCCAGGCAGCCAGGGGTGCCGTAAGGGGAATGAGACCTGCCTGGTCTGTTGTCATAAACAAGTCCTGTGTTAGGGCTTATGTGTTTGTTTTCTTTTCTTTTATCCCTCTGAGCAAAAAAAAAAAAAAAAAAAAAAAATAAGTCTGAAATGGGTAATTTTCACAGCATAAAACTTGCATCATGTGTTTTAAAGCTGTGGCAAAAATCACTTTTTGGCACAAGTCACCACTTAGCCTTGGACAAGTCAGGCCCTGGTGTGTGTCCTCAGCAGAGAATGACTCTCAGATCTGCCATCTGGTGAACCCAATCAGTCCACTGACTCATGTTGAACTTGGCAGTGGAAATCAAGACCAGGGCTCAGGAAGGGGCAAGGCACAAGAACCATCTCAAGGGTGTGTGCTCACTGCTGCCCAAGGACGGGGTGCCCCACCTGCCCACTAGCACAGCCAGGCCATGGTTTTGCAGGAATGCTGGACCCACACTGCTGGCCGCACTAAAGACTTCAAAACACTCAGCACTCGCTCCATGGCTTAGCTGCTCCAAACACTTCTTTTTTCTTGAAGTACGTTTTCCAAGTGCCTCAAGGGTGTCTTTGCTACAGTATTCCCAAATGTGTTTAGCAGGAGAAGATAGGGAGGTTAAATTAGGTGGATGTCACATGCAAACTTACTTAACTTCATAGAACTTTCATACAGACATTTGAAAGGACCCTAAAGATCAACCAGTACAACCCTATGGTTAAGGAATGGTTGCAGGAATGGGTCCCATAAGGGCCTACGACCCATTCTTGGTCAGGTGTGAAATCACCTAACTTCACTGAGAGTCATTCAAAGACTGCCATAAACAAGCAAACAAGTCTCAGGCTGGAGAGATGGCTTAGTGGTTAAGGCACTTGCCTATGAAGCCAAAGGACCCAGGTTCGATTCCCCAGTATCCACATAAGCCAGATGCACACAGTAGTGCATGCATCTGGGGCTCATTTGTAGTGGCTAGAGGAGGCCATGGGGTACCAATTCTCTCCCCCCCTGCCTCTTTTTCTAAAACAAATAAATAAAATACTTAAGAAAATAAGTCACTATATTAATTCACAATTCCAAAGAAAAGTGGAACTTAGCATGGACTGGGGAAAATAAATAATGTGCAAGTTCATATCAGAACAGAAATCAGCTTTTCTCTTCTACAGATAGCTTTTGGGCCTGATGCCAGTGAATGTCTCTGTAGCAGACAGCTTCAGGTTCGCTGAGATAAACTTCCAGAGCAGGCACAGTTATGGAGGAAGGGATTTATTGAAACTTGCAGATCCAGGGGAAGTTCCATAATGGCAGAAGAAGCCAGTCTGCCTTCACAGGTCCAAGCAGAGAGAAAGAAGCCACAAGCCAAAAAGCCAAAAGCCAGGCGGCACACTTCGGGAACTCCAGATAGAACAGGGCATTTGCGTATCTTTAGATCGGAATCTCAAACCCACCACCACACCTTAGGGCTGCACCCTAAGATCCACCCAGTGACGCAGCCTCCAGCCAGGTGGCTGCAGATCCAAACTACAAGCTGATAAAACACTGAATAGATCGGGGGGCCATCTATTCAAACCACCGCAGTACCATCCACGGCTTCATTTTATTTTATTTCTCACGTAGCCCGGGCTGGCCTTGCTGTGCAGCTGACAATTCCCCCACGAAGACCACTGGTTCGTCTTCAGTCACAACTTGCGGATTTATGAGATCGGCAACATTGAAAGAACCTACTCACGCCTGGCCTGTTAAGACGGGCATGCGTGTTTCACTAATCCTGCCTGATGTTGCTGGTGTACGGAATGACAGCCTTGTGCACAAACCGTGTCCATGCCTGGCCTTCTGGGAGACAGCAGCCGAGCAAACCCACACGCCCAAGGAGCATGAAGTGGCAGAGACAAATACGGGGACGAAGGGAGCTCACCTCAGTCAGAAGGTCTTGGTTGTGAAAAGGGCAGCATATGCCCAGTGCGGTCTGCCCACTCTGGATTCAGGTCTCACTCTGGAGGAAACATCGAGAACTGTCGACGAGGTGAGTGTTGGCGGTTTTATCTGCGTCACCAGAGCCATTGGGCCAGGAGCAGATGTATGCTGCGACATAGCCCGCAAGCTCTTCCTGCTCCTCTCTTCCCAACAAGAGGGTTGGGTTCCTCAGCTGAAAAGCGTTGAAGACATAGACCCAGGGCTGGTGGTAAGAGCCGAGTTCCCGGCTTCATGAGGACACACGTTTGGGGGAGATCAAAGTTAACACCGAGGAAGGAGCAGAGAAAACAGACAGAGTGAGTGCCTGCAGTTTGAGATTCTGAACACCCCTGAGGCCGGCTCTCTCTGTCTGCTGCCTTTTTCCTCTCGTTTGGCGACAGCAACAGATCAACCATTCCCTGTGGTTAACTTGGCATTACAAATTAAAAATTGGATTTCTGGGGCTAGAGACATGGCTCAGCAGTTAAGGCACTCGCCTGCAAAGCCTAAGGACCCAGGTTCAATTCTCCTGATCCTGCGTAAGCCAGATGCACAAGGTGGCGCACACGTCTGGAGTTCGTTGGCAGTGGCTGGAGGCCCTGGCGCACCCATCTCTCTTGCTAATAAATAAATGAATAATTAATTAAATTTAAAAAAATAAAATAAAAATTGGATTTCTCTGCCACTCTATAAAGTATTTTTTTTTTTGATGTTTTGAGGTAGGGTCTCACTCTAGTCTAGGCTGACCTGGAATTCACTACGGAGTCTCAGGGTGGCCTCGAACTCACGGCGATCCTCCTACCTCTGCCTCCCGAGTGCTGAGATTAAAGGCGTGTGCCACCACACCCGGCTCACTCTATAAAATATTGAGGGAACAAGTGACAATGTTGGGCAGCTCCTCTACCAAGATTCGCCAAAAGTTTCTTCCTTGAACCTCTGGAAAGCCTGAGCTTCAAGGCCAGTAGAGCCTTGGACTTATCACGCAGACCGGGGCACTTCTGCAAATAAAAGGAGGCGTTACGAACAGTCGTGTTAGGATAATAGGCATAAGTTATAAGTTTATGGCCACTCTTGCAAAGACTCTGGAGTACGTATTGTGGTGCCAAGAAAATTGCCAGGGACCATTGCACTGGGCAGGATCCTGATGCATGGTGCCACACAGCTGAAGCGGGCCCCGCATGAGTTCACATGAGCACTCCAGAGCCTGACGCTCTAGCTGTGAGCTGCTCATGAGACCTCGGGACATTTGGCTTGCATCTGGTTAGTGGCTGGACTCCCCCCCCCCCCCCCGGAATGAACGCCAACTGCTCAGGATGTGAAGCATAGTCCTGTCTCTTGAAAAGTTATCTCCGGGGCTGGGGAAATGGCTTAGCAGGGTTAAGGCATTTGTCTGCGAAGCCTGAGATCCCTGGTTCGATTCCCCAGGACCTACGTAAAGCCAGGGGCGCACGCATCTGGAGTTCGTTTGTGGTGGCTAGAGGCCCCGGTGCGCCCATTCTTTCTCTTTCTCTCCAATAAATATTGAAAAAATTTTTAAATGAGGTCTCATTGTCTTTCCATTTCAATCCAGCCTCACTGCCAGCTTTCTTCTTCCATATGCCACCTTCAAAAATCTTCAGCTTGCCAGGGGCGTGGTGGCACACACCTTTAATCACAGCACTTGGGAGGCAGAGGTAGGAGGATCGCCATGAGCTTGAGGCCAACCTGAGATTACATTGTTAATTCTAGGTCAGTCTGGTCCAGAGTGAGACTCTACCTCGGAAAAAAAAAAAAAAATCTTCATCTTGGACTGGAGAGATGGCTTAGAGGTTAAGGCATTTGCCTGCGAAGCCTAAGGACCCAGGTTAGATTCTCCAAGACCCACATAAGCTAGATGCACAAGGGGTCGCACACATCTGGAGTTCGTTTGCGGTGGCTGGAGGCCCTGGTGCACCCATTCTTTCTTTCTCTTTGCCTCTCTCCCCCCATCTTTTCTCTCAAATAAATAAATAAATAAATTTTAAATAAATCTCTGATACTCCAAGATATGCTGAGTGAGACGTTGGCCCTTTGTCCATAATTTGCCAGGCCACTCCAGGTGCTGACCCAAGTGGGCCAATCAGGTGGTCGTCACTAAGAATTCAGACTGGCTGGTGAAGAGTTCAAGCAGCTGGGAAGACGACGTGACGATTCCGGGGCCTGAGTTAAGTCACATTCAGCGATGTGACCAGAGACGGTGATTGGGCATCAGCGGGAGAGTGAGGGAAATGCAGGCAGAATTGTCTCTGAGTTGGTGTCAAGTCTCCCAGGCCTGGCTCCCAAATCTGAGTCACGTTGGTGCTCTTGAGCTCTCTGACACGTCTCTTGTCATTACACCCCCCCCACCCCAACATTTTGCTTAAGCTAGCTCAACATGATTTCCACTTCTTTTATCCAAAAATGTCTGAACTAATACGAGCAAGCATCTTGTTGGTGATTTTAGAGCTCAGTTACTTACTTCCTGAACAGTTCATGGGCACCAATTTCCCTCCTTGTCCCCTGCTTTCAAATCCAATTATTGATTTTTTTTTTTCCTCTTTCACATTAAAACTTTCACATTAAAGGAAAATACCCTAAAGGGCGAAGAGATGATCCCACATTGAAGTTACATGGGTCCACATGGACTTAATTAGGACAGAAGACAGGTAAACATTCGGGAATGTAACCTTCTCACACACAGTATTCCATAGCATGGAACCAGCGTGCAAAATTGGGGTGTTAAGAACGATGTAGCTGATCATTCCATTCCCCCCCCCCCTCAGGTAGACAGTTCATGAGACACAAAACTTTGTGAACTCCTGGCTGAACTTTTGACAGAACCGTTCCCAGGGAAACGGAAATAAATAGAATTTGATCCCCACCCCCACCCCCAGCTCTCATTTCTGTCTTGTTCTCCCTTAGGGCTCTCTCTCCTTTCTTCTAATGTACCTCCCCCAGAGGAAGATACCCAACAAACCGAATTATAGTAAAGGGCTTTTTGGCAATTTGTTACTCCCATTAGGTGAATGTATGTTTAAAAAAATTATTTATTTATTTATCTGTTTGTTTATTTATTTATTTGCAAACAGAGAAGGGATACAGAGAGAAAGAAAACTGGGTGTGTCAGGGCCTCCAGCCACTGCAAATGAACTCCAGATGCGAGCATCTCTTTGTGCATCTGGCTTTATGTGGGTCCTGGGGAATTGAACCTGACGTATACTTAATGGCCATCTACCTCACAGACAACAGACCCACAGAGGCCTGACATATTTTTTTAATATTTTTATTTTCATTTATTTGTTTGAGAAGGGGGGGGGGGAGAATGGGCACGCCAGGGCCTCCAGCCACTGCAAACGAACTTCATATGCATGCACCACCTTCTGCATCTGGCTTACATGGGTCCTAGGGAATCGAACCGAGGTCCATTGGCTTTGCAGGCAAGCGCCTTACGCACTAAGCCATCTCTCCAGCCCGCCTGACATGATTTACACAGGCAAGGTAAGGATGGGGCTGTGATCTGACCTTTGGGAGCCACACTCACTGGGGGCAGTGACTCCTCTTCCCACGGGGCAGGAAGTGCCCAGGCGCCAGAAAGGCCTCGGGGACGGACGTGAATGAGTTGAGTGCTTAAGTTTGCCTATTTTCAAAAAAGAATTCTTAAATTTTATTTAGGTGGAGGGGAGAGAACGGTCACGCCATGGCCTCTAGCCAGCGCAAATGAACTCCAGACACACGCTGTCCCCTTGTGCATCTGGCTTTACATGGGTCCTGGGGAATCGAACCTGGGTCCTTTGGCTATGCGGGCAAGTGCCTTAACCGCTAAGCCATCTCTCCAAGCCCCAAGTTTGCCTGTTGAAGGCAAGGACCTGTGCAGCCTCAGAGGCCGGGAAGCTGAGACCCGTGCTGTACTTTCCCTTTGTCCCCTAGCGAGGCAGTGCACAGTGCTCAGTGGACTTGACCTTGGGGGAAGGTTACAGCCTCTGACGTACGGCAGTAAACTCGGCTGGCGTGGAAAGGACGTAGAAATAGCGAAATGAAGCCACGGGTAGGAGCCCGAAGTCCACACCCGCGGACAGTGCAAAAGTGTGCAGCTGCTGTGGAATGTGTTATGCAAGTTGTTCAAAAACATAGACGCTTGGGCTGGAGAGATGGCTCAGCGCTTAAGGTGTTTGCCTGCAAAGCCAAAGGACCCCGGTTCAATTCTCCAGGACCCACATAAGCCAGCAGCACAAGGGGCGGGGGGCACACATGTCTGGAGTTCATTTATAGTGGCTGAAGGCCCTGGCGTGCCCATTCTCTCTCTCTCTTTCTCTGCCTCTTTCTCTGTATCAAATAAATAAATAAACAAAATATATTTTAAAAAAATAGAAACTATAATTATCCTATGATCAGCAATTCCAGTTCAGGTTCTTATGGTCAAAAAAAAAAAAAAAGATCAAATGCAGGACTGGAGAGATGGCTTAGCCGCTAAGCGCTTGCCTGTGAAGCCTAAGGACCGCGGTTTGAGGCTTGATTTCCCAGGACCCATATTAGCCAGATGCACAAAGGGGCACATGTGTCTGGAGTTCGTTTGCAGTGGCTGGAGGCCCTGGAATGCCCTTCTCTCTCTATCTATCTGCCTCTTTCTCTCTCTGTCTGTCGCTCTGAGAAAAAAAAGTAAATAAATAAACAAAAAATTCAAATGCAGATGGGCTGGAGAGAGGGCTCAGCAGTTAAAGGCGATTGCTTGCAAAGCCTGACGGGCTGAGTTCAGTTCCCCAGGACCCATGTGAAGCCAGCTGCACAGTGACGCACGCCCTGGCACGCCCATCCTCCCTCTCTCTGTCTTCCTCTATCTCTCTCCCAAATAAATGAATAATTTTTTAAAAAACTCAAATGAAGACCTTCAGGACAAGTTCTCACATCCCCAGCACATTTCATAATAATAGCCAAGATGTGGAAGCAACTCAAATCTCAAGATAAATGAGCAAATGAAAGGTTTTATATATATATATATGTATATGTGTATATGTGTGTGTGTATGTATGTGTATATATATATATATATATATATATATATATATATATATATATATGCACAATGAAATATGATCCAACCTTAAAATGGACATCTTGCCACATGTTACATCATAGATTAACAATGAGAATATTCCACTATGAGGAAACAAGCTCCCTACAAAATGATAAGTGCTGCCTGAGGTTATAGCTTCTTCTCTCCTACTATCTGGGATCAAACCCGGGACCTCACCCACGCTAAGCAATTGCTCTACCAGTAGACATAGTCCTGGCCTTCCATGAGGTATCTGAAACAGCCAAGCTCATAGGAAGGAGAATGATGGAGCTGGAGAGATGGCTTAGTGGTTAAGGTGTTTGCCTGCAAAGCCAAAGGACCCAGGTTTGACTCCCCAGACCCCACAGTAAGCCAGATGCACAAGGTAATGCATGTGTCTGGAGTTCGTTTGCAGCGGCCAGAGGCCCTGGTGCGCCCATTCTCTCTCTTTCTCCTTGCTTCTGTCTCTCAAATAAATGAGTAAAAACTAAAAACAAGGTTAAAAAAAAAAAAGAACGAAAGAAAGAAAGTAGAATGTTGGTGGCCAGGGACTAAGGGTGAGACAATGGCCAGTTTTTGTTCAGGCTGTATACACAGTTTCAGTTTTGCAAGATAAAAATTGCCTAGGAATCCACTGTGCAACAAAGTGAAAACATGGTGCTTGCTACTCCCATGCACCCCAAAATAGCCAATCTTGTGTCATGCATTTTTAAACCACAGTGAAAACGAAAGCCTCAGACAGGTGGTCTTCAAAGAACTGACTTTCCTTTCTGGGGGTCGGGAGAAGGACCGAGCAGGTCTTCTCAGAAGCAGAGGTCCACAGTGGGGCCGGCGGGCAGGTGTCCACCTGATGTGGGAAACCGGACCTATGTAGCAAAACCAGGCAAACTCGGGCCCGGTTCTGTTCCCGGAGCAGCCCCAAAAGGCGCCCCATTCCTGGGCCTAGTCCTGCACTCCCTAGGAAGTAAACAGAGCTGGGAGACTCCCTGTTCTGGGAAAAAAAAAAAAGAAAGAAAAAAAAACAGCGAATCAAATGATCCAACCGTTCTGCTCCTCGTTTGTAACCCCGAGAGAGGTACTCGGAATACAGTTTTGGCTGCGAGAAACGTGGCCGTGGATAAGGGCAGCTGTCACGCTCAGACCTCCGCTCTCCAGCCCCAGCACAACCCAGCCCTCGGCCGGTTGTAGGCACCAGCCAGAGGCCTGGAGTGAGACCAGGCTCGGGGAACACAAGTCATCCAGCCTGCCACCTCTGCGTTTTGGACGAGAAACCGTCTTCCAGCCTTGTCCCGTTATTTAGTGTTTGGGAAAGGACCCAATTCGCTAGGAGGCCGGGAGCTTGGAATCCCTGCGAAGGTGGGTTGTGACATTCAGAGAACAGTTATGAAGTCTGTGCATCCAGACCTCCATGATCAGTTTCCTAACTCACCCCCAAGTGAGGCCTTTGGCCGGGATGGGAGGGAGGAGCAGAGCTTCAGAGAGAGAGAGAGAGAGAGAGAGAGAGATGTGTCCCTCACTGGGAAGCAGTGCTCCTGTGACCCTATTTCAATCTTTGGTAATGAACCATTTCAGATCAACTGAAGTCACTGATAATTACATAAATTATCTTTTACTTTATTTTTTCCACTTAAAACTCTTAAGTATCCTATCCACAAAGCCCCATTTTTAGTAACACACGGAATCCTGCCAACATCCCGGGGCTCATTTTGTCTTTACACTTCTAGGATTTTCCAGGGACGTTGGTGGGGGTGGGGGAGAGAGAGGTTCAGGCTGCCAAGATGGGGCGTGTGGATGTGAATGACTCGCGAGGAGCTCCCGAGGTCTGAGGATCAGGAAGGTCAGATTCCACGTAGTCGAAGAACCTAACGGTGACTGGTCCTTTCTTGGGTCCTTGCCCTCCGCCCCCCCCCATCCACCGCCGCAAGTTCTTCTCCAACCTCTCCACGACAAGATCCCTGATTCACCTCAGCCACAAGGTGATCCTGCGCCAGGGCTGTTTTTAGTCACTCTAACCGGTCCCCTGGGCAGCATCCTTGCAACATCCAAAAACGCAAGCATGTGGACTGCCCAGCCCCCAGGAGACGGCCGCAGCACTGTGCGATGATGTGCTTTATGGAGCCTCATTAAAAAAAAAAAATCTGACATACTTACACCAAAAGATGCTGTGGAAAAATAATTGGATTCATCCCAACTCCTTCGCTATTTTATTGCCTTGGATGGTACGAAGTTTGTATCACAACACAGCCGTGAGTGAAGAAAGGAGCTTTGGGACAACCCAAACGCATTTTTCTCCCAGAGTGAGTTTACAGTTAACCCCTGAATCATGTGAGCCATGGGACTCCTGTATACAGTGTTTTCAAAACAGCAAAACAAGATTGACACTCAGGTTTTGTGTTGGGTGTCATCCGTACAACAGGGACTCTGAGATTTTTACACTGACGTCTCCCACAGCCGACCCTCACTTTGTTTTTTGTTCTGCCTCAAGGTCTGAAGACTCAACATCTTTGTTCCATCCCGTGATGACCGGGATCTTCTTCCCTTTGCAGGGAGCCAATCAGAGAGGCCATGTTGCACCAAAGCCTTGTTTGACTGGGGCTGACTGTCCTGGGCACTTAGGGCCTAAGACCCTAGGTTTGTAGCTTCTAAACTGCTGTCTCGACTCCACTGTATCTTGTCGGTGAAGCTAATAAAACTTCTCAAAGACAAGACAGTGGATGGTGACGGGACCAAAGGTGGCATCCACTTCACAGACTCTGTGGCTGGAACATCGATTCTGATCATAGCTGATCATGGGCGAACACCTGGCACCTCTCTTCCAAGACTCTCCTGAGGGCTTTGCAGAGTTCCCAAGGTCAGCAGGTCGCGACTCAGTCAGTGAGAGGTGACGTTCTTCCTGCCAGGAGCCCCAGCTGTAGTTCCAAGAAGCGCTAAACGGGGCCAATTATTTGCTCAATTTTGCATGGCCACATTTGAAGATGTAAGCACGAAATCTGCTCTCAGATCTCTTGGGAGTATTCCAATCAAAAGATGACAAAGTTCAAAAGTCCTTGAGAAAGCCATCTGGAGACTTGTGCGTTGGCGAGGTTGTTCTTGGCGTTCATAAACACGCTTGCGAGATGACAAGCCAGTCCCACGGACTTCTGGGGAAACTCAGGACCACACCGCGGCCTCCCCAAAAGCCACGGGCTCTTGAAGGTCATAGATTCGTCACCAAGGCAATACCTGCACCCCACCTCCCACCTGGTCATGACATAGGGGCGTGCTGGTTACTGAAGGTGGAGAATTAGCCACAATCACAAGGGTGGCCACCCTTTGCTAAGTACTTGTATCCATGATTTGGATTTTCAGATACACAGTGGTTGATCTCCATGTGGTTTGATGAGGCAGTTATTAAGATGATTGGTAATGAGAAATAACTTGCCCTAAGACTTTTAAGTGGCATGCCCAGATCCAAAAGTGGGCACAGTTAGGCAGTCCATAGCAATATTTTGGCCAATGATGAATGATATATGTATGTACGTATATAGTGTGTGTGTGTGTGTCCTGATCAGATTGCAATGGAACTGAAAGGCTCCTACAACTTATAGCATCGTAGCCATTCTAATGTCACTGCGCAATGCAATATTCCTGTGTTTGTGATGATCATGGTAGAAACCGCCTACTATGCTGCCAGTCATACCCAGGAATAGCAATACAGTTACGGACAGTGCACAACACCTGATACCAGTGACTGTGCCCAGGCTGAGGAGAGATGGCTCAGTGGTTTAGGCACTTGCCTACAGAGCCTAATGACCCAGGTTTGATTCTCCAATGCCCACATAAAGTTAGATGCACAAAGCGGCACATGCATCTGCAATTCATTTGCAGTGGCCAAAGGCCCTGGCCCATTATCTCTCTCTCTCTTCTCTCCATCTCTCTCTCTGCTTATAAATGAATACATAAAAATATTTTTAAATGAGCCAGGCGTGGTGGCACACGCCTTTAATCCCAGCACTCGGGAGGCAGAGGTAGGAGGATCGCCATGAGTTCGAGGCTACCCTGAGACTACATAGTGAATTCCAGGTCAGCCTGGGCTAGAGCAAGACACTACCTCAAAAAAACCAAAAAAACATTATATATATATGTTATCATTCTCTGTTCATATATTTCCGATGCTGTATATTTGACTGTTATTTCAGAGCATTCTCCTATTAAAAATTCGTCTCACGGTTACGCAGAATGTCATGTTAGATGGGGGCAGCAGTCACATATAGCTTGTGTTTCTGGAAGGGCGCCCTGTGATATCCCACCAGTGGCGAAATCGCCTGATGACGGACTTCTCGGCACAACCCCGTCACTAAGCAACGCAGGCTGCAGTTCTGCCTGATCCACAATTCTGCCTCAAGGAAGCCCCGGGATGCCAGAGTGGCACGCTTCATCGTTGCCCACCGGACATGTACCCACTGTTCTGGGTGGCAGTGGCAAACTTCGGCTCAGGCCGGCCTCTTCCGTGCAAGGACCACCCTGGCTTTCCAGGCTCATGTGCACGCCCCCTTCTCAGTACCCCCAGACATTTTAACACAGAACGCCAGGGTTGCGTTAACCTTATGTTAATTGCAATTATTTGTATACTCATCTGTCTCCTGTTGAAGACAGAATTTGCTTAGGACAAGATCCATGTGTGTGTGTGGCTTCTGCCCCTAGGACTGACATAACTTTTAGTACAGTTAACCCTTTAATGCATATTGGTGGACGCATGGGCAAGCAGCTTTGGTCCCTGAGAAATATCGTCTTCCCAGTGGTGACAAAGGTATTGTCTGTAACCGTCTGAAGTGGGAATCTTTGCACATCAAAACAGTCAACCGTGGGAGCTTTTTTTTATAGTTGTTGTTGTTGTTTGTTTGTTTTTTATTTTTAATTTTTTTAGATATTTTTATTTATTTATTTATTTATTTATTATTTCTAGAGGTAAGGTCTCACTCTAGTCCAGGCTAACCTGAAATTCACTATGTAGTCTCAGGCTGGCCTCGAACTCATGGCAACCCTCTTACCTCTGCCTCCTGAGTGCTGGGATTAAAGGCGTGGGCCACCACACCCGACTCTGTGGGAGCTTTTGAACATGAACCTAACAAATCTATTTTAATAGCTGTGGCTACTCAGAAATGTGGCTGGTGTTTAAACAGGCCTTGTTCAGCTTCACATAGTTAAATAAACACTTTTTAAAAAAACCTGTTGTTAGGGACCTGGGGAGATGACTCAGTGAATCAAGCCCTTGCCACACAAACCTGAGGACCCCAGTTCATATAGCCAGCACCTACGAAAATGCCAGGTGGGCAAGTGGGCCCACCCGTGAGCCCAGCTTTCTGGAGACAGCTAGACTAACAGAACTGGTGAGCTCTGGGTTGAAATGAGAGACCCTGCCTTAGTAAGTAAAGCAGAGAGTGATCAAGGGAGACGCTTAATATCATCACGTGTGTGCCGTGCACAAACATACGTGCACACACGTGAGAGGAAAAAAAATCCCTATTGTCATACTTTGTTGAGGAAGTTCTGAAATACTAAGTCCTACATATCCATTCCAAATCAGCAGGTCTTTGGCAATTCTTTAAATGCCCAGAGCATTTATCACAAGGTGTTTGGTGTGCTTGCAAAGATTGGTTATACGGTTAACGATGAGTTTAGAGGCTGGGAAGATGGCGCTACAGTCAAAGGCATTTGCTTACAAAGCCTGTCAGCCCAGGTTCAATTCCCCAGCACTCATGTAGAGCCATGCATGGGCCAGACTTATTCGTAGTGGTAAGAGACCCTGTCTGAAAGAAATTGAAGTACAACCCACTCTACTCTCCACAAATGAACCCCCCACACACACACATGAATAAATATATATATTTTTTTTCTTGATTTTTCGAGGTAAGGTTTCACTCTAGTCTAGGCTGACCTGGAATTCACTCTGTATTCTCAGGGTGGCCTCGAACTCATAGTGATCCTCCTATCTCTGCCTCCTGAGTGCTGGGATTAAAGGCGTGTGCCACCACACCCAGATAAATAGAATTTTTCAAAAGATTGAGCATATAGGGCTGGAGAGATGGCTCAGTGGTTAATGTGCTTGCCTGCAAAGCCTAAGAATCCAGGTTTGATTCCCAGTACCCCTATAAAGCCAGATGCACAGGGTGGCACATGCATCTGGAGTGCATTCACAGTGGCTGGAGAATCCAGTATGCCCATTCTCTCCTTCTTTCTCTTTCTCTCTCTCTCCACCTCTTTCTTTCTCTCTCTCCCACAAATAAATAAAAAAAATATTTTACAATATTTTATTTTATTTATCCATTTATTTATTTGAAAGAGAGAAAGAAAGAGAGAGAGAGAGAGGCAGATAGAGAGAAAGAGAGAATGGGCACACCAGGGCCTTTAGCCACTGCAAATGAACTCCAGACACATGCACCCCCTTGTGCATCTGGCTTACATGGGTCCTGGGGAATTGAACTGGGGTCCTTAACCATTAAGCCATTTCACCAGCCCAAATAAAAAATATTTAAAAATAAAAATAAAAGATTGGGGCTGGAGAGATGGTTTAGCAGTTAAGCTGCTTGCCTGCAAAACCAAAGAAGTCATGTTCAACCCTCCAGGTCCCACGTAAGCTAGATGCACAGTGACGCAAGCATGCAATGTTACACATGCTCACAAGGGGTACACACATCTGGAGTTCATTCTCAGTGGATGAAGGCCCTGGTGCACCCATTCTCTTTCTCTCTCTCTCTCTCTCTCTCTCTCTCTCTGCTTCTTTCTCTCTTGCTCTCAACAAAAAAGGAAAAAAATACCTTAAAGTACAATAAAAGATACCTTGAGAGATTCTCTATTCCTTACTCATTTGCAAGAGGAGGCTTCTAGTAATACCAGAGCCACAGGGTTGCTGTCTAGAATAGTGCTCAGGGCATGCAAAGGCTTTGGTGAGGGTTAGCTGTCCTATTACAACCCTAGGGTTTGGTATCCATGGAAGATCAGTAACTTACAGGTGCAACAAATAAGAGAAGCTGGGCTGGAGAGATGGCTTAGTGGTTAAACGCTTGCTTGTGAAGCCTAAGGACCCCGGTTCAAGGCTCAATTCCCCAAGACCCACGTTAGCCAGATGTACAAAGAGGCGCACACGCCTGGAGTTCGTTTGCAGTGGCTGGAGGCCCTGGAATGCCCATACTCTCTCTCTCTGCCTCTTTCTCTCTCTGTCTGTCACTCTTAAATAAATAAAAAACAAAAAAAAAAGTTTAAAAAACAATAAGAGAAGCTAAGCAAGTGACCACAGCGAAGGCTGTGTCACCACCTGGCCCTTCCCCGGTAAGAGTACATAAACCAAGAAATTTCCCTGTTAACCAGGAAATTTCCCTACAGGAAATGAAACACACCGACAGTGAATAAATCCTGTAGCTGTCTGGGTGTCGGAGACCTTGCCTTTTCCTCCTGCAAGTGCTGTCCCAGCCCTTGGATTCTGCGGGTGTCCTTCACAGCTCGATGCCCCCTCATTGTACAAGGCCAAGTCCAGCTGTGGTATTTGCAAATAATCAAATTGGCGTCACCAATCCCCTTCTTCCTTTCTTTCTCCCCAAAGTTTCTTTTCTTCCAAACAGTTTTAAAATTCCATTACTAAATTTCCTCTTGCCTTTTAAATATCTTACACATTGTGTTACGTATTTGTGGTTGAAATAATGACATGGGTCCATTTGTTTCAAATTAAACCAGTTTAAGCAACACGGCTCTCCAAGCGTCCTGGTAAAAAGCGACTCTGCATGCGACATGGGCAAGAGCCCCGGGCAGAATAAATTAGGAACTAATTTGTCAGAATGGTAACCTGCCTGCGGCTTGTGCACTGTCTGTCCCAATTCCCATGTACAGATTAGAGTTCAGGTTCCCGGAGGTTCGGTACAACCCGGTAGCCAGGGGTATGTTAAAGTTAATGGGGCCACTTCCAAATTATAACCAGATACAAGACCCCGTCTTTGTGTGCTGTACTGGGCACCGGACGACATTGTTCCCAAACCAACTGCATGTCTGGGGACAAAGAAGCAGAGAAATTACGTTCAATGAATCCTTCATTGTAAGTCATGAAGTGGGGGGAAAGGACACACTTTGTAGACAGCCCCTAAACACCAGGAGCAGAACTGAACCCAGCACCTCGACTTCCTTCAAGCCTATGTGGAAAACGTTGTATAATTACACATCTACATTTACAGGGCCATCCTAGATGAACGTACACAACTCACCATCACGCAGAGAGTTGTTCAAAGCCAATCTGTGAAGTAAAGTTAAATTTTTTAAAAATATTTTATTTAGTTATTTATTTATTTATTTGAGAGCGACAGACAGAGAGAGAAAGAGGCAGAGAGAGAGAAAGAGAATGGGTGCTCTAGGGCCTCCAGCCACTGCAAACGAACTCCAGATGCGTGCGCCACCTTGTGCATCTGGCTTACGTGGGTCCTGGGGAATCGAGCCTCGAACCGGGGTCCTTAGGCTTCACAGGCAAGGGCTTAACCACTAAGCCATCTCCCCAGCCCTGAAAAGTAAAATTTAAACCATACACATTCTATAGGAATTTAAATTAAAAGATGAGCGGTAGGACATGTTCCTATTGTGTTATTTTCTGAGTTTAAAACTATGTCTTAAATGTTTTTCTTTTAAGGTAAAAACTAAATGTATTAACAAAACTGGATGAGATGAGTACAGCTCATTTGGCTGAGCTCAGCCGCCAAGGAACCAGGGCTTGTGAAGGCAGGGAAAAATAGAGGGCTTCCCTGCCACCTTTCGCCAGTGAATACTTAGCATGCCAACTGCCAATATGTCTGTGGAAATAAAACAGATACAGCATTGCCCACGACGCAGAAATCCCCTCACAGATACATGAAAGGCCCGAACTGTTTTCTTTTGCAAAAGTCGTGATGAATGGCACAAGTTGTTCTAGGAAAAGGGGCCTGAATTTAAGAAGAAGAAAGAAAAAAAAAAAAAAACCTCTGTTCTCATGGCAGGGACTTGAGAGGGAAGTACATTTGTCAGCCACATTTTGAACTTCTGGGAGCCTCTCCGCTTCACTTGAGGTTTTCTCTCTCTCAGGATTCTTCTCCCTGTCCACACTTTCACATAATAACTCCCATCCACCCAAGTTGACAGATCTGTGGGAGGAAAATGGACTCAAAGCCTGAGGAAGGACAATTACTTACAAATTCGCGATGCAACTGCCATTAGGTGTGCTAATGACGAGAAAGGACCCAACGCAAACGTCAGTTGAAAGGCCTTGAACCTGAACTTCTCTGAATCTCACTTCTTTCTTTCTAAATAATTCCTAAGCCTGCACTTGCTTCGGAAATGAAGTCAAGAGGGTAGGTTACAGAAAGTAAAACTCATAGTTTTGTCAGAGTAAAACAATAGCAAATAGCAAATGTACAAATAGTAACTTTTTTTCTTCTGGTTTTTCTAGGTAGGGTCTCACTCTAGCCCAGGCTGACCTGGAATTCACTATGTAGTCTTAGGGTGGCCTCGAACTCAAGGCAACCCTCCTACCTCTGCCTCCCGAGTGCTGGGATTAGAGGCGTGCACCACCACGCCCGGCTGCAACTTATTTTTTTCAAAACACAAAATGGCTCAATCTTTACAGAGTGGAATTTGTCAACTGTGTTCCACATGTGTTCACTCTTCACCTTATTAATCTGACTTTTGGGAATTTATATCATGGATTATATTATATATGCACAAGCAAAATATGAAAAAGCGTATTATTAGGATAATTCAGTGCAGGCTGTTTTAACAAAAAAAGGTTTGTAAACAATTTCAATTAGGGGACCGGAGAGATGGCTTAGCGGTTAAGAACTTGCCTGTGAAGCCTAAGGACTCCGGTTCAAGGCTCGATTCCCCAGGACCCACGTTAGCCAGATGCACAAGGGGGTACATGTGTCATTTGCAGTGGCTGGAGGCCCTGTCGCACCCATTCTCTCTCTCTGCCTCACTCTCTCTTTCCTTCTGTCTGTCACTCTCAAATAAATAAATAAAAAATAAACAAAAAAATTTTTAAAAAATTTCAATTAGGGTCTACTTGGATAAACACAGGGGCATCTACTTCTCATTAAAGCTATAAGAAGACGTGAGAATAGAAAAATTATGTCCTAATTTTGTATAGTATATAACATAAAGGGTTTTCTTTTCTTTTCTTTTCTTTTTTTTGTTTTTGAGGTAGGGTCTCACTTTAGCCCAGGCTGACCTGGAATTCATTATGTAGTCTCAGAGTGGCCTTGAACTCAAGGCAATCCTCCTACCTCTGCCTCCCGAAAGCTGGGATTAAAGTCATGTGCCACCACACCCAGCAAAGTTTTTTCTTTCTTTTTTTCTTTTTTTTTAAAGCAAAGAGGAAGAATAATTCTCAGCTCATTTTATGAAGGTACTATTGCCATGGTAAAATCAAACAAGAAAAAAAGATGAAAGACCAGTATATTTTGTGCATATAAACATAAAAATACTTAACAAATACTAGCAAACAAAGCCAGGCAACATAGAAACAAAAGGTATGACAAAGTAAGGTTTAGCATAACAATGCAAGGTTGGTTTGACCCCTGAAAACTCAATTAATGTAATACCCTGCATTAATAAAATACAAACAAAACCCACAACATTAGCTCCATACACACAGAAAAACACCTGAAAAAAATCTCCCATAGTTTTTAAGACCAAAACACTAAACAAGCTAAAAATAAAAATTTGGGGGGCTGAAGAGATGGCTCAGCAGTTAAGGTGCTTGCCTATAAAGCCTAATGGCCACGGTTCAATTCCCTAGTCCCCATGTTAGCCTGATGAAGCGGTGCATGCATCTGGAGTTTGTTTGCAGTGGCTAGAGGCCCTGGTGTGCACATTCTTTCTGTTTATCTCTCTTCTATCTATCTCCCTCTGCTTGCAAATGAATAAATGAAAATATTTTTAAAACTTAAAAAAAATTCAAAATAAATTAAAACAAATGGCACTGATCATGTACCCAGTATGGTGGCGTAACTATACATAGGGAAACTGAGTGATATTGTTGGGAATGTGCTCAGTGGCAGTGTGCTTCGCTAGCATGGGTGAGGAGGCCCTAGGTTCAATCCCCCATACCACCAAGGAAACACTGAATGATATCAGTGCACAATACTTTCACTGTATATCCTCATCTTGGGTGAAATGTAGCTGGGGATGGAGGAAAAGATTGCAAAAATAATTAGAAAATTCTTAAATGGTTTTCAGTAATCATGTTGGTGATAATGTTAGTTTATTTGGAGACATTCGTCTGTTCATGTTTTATGAAATAAAATTATATTGTATCCTTGAGAAGCAGAACTCGAATTCTTCAGCTGGAGAAATTGTACTGTTTTCATGAGATTATCTTAAATGTGAGTTTAAAGTGTGAGTTAAGAGCCAGGTGTGGTGGTGTATACCTTTAATCCCAGCACTAGGGAGGCAGAGATAGGAGGATCACCGTGAATTCAAGGTCAGAGTGAGACCCTTGAAGAAAAACCAAAAGAAAAAAAAAATAAGGTGTGAGTTAAGAATTTATAATGTGTTTTAAAAATATTTTATATTTATTTGATAGAGAGAAAGAGGGAGAGAGAGAGAATGGGTGTGCCAGGGCCTCTAGACAATGCAAATGAACTCCAGATGCACGTGCTACCTTGTGCATCTGACTAACATGGGTCCTGGGGAATTGAACCTGGGTCCTTTGGCTTTGCAGGCAACCGCCTTAACTGCTAAGCCATCCCTCCAGCCCTATAATTTATTTTACCTGTAAGAAACAAACTCATGTCCAATCTCTGTTATTTGGAAAGGCCTAGAAATAATACCTACCGCAGTCACAAATATTTCTAGAACTCAGACTAAAGTCTGTGTATATGGTTTCCAACTTAAAAGGACTGATTTTAGTTCTCCATCAGGAATGTAAAGAATATGCTATCTTCTCTCCTTCCCCCCCCCAAAACCCCAAATTTATAAATAAAAAAATTATCACAGTATAGGGGTTGTGGGTTGAATTTTGTTCAAATGTGTTCAAGGTCTAACTCTGAAGTTTCCTTCACTGTGTTCAAGGTCTAATGCCTGGCCCTGTGAATGTGACATTATTTGGAAACAGATATAATCCACTTGAAATGAAGTAGTGCTCTATGTGGGGAGCTCTAATTCAATGAGCAGAGTCTGTGTGTAGGAAGAGAGAAATGTGAACTAGACTGAGAGGGCAGAATGTCATGTGATGGAGGGAACAGAGCCTGGAGTGATGAGTTGATAACCAGAGAACATCAAGAACTGCTGGCAGAGGGGCTGTAGGGATGCCTTAGTGGTTAAGGTGTTTGCCTACGAAACCTAAGGACCTAAATTCGATTCCCCAGGACCCACGTAAGCCAGACACACAAAGTGGTGCATGCGTCTGGAGTTCTTCTGCAGTGGCTAGAGGCCCTGGCGTGCCCAATATTTCTCTGTCTCTCTGCTTCTCTCTCTCTCTGCCTCTCTCTCAAATAAGTAAAGATACACATGCTGGCAGAGGTCAGGGTGAGGTGCGAGGTGAGAGGCGGGTTCTCTGTCAGAGCCCCCAGAGGAAATCATCCTCAGCAGCATTCTGACTGTAGATAGCTTTTTAGAGCTGGGAAACAGTGCATTGCCAGCCCTGTCACCCATCCAAGCTGTAGTAATTTGCTGCTATAGCACTGGGAACGATAGTGATTGTGCCAGACTCAGAAGTCAACTTGAAGGGACTATCATTGACAGGCTAGATATGGGAATGCTTTTGAGAAATGGTAACCACAATTCTGTTATTTTGTTGTTGTTGTTGTTATTGTTGTTGTTTTGGTTTTTCGAGGTAGGGTCTCACTGTAGCCCAGGCTGACCTGGAATTCACTATGTAGTCTCCGGGTGGCCTCGAACTCATGGTGATCCTCCTACCTCTGCCTCCCGAGTGCTGGGATTAAAGGCGTGCGCCACCACGCCTGGCAAGCAATCACAATTCTGATAAACTGAAACAAACTTCTGAGTTCTGTTGTTGAAAACTGAAACTGTAACTCTTATTTGAAAGTTCAAACCCTAACTTCGGCAGATGCTGCAGAATATCTGGATGATATCTAAGGGAAAGAATCAAGCATTTATTCAGCCTTTCTTGTGAGGATCCGATTACTGGGAAATCGTGCCGCAGGTGAGAAGAAATTTCCCCTTTATGGAAGTATTCCTGTCGATATGCGGCGGACAGCCACCATACTGCCACTTCCAAGGAAATCCCACACCAACAGTCAGAGCAGGGGAGAGGGCTCATGGGGAAAGTTCCACATACGCATGAGGACTTGAGTTCAGATCCCTGACGCCCGTGTGAGGTGCTGTGTGGCAGGGCCCGCCTATAATCTCAGTGCTGGGGGCCGGGAGGGCAGAGCTAGGAGGATCCCTGGAACTGGCCAGCTAGCTGGTCTAGGCTAATCGGTGAGTTTTAGATTCAGTGAGAGACCCTGTCTCCGGAAAAAAAAAAAAAAAAAAGGAAGGTAGAGAGTGATAAGGAAGACATCTGATAGCAACTTCTGACTTTCATATGCACAGGTGTGTACATGCAGAAGCATGTGTGTGCGTGCACACACACACACACACACACACACATGCTATATGCATATACATAAAAACCTAGCTCACCAATTAAAAATTACCAAGGGCTGCTAATCAAAGTAAGCCAATTATATAACTTTTAATGGAAATATGCACCATTATAACCAGCGCAGTGGAGGGGTGGGGGGTCAAACCCAATAGGATTTGGTGTCTGGATCCAACCACCAACTTTCAGAAGTACAAGGGGTAAACGGAATGATTAGAAATGCCATTGGAGATGCAAGCAGCAAAACGCAGGACAAAATTCTCCAAGAAAAAAGGATTGGGGGGTGCTGGAGGGATTTCCCAGTGGTTAAGGCACTTGTCTGCAATGCCTAATGACCCAAATTTGATTCCCCAGTACCTACATAAAGCCAGATGCACAAAGGGGCGCACGAGTCTGGAGTTAGTTTTCAGTGGCTGGAGGTCCTGACATACTTATTCTCTTTCTCCCTCCATGCAAATAAATAAATAAAATATTTTTAAAAATGATCTGGGGCTGAAGAGATTGCTTAGCAGTTAAGCGCTTGCCTGTGAAGCCTAAGGACCCCGGTTCGAGGCTCGATTCCCCAGGACCCACGTTAGCCAGATGCACAAGGGATCGCACACATCTGGAGTTCGTTTGCAGTGGCTGGAGGCCCTGGAGCGCCCATTCTCTCTCTCTCTCTCTGTCACTCTCAAATAAATTAATTTTAAAGATGAACAAAAAACAAAAAGATTTGGTTTCTTAAGTAAATTGCAAGAAAGAAAAAGGAAGATATTTAGGAACTACTGCATTAAAAAAGACTTGAGACATACTAACCCATTGTATAGAGCAGAACTGAATTTGAATCTTGATTCTAATAAACTAAAGGAAAATAGTTTATACATAATGAAGAAATATCTGGGGAAATTGGACATAAAGGAATTATCATTTATGAGATGTGATAATTCTCATTTTAAGAGTAAATTCCTTCCAGGTCAGCCTGGGCTTGAGTGAGACCCTGAATCAAAACAATAGCAACAATAACAAGGAAAAAATAAAGAAAAGTAAATTCCTATCATTTAGAGATAAGTATCAAAATATTTACAGACCAACAATACAAGGTCTTGAATCTGTTGTAAATGTCCTTCAGGCAGATACGGGGAATTGGGTGGAGACTGGATAACATTAGATTGGTCATGTCTGCGCAGTTTATCAGAGATGAACGCATGAGCGCTTCGTGACATTCTTCCTCTTTCCTTGTCAATGTTTTAAACAGCTTGCGTGTTAAAACGTTAAAGGGGCAGAGACTTCACTAAAGGACATGGCGCTTCAGACTCCAAACGTCATGGTGGTGGGAAAGATCTAGCAGAAAGGACAGTCCGATTACCACGTCCCCACGAGCCACAGCCAGTCCTGCTGTGATGCCCGGGGCCGGGGTAGAGCGAGGAGAGGCTGAGGGCACGTGACCAGTACAAAGTGCCGAGCGTTTGACAGTACTTGGAAGGCAGTTCTCTTTATCTCTCTGTGGAGTTCAGACCCAGGGCCACATCACTCCTTTGGACTTGTGTATTTATTGCTCCGAGTTGTTAGACACAAAGATAAATCCAGACCCCCTGACTGCCAGGCCCCTTAGTCTGATATCCAGACCACCCACTCACTTCCCATGGCAACTTCCATTTCAGGGAAATATTTATGGGAAGGCACCTGCTGCTCTCAGGGTGAAAAAAAGAAAAAATCTAGCATCTGAACTGGAATCATTTTCTGCACCCTGGTTTTAAACCAGTACCCATGCACTGAGGACAGGGCACGCTGAAGTCGCTTCTCTTAGGAGAATTACAAATCCCGCAAAATAGTGACATTTCATCACAGGAGGGTCGTTGCCTGTAACCGACTCATCATAACTACAATAATACTTTTTGTTTGTTTGTTTTGAGATAGGGTCTCCCTCGAGCCCAGGCTGACCTGAAATTTAATATGTAGTCTCAGACTGGCCTCGAACTCACAGTGATCCTTCTACCTCTGCTTCCTGAGTTCTGGGACTAAAGGCATGTGCCACCATGCCTGGGAGAAAGAGAGAGACAGAGAGAGAGAATGGGCATACCAGGGCACCCAGCCACTGCAAATGAACTCTAGATGCATGTGCCACTTTGTGCATCTGGCTTTACTTGAATACAGGGGAATCGAACCTGGGTCGTTGGGCTTTGCAGGCAAATGCCTTAACCACTGAGTCATCTTTCCAGCCCTACAATAATACGTTGAACATAATGAATCACTAATGGAATAAACACTATGGAGTGAGACATCATGGCTACCAAAGCAATAATTACGATTAATATGACGATGATGCATGTTAATCAATGGACTCTTTCTTTCTGACATCCTTGGCAAGGCTCCTCATTGCAATCTAGAATAATTATCAATAATCACCCATAGATTTGGGATGCCTGTGGTCCCTCTATGAGATTCCTCAGTCCACACAAGCCTTCATAGTATAATTACGTCCATTTTACACATAGTGAAGCATGGCTCTAGTGAGGAGTCTCTCAAGTAGTACTTGAGTCCACTAGCTCTCTGGAGGATTTTACTCTTATATGACAGTTATAACCCAAAATTTCAAAGCTATTGAAATACAAGTGTTTAAATTATAAAGATGTGCTTTAAAAGGAGTAAGAGGGTCAAAGACATGTCCCTATTTGGGAAAAATATCATCCTTCATGGGAAGTCTTTAGTTCTTGAGTTAGATGCTTTATGCTGAAAGAAATAACTACACATTAAGTGATGTATGCTTCTTTAATTAGAAACAAAAACTAACTAAACATGGATCATAGATCTACATGCTAGACCTGAAAAGCTTTGTACAAGAAAATATAGAAGAAAAATGCTTATGATCTTGAGTTAGAGAAAACCTTCTTAGAAATCACCAAACAGGCCTGGAGAGATAGCTTAGTGATTAAGCACTTGCCTGTGAAGCCTAAGGACCCAGGTTTGATTCCCCAGGACCCACGTAAGCCAGATGCACAAGGTGGGGCATGTGTCTGGGGTTCGTTTGCAGTGGCTGGAGGTCTTGGTGTGCCCATTCTCTCTCTCTCTCTCTCTCTCACTGTCTGTCACTTTCTCTCTCTCTCTCTCTAATAGATAAATAAAAATATTTTTTTAAAAAGAAATCAACAAACAATAAAACAAACAAAAACACTAGAGGAAAAAAACACTGTTGATAAATTTGACTGTGTCAAAATATAACATTTCTGCTCTTTAGTTATGCTCTAAAGTTCTAAAAAAAATAGTTCACAAATTAGAGAAAATAGTTGCAAAATACAATTGACATATTACACACACACATCCATATTCTTCAATATTAAGAAAAATCCCATGTTCATAAAAAGAGGTAAAAAAAATCTGCATAAACAATCAAAGAAGACGTAGCTGTGGTGGGGTACTTTGGATGCAAACGTCCCCCAACACCCCGGGTAATTTTTCTCAAGCTTTCCACTTAGTCGTCAGCAAGCAGAGACCTGCTGGAGGAGGCGGGTCACGGGGCGGGTCTTGAACCCAGCTCTGTGTGCTCAGTCAGCTCGGCTGCTGTTGTCTCGCTGCCGTGGGTGTCAGATGAAGCGAGCCAGCCTCTTTGACCATGACGAATCTGCCCCCGGAATCTGTAAGCCTGAAATGAACCCTTTCCTCCCGCCAGCTGCCTCCGGCCCAGTGTTTGTCCCAGCAAAGAGAAGGTAACTCCAACATATGGAAACAAACACACTAAGAGATATTTAGTCTATTTACTTATTTATTTATTTATTTTTGTCAGACAGAAATGGACGTTTAAACCAAAATGGGATGCCACTTAAACCATACGCCTGTAGAAAGTATGTAGTTAAATTTAAAAGACTGACAACACCAAGATCTGGTGAGGATGCAGAACAGTTTGAAACACTGTAGTTTGATGGTAAAAATGCAAACACCCAGCCGCTGCAAATGAACTCCAGATGCATGCATCACTTTGCACATCTGGCTCTACATGAGTACTGGGGAATCAAGTCGGGATCGTCAGGGTTTGCAGGCAAGTGCCTTAACCCCTGAGCCATCTCCCCAGCCTTATATACATATAAATCTTTTTAAAAATTTTTATTTATTTATTTGAGAGAGAAAGAGAGGGAAAGAGACAGACGGGGAGAGAGAGAGAGAGAGAGAGAGAGAGAGAGAGAGGGAGAGAGAATGGGCGTCAGGTCCTCCAGCCACTGCAAACGAACTCCAGACGCATGTGCCACCTTTTGCATCTGGCCTACTTGGGTCCTGGGGAATCAAACAGAGGCCCTTTGGCTTTGCAGGTAAGCACCTTAACTGATAAGCCATCTCTCCAGCCCCCTAAAATATATTTTAAACCAAGATTACTGGTGATGCCTCAATCCATACTTATAGCCTCCTTCCCCCTCCCTTCCTTCTTTCCTTTTTTCCTATGTCTCTCTCTCCCTCCTTCACTCTTCTTTCCTTCTTTCTCTCCTCCCTCGCTTCCTTCTCTCCCTCCTTCTTCCTTCCTTCCTTCTCTTTTTACAAGGCCTTGTGTAGCCCAGGCTCATCTAGAACTCTCTGTAGCTGATCCTGACCTTGAAATGAGGGCACTGCTGCCTATGGAGATGGGCAGCGTGCACCGCCATACCTGGTTCATACAGGGCTTCGCGCACGCGCACTCCACCAACTGAGCTCCAGTCCTGACCTTCATGCTGCGTCACAGTCTGGAATCCATTGGCTTTATGTTTTCCTCTTGATTCTGAAGGTGTCTAGGTTACAATGCTGCTGTCATAGCCAGAACTGTAAGGTTTGGGAGTGACCAAGACCGTGGAGACCACTCTGAGGCAGATGGAAGCTTTTATTAGGGGAAAACACGAGCTTCCAGGGCTGACTCTCAAGAGTGGAACAGAGCCAACTTGGAGATTCCAGATAGTGGGCTTTATAGAGCTCTTCAGGTGGGGGAAGGTGATAAAGGGAAAAGAACTCCTTTGTTCTTTACCATTGGCCATTTCACATAGCTAGGGTGAGAGACCAGAACAGTGACCAGGTGACCTGAGAGATAAGGGCCAGGAAACCACGACCTGGGGCATTGTTGGGCAAGGAAGGGTTGATGGCTGGGCTGTTCCTTGAGGACTGTGGATGACCCTCTTCCTTATGTCTCTGTCGCCTTCCTGTTGTAACTTCATTTTTGTCCTGTCCTAACAAGAACCATAGCCCATACGGGACTAGACAATGAACCAAAGACTCTGACTCCATCTGGAGACAGGCGTGAACTCCCTCACCGTGAGAGAGCATGTGCGAGAGAGCCATGAAGGCCCCAGAGGAGGATGAGCCCGGCAATGAGCTCAGGTGCATTCAGGGTGATGCGGTCACGGGCGCTGAAAATCCAGGTCACTGGCTCCTTGCCGCCTGGTGATGCGTAGCAGAGAACTGTACAGGGAGGCTCCTGAACTTCTCACATGCGAGAAGCTTTGGCATGGCCCACAAAGTCTCTAATGGCTAAAAAAGAAAAGGGCAGACTCGTTCACCCCAGCCTCCCCCCACCCCGGGCATGATAGCTCCTTGCAGTTCTGAACATGCCTTTATTTTATTTTATTTTATTTTTTGACAGAGAAAGAGGGAGAAACAGAGAGAGAGAGAATGGGCATGCCAGGGCCTCCAGCCACTGCAAACAAACTCCAGACACGTGCGCCCCCTTGTGCAGCTGCCTAACGTAGGTCCTGGGGAATCGAACCTGGGTCCTTTGGCTTTTCAGGAGAACGCCTTAACTGCTAAGCCATCCCTCCAGCCCTACATTTTACATTTCTACATGTAGAACATGGGAGAATGAAATATATATAATATATATATGCATCTATATTTCACATATATGTATATTTCATAAATATATATGTATATTTCATAAATATATATGTATGTATATATGTATATATATTTCATTGTGCATTATTTTATGTGCTTAAGATGCAATGATGTTATATAAGCAGAATGGAACCATTTTATGTGTGTGTGTGTGTGTGTGTGTGTGTGTGTGTTTCCATGAATGAATCACAAATGCATACATGCCCTGTTTGGGGGACACAGTCCCGCATTTAGAGAGACTAACCTCTGGTACTTTCCCATTCAGAAGTTGGCAAACTACTTGTAGGAGCAGCACCTGAGCGGTGGGAGAGGTCACTCCTGGTACACGCAGCCCAGGAGTGGGCTAGCCTGCGTCTCTCAGCAGGCCAAGGAACGAAGACACGGAAGAGAAGCTTTGCTTCAGCCATTAGTCTAAGCTGCGTTGATGTGACAGCGGCTTTGGCTTCCTGCCTCGCATGCAGGTGCTCTCCCTCGTTGGCACATTTTATGGAACAGGCAAAACCCAGCAATATGCGATCATTGTATGAGCGTAGGGTAAGGAATGTTTGACCTTGGATAAGCCTTAAATATTTGTTAAGGAAAGTGATTTAGGGGTGTGACCTGCTGGATTCTGCTGATCTAGAACACACACTCTGATCACAAGAGCAACCACATCCAGCCCACCTGTTGCCTGCAACAGACGTGCTGGCCCAGGAACTGACCTTGTTGTCTTCAAGGCTATGATCAGCGCCTCCCACGCATGCCGCTGCGTGCTGAGTGCAGCGCCCAAGCAGGCCTCTGAGGGAAGGAGCGTAGAGCATATCTTAGGGCCAGTCAGCGTCTCGAAACAGTGCTTGTGTGTGTTGGTCACCTGTGCTGCTCAGGCCAAAGGTACGCCAAGGCAGAGAAACCTCGTCACATTGCTTTATGCCGGTGGATTATAGTTGCAAGGTTAACTTTTTTGTTTTGTTTTGTTTTGTTTTTCAAGGTAGGGTCTCAGTCCAGCCCAAGCTGACCTGGAATTCACTATGTAGTCTCAGGCTGGCCTCAAACTCACAGCAATCCTCCTGCTTCTGCCTCCTGAGTGCTGGGATTAAAGGTGTGTGCCACCACGCCCTGGCCTGCTAGGTTAATTTTATTTATTTATTTATTATTATTATTATTATTATTATTGGTGTTTTGAAGTAGGGTCTCACTCTAGCCCAGGCTGACCTGGAATTCACTATGGAGTCTCAGGGTGGCCTCGAACTCACAGCGATCCTCCTACCTCTGCCTCCCGAGTGCTGGGATTAAAGGCATGTGCCACCACGCCTGGCCTGCTAGGTTTATTTTATTTTATTTATTATTTTATTATTATTATTTTTGTTGTTGTTTTGTTTTTTCGAGGTAGGGTCTCACTGTAGCCCAGGCTGACCTGGAATTCACTATGGAGTCTCAGGGTGGCCTCGAACTCACGGCAATCCTCCTACCTCTGCCTCCCGAGTGCTGGGATTAAAGGCGTGCACCACCTAGGTTAATTTTAAAGCAAGTTACAAGTAAGGAATTTAGCATCTCATAGTAATAATATCACAAAAGCTATCTGTAAGGTCCGTAAAAAAATATAATCCCACAGTTCTGTCCCATAGTTCATTCCCACAGTTTGTTCTTATAGTTCATCACTATGTGCGTGTGTGTATGTGTGTGCACACACGCATGTATACACCTTTAAGAGAACAACCTTTGGTGACAGCTGTCCTTAGGACCTAACATGCCCCACCCCTCCCCAGGGGCTGCTGGCTCCACACTGCGTGGGCAGGAGCGAGAGGCCACAGCCCAGCACTGAGCGCTTGTATGCGCTGGACACGATCCAGTCTCCTTGAGGTAGAAAAGAACCGAGAACTCTGCAGAAGAAAATCGCCTTTCCTGCCCGATAGTAGATGAGAGAACTCACCCCACGACAGCCAGGCAGTGGGGGCTGTGGCCGTCCTTCTGCAGTGTCTCCAGCTTGGCAGCCTAGAAAATCTGGAAAAGCTGAGCGAGCTGCCCGGTCGACGTATGTAAAGGGATGTTTTTCGGCCCCACATATTGACACCAGGCTAACACCGCTTTCCTCTTCCTGGTTCACCCGGCCTCGGAAGTTATTTGAAAGCTAACGCAGTGACACCACGAAGAGGCCAACAGCAGTCCTTTGGAGAGGAAAATATGACAGGCCCAGCCAATCTAATAAGATCCCTAAAAATGGGTGAGGGGGCTCCAGGGCCGGTCCAGGGAAACTCAGAAAGGTAAAAGAGCCCAGCGTGGACATCCCAAGAGGCAGGTGTCTATGTGCTCGTTCAATCAGAGCCTGACACATTTCACAACTGTCCACCCACTTTACCTGAGCCTGAAAGCCGGGAGCACGAGGGTGTGCGCTCTCTGCAAGCCGGCCCTGGGGCGCTGGCTAGGACGCCTCTCGCCACCCCGCACGGATGCAGTTTTCTTCGTTGATATTTCTTTTCTTTTTTTTTTTTTTTGTTTTTTTGAGGTAGGGTCTCACTCTGGCTCAGGCTGACCTGGAATTCACTATGGAGTCTCAGGGTGGCCTCGAACTCTCGGCGATCCTCCTACCTCTGCCTCCCGAGTGCTGGGATTAAAGGCGTGCATCACCACACCCAGCTCTTCGTTGACATTTCTAAGCCGACCTTCAAAGCAGGAGCCCTGTCTTTTGACTTTGTTTATTTGTCTTTGTGGCTGCGTGAGAGACACCACAGGGCAAACTTTTCTTACTCTGACTGGGCATCAAAATATGACTGCCTAGTAGAGGACAAAGAAGTGAAAAAGATCATCGGGGCTGGAGAGATGGCTTAGCCGTTAAGCGCTTGCCTGTGAAGCCTAAGGACCCCGGTTCGAGGCTCGATTTCCCCAAGACCCACTTTAGCCAGATTCACAAGGGGGTGCACGCGTCTGGAGTTCGTTTGCAGTGGCTGGAGGCCCCAGTGCATCCATTCTCTCTCTCTGCCCCTTTCTCTCTCAAATAAATAAATAAATAAAAATAAAAAAATTTTAAAGATGATTGGCAGTAACTCCAATTTTCCACTTCTATAAGCATCTCAACTTGGCAAGAGTCTCACTGTAAACCCCCCCTTTTCAATGTTGCTTTTACCATCCACCTGTACATGTTGACTTCTATTGAAATACTGATTTTCTTCAAGTATGTTTTCCCCAAGAATCCCACAGGATCATTTCACTCCTTTCCTCCTAACCTCATGGTGAATTTGAGGAAGGAAAAGGAAACATGTGGAAGGGGTGAAAGTAATTTCTTTGTTTTTTTAGACAAACTCTGAGGTCCAGCTCTACGGAGCATTGAGAGCTTGCCAGGAAGGAACTTCTTAGACCTTTGTGCTGTCTCTGAGTTCCCCAGTCACTTTCCTACTGATGTATTTTTTTAAATTATTTATTTTGCTGAGAGAGAGGATGAGACCAGGGGCACCAGGGCCTCTCGCTGCTGCAAATGAACTTCAGATGCATGCGGTACTTTGTGCATGGATACCAGGGCATCAAACCCAGGCTTTCAGACTTTGCAAGCAAATGCCTTTAACCACTGAGCCGTCTCTCCAGCATCCTTGCGGCTCTGCTTCCCTTCTGGAAAGCCACACGAAGAAGTTTAACAACGGCCACTTGATCACACAGTTCCATGATAAAGCACGAACCCTTGGAGGCAAAATCTCAAGAAGGGATGTTCACTCTGTTCAAGAAAGGTGAGCATGGGCTGGAGAGATGGCTTAGTGGTTAAGGCATTTGCCTGAAAAGCCAAAGAATCCTGGTTCAACTCTCCAGGACCCACGTAAGCCAGCTGCACAAGGGGGTACATGCATCTGGTGTTTGTTTACAGTGGTTGGAGGCCCTGGTGTGCCCATTCTCTCTCTCTCTCTCTCTCTCTCTCTCTCTCTGTCTCTAATAAATAAATAAATAAAAATTTTAAAAAAAGAAAGGTGAGCATGGGGCTAGGGAGATGGCTCGGTGAATAAAGTTGCTTGCTTGCAAAGCCTGAAAACTCAGGTTCAATTCCCCAGCACCCACATAAAGCCAGATTTACAATGTGGTGCCTGCACCTGAAGTTGGTTTATAGTGGCAAGGGTGTATCCACAAAGCTCTGTTGGTGCAGAAAACACTCACATTGATCTCACTGGCTCTCAAACGAGCTTCATGTGAAGCCTGAATGAATGAAGTTCTGGTTTTGGAATGTCTGATGGATACGGCGACGGTTAGTCTTGGTTGCTGACTTTGTAGCACTTAGAATTATCGTGGGAGCAAATCTCTGAGCACATCTCTGAGGGATTTTTCTAGATGAGGTTGGGCGAAGTAGGAAGAACCACTCTAATGTGGGGCGACGCCATTCCTTGGGCTGCGGGTTCTGGACACCAAGAAGAAAGGAAGCTGGGCACCAGCATCCAAGGCTCCCTGCTTTGTGACTGTGGACAGAATGTGATCAGGTGTTCATGTCAATCTACCTTCCTCACCGTGATGGGCTATAACTTTGAACTGTCAGGTGAAGTAAACCCTTCCTTCCTTTTTTTATTTTTCCAAATATTTTATTATTTATTTATTTATTTGACAGTGAGAAAGAGGGAGAGAGAGACAGAGAGAGAGAATGTGTGCTCCAGGGCCTCCAGCCACTGCAAATGAACTCCAGACTTGTGTGCCACCTTGTGCATCTGGCTAATGTGGGCCCTGGGGAATCAAACCTGCGTTCTTAGGCTTCGCAGGCAAGCGCCTTAACTGCAAGCTATTCCCTCCAGCCCGAACCCTTCCTTTTTTTTTTTTTTTTTTTCTCGATAGGGTCTCACTGTAGCCCAGGCTGACCTGGAATTCACTATGGAGTCTCAGGGTGGCCTCGAGCTCATGGCGATCCTCCTACCTCTGCCACCCGAGTGCTGGGATTAAAGGCGTGCGCCCCCACGCCTTTCTTAAGCTTCCTCAGCAGGCATCAATTTGGTCACAGCAATGAAAAAAATAACTGATAAAGAAAATTGGCACCGGTTGTTATGATAAACCTGACTCTGTGGTTCACTGGCCCTTGGAACTGCTGGAGGACTGCAGAAGAGTTTGGAACTCTGGGCTAAACGAGCCCTTGAATACTGTGAGCAGAGTGTAATGGACCCTCCTGGGGAGAGCTTGGAGCACAAGCATTCTGACAGCAGCGTGGGTAATGGAGGCCTAGCTCATGAGGTTTCAGGAGGAAATAAGGACTCTGTTAGGAACCTGGGCTCGAGGCAGTTCACATTACATGCTGTGAAAGAACCTGGCTACATTTTCTCTGTGTCCTGGGAACTTGCATGAAGGTAAATTGAAAGGAAGTGGACAGATTTGTTTGGCAGAGGCCGTCTCAGGACAGAATAGCGTTCAGGCTGGCACTGAGGGGTGAGCACCAATGACAAGGAACTTCATGTATGGCATTGGGATGACAGAAAAGGGACCTCAAGGGCAAAACTCAACCCATCAGAGGCTCTAACCTGTAACAATCCAATTCATTTAAAGGAAGAAAGCCTATATTGAAGGGGTACCCGGGTAAAACACAAAGTACTTAGGGATGTGCTCCACCAAGGCAAGCCTGGTGGGCATACAAACACCACTAAAACCATCCGAGGGGCCAGGTACCCCCAAGCTGGCAGCAGAACTTGGCAGTGCCATCCATGCCGCTCTGGGTTTGGAGGCGGGAAAGATACAAGATTGAGGGAGTCATGAAGTCATGCTCAACGGTTCCTGAGAGCCACCGAGGCCAAGCAATGCATGGCGGGGTTCACCTATTGTGTAAAGGTGAGCCATAGGTTGCCATGGACACCCTGGGGTGTTGGAGATGCCAGTACCATGGGGATGTCTTCCAAGAACAGGCGCAGGCAAGGAACGGTGCCACCCCAAGAGGTAGGCTGTCAGTGCTACAGGAAGCAGAGTTGGAGGGGCAGGGCTACCCAAGCCCTTTGGGACCCGGGTCATTCCAACATGAGTCCCAGGTGCCAGACTTGGAGTTGCAAGATGTGGTGTTTTCCCAACTGGATTTTGGTCTTGTTTTGGTCCAATAGTTCCTTGGTATGATCCTATTCTCCCACTTTGGAAGGGGAATGTTTATTATGTGCCAATGTGTATTGGGAGTATGTAAATTGCTCTTATTTATTTAGTTAGTTATTTAGTTATTTGACAGAGAAAGAGGGACAGAGAGTGATAGAATGGGCACACCAGGGCCTTCAACCACTGCAAACAAACTCAAGATATGTACGCCCCCTTGTGCATCTGGCTAATGTGGGTCTTTTGGCTTTGAAGGCAAATGCCTTAACCACTAAGCCATCCCTCCAGGCATATATGTATATATATATATATATATATATATATATATATATATATATATATACATACATTAGGAACTCACAATTAAGAGATTGCCTGACTCACAGAGGAGACATTGCACTTACATTAAAAAAAATTTTATTTATTTATTTTCAAGCAGAGAGAGAAGAGAGAGAGAGGGAGGGAGAAAGAGAGAGAGAGAGAATGGGCACACCAGGGCCTCTATCCACTGAAAACAAACTTTAGATGCATGTGCCACTTTACGTGGGTACTAGGGAACTGAACCAGGGTTGTTAGGCTTTGCAGACAAATACCTTAACCACTGAGCCATCTCTCCAGCCCCTGCACTTAATTTTTGAACAGTGTTGGGCCGATTAAAGATAATGAGGACTTTTTATGTTTTATTTATTTATTTTTAAATATTTTTATTTATTTGAGAGCGACAGAGAGAGAAAGAGGGAGAGAGAAAGACAGAGAGAGAGAATGGGCACGCCAGGGCCTCCAGCCACTGCAAACGAATTCCAGATGCATGTGACCCCTTGTGCATCTGGCTAACATGGGTCCTGGGGAATGGAGCCTTGAACCGGAGTCCTTAGGCTTTACAGGCAAGCACTTAACCACTAAGCCATCTCTCTAGCCCTTTATGTTTTATTTTTATATATTTATTTCAGAGAGAGAAAGAGGAGGGGAGGGAGAGAATGGGCACACCATGGCCTCCAGCCACTGCAAACAAACTCCAGATGCATACGTCACCTTGTGCATCTGGCTTACATGGGTCCTGGGGAATCTAACTGAGGTCCTTTGGCTTTGCAGGCAAACACTTGAACTGCTAAGCCATCTCTCCAGCCCAAGATTATGAGGACTTTTAAAATTGGAGAGTGCATTTTGTTGGCTATGAGTCTATGGGGAGAGAGGGTGGAAGGTTAGGGCTTGCAAGTGATATCTGAGGGCTGGAGAGATGGCTTAGTGTTTAAGACATCTGCCTGCAAAGCCAACGTACCCTGGTTTGATTCCTCAGGACCCACGTAAGCCAGATGCACAAGTGGGCGCGTGCTTCTGGAGTTCGTTTGCAGGGGCTGGATGCCCTGGAGTGCCCATTCTCTCTCTCTCTCCCTGTCTGTATCTCTCTACTTACTACTTAAATAAATAAAATATTTTTTAAAAATTAGCAAATCAGCTGGGAGTAGTTTCATCAGTAAAGTGCCTTGCCTTGCAAATATATAAGGACCTGAGTTTGATTCTCTGATCCCTTGGCTCAGTGTGGAGACAGGAGGATCCCTGGGGCTCACTGGCCAACCAGTCTAGCCAACTTAGTGAGTTCCAGGCCAATGGGAGACCCTGTCTCTCAAAAAAGTTGACGGTACGCTGAAGAATGACACAGGAGATTGTTCTGGACTCCATGTCTACACACACACACACACGTGTGTGTATACTCATAGACAGGAGCACACACGTGCATACATGAACATGTGCAAAACAAAACAACACAAAAAAAAACCCTAAAATAACACAAAATAGAACAATACTCCCCCCCCCCGAAAAGCCTCTTATGCTACATGGTGCTGAAGATGAAGTGAGCTAGTGTATTTAAAGCACACAGTAGGTGCTTTACAATAACTTGCTGTTGTTTTTGTTGGTGCTGTAATATGAGGGGTCTGTGCAGAGTGGTGAGTGATATTGGCTTCTAAACAGAGAGAATGGGCCCAGCCTCATAATGGAAAAGCTCTAAATTCTTGGCTTGGAGTTAATGCTGTCAAATCATGATGTTCGGGACAGATCTGCTCCCTCAGTAGTGTAACCCCGGTGGAGTCCTCATGTGAGTAATTCACCTCTGGAAGAGAGAAACTGATAAATAGCTCCCCGCTGCACCCCCGGGTGGGTGAGCAGAGTCGGGGAGCCAGGCGTACCATTCCCTCACCACCAGGCGACGGCAGTCTTTGGGTCTGTTGTAGTTGGCTCAGCTAAAACCCACGCTTCCAATTTTCACACTATCTGTAAACGTTTCATTCGAAAGGCTTTCCTATTTAATATCAAACAAGTGAGAAAAAAATTTCATCAGCTCATTAGTGCCGTGCCAGACTTGCATCGGGATTTTGGAGCTCAGCTTCGCAGAGGCCTCCGCAGGATTTCTCGAATGGCTGAACGGAGAGCAATACATCAACCTACTGAAATCTCCCATGCCATTTGGTTTAAATATTAAAGTTCCTTTGAGGTTAAGTAAGTATTAGAGCCAGAAGGAAGGCAGGTTTACAATCTGTTAGCCTGGTCTCCACATGCTGCGCTGTCACAAACATACCTCTTTTCAGCAAGAGGGGTCACTGCTAGCCCAAAATCTCCCCCGACCGCAACGGGGCTCCCACATTCCCTCCAGCCTTCTTAACCGCATCCGCGGAACCCTACAAATCCAGATTGCTGAGCTCTTCCATGGGATATTATGCCAGCGGCAAGCCAGAGGCAGGTGTCATTTAAAATGTTCTGTGTGCACAGGGTTTTTTTTTTTTTTTTTTTTTTTTTAAGGGAGACCTCGCTGTATTTTTATTCTGCTTCCAAGTTTTATGATGGGGCAGGGAGAACTAAGAAACTCAGTAGTAGAAATAAGTTTGAATTGGAGATGATGGAGATGACTTTTTAAAATTTGTATTCATTTATTCATTTGACAGAGAAAGAGGGGGGAGGGAGAGAATGGGCACACCAGGGCCTCCAGCCACTGCAAACGAACTCCAGACGAGTGCGCCCCCTTGTGCATCTGGCTAACGTGGGTCCTGGGGAATCGAACCTGGGTCCTTGGGCTTTGCAGGCAAATGCCTTAACTGCTAAGCCATCCCTCCAGCCCTATACGCACAGTTTTTAAACAGTAAAAAGAAATAGGTGAAATGTATTTTCATGAACTATTTCTAAGTCAATACATCCAAAATATTACTTCAGCATGTCATCAATACAAAAGTTATTAATGCGCTATTTGACGCGTGCATGTGTGTGTGTGTGTGTACTGTCTTTGCCATAGAGTGTGCACTGAATATCTACACCTCAGTAAGGGCTAGCCACCTATAGCTACTGTGCTGGACAGGACCAGTCTAGACTCTAGATAGAGTGACCTGTACGCAGACCCATGCCACAAACACCCAACAGAGTCCCAGGAAGGCTCTCCGGAGGAGGCTAAGAATTGGAAGACACTGTGGAACAGAATCTGTCACCAGAGAGTCTTTTGAAGTACATTTGTTTGCAATAACTTTTATAAACATCATTGCCTCTGCGGGCTTTGTTTCACAGCTCCCGGACTCTATTTGTCTCTGACTGGAGGGGACTTATTTTCCCAGCTGCACATCGTGGTCGCTGGGTAGGTAGCAGATAGCTAGGAATGCAGAGTAAACAGCCCTGATACCTTGACCGCCTCTGATGACATTTCCAGCCCTTTACTGTAGATACTGTAGTAATGTGGGGGCCAGAGCAGTCCCCACCTATGCTGAGGAGGGCAAGGCCCCACACACTGCGGGAAAACGGACTGGTGAAGCCGCGTTACGGGGCTGTTAAAGGGGTCTGGGCTCTGAACTCTCCTTCTTGGTTCACACCCAGAGGATGCAAGAGTCATCTACTGGGACTAGAAGGGGCTGAAAGTGCGTCACAGCACAGAGAGGCATTTGGTTAAAGCGCTCTCTCTCTCTCTCTCTCTTTTACTCAAGAAGTCTTTGTGCCAGTTTCTGTTACCTTTTCTTTGATAGCATTTCCAGTCTTCCAGCTCTCATATCACTGGGGGATGGTGACAAATGTTTGTTTTTTCTCAAGTGGAGAGAGAGGGGCAGTAACAGAGAGAGTGAGAGAGCAAGAAAGCAACAAGATGAATACCTATGAACTTTGAAGAACTAGAAATCGATTATGCCCACCCAGACACCTTCCTAAAACCTAGAGGCGGGTGTGATGTGGTGTGACCCCTGCCTGCTTCCCATATGCCAGAGCCTCACTCGTATTCACACACTTTCTTCAGCACCCTTGGCCTGAGCCGGTTTCTCTTTATCAAAGCCTCAGAGCAAAGCGCCCTCAGAGAGGCTGGCTGCAGTGGGGGTGCCCTCAGACACCCCCCGCCCCCCGATGTATCATGGGATTCACGGACTCCAAGCCCAGGGCAGCATCAACCCCGCCCCCCTTTATGAAGGACACTTCCGTATTAACTTCAGCGTCGTGAAGCCTCTTCCACTCTCTGTTGCACACAGCTGCTTTAAAATAGTGACATAATCCCGGCGCGTGGGAGGCAGAGGCAGGAGGAGCGCCGTGAGTTCGAGGCCACCCTGAGACTACACAGTGAATTCCGGGTCAGCCTGGGCTAGAGCGAGACCCCTACCTCGGAAAATAAAAATTAAATAAATAAAGCAATGGTGGTCAGACTTTGCTGAGATGCACAACCCTGGGCTTTTCGTTCCTAGACGTCGTTAAGTAGATCTTGGGGCCTGGCCCCGGAATCTGTGTTTATAGACGTACTCCTTGGAAGCCAGTCATCTTCAGGCTCCGCCCTCTGCAGCCGCACTGGAGGTCTGTTGAAACAATGCTGTTTCGGTGTTGTTAGGGTGAAGTCAATACCAAGGTGTAATTCTTTTTGTTCCGTGCATTCAGAAGGCAGAAGTGTGACTTCAGAACTGTGCTCTGCCTTAGGGAACCTATCTGTGTGTCTTTCTGATTAGAGATCAGGCTGGAGAGATAGATAACTCGGCAGTTAAAGGCACTTGCTTGCAAAGCCTGACCTCCCAGGTTCAATTCCCCAGTACCCACGGAAAGCCAGTCCACAGAGACATCCGTAGTTTATATCATATACCTGGTCCAAGGTCAACATTAAGTAACAGTGGGAGGAAAGGGTTTGAGCCAAACACCTCTTCTACTTCCCCAGAAAATGATGAGCAAGACTGTTTTGCTTAACATCTAGCTATCGTTCAAGTTATCACACAATGAGATTAAAGTCAGGTCTCTGCCAATTAAATCAGGAAGAGATTAAAATAATTCAGTAGCCTAAATTCACACACAAAAAAAACTAACATCTAGTTACTGGTAGGAGTTGTGAACAATTTAAGACGACCCTTATTTAAAGACTATTTAAGGGGCTGGAGAGATGGCTTAGCGGTTAAGCGCTTGCCTGTGAAGCCTAAGGACCCTGGTTCGAGGCTCCATTCCCCAGGACCCATGTTAGCCAGATGCACAAGGGGGCGCACGCGTCTGGAGTTCATTTGCAGTGGCTGGAAGCCCTGGTGTGCCCATTCTCTCTCTCCCTCTCTCTCTGCCTATCACTCTCAAATAAATAAACAAACAAACAAAAATTTTAAAGACTATTTAAAAACCTTAATATGCTCATACATTCTCTCCCTGTAATTCTGCTTAGACCCTCTATTTCCAATTATATTTATGCTATGAAAATCATTAAAGAATGTGCACAAACATTCTTATAAAACGTATTTAAAACAGAGATCCAGCTATCCAACAATGGCGAATTGTTTCGATAATGGTTAATTGTAAATGCTAGGCAGCCGCTAAAAAAAAAAAAAGAAGAAAAAATCATCTTTTAGGAAAAAAAAATCAACAACATGGAAAATGTTCCTAATACGTTAGAAATAAAAGGCACATTCTTATACAATATGCACAGTATGAACACAATTTTGTAAAGGGATCTAGAAAGGGAATGAGGCCTGGTAGTGCATGCCTGCAATTCCAGAACTCTGGAGGCTCAGGCAGAAGGATCAAGAGTTCAAGGCCAGTCTGACTACACAATGAGTCTCTCTCTCCTTCCCTCTCTCTCTCCCTTCCTCTCAATCTCTCTCTCTCTCTCTCCGTGTGCATGAGCACAGGATGGACATCATCCCCTAGCCAACATCAGGTGGACAACAGCAGCAGGAGATTGTGCCAAACACTGGCAAGGGGGAGCTGGCTATGAAACCCATAAGCTCACTGCCAGCAACAAGCCTCCTCCAGCAAGTCTCCCATTCCCAAATTGCCACCAGCTGGGAACACCTGGCATTGAGAACACGTGAGTTCATGGGGGGCCACCTAATTCAATCCACCACACCATGTGTGTGTGTGATGTGCGTGTGTCAAAAGAAATGATGTACTCTGCAATGTCCTGTGAGTCTTTCAAGAATTACATTTACATTCTACTTTCTCTTTCAAAAATCTTAGTTTCTGCAATGAGCATGTCTCACCTTTATAATCTTGGATGACACAGCTCACCTTAATGCAATCTCAACCTAATGTGGAAAATTTGTTAGACTTGAAACCATTCGTTTTATTTCCTTTTCAACTTTTTTTTTTAAAAAAATATTTTTATTGGGTTGGAGAGATGGCTTAGTGGTTAAGGTATTTGCCTGCAAAGCCAAAGGATCCTGGTTCGAATCCCCAGAACCCACGTAAGACAGATGCACAAGGGGGCGCATGTGTCTGGAGTTCGTTTGCAGTGGCTGGATGCCCTGGTGCGTCTATTCTCTCTCTCTCTTCTCCCTCTTTCTCTCTCTCTCAAATAAATAAATATTTATTTATTTAAAAATATTTTTATTAGGCCAAATGTGTTGGTGCACGCCTTTAATCCCAGTACTCGGGAGGCAGAGGTAGGAGGATCACTGTGAGCTTGAAGCCAGCCTGAGACTACATGGTGAATTCCAAGTCAGCCTGGGCTATAGTGAGACCCTACCTCGAAAAACTATATATATATATATATATATATATATATATATACATATATATATATATATATATATATATATATATATTAGGGCTGGGTATAGTGGTGCACACCTTTAATCCCAGCACTTGGGAGGCAGAGGTAGGAGGAATGCCATGAGTTCAAGGCCACTCTGAGACTACATAGTGAATTCCAGATCTGCCTGGGCTAGAGTGAGACCCTACCTCGAAAAAAAAAAAAGATTTTTAGGGCTGGGTATAGTGGTGCACACCTTTAATCCCAGCACTTGGGAGGCAGAGGTAGGAGGATGGCTGTGAGTTCAAGGCCACCCTGAGACTACATAGTGAATTCCAGGTCAGCCTGAGCTAGAGTGAGACCCTACCTTGGGGAAAAAAATTACTTTATGTGTTGGGTGGGGGGGAGATTGAGAGGCACACACACGCACAGAGAGAGAGAGAGAGAGAGAGAGAGAGAGAGGCAGAGAGCATGAGTGTGCCAGAGCCTCCAGCCACCGCAAATGAGCTCTAGACACATGCGCCACCTCTTGCAACTGGCTTACATGGGTCCTAGAGAATCGAACCTGGGTCCTTTGGCTTTCCAAAGAATTGCCTTAACCGCTAAGCCATCCCTCCAGCCCCCATATCTTTTGATCAATCTCTAGTTTTATGTGACTTCCTTGAATCCTACTATTTACCTAAAATTTTTGAGTGATCTGAAATTAAGGTGAATGAAAATAGAGACATTTCTAGTTCCGTTAATTTTTGTGATCCTACCTATCAAGATTGACCAATTACTAACGGGCCACATGGTTCTCTTAGGGGCTGAAGAGGGAAGATTAATGTGGACTTTCGGTGTTCATGAAAATGCCAATGATCTTGGCATAGATTGGACAAAACGGCTCTAAATCCAAACAGGCATCATCTCCCACTAAAGGAACAACTTGGTCCAAGGGTCCTTCAGGGAGAAATCATGGTTATAAAGGAGTCTCTCAAAGTTTCTGCTGTCAATGAGGGGAAAACAGACCAGCCCTCTGGAATCCAAGTGAAGCTGCTACCTGCTGCGGCGAAAACAAACAGTCCCCAGGGCCTCATGGCTTAGGAGGTGGCATGGGACCGTGGCATGTGGGGAGGGGGAGGGGGTGGGCTGAAACACAAGCCACTGACACTGAGTAGGACATTCTGCATTTCAAATACAGATCATCTGTCTCCATCTGTGAGGAGATAAAGCCTTTGAGTAGCAGGAAGATGAAGAGAAAGAGTAGGTAACGGTTTGGTTTGCACATTAGAAGGACTTAGGTGTGCGAGACCTCCACTTCCTTGTGGTGGTAAAGACAGAACCATGAAAGGCGCTAGCTTTACCGGCTCTGTTCAGAGAGATGCTAACAGAGAGAGAAAGCCTCTTCTATGGATGTGTTGGGGTTCTGCTTTTTTTTTTTTTTTTTTTTGCCCTTTTGTTTTTCAAGGTAGGGTCTCCCTCTAGCCCAGGCTGACCTGGAGTTCACCATGTGGTCTCAGGGCGGCCTAGAACTCACGGCGATCCTCCTACCTCTGCCTCCCGAGTGCTGGGGTTAAGGGTGTGTGCCACCACGCCTGGCAGTTTCTATTTTTAATAATGGTCTCAAAACAATTCTAAACAGTATCCAAATGAGTAGGACTGAAAACCCTTGAAATAAGGACAAATCTGTTAACGTCTAGAGACTCATACCTCAATTTTTTTAAAATAAAATAATTTTTATTTATTTGAGAAAAAGAGGAAGAGAGGGAGAGAAACAGAGAGAGAGAGAGAATGGGCACATTAGGGCCTCCAGCCACTGCAAACAAGCTCCAGATGCACGCACCACCTTGTACACCTGGCTTTAAGTGGATACTAGGGAATGGAATCGAACCTGGGTCCTTTGGCTTTGCCGACAACAGCCCTAACTGCTAAACCATTTCTCCAGCACTCATACCTCAGTTTTAATTTTAAAAACATGTCCTGACCCAGCAATGCTTAGATCTGATAGAAATAACACAATTTGCAGTGCATAGTTGGCACACACCTTTAACACCAGAAGCAGGAGGATCACCATGAGTTTGAGGCCATCCTGGGAACTAGAGAATGAATTCTAGGCCAGCCTGAGCTAGGGTGAGACCCTCCCTTGAAATAACCAGTAATAATAATAATAATAATAATACAATTTACTCAATATTACAGTCATTAAAATCCTCCAGAGGTCTATCATTTATTGCTATATTTCTAGCATCTGACACAATGCCTGGAACATGGTAGGTGTTCAACAGAAAGGTGTTGCATGCGTGAACAAATGCTCTCAAGTTATGAAAACCAAAAATTCTTAGTGTGAAATAAAGTCCCTAAAAAACAACAACAACAACAAAAGAGACAATAGCTAGCTACGTCTGGACGAGCCGTCGTCTCAAAGATCCTGAGGGCGCTGCTTAGTGGAAGTTCTGGGTTGGCACATCCCACGTCTAGAAAGCCCTCCAACAACTGAAGCACGCCCAGAGCCAGACCTGACTCGCGAGAATGACAGCCAGACGTCACTGCTTCCTGTTCCTGTCTCTGCATTTTGGGGAGCAGTTTCTGTTCCAAGGAACCTTTCTCCTTTCCCTTGGATATTTAGATGTCTGATGATTTAATTATGCCACACCAATCTGGCCCTTGGGGTTCCCTTGACCGGCATTATACAGATGGACCTCTATACACATTACACACACACACACACACACACACCAGCCAGACTCCGCTGCCCCCCACCAGGAGCCCCTCAGGTGAGAAGCCAGGCTTCTCGCTGCAGAAACAGCCTTCTTCCCAGACTGCTGGAAACGAGTCTCCCCCACCCCCACGGCTTCTGTAAACTTGCCCAGACATGGAGAGCGGCGCTAGGCCGGTTCTCGCAGCCTCTCCGTTGCTTGCAAAGCAATCATTTATAGGCATTTGGTGTTTCGTCTGACATCTGTTTGATGCCGGAGCTCCAGCCTGTGTCTCAATGAATCACTTGTCAGGGAGGGTTGTGGCATTTGAAGCTGGATTTCACACCTCAGAAGGCTCGCCTGTGATGTAAGTGATCCTCGCCTTTCTGAAATGACCCCCAGTGTCCAAAAGGAAGCCGGGGGTGGGGGGGAGCGGAGTGGGAGGCTGGGGAACCCGAGGCTTACTGAAAACTTATTTTAAAAAAACATTATTTATTTGAGAGAGAGAAAGAAGAGGCAGATAGAGAATGGGCTCACCAGGGCCTCTAGCCACTGCATCTGGCTTACGTGGGTACTGGGGAATTGAACCTGGGTCCTTAGGCTTCACAGGCGTCTTGACCACCGAGACATCTCTCCACTGACTCATCTCAACTTGCTCTATAGTGAGCCCTGTGCTGGGATTACAGTCTTGTGCTGCCGTGCCTGGCTTTTACGTGGGTGCTGGGGATCCCAAGTCAGGTCCTCGTGCTTGCTTGACAAACATTTATTTTATTTTTATTTATTTATTTATTTATTTGACAGAGGGAGAGAGCGAGAGAGAGAATGGGTGCACCAGGGCCTCCAGCCATGGCAAATGAACTCCAGACACGTACGTCCCCCTGTGCATCTGGCTAACGTGGGTCCTGGGGAATCGAACCTGGGCCCTTTGGCTTTGCAGGCAAGCGCCTTAACCGCTGAGCCGTACCTCCATTGGCAAACCTTTTGACCTACTGAGATGTCTTCAGCAGCCCTTGTGTAGAATATTCCGAGACATGAGATAGCATAAGAGATTTTTCAAAGAGGAAAAAGGAGCTTCACCATTTTTATTTGGGTCATTTGCAGAAGACAAGCATTTTCAGAGGTACAGTTCAGTGGCTGTGTACGGTGATTGATGGCGATCCAGAACAGCAGGGGAGGAGGGAGACAAGAGTCAGGCTGGGTTCAAAACCTGGTTAATGCTAGGTGTGGTGGCGCACGCCTTTAGTCCCAGCATTGGGGAGGCCGAGGTAGGTGGATCACCAGGAGTTTGAGGCCAACCTGGCACTAGAGTGAGTTCCAGGTCAGCCTGGGCTAGAGCGAGACCTTACTTTGAAAGAAAACAAACAAATAAACAAACTTGGCTGGCTAATACTAGCTAGCAAGGTATTCAATCTAAAAAACGCTTTTCTTTCTTTTGCAAATAGGTCCCTGGGACCCAAAAGGTCCCTACAAGACAATAGAAGTTGCTTTGAAAACCACATGGCTTCTAGTGGGGCCTTCCTTGTAAAAGGCCATTATTAGTCACCCAGAGTGTCCCATGGAAAGGGAAGAAGCCAGGCTGAGCACCGTGGAGGCGGCCTTATGGATGCTAAATAAGTGTATAGAGAACGAACGGGGGCTTTGTGCTTCAGTTTTGTAGAAGAGCAAGGGGCCGGGCCAGACCCATGCCGGAGGGCTTCTCCTCTGTGACCTGTAGACTGTGCTCCTCGGGGACGAGATCACCACCCCCAAGGGTGGCAAGTTAGAATTTCCAGATCTGAGGAGACGGTGGGTGGAAGGAGAGACTAGGAGAGGGGAGGGGAAATTGATACCCCATCTGAGACTTTTGAGTCGCAGAGGGATGGATCTTCTCATGCTGCCAAATCCACACAAGGGGGAGGTGCCAATGCTTGGGCTCCTCAGTTGAGTTGGAGAACATTGAGCCCTGAGATGCAAATCAATTTAATCCCACTTACTCTCCGGTGACCGAGAGCTGTGAAGCCTTGGGAGCCAGGAATTCCCAACATGACGCGTGATCCATTTCGCAGCAGGGGCTTCAGATCTTCCCCACCCGGGCTGGGGGACCAGGGGAGGCTGGGAATTCGCATTCTAAACTTTCTGCATAACAAAGACAGCCCCTCCGGGTTGAAAATGAGGGGTCCCCAAGGGCAGCTCTCACTTCCAGCCCCACCACCCCACACATGCCTTTCCATTTGTGTTTGCTCTCTTAGGGCAGGAGATTTTAAGTAGCTTGAAGCCAGCACAAATCTTAGATTTCTACGTGAGCCAGAATATGTAATCTGGCTATGGGAAAGAAAAAAAGCCCGTTTGCTTCAAAATCTTTCAGTTCTGGCCACACTTACCTGGGTGTGTGTGAGACACTCAGAAAGGAAAGAAGACAACTGATCAGAAATGACACTGAGGGGCTGGAGGGATGGCTTAGCGATTAATGAGCTTGCCTGCAAAGCCAGAGGACCCAAGTTCGATTCCCCAGGACCCACGTTAGCCAGATGCACAAGGGGGCGCATGTGTCTGGAGTTTGTTTGCAGTGACTGGAGGCCCTGGAGCCCCATTCTCTCTCTCTCTCTCTCTCTCTCTCTCTCTCTCCCTCTTTCTGTCAAATAAATAAAAACAAAATATTTAGCCTGGCTTGGTGGCGCACGCCTTTAATCCCAGCACTGGGGAGGCAGAAGTAGGAGGATCGCCTTGAGTTCGAGGCCACCCTGAGACTACATAGTTAATTCCAGGTCAACCTGGACCAGAGTGAGACCCTACCTCAAAAAAACCAAAAATAAAATAAAATATTTAAAGAAATGACACTGAGGATATAGGGTGGACCCTCGCTCAGAAGCACATGCCATGAGCTCTTGGGTCAAACAGTATGTGACAAGAACAACGTTGCCTTTGGGCCCCATGTAGACTGGGGTCTGAACATCTCCTCTTAGCGAATAATTTTTTTGTTGTTGTTTTGTTTGTTGGTTTTTTCAAGGTAGGGTCCCACTCTAGCCCAGGCTGACCTGGAATTCACCATGGAGTCTCAGGGTGGCCTCGAACTCACGGCGAATCTCCTACCTCTGCCTCCCAAGTGCTGGGATTTAAAGGTGTGCGCCACCGCGCCCGGCAGTGAATAATTTTTTTTATTCCTTTTTCTTTCTGTCTTCTAACAATTTTTTTTTTTTCTCCCTACTCTCTTCTATAGAGTATGCTTGCCCTTAAGGATGGACCAATCCATAGCATTTCTTCTTGAGTCAAATAAAAACATCTACTAAGTCCCTCAGGGCGTCAGTCACCAGTGGAAGAAATAGCTCACTGGGCCAAACTCCTTCTGGGCCCCTATTACAAGATGGTCCTCTGGCTGGCAGGACACATCTCCAGTCAGCTCGCTCCCCTTGAAGAAACGGCTCCCAGGAAAGCTAAATGCTGTTAAGGAGTCACCAACTGGGTGGGTGGGGGGGGGGGACAGAAAAACACTACTTGTTTCTTTTTCTGTTAAGGTTTCACTACAGAGCGTCAAAAGAAATGCGTATCAATCATTCGTTTTGACCCAAAAGCCTGTGTCAACAGAAGGCCGGGGCTCCCAAATGCCCAGGCTGAAAAGAGTCAGTCGGTGAACATCACTTCGACTCAGCGTTTATTTTTCATTGGAAGATAGTGGGAGTCATATATAAATCACAGATGATGATCGCGATGGGAATTCTTCTTGCCTGGCAAATGCTCACAGGAGTGGGTCGACCTCGAAGCGTAGACACGACACGGAGTATCTTAATAGAAAGGCAGGATGACGTGGTAGTTATTTAGGAACCAAGGCTGTAAAACTATAGTTGATACAAAGTTTCATATAAATTAATTGCCATTATAAAAAGACAACTGCTTTAGCTAAGAAGGTACAAAACCCTAGTAACTTCCATAAATATAACGAGACGCCAAGTGGGGAAATATACAACGGACTGATTCTCCTACGTGTTCGAATAGGCGAGCTAAGACACCTGTGGCGTTGTGCACAAAATGTAGGAATAGGACAGACAGCCCCTGGCCCACCCCGTCCCTCCCCTCCCCCAGCCCTGGCTTCCCAAAACATGGCAAATTCTAGGGTTACAAGGACAGGATGCAGCAAGACAGCTCCGACCCGCTAGACAAAGACGGAGCCGTATTGACAGTTGTAAAGCATTAGGCGTCAGACAGAAACTTGTCAAAAACAGCTGCTGTTGGGTCCTGATTGATCATGTTTTCGCTCTGACGGCTGGGAGGCTGCAGACACTCGCGGAGAAAGCCCATCGCTGGCACATGAACACACGCAGACCACGGGAAGTCATTTAACAGATGGCCGGGGAGCATTCAGCCACAGTTATCTTCAAAAGACAACATTCTACATTTAATGAACTTGCAGGGAAAGCAAGGCCTGAAATCCATTGTGTTCTCCCCACCCCCAACACACGGAAGATGAGCACAAGAGAACAAAATAAAAACAGGGATTAGGGAGCTGGTTATTGGAATAAACTAGGTGCGGCTGTCCACGGGTCATTTACACAGTGTTAAAAATATTCGAAGATACCGTAGACAAGATTGATTGGGAATCCTTACGGATCCTTTTTTGATCAATGTCATTAAAAAGAAGCTTAAAGGAGTGTTGGATGAGTTCATTAAAATCCATTTACAAGATAAAGTCATAAATTCCGCATTCGTGTGACGGGCACAGGGCTTCACTCCGCCCCAGAAGATGGTGTGAGTCCGTGACAGGGGCTAGCTTCCACCACGTAAGAAGTACAAACATGTGGTTACTGCTCAGGTGTAGGGAGTTTTCTAGCATTTGGCCACTTCGTATTTTAAATAAGTAGTCAACAGTCTACAAGATGTGCCAAAGAATAGTTCATCTATAAACCTCATATGCATAGAAGTTTCCTGATTTTCGAAACGGTTACAGGTGCTAAGCTTTAATAAAACTGGATGTCTATGCAATTTTATCATTTAAATTATGTGGCAAAAATTAGTTCCAGAGACTAAAACTAGGTGCTTAAATTAGTTATTTGCTGCAGCCCCAGCATATGTTAAGGGCACACTGAAACCCCTGAAAATAGAGGGTTATAATAGAAATACTGATAGGCCTTGAACTACTGGGTGGAGGCTTCAGTGACTCCCCTAAAGTACACGAATACATATGAAGGATTCCTTTGATTTTTGTTAAATCCGTGCTGGTTCAAACCCTAAGTTGTATAAGCTATACTTCCATGGTGGTCTTGTCATGTCATAAAATAGAGAAAAGTTACTTTCTCTATTTTAGTGAAACATTTCTAACTTTTAGGGGAACAAAGCCTACATAATGTTGTAGCATGGTTTTATGCAGATTAATGGTTCCATTAAAAAATATCTGAGGACTTGATCAAATGTAATCAATGGTACATGCATGTGTCTCAAATTCCCCTAACTCTCAAAAACTAAAGCAATGTCTTTGCTCTTAAAAGAGGAGAGGGTGTGTGTGTTGGGAATGTGTGTGTGTGTGTGTGTGGGGGGTACAGGGCTATGGATCAAATCAAAGAGTCATTAGATAGCTGGTCCTCAGGTTCTTCAGAGCTAATTTTGCTATGGCCGGATCTTCCTTTATGATAAGTGATGGTTTTTGGTGTTCTTCTTCTTCTTCTTCTTTTTTTTTTTTTAACTCAGAGTCCACAACATCAATATATTTAAAAACAAAAACAAAAACAAAAAACTGAAAAACAAAGATTAAGACTTAAAAACCCTGAACTTCTCCTGCCCAAGAAAACATGAAAACTCTATATACATTGTGTAGAGTCCCAATCTTGGGATGCTCCAATCCAAAGCTCAGATAGGGTTAGTCAAGGTATGCAAGTCTTCCAGACTTCTTCACAAGGAGCCCATTTCCCAGAGCTGTGAGTCCCATCCGTGGTAGCACAAAGCACAGAAGAGATTCTCAGATCAAGAGCAGGAAGAGACATGCGGTGAAGAGAATTAGTGGTAAACAGAGAATACATTCTCTCTCAGTAGTGTGTACTTGACACGGACGCTGACGACGATTCGCCTGACTTACAGAACATTCACTTTCACAGAGAGATGAGAGTCTGAAACAGAGGAAAGGAGATACTGAAGTCCACAGTCTTGTATCAAAATGAAATTGAAATATGAGAAACTAACATGATAGGTTCAAGGCTCTTTTGGGGGGCATGTCTTGGCTAGAGTTCACATCCTCATAGCTTCGTGGTCTTTTTCTTCTAACACACTTATCAGCTGGGAGAAGCTGTCTTTCAGCGCGTCTGTATCATCCAGTGAGCACGGCTGTAGAATCCAGCGCTTTCCACGGGCAAGCGGTTCAAGTTCAAAATATTTTTTGATCTAAAGGGGAGAAAAATATAAGAGAGAAATATGTCAATACTTGTATCACAATTTTGAGTGATGGGGCTGGAGATGCCATAGCAGTTAAGATGCTGGCTTACAAAGCCTGGTGGTCTGGGTTCGATTCCCCAGCACTCATGTAAAGCCAGATACACAAAGTGGCACATGTGTCTAGAGTTCATTTGCAGCAGCAAGAGGCCCTGGTGTGCCTATTCTTTCTCTCTCTCTCCGTGCAAATAAATAAATAAAAATAAGGAAGCTTTGGGCTGGAGGGATGGCTTAACAATTAAGACATTTGCCTGCAAAGTTAAAGGACGCTGGTTTGATTCCCCAGGACCCACGTTAGCCAGATGTACAAGGGGGTGCACGTGTCTGGAGTTCGTTTGCAGTGGCTGGAGGCCCTGGCATGTCCATTCTCTCTCTTTCTCTGTCAAATAAATACATTAATTAATAAGGAAGCTTCTAAAAACACTCTGAGTGATGAAGGGGGAGATTTTGGGGAGCATTTATATGAATCGTTATCTGTAGAATGTTCTAGGCTTCTGTCCACAGCTTATTGTTGCAACCGCAATTATATGCTGTGACATGGAAGTGTTTTCCTTAGACATGTGTGACTTGGCTTTCAAGCCCACAATTCCTGGGCTGGAGAGATGGCTTAGTGGTTAAGGTGCTTGCCTATGAAGCCTAAGGACTCAGGTTCCATTCCCCAGGGCCCATGTAAGCCAGATACACAAAGAGGCACATGTGTCTGGAGTTTGTTTGCAGTGGCTAGAGGCCCTGGTGTGCCCATTCTCTCTCTCTGTCTCTTTCTCCATCTCTCTCTCTCTCAAATAAATGAAATATTTTTTTAAAAAAAATCAAGCCACAATTCCAACTTTACATTCGATGCCATGAGGGGTGGGGTTATGAAGTATGAGACAGAAGTGTATGGGTCATGGCAAAAAACGCCCACAACACCAGAAAGATTCAACTTAATCCAAACTCTGTCAGCAAAGGAGCTTCTATCATCTCATCCTGCAGACATATTAAACTGGTGACCAAGTAGAGACTGTATTAATTACTCAAGAAAAGTATTTGGATCATTACGCACATAAACAAACAAACAAAAAAAGCAATTTCATGCATGCTCACATAAACTAACACAACTTTGCATAAATACATAAAGTCTTCTAGCTCCTCCCACCCAATTCTTGAGGTGTGTGTGTGTTTGTTTCAAGGTAGGGTCTTGCTCTAGCCCAGGCTGACCTGGAATTCACTATGTAGTCTCAGGCTGGCCTCGAACTCTCGGAGATCCTCCTCCCTCTGCCTCCCGAGTGCTGGGATTAAAGGCGTGTGCACAACCACATCTGGGTGCAGTTCTGAAGTTTTTGGAGCGAGGAAAAGATCCAAACCTTACAGTAGCTATGTGAGGAGTCACATCTGCTATCTGTTCAGCTGCTAGCTAGTCGCACGGTCTCTCTGACCGCATCAGCTAGACCAGCAGAATTTAGTGTTACCCATTCCTGGCTACACCAGCATTGAATTGCTGGCATTTCTGATCATGTTCTCTCCCCACGCTCATGAGAGCTGTCACTCACACATGTACTCAGACAGAAGTAGAGCTCTGTGCGTATCACTCAGCCAGGGTCAGTGAACTTCTGAGAGTAGCGTCGATGCACCTTCTGGACGCTATGAATATGTAGGGACACTTGCCACATGAGCCAGAAATACCCATACAAACACACACGTGTGTAAGACCAAGTCCTCTTTGTCTCTCATTGTTGGGATTGGAACGTTAGTCTTCCTTTATGCCCTGGATGGTCTGGAACTTGCGATGAAACCTGTGGCAGTCCGCCTGCCTCTAACTCCCAAGTGCGGGGTTACAGGCAGACACTACCACACCTGGCTCAGAAATGCCAAGTATTTTTGTTTGTTTGTTTGTTTCTTGGTTTTTCAAGGTTGTGCCTCACTCTACCCCAGGCTGACCTGGAATTCACTACATGGTCTTAGGGTGGTCTTGAACTCACGGCCATTCTCTTACCTCTGCCTCCCGAGTGCTGGGATGAAAGGCGTGCGCCACCACACTTGGCAGAAATACCAAGTTTTATGCCGACTTAAGACCCAGAAATATTAGCATTCCATTTCTATAGTTCAAGAGTGTCCTTAGCCATGTGTGGTGGCACACCCCTATAACCCTGGCACTTGAGAGGCTGAGGTAGGAGGATCAGCATGAGTTTGAGGCCAGCCTGAGCTATACAGCTGATTTCTAGGTCAGACTCCCTGCCTAAAAACAAAACAAAACACTCGCCCACCATCAATAAAACACCCCACCCCCCCCAAAAAAAAGATTGTCCAAAAAATCCTCATATACATATTGCAAATGAATAATGCATATTATTTTTAAAAGAAGCCTATGAGAGGCTGGAGAGATGGCTCAGTGATTAAGATTTGCCTATGAAATCTAAGGATTCGGGTTTTATTCCCCAGTGCTCACATAAGCCAGACGGACAGGGTGGTGCATGCGTGTGGAGTTTGTTTGTAGTGGCTAGAGGCCCTGGTGTGCCCATTCTCTGTCTCATTGTCTCTATCTGCCTCTCTCAGATAAGTAAATAAAGTTGGGTGTGGTGGCGCACGCCTTTAATCTCAGCACTTGGGAGGCAGAAGGAAGAGGATCACCATGAGTTTGAGGCCACCCTGTGACTCCATAGTGAATTCCAGGTCAGCCTGGGTTAGAGTGAAACTCTACCTCAACCTCCTCACAAAAAAAATAAGTAAATAAATAAACATGTTAAATAAAAAGCCTGAGAGGGCACGGAGGGATGGCTTAGCGGTTAAAGTGCTTGCCTGTGAAGCCTAAGGACCACTTGGGAGGCAGAGGTAGGAGGATCGCCATGAGTTCGAGGCCACCCTGAGACTACATAGTGAATTCCAGGTCAGCCTGAGCTAGAGCGAGACACTACCTGAACAACAACAACAAGGCTTGAAGTGAAATACGGTCGTCTCCCAGTTTGTCCCACAAAGCAAGGCTCTAGATTACTCTACCCATCCTGCCTTGCTTCTAATGCAATGTGGTGTACTGATCAATGACTCGTCACCACAGCGACTATCAAGTCACGTGTAAAGCACAGCACCTGAAGCTGTGCCACTGTGACATTTGTAACCTTAATCCAAAAGGAAAAAGCATTTCAAGTAATGCTGACTGGGCTGAGCACGGATCCCGAGACATTCAATAATAAGAAAACAGAGGAAAACAGCGGGCAGGCACATCTCATTACCAATACGACATCCGAGGGGCTTCTTTAAACGTTATATCCAGGGCTGGAGAGATGGCTTAGTGGTTAAGGTGCTTGCCTGCAAAGCCTTAAGGACCCATGTTAGGTTCCCGAGGACCCACGTAAGTCATACGCACAAGGTGGCACATGCGCCTGGAGTTCGTTTGCAGTGGCTAGAGGTCCTGGCGTGCCCATTCTCTCTCTCTCTTTATCTGTGTGTGTGTGTCTCTCACATAAATAAATAAACAAACAAATAAAATATATTTTTTAAAAGTTACATAGAGGGCCGGAGAGATGGATCAGTGGTCAAAAGCACTTGCTTTCAAAGTCTGAACGTCTGGGTTCAATTCCCCATTACCCACGAAAAGCCAGATGCACAAGATTGCGCAAGTGTCTGGAGCTCATTTGCAGTGGCAGGAGGCCCTGGCGTGCTCATTGTCTGTTTTGCTCCTCTCTCACTCTCTCAAATAAATAAATAAAATATATATTTAAATTTATACAGAATTGGTCCTGAGAGCATATCTTGAGCTAATTTGAAAACAATGTTGGATTTAAACGATCTCCAAACATATCAGTAATTTGTGACAACTTGTATTGCCAACACACATAAACCCAGCGAGATTTAGCCAGTTTACCATGCTGTTTATCACTTAACTGTCTTAGAAGAAAATACAGATGACTAAAGGTAGGTATGTTGCAGAAGTTATTGCACTGGATCCTGAACATGAGAAGGAGATGGAAGTTTGGTCAACAAGGTGGTCGTCAGCTCAAGGAGCCCACTGAAAAGCTGACAAATACGGCCAGGTGACTTGAGATATTTTATTATTATTATTATTATTTTTATCTGTTTATTTGAGAGAGAAAGAGGCAGAGATAGGGAGAGAGAGAGAAACGGTGTGCCAGGGCCTCCAGCCACTGCAAACGAACTCCAGACGCGTGCACCCCCTTGTGCATCTGGCTAACGTGGGTCCTGGGGAATCGAACCCGGGTCTTTTAGCTTTGCAAGCAAGTGCCTTAACTGCCTGTGACTTGAGATTTTCAGATCCATAACGTGAGTGGTAGCTCGCCCTTCTATAGCCATCCCTCTAGTATCTGAAGGATTACATACAATTTATAACATCAAGCTTGAAACGAGGCTGTCATCCCATAAATACTTAAACCCAGTGAGTGGCTGTGTTGCTCTTCCTTGTCAGGAGGTCCACATTTCTGAACACGACAACTGTGGTACCAGGAGGAAGATCAAGCTTACTGCTTGCACATTTTTATGAATAACATTTTAATTTTGCTTTCTTTTTTAAAAAAAGTTTATTTTTATTTATTTATTTGAGAGTGACAAACAGACAGAGAAAGAGGCAGATAGATAGAGAATAGGCACGCCAGGGCCTCCAGCCACTGCAAACAAACTCCAGATGCATGTGCCCCCTTGTGCATCTGGCTTATGTGGGTCCTGGGGAATCAAGCCTTGAACCAGGGTCCTTAGGCTTCACAGGCAAGCGCTTAACCGCTAAGCCATCTTTCCAGCCCTAATTTTGCTTCCTTATGTTAACCTGACTTTCAAACTTTACTTCCCCATATTCTTTTCAAATTTTTTTATTTAATTATTTACGAGAGAGAGAGAGGGTCAGATAAAGAAACAGAATGGACACACCAGGCCCTCCAGTTAATGCAAATGAACTCCAGATGCATGTGCCACCTTGTACATCTGGCTTATGTGGGTCTTAGGAAATCCAACCTGGGTCTTTAGTCTTCTCAGGCAAGTGCCTTAGCTGCTAAGTCATCTCTCCAGCCCTTCCCCCATATTCTGATAATAAAAATCACAGTTAGATTGACTTGTCCACCAGCACATTTTTATACTTGTATATGGTGATATACATCATTTTAAAGAGCGGTGCTTAAGTTTGACCAACATAATGCGCTTAAGCCAATATTTCTTTTAAAGAATATCAAAGAGCCTGTGGTGCAAGGAACTTGTTTGAAGATTATTTACTTATCAAGATAAAAGTTTTAAACATGACGTCAGAGCAAGCGCACCTAAGCCCTTTGAAATGGTTTTATCAGCTGCTTAAATGTCATGGTTAGCTGGAAAGTGCGAGAATAAGGAGATAGTCGCTGGGGAAATGACATCAGAATACAGCTGCCCGGCAACCTGTGGTCATCCAGCTATTTTGGGGACAGTCGAGAGAGTGGGCATTTGCTAGTGGCCGTGTGTCCACCCTAGAGGTAGGAAAACAGAGCCTCCGTAAGTAGCCAACCTATTTTAGCTGTGGCGTCAGAGCTGGGAGGCTTGCATTCCGTTATTCACACATCGCCTTGACGATGAAGTCTTCATATAACAGAAAGGGCACCATCTTGCTGTTGCTAATGTTTGTAACAGCTGTTGAAACCTGTGAGACGTTACACATTGCAGGAGCCCCACTCACAGGACGGGGCATGCCCTTTATGTCCCCTAAAGCACTGAAATCATATGACAGTTCTTTCCTAGTTACAGGACCACTGACAGCATCGTATCATGCTGAGTTCCCTGTCCTGCCTCTACATCAGCTTTGATGATTTCACTGTCAACCTAGTGTGATTGAATGTTTAGAAGATGGACAGCCAGTTCCTGACTCAAATAATTGGCCTTTCCTTTTCTATAACCTGCAAATCTTATTTTACTTCAAAATAATAATACAAAAACCCCAATTGCTTGCTTTTCCTGTTTTTATTATATTTAATTTATTTATTTGAGAGAGAGAGAGAGAATGGGTGCGCCAGGGCCTCCAGCCACTGCAAACGAACTCCAGACGCATGCGCCCCCTTGTGCAGCTGGCTTACGTGGATCCTGGGGAATCGAACCGGGATCCTTTGGCTTTGCAGACAAATGCTTTAACCGCTAAGCCATCTCTTCAGCCCCCTGTTTTTTATTATTAAACCATGCAAGTTAGTGTGTACCCAGAGAAGACTTGATTGTCCTTTAAGCAGTTTGGGGGAGCAAGGGTGAAGGGCAGTGAAGGAACAGCCTGGTAAGGGCTGACACAGTATTTTATGTAAAAGAGATTGAGGTTCTAAGAGTAGATACTTGTAAACAGACCTTAGACCCACATGGAAGCATGGCAAGACATTAGTGACAGGTATTTAAAATATATTTTATCTATTTATTTGAAAGAGAGAGAGAGGGGCGAGCAGAGGGAGTGAGTAGGCTTCTTGCCATTGCAGACAAACTCCAGACGCATACGCCGCACACTACATCTGGCTTTATGTGGGTACTGGGGAATCGAACCCAGGCTGTCAGGTCTTGTACGCAAGCACCTTTAACCGCTGAGCCCTTACTCCAGCTCACAGTTTTTTTAAGATTTATTTTTATTTATTTATTTATTTATTAGAGAAAGAGAGAGAAAATGGGCACACCAGGGCCTCTAGCCACTACAAACGAACTCCAGACGCATGTGCCACCCTGTGCATTTGGCTTACGTGGGACCTGGAGAATCGAACCTGGATCCTTAGGCTTCGCAGGCAAGTGCCTTAACCACTAAGCCATCTCTGCAGCCCAGCCCACGGGTTTTTAATTGTGTGGGACTGTGGCATGCAGTATCGAATTGCTGCTACTAGTTCCAGTGAACTAAATACATTAGTCAGCGATAGTTAAACCTAAAATGTCCCACCTCCACCCCTGTGCCCCAAACAGCCCATCGGGTAGGTCTGCCTCGTTGAAAACTACATGTCTGTTGCCCGTGGAATGCAGATACTTCGCCTGTATTTCTTCTATGAACAACACATTTCCTTTGGGGAAAACTAGCAGATTTAAAATGGTTTTCTTTTTCTCTTATGTATGTGGGTGCACACGTCTGTATAGAGGCCAGAGGACAAATCATGGGTGTCATACCTCAAAAATGCCGTCCACTTTTTTTGTGAGATTGTCCTGGACCTTATCGTCTTACCAATTAGGCGAGACTGGCTGTCCACGGATCCCTAGGGACCCCCCTGTCTCCTTCTGCACGACGCTGGAGTTACAGGGGCATGGTGCCACGTCAGGCTTTGCTTCTGTGGGCTCTTGGGAATGAAACTCAGGGCCTTGGGCTTTCAAGGCAGGCACTTGACCACCTCAGCCTGCGGGGCGGCTTTTCTCGGGCTCACGAGTGGTCGTGGCGGATTGTCATGGGGAAAGAAGGAAAGGCTTTCTTCCCCTGGCTTCATCCACGCGTCTACCGGCTCTTGTGCCAGCGTGGTGGGCACACGGGTGACATAAGTGTGTAGCAACAAGCCACCTCTACCGGGGTGCCACCTGCGCTGACAGGGCAGGGAAGATTGTAAAACTGTCCATCAAAAACACCGGGCAGAATTGAAGGCTGGAAAAAGCTGCACTGTATGTGGCCCGGTGGGAGACAGAAGTCATCAGCGGAGAAAACAGTGGACACTGGAAGCCTCAAGTTTGGCCAGACAGGCCACATGACCAAACGGGTGCAATCGTGGCATGTCTGCTCTGGGAGAAACAAACTGCTGATTGGACTGGAGGCCTGCTCTATGGGAGGGAATACATGCCTGGTACTAAAAACCTAATCAAAAGCCTAAGGCAGGGGAGGTCAAGAGCCTTAGGGGTATAAAGCCTGTTCTTGTCTGGATAAATGCATATATTATGCTCATCAAACTGCCCTGTAAGCACTGCACTTAATGTTTATATATATATACATACACACACATACATACATATATGTATTTTTTTTTCTTGGTTTTTCAAGGTAGGGTCTCACTCTGGTCCAGGCTGAACTGGAATTAACTATGTGGTCCCAGGGTGGCCTCAAACTCATGGTGATCCTCCTACCTCTGCCTCCCGAGTGCTGGGATGAAAGGCGTGCGCCACCACACTTGGCAGAAATACCAAGTTTTATGCCGACTTAAGACCCAGAAATATTAGCATTCCATTTCTATAGTTCAAGAGTGTCCTTAGCCATGTGTGGTGGCACACCCCTATAACCCTGGCACTTGAGAGGCTGAGGTAGGAGGATCAGCATGAGTTTGAGGCCAGCCTGAGCTATACAGCTGATTTCTAGGTCAGACTCCCTGCCTAAAAACAAAACAAAACACTCGCCCACCATCAATAAAACACCCCACCCCCCCCCAAAAAAAAGATTGTCCAAAAAATCCTCATATACATATTGCAAATGAATAATGCATATTATTTTTAAAAGAAGCCTATGAGAGGCTGGAGAGATGGCTCAGTGATTAAGATTTGCCTATGAAATCTAAGGATTCGGGTTTTATTCCCCAGTGCTCACATAAGCCAGACGGACAGGGTGGTGCATGCGTGTGGAGTTTGTTTGTAGTGGCTAGAGGCCCTGGTGTGCCCATTCTCTGTCTCATTGTCTCTATCTGCCTCTCTCAGATAAGTAAATAAAGTTGGGTGTGGTGGCGCACGCCTTTAATCTCAGCACTTGGGAGGCAGAAGGAAGAGGATCACCATGAGTTTGAGGCCACCCTGTGACTCCATAGTGAATTCCAGGTCAGCCTGGGTTAGAGTGAAACTCTACCTCAACCTCCTCACAAAAAAATAAGTAAATAAATAAACATGTTAAATAAAAAGCCTGAGAGGGCACGGAGGGATGGCTTAGCGGTTAAAGTGCTTGCCTGTGAAGCCTAAGGACCACTTGGGAGGCAGAGGTAGGAGGATCGCCATGAGTTCGAGGCCACCCTGAGACTACATAGTGAATTCCAGGTCAGCCTGAGCTAGAGCGAGACACTACCTGAACAACAACAACAAGGCTTGAAGTGAAATACGGTCGTCTCCCAGTTTGTCCCACAAAGCAAGGCTCTAGATTACTCTACCCATCCTGCCTTGCTTCTAATGCAATGTGGTGTACTGATCAATGACTCGTCACCACAGCGACTATCAAGTCACGTGTAAAGCACAGCACCTGAAGCTGTGCCACTGTGACATTTGTAACCTTAATCCAAAAGGAAAAAGCATTTCAAGTAATGCTGACTGGGCTGAGCACGGATCCCGAGACATTCAATAATAAGAAAACAGAGGAAAACAGCGGGCAGGCACATCTCATTACCAATACGACATCCGAGGGGCTTCTTTAAACGTTATATCCAGGGCTGGAGAGATGGCTTAGTGGTTAAGGTGCTTGCCTGCAAAGCCTTAAGGACCCATGTTAGGTTCCGAGGACCCACGTAAGTCATACGCACAAGGTGGCACATGCGCCTGGAGTTCGTTTGCAGTGGCTAGAGGTCCTGGCGTGCCCATTCTCTCTCTCTCTTTATCTGTGTGTGTGTGTCTCTCACATAAATAAATAAACAAACAAATAAAATATATTTTTTAAAAGTTACATAGAGGGCCGGAGAGATGGATCAGTGGTCAAAAGCACTTGCTTTCAAAGTCTGAACGTCTGGGTTCAATTCCCCATTACCCACGAAAAGCCAGATGCACAAGATTGCGCAAGTGTCTGGAGCTCATTTGCAGTGGCAGGAGGCCCTGGCGTGCTCATTGTCTGTTTTGCTCCTCTCTCACTCTCTCAAATAAATAAATAAAATATATATTTAAATTTATACAGAATTGGTCCTGAGAGCATATCTTGAGCTAATTTGAAAACAATGTTGGATTTAAACGATCTCCAAACATATCAGTAATTTGTGACAACTTGTATTGCCAACACACATAAACCCAGCGAGATTTAGCCAGTTTACCATGCTGTTTATCACTTAACTGTCTTAGAAGAAAATACAGATGACTAAAGGTAGGTATGTTGCAGAAGTTATTGCACTGGATCCTGAACATGAGAAGGAGATGGAAGTTTGGTCAACAAGGTGGTCGTCAGCTCAAGGAGCCCACTGAAAAGCTGACAAATACGGCCAGGTGACTTGAGATATTTTATTATTATTATTATTATTTTTATCTGTTTATTTGAGAGAGAAAGAGGCAGAGATAGGGAGAGAGAGAGAAACGGTGTGCCAGGGCCTCCAGCCACTGCAAACGAACTCCAGACGCGTGCACCCCCTTGTGCATCTGGCTAACGTGGGTCCTGGGGAATCGAACCCGGGTCTTTTAGCTTTGCAAGCAAGTGCCTTAACTGCCTGTGACTTGAGATTTTCAGATCCATAACGTGAGTGGTAGCTCGCCCTTCTATAGCCATCCCTCTAGTATCTGAAGGATTACATACAATTTATAACATCAAGCTTGAAACGAGGCTGTCATCCCATAAATACTTAAACCCAGTGAGTGGCTGTGTTGCTCTTCCTTGTCAGGAGGTCCACATTTCTGAACACGACAACTGTGGTACCAGGAGGAAGATCAAGCTTACTGCTTGCACATTTTTATGAATAACATTTTAATTTTGCTTTCTTTTTTAAAAAAAGTTTATTTTTATTTATTTATTTGAGAGTGACAAACAGACAGAGAAAGAGGCAGATAGATAGAGAATAGGCACGCCAGGGCCTCCAGCCACTGCAAACAAACTCCAGATGCATGTGCCCCCTTGTGCATCTGGCTTATGTGGGTCCTGGGGAATCAAGCCTTGAACCAGGGTCCTTAGGCTTCACAGGCAAGCGCTTAACCGCTAAGCCATCTTTCCAGCCCTAATTTTGCTTCCTTATGTTAACCTGACTTTCAAACTTTACTTCCCCATATTCTTTTCAAATTTTTTTATTTAATTATTTACGAGAGAGAGAGAGGGTCAGATAAAGAAACAGAATGGACACACCAGGCCCTCCAGTTAATGCAAATGAACTCCAGATGCATGTGCCACCTTGTACATCTGGCTTATGTGGGTCTTAGGAAATCCAACCTGGGTCTTTAGTCTTCTCAGGCAAGTGCCTTAGCTGCTAAGTCATCTCTCCAGCCCTTCCCCCATATTCTGATAATAAAAATCACAGTTAGATTGACTTGTCCACCAGCACATTTTTATACTTGTATATGGTGATATACATCATTTTAAAGAGCGGTGCTTAAGTTTGACCAACATAATGCGCTTAAGCCAATATTTCTTTTAAAGAATATCAAAGAGCCTGTGGTGCAAGGAACTTGTTTGAAGATTATTTACTTATCAAGATAAAAGTTTTAAACATGACGTCAGAGCAAGCGCACCTAAGCCCTTTGAAATGGTTTTATCAGCTGCTTAAATGTCATGGTTAGCTGGAAAGTGCGAGAATAAGGAGATAGTCGCTGGGGAAATGACATCAGAATACAGCTGCCCGGCAACCTGTGGTCATCCAGCTATTTTGGGGACAGTCGAGAGAGTGGGCATTTGCTAGTGGCCGTGTGTCCACCCTAGAGGTAGGAAAACAGAGCCTCCGTAAGTAGCCAACCTATTTTAGCTGTGGCGTCAGAGCTGGGAGGCTTGCATTCCGTTATTCACACATCGCCTTGACGATGAAGTCTTCATATAACAGAAAGGGCACCATCTTGCTGTTGCTAATGTTTGTAACAGCTGTTGAAACCTGTGAGACGTTACACATTGCAGGAGCCCCACTCACAGGACGGGGCATGCCCTTTATGTCCCCTAAAGCACTGAAATCATATGACAGTTCTTTCCTAGTTACAGGACCACTGACAGCATCGTATCATGCTGAGTTCCCTGTCCTGCCTCTACATCAGCTTTGATGATTTCACTGTCAACCTAGTGTGATTGAATGTTTAGAAGATGGACAGCCAGTTCCTGACTCAAATAATTGGCCTTTCCTTTTCTATAACCTGCAAATCTTATTTTACTTCAAAATAATAATACAAAAACCCCAATTGCTTGCTTTTCCTGTTTTTATTATATTTAATTTATTTATTTGAGAGAGAGAGAGAGAATGGGTGCGCCAGGGCCTCCAGCCACTGCAAACGAACTCCAGACGCATGCGCCCCCTTGTGCAGCTGGCTTACGTGGATCCTGGGGAATCGAACCGGGATCCTTTGGCTTTGCAGACAAATGCTTTAACCGCTAAGCCATCTCTTCAGCCCCCTGTTTTTTATTATTAAACCATGCAAGTTAGTGTGTACCCAGAGAAGACTTGATTGTCCTTTAAGCAGTTTGGGGGAGCAAGGGTGAAGGGCAGTGAAGGAACAGCCTGGTAAGGGCTGACACAGTATTTTATGTAAAAGAGATTGAGGTTCTAAGAGTAGATACTTGTAAACAGACCTTAGACCCACATGGAAGCATGGCAAGACATTAGTGACAGGTATTTAAAATATATTTTATCTATTTATTTGAAAGAGAGAGAGAGGGGCGAGCAGAGGGAGTGAGTAGGCTTCTTGCCATTGCAGACAAACTCCAGACGCATACGCCGCACACTACATCTGGCTTTATGTGGGTACTGGGGAATCGAACCCAGGCTGTCAGGTCTTGTACGCAAGCACCTTTAACCGCTGAGCCCTTACTCCAGCTCACAGTTTTTTTAAGATTTATTTTTATTTATTTATTTATTTATTAGAGAAAGAGAGAGAAAATGGGCACACCAGGGCCTCTAGCCACTACAAACGAACTCCAGACGCATGTGCCACCCTGTGCATTTGGCTTACGTGGGACCTGGAGAATCGAACCTGGATCCTTAGGCTTCGCAGGCAAGTGCCTTAACCACTAAGCCATCTCTGCAGCCCAGCCCACGGGTTTTTAATTGTGTGGGACTGTGGCATGCAGTATCGAATTGCTGCTACTAGTTCCAGTGAACTAAATACATTAGTCAGCGATAGTTAAACCTAAAATGTCCCACCTCCACCCCTGTGCCCCAAACAGCCCATCGGGTAGGTCTGCCTCGTTGAAAACTACATGTCTGTTGCCCGTGGAATGCAGATACTTCGCCTGTATTTCTTCTATGAACAACACATTTCCTTTGGGGAAAACTAGCAGATTTAAAATGGTTTTCTTTTTCTCTTATGTATGTGGGTGCACACGTCTGTATAGAGGCCAGAGGACAAATCATGGGTGTCATACCTCAAAAATGCCGTCCACTTTTTTTGTGAGATTGTCCTGGACCTTATCGTCTTACCAATTAGGCGAGACTGGCTGTCCACGGATCCCTAGGGACCCCCCTGTCTCCTTCTGCACGACGCTGGAGTTACAGGGGCATGGTGCCACGTCAGGCTTTGCTTCTGTGGGCTCTTGGGAATGAAACTCAGGGCCTTGGGCTTTCAAGGCAGGCACTTGACCACCTCAGCCTGCGGGGCGGCTTTTCTCGGGCTCACGAGTGGTCGTGGCGGATTGTCATGGGGAAAGAAGGAAAGGCTTTCTTCCCCTGGCTTCATCCACGCGTCTACCGGCTCTTGTGCCAGCGTGGTGGGCACACGGGTGACATAAGTGTGTAGCAACAAGCCACCTCTACCGGGGTGCCACCTGCGCTGACAGGGCAGGGAAGATTGTAAAACTGTCCATCAAAAACACCGGGCAGAATTGAAGGCTGGAAAAAGCTGCACTGTATGTGGCCCGGTGGGAGACAGAAGTCATCAGCGGAGAAAACAGTGGACACTGGAAGCCTCAAGTTTGGCCAGACAGGCCACATGACCAAACGGGTGCAATCGTGGCATGTCTGCTCTGGGAGAAACAAACTGCTGATTGGACTGGAGGCCTGCTCTATGGGAGGGAATACATGCCTGGTACTAAAAACCTAATCAAAAGCCTAAGGCAGGGGAGGTCAAGAGCCTTAGGGGTATAAAGCCTGTTCTTGTCTGGATAAATGCATATATTATGCTCATCAAACTGCCCTGTAAGCACTGCACTTAATGTTTATATATATATACATACACACACATACATACATATATGTATTTTTTTTTCTTGGTTTTTCAAGGTAGGGTCTCACTCTGGTCCAGGCTGAACTGGAATTAACTATGTGGTCCCAGGGTGGCCTCAAACTCATGGTGATCCTCCTACCTCTGCCTCCCAAGTGCTGGGATTAAAGGTGTGCGCCACACGCCCAGCTTCATACTCATATATTAATGCTATTCTCACTTTTGGTTAGAGAAGCTTCTCTTTTCAGATGGCAGTGACCACTGGGATGACCCAAAAGGCAACATAGTGCTGAGAAGACGTGGCAGAGGAGTGTCCAGCACTGAAACATCTCTATCACACCCTCCAAGGCTCAGGGTCCACTGCAGAAGAGGTGGCGGAAAGAACGTAAGAGCCAAAGGAAGGGTACCTCTCCTTACAATGCAACTGTCCAGACAGAAATTGGCCTCGATATCCAAGACCTCCCAGTGCCTAGCAATACCTACACAAGACCCTCATAATAGGAGAAAAAGACGATGACATCAAAATAAAAGAGACTAACGGCGAGAGGGAGGGGATATGATGGAGAGCAGAGTTGTGAAGGGGAAAGTGGGGGAGGGGAGGGAATTATCATGGTTTATTGTCTGTAAGTATAGAAGTTGTCAGCATGCCAGGCGTGGTGGCGCACGCCTTTAATCCCAGCACTTGGAAGGCAGAGGTAGGAGGATCGCCGTGAGTTCAAGGCCACCCTGAGACTCCATAGTGAATTCCAGGTCAGCCTGGGCTAGAGTGAGACCCTACCTTGAAAAACCAAAAAAAAAAAAAAAAAAAAAAAAAAAAAAAAAAAAAAAGTTGTCAGCAAAAAAAAAATAAATAAAATAAAATAAACAAACAAACAAAAACCCCCGACCCACACTAGCCTCATCGCTTCTGTCACAGGATTAATCCCCCCCCCCACACACACACCCCTATCCCGAGCTTTCCAAGGACCATGTTGTTTCCTAAGGGCTTCTCATTCATTTCAGCTCAGTGGTTGTACTTTATCTGGAAGCAAGAGAAGCAGATAATTCAAACAGAGACGAATATGATTGCGGACACTAGTTTTTACATCATGGAAACCAGTGTAATTAAGAATGGTCTTCATGGGGTGGGGGGGATGCTGTTTTAAGTAGACTTCAGAAATAAGGGATCCGGTGTCAGGAAGGGGTCTAGGCTGACAATTCCAGCTCCTTCAAACAACAGTAGCTGAGAAGCTGAGGGCGCCAAGCCAGAAAGAGAACTACAGGTAGGGAGAAGGGCAAACTGGAAGATAATACAAGGCAATGCAACTCAGTTAATGACCTTGAACCCTTTATTGCTTTATTATTTATTTACAAGAGAGAGAGAGAGCCAGCAAGAGAGAGGGGGAGAGAGAAAGACAGAGAGAGAGACAGAGACAGAGACAGCAAAAGAATGGGTGTACCAGGACCTCCTGCCACTGCAAATGAACTCCAGATGCGTGTGCTATTTGGTGCATATGGCATTACCTGGGTGCTGGGGAATCAAACCTGGGATGTCAAGCTTTATAAGCAAGTGTCTTTAGCCATTGAGTCATCTCTTCAGCCCCTTTACTGCTTTTTTTTTTTGTAATTTGAAATACAAAAGTGTCCATTGTAGAGCTTGTTTTTTTCAAAGAACTACATACCTATTGATTTTTGTTGTTGTTGTTTTTTGTTTTTTGAGGTAAGGTCTCACTCTAGCCCAGGCTCACCTGGAATTCACTATGTAGTCTTAGGGTGGCCTTGAACTCTGCCTCCCGAGTCCTGGGATTAAAGATGTGTGCTACCACACCTGGCCTGATTTATTTTTATTTTTATTAATTTTTTTGAAATTTTTATTTATTTATTTATTTGAGAGTGACAGAGAGAAAGAGGCAGATACAGAGAGAAAGAGAGAGAATGGGTATGCCAGGGACTCCAGCCACTGCAAGTGAACTCCAGATGTGTGTGGCCCCTTGTGCATCTGGCTAACGTGGGTCCTGGGGAATTGAGCCTCGAACCACGGTCCTTAGGCTTCACAGGCAAACACTTAACCGCTAAGCCATCTCTCTAGCCCCTGATTTTTTTTTTAATTAGTTTAGTTTTATTACTGTGATGGGAACTGAACCTAGGGTCTTGCTAGGAAAGTACTTATTGACCCCAAACAATGGTGTCTGATTTAGGTTTGTATGTTTTATTTAGTTATTGTTTTTTTGTTTGCTAAAAGTATAGTCCAGCCAGCGTGTTGGCGCATGCCTTTAATCCCGTCACTCCAGAAGCAGAGGTAGGAAGAACGCTGTGAGTTCGAGGCCACCCTGAGACTACATAATGAATTCTAGGACATCTTGGGCTAGAGCTAGACCGAACCTTGAAAAACAAAAGAAGACAAAAAAGTATAGTCCAGGGCTGGAGATACGGCTCAGTTGGTGTTACGCTTGCTCAGCATGCAGGAAATTTCGGGTTCAATCCTCATCACCATGTAAACTGGGCCTGGTGGTGGAACACATCTGTAACCCCAGCACCAAAGGAATGAAGACACGGAGAACAGACGTTCAGGTCATCCTTGCTAAATAGTGAGTTAGAGGTCAGTTTGTGCTACACGAGACTCTGTCTCTAAAAAATAGATAGATAGATAGATGATAGATAGATAGATAGATAGATAGATAGATAGATAGATGATAGATAGATAGATACATGGTAGATAGATAGATGATAGAAGATAGGTGATAGATATATGATAAATGGAAAGATGATAGATAATAGATTATAGATGATAGATATATGATAGACAGATGATAGATGGAAAGATGATAGATAATAGATGGATGATAGATTATAGATGATAGATATATGATATAGATAGATGACAGATAGTTGATAGACAGATGATAGATAGATGAGAGATGAGAGATAGATGGAAGATGATAGATTATAGATGATAGATATATGATAGATAGATAGATAGATGATAGACATATAATAGATGGATAGATGATAGATAGATACATGATAGATAGATGATAGATTATAGATGACAGATAGATGATAGATAGATGATAGATAATTAGGTGGATTCTAATTTATACAATACGCAGCGTTGGGCTGACTGTAATGTCGTAGGTTTGAAGAACAGAACTTTCATTTTCTGCGTCCTGGATTTTCACTTTCACCCCTACGGCAGACAGACCATCATGTTGCGTGTTACACGAGGGAAGACATCTGTGGTTCGATTTGTGGGCTTTCTCCTCGGCGATATGTGGGCGGCTGACAACAGGGGCTAACGATCGTTGATGGTGTGCATTTTATTTCCAGCCCCACGTGTGGCGATGGCAAGTCACACGCGTCATGAAACCAGCCAGTTTGGGAGATCTTTTTTAAAAATATGTTTTATTTATTTATGTGCAAGCGGCGAGGTAGGGAGGAGACACCCAGAGAGAACGGGTTCTCCAGGGCCTCCCGCGGCTGCAAACCCACTCCAGATGCCCGTGCCACTTTGTGCATCTGGCTTGAAGTGGGTCCTGGGGAACTGAACCTGGGTCATTAGGCTTTGCAGGCCAGCAACTTAACCCCCTGAGCCATCTCTCCAGCCCAAGTTTTTTGTTTTTACAGCACAGGAATATGCGTGTGCAACTAACTAGTTCTGCTTGTTTCCAGAGAGCAGGCTGTTAAGCCAATACCGGAGCACCACCGAGGGTGCCCGGCTGGGCTGCCTTGGCTATGATAGGGAGGAGCAGGCTTCGCTTGGTAACCTTCGGCAAAGTCAGAGACAGCTTCGCCCGGGCGATGGCTCCGGGGCGGGCCTCGAGACAGGGCGGCAGGACGTCATTAAGATTCTTCGGCCTGCGTTCTTGGCACCTTGTTCAAAGAAAGGTTCCACAGCAGCAGCAGCTGTTCCCTTCTCACTGTACTGCTTGCAGGATTTTGAAATCCTTAGAAAGGTACTAAATATGTCATTAAGGGCGGAAATAAATGGCACAGATAAAAGAAGTGCGCAATGGTCCTAAAGATATTACACAGAATGGAAATTCTTACTGAGTTCTACTAAGGACCAGAAGAGGGACTCCTGACAGTCACCAAGGTGACGGGGTGCCTGGGGGTGTGTGTGAGCCATACATGTTTCATTTCAAGGGGACCCCGTGGGGTTCTCCGTACACAGCCTTGTACGGAGCCTACCTGACCTCTCAGTACGATTAAAAGCCAGACAAATTACCGTAGGTTATTGCCCGTGACTAAGCCTCGCTTTTATCATAACTCCTCTTCCCAAGCCAGGAACCTCTGATGTGCACAGGGCGTTATATGTTAGAGCAATAATTACATGGAAACCTGGTCCGCCACTGTACAGGGGACTTAGCAGGTTCCAAGATGGCCAAACAAAATGATCCCTTTTTTTTGTTTTGCTTTGGTGGTAGAAGTTAGGATCAATGAACATCCTCAGTTTTGCTTAATGGGCTAATATAGAAGTATGGTGCAAATTACATCGATTTTTGGTATGCTGGGTTGGGGGGGGACTGTTTTATTCTCTCTGAAAAGCTTATTATTATCAGACAACCGGTTAAGAGGCAAAGTGAGGTCTGGATGTTCCTGCCTTCAAGAACTGACGGAAGAGAGCCTTGTATTCCGTTCCCTACCTGCCTTACACGACCCGGCCCTCTATCTAGGTACAGCCTGCGCTGATTCCTGCCTGCAGGCCTGTGCGAACTCCTGCTTTGCAAGCAGGCGCCTCCACCCACAGGTGGAGGGGATCAGACTGTAAGCACCCACTCTCTCATCTTTTAAGACCAGGCAGAAGCCCTCCTATCACCTCGGGAGGAAGGCTTAATGGCATCAGAAGGAGCATTTTAACATTAGCAAGGGCTTCAAGCACAGCAGCCTTTGTGGATGGCCCCCAGCGCCCCCAGGCTCTGTACATTCCCTGTCAATAAAGTTTTATTAGAAGACGGCACACTTGTTCACATAAGTATTATCTCTGGGCTGCTTTCGTGCTGCAAAATGCAAAGCTGGGTAACTGTCACAGAGATGGTATGTTTCCCAGAGCCTAGAATACTTATCTAGTCCGTGGTAGGAAAAAAAAAAAAAAGTCATCTTTAATCTCTGACCTAAAGCATTCAGCAGCTTTGTACGCTCCAGTAGGGAAACACAGGAGTACGAGGGAAAGGACTAGAACAAACGAGGCTTTCTGGGACTCAGTGTGAGCCGAACCTGCCAGTCTATCTTTTCTCATTTAGGGTCACACTTCAGTGGGAAGAAGAATTTGTTTTCTTTTAGGTATTTTATTTGTTTATTTATTTGTTTGAGAGAGAGAGAGAGAGAGAATGGGTGCACCAGGGCCTCCAGCCTCTGCAAATGAACTTGCAGATGCACGCGCCACCTTGTACATCTGGCTTACGTGGGTCCTGGGGAACTGAACCTGGGTCCTTTGGCTTTGCAGGCAAGTACCTTAACTGCTAGGCCCTACTTAAAAAGAAAAACAAAAAACAAAAAACAACCTGGCCAAGGCTTCATGTAGGATGTCAGATGCTTAAAATGCAGTGTAGCAAAGCCATGTTTTATTCCTTCTCTGTGTTCAGCCTTGGGTTTTTCATGCAGAGGTAAGACCTCCTAAAGGCCAGAAGCACTAGCTAGGGCACAGGGAATTTTCTTACCAGGTTTTGTAATAATCCACCCGCTAGGCACATGATTTTGTGACCCATCACTTTGAGGGTTTGGGTGTCCTTTAAGGATGGCTCTTAGTTTACACAAATACTAAGTGCTGTTGTTACTCCGCAGTTTTAAAGAGGAATTTATTTATTTATTTATTTATTTTTGGTTTTTCGAGGTAGGGTCTCACTCTAGCCCAGGCTGACCTGGAATTCACTATGGAGTCTCAGGGTGGCCTCGAACTCACAGCGATCCTCCTACCTCTGCCTCCCGAGTGCTGGGATTAAAGGCGTGCGCCACCACGCCCAGCTGAGGAATTTATTAAATTGACATTTTTATAATCTATTTTTTTTTCTAAAGTGCTCATGTTCAACATTAAACCATTTGATATTATGTTTATATATCTTTTAAATTTTAGGGGTCATGCTCAGGTCTAGCCCTGTTGATAAACGGTTTAGCCACTATAACATTTTATAACTCTACTTATGAATTGAATACATTTAACTTCTTTCTTAAACATTTTGAATATCTAATAAGCAAAACATCCCCAACCGTAAGAATTCTTAAAAACTTCTTCATTCTATTATTCACTGACTGTCAAATGCTGTTACATTCTACGTCCTCACTCACATAAGCGAGCACTGAAGAGTCCAACATCCTCTTGGACTTCATGAGTCTTTAGTACCTATCTTTCCAGAGATATTTCAGTTTCTTTTATTAACATGGAACTTGTGCTGAGCGTGGTGGCGCACGCCTTTAAGCCCAGCACTCGCGAGGCAGAGGTAGGAGGGTCGCTGTGAGTTCGAGGCCACCCTGCGACTACATAGTGAATTCCAGGTCAGCCTGGGCCAGAGTGAGACCCTAGAAAACCAAAACAAGCAAACCAACAACAGCAGGAGCAACAACAACAAAAAAGAACCACAAAAAACAAACAATAAAATAGCCCACTTGTGTAACTTGTGTAACTGTTAGGCTCTGGCAGAGTCATAGGGACGTCACACCTCTCATCTAGCCCCAGAAGGAAAAAGACACTCCTTGGGCCATTCGCTGCCTGTTTTCAACTCCTCTCTCTGCCAGCTCTTGGCAGACCCTGGCCGACTTTCTTTCTCTACGGATTTGCCTACTCCGAACATTTCAGAGAGATGAAGCCATGGGATACCGAGGCTTCGGTGAGTAAATTCTTCCCCTTTTCAAGTATCATCTGCATTCTAGTAAGCATTACCATTGCTTCACCTTTTATTTATTTATTTATTTTTGGTTTTTTTGAGGTAGGGTCTTGCTCTTGCCCAGGCTGACCTGGAATTCAGTCTCAGGGTGGCCTTGAACTCAACGTGATCTTCCTACCTCTGCCTCCTCAGTGCGCCATCATGCTTGGCTTTTTTTTTTCTTTATTCATTTATTTTTTAAATTTTTTTGTTTATTTTTATTTGTTTGAGTGACCTCCAGCCATTGCAAATGAACTCCATATGCATGTGCCACCTTGTGCATCTGTCTTATGTGGGTCCTGGGGAATCAAGCCTCGAACCATGGTCCTTAGGCTTCACAGGCAAGCGCTTAACCACTAAGCCAGCTCTCCAGACCCCATTTATTTTTTTGAAGGCTGAATCATACGCCAGCACATGATGTCTCTCACTTCCTTTGCCCGTCCATCTGTGGATGGGTAGTTGAGTTACCTCTGCCTTGTGACGATTATATGTCATGTTTTCAAGTTGTTCTATGTACATAAAATTTCATTTCTCTTGAATGTTTTCTAGTCTAGGAGTGGAATTTTGGGGCCATGTGTTGTCACATAACTTCTATATCTTTTGAGATAGATATTTTGTCCCTACTTTGTTAATAGCACATGTTGTTTGTTTTTCTATGTTGAAACAGCCTTGCATTCCTGGTATAAAACCTATTTGGTCATTAACATTGTAACCCTTTTTCATAAGTTTCTGGATTCATTTGTTAGTACCAGTTGAGAAACACTATGGCTATATTCACAGGAGACACTGGTTTGAAGTTTTCTTTTTGAAATATTTTATTTACTTATTTATTTAAGAGAGAGAGAATGAATGAGAATGCATGGGCATGCCAGGGCCTCCTACTGCTGCAAATGAACTCCAAACGCATGTGCCACCGTGTGTGTAGTTTTGCATGGGTACTGGGGAACTCAATCCACGCCTTTCACCACCGAGAAATTTCCCAGCCCAGTTTTATGTTTTTATTTACTGTTTTACCTCTGGTTTGGGTAGTATAATAATCCTGGATTTAAGCCGGGCGTGGTGGTGCACGCCTTTAATCCCAGCACTCGGGAGGCAGAGGTAGGAGGATCGCCGTGAGTTCGAGGCCACCCTGAGACTCCATAGTGAATTCCAGGTCAGCCTGGGCTAGAGTGAGACCCTACCTCGAAAAACAAAAAAAAAAAAAAAATCCTGGATTTATAGAATGAGTTGGGAAATATTTATTTTCTTCTATTTTTTTTGGATTAGTTTGTGAAGGATTATTAATTCTTTAAATGTTTTGTAGAATGTGGCAGTAAAATGTTCTTGCCTTGGTCTTTTCTTGTGGGAAGTGTTTTGATTACTAAGTCGATGTCTGCTCTTTTTTTTTTTTTTTTTTTAGTAGGTCTGTTTGGATTTTCTACTTCTTGTTAACTTCAGCAGTTTGTATCATTTTCAGAATGTGTATACTTAGTCTAAGCTATATGATTTATTGGCACATAATTTTCATACTATTATTCTCTTACAGTTCTTTTTATAGCTGTAAGGTTGGTAGTAATGTCTCCACTTTCATATCTCATTTCAGTAATTTAATGCTTTCTTCTTATTTACTTTGTTAGCTGGAAAAAGTCTGGTTAGTTTTGTTGATACCTTCAAAGAACCAATTTTGGATTTATTTTTATCTATTTGAGAGAGAGAGAGATACAGAAATAGGCAAGAAGAGAGAGAGAGAGAGAGAGAGAGAGAGAGAGAATGGGCATGCCAGGGCCTCTAGCCACTGCAAATGAACTCCAGATGCATGTGCCCCCTTGTGCATCTTGGCTTACGTGGGTCCTGGAGAATCGAACCTGGGTCCTTTGGCTTTACAGACAAGCACCTTAACCACTAAACCATCTCTCCAGTCCTAATTTTATTTTTATTTATTTTCTCTGTTGCTTCCTGATCTCTATTTCATTTATTCCCGGTCTCATCTTTACTGTTCCTTCTTCTCCTTAACTTGAATTTAGTTTGATTTTCTTTTTCCTACTTTCTAATGTTGAACTAGTATTTATTTGTTTGTTTTTAAATGTTCCCAATAGATTGACTGCTAGCCAAATAGCATATACAAAACCTAGTGGGGATTTTTTTTTAACAGTCGTGTCCACAGCAAATGAGAAACTGTGTTCTAAAAGCTTTGGTAAAGACCATTAATATTTATTTTAATGCCATTTTAGTGTTACTGCACATCTATCTATCTATCTATCTATCTATCTATCTATCTATCTATCTATAATTCTGTCTCCCTTTCCCTTTATTGACTGATTTGAGTAGAGAGACTTCTATATTCTTTTCATAATTTTCTTCTTTTTTTTGTAGAACTGTAGCTCTTAAAAGTAAAAAATAAAATCCAGTTGGATGATGTATATCTCAATTTGCAATTTCTACATTCACAAGAGCTAATGAAATAGAAGATACAAAAGCCCAACTAAGCCGGGCGTGGTGGCGCAGGCCTTTAATCCCAGCACTCGGGAGGCAGAGGTAGGAGGATCACCTTGAGTTCGAGGCCACCCTGAGACTCCATAGTGAATTCCAGGTCAGCCTGGGCTAGAGTGAGACCCCACCTAGAAAAACTAAAAACAAAAAAAAACAAAAGCCCAACTATCAAATAGTGCCTTTGTTTTTGTTTTTGTTTTTGTTGTTGTTGTTGTTGTTTTGTTTTGTTTTTCAGTCAGAGCACAGGGACAGAACCTTACAGCCAGGAGACAGAAGCGTCTGCCTTACTTTTTTCTTCCCTTCATCCACGTAATCAGTTCTGTATCTTTGAGATGATTAATTACATACCCACCTCTAGCACCAGATACCTGAATAGGCCTGCCAGGCTCAAGGAAACAGAATTCCCAACTCAAACAGGCTTAAGAAGATAAAAGGGATTTACTTGTTCACAGACCTGGAACACCCTGGGGTGGCATAGACCAGCTAGACTCGGGGGTTCACGCCCCTCTGAACTGAGGCTCGAGGTGTAGGTAGTTTTGACAGGAGGGGGATGACTGCTCAGGAAGACAGCCCGGGGGCCGTGGGTGGACATCTAATGGTCATAATCGAAGAAGCTAAGGAAGAAAGTGGGAGGACCCGGCTGATGCATATAGGAAGCGAGGGGCAAGGGAGCTACATGAAAAAGAATCTGATCAACTCATAGACCTCTGGGAAAATTGTACCCAAGGCCTACAACCTGTGAGCTTTTAGTTCTTATAGCAAGACTATAAATAATTCTTGTATAAATTAATAGGTTAGCATATCAAGGCTCAACGGGGATAAAGTGGCTCTACAAGTTTGTGGTGAAACTCCATTTTCAATTACAGGATAACTCCCAGATTTGGGGAATAATTCTCTATTTTTTTTTTAATATTTATTTATTTGAGGGACAGAAGGAGACAGAGAGAATGGGCATGGCAGGGCCTCCAGCCACTGCAAACAAACTCCACACACATGCGCCCCCTTGTGCATCCGGCTTACGTGGGTCCTGGGGAATCGAACCGTTGTCTTTAGGCTTCGTGGGCAAATGCCTTAATTGCTAAGCCATTTCTCCAGCCCTCTGATATTTTTTACGTGGATGAAACCTTAGTTCCTTAAAGGAACAAACGATGAAAAAAATATTTTGTATTCTCAAATATACCCACTATATTTCTGGACACAGAGGATACTCAATTTTTTTTTAAAAAAATATAAAGTAGCAGGCTTCATTATGGCATTTTTTTTTAGTTTTTCTTAAAAATATTTTTGGTTCATTTTTATTTATTTATTTGAGAGTGACAGAGAGAGAGAAAGAGGCAAATAGATAGAGAGAGAATGGACGCGCCAGGGCTTCCAGCCATTGCAAACAAAGTCCAGATGCGTGCGCCCCTTGCGCATCTGGCTAACGTAGGTCCTGGGGAGTTGAGCCTCGAACCGGAGTCCTTAGGCTTCACAGGCAAGTGCTTAACCGCTAAGCCATCTCTCCAGCCCTGTTTTTTTTTTTTTTTTAATGGACTTAATGAGCTGACTTGTCATAAAAAGAGACAACGAAATAGTTCCTATATTTCACTCCACATTAAGATGACAGTAAAAGAAGAAAACTGAATATTGGATAGGAGTCACCACTCTGCCTGACTGATCAGGCCAAGGTTTCCGGCAGGAGGATGGGCTTCACGAGTGGTTTCAAAACTGTAGGTCTCACTGGTTTAAACTCTATCACACTTGTGCCCACGGGCAAGCTGACATGAACTGTTGTGCAAACAGAAAGGTAAACAACGCATCATGGAAGAGAGAGCCAGTCCAGATATCTCGAGACCGGCAGAGCGCTTGTGTTCCTTTACCGTGTGCCCACACAAGGCCTCTGCTTCTTATCTCAGAAAACGGAAAAGCCCTGACGGCTGCACACAGCGATGCGTTGGGCGTGCGCTTGCCTTTGCATGCAGGTGCAGACAGTTTGTCAATAACAATCTATAACACGCCGTTAATTACAGACGCAGCCAGCCTTCAATCCCACAGCATCTTCTGCACGCCTCGTTGTTTTCTTGGCTCTCTTCCCTTCCTGTAGCCTCTTTTCTTCTCCTTCTTCTCCTTCTTCTTCTCCTTCTTCTTCTTCCTCCTCCTCCTTCTCCTTCTTCTTTCTTCTTCTTCTTCTTTTTCTTCTTCTTCTTCTTATCTCCTCCTCCTCCTCTTCTTCTTTTTCTTTTGTTTTTGTCTCTGTTTCTCAAGGTAAGGTTTTGCTGTAGTCCAGGCTGACCTGGAATCTCAGGGTGGCCTCGATCTCACGGCGATGCTCCTACCTCTGCCTCCCGAGTGCTGGGATTAAAGGCGTGCACCACCACGCCCGGCAGCTGTGACCTTTTTTTTTTAATTCCACTCTTTTTTAAAAAAATGTTTTTTTGTTTATTTTATTCATTTATCTGAGAGCGACAGACAGAGAGAAAAAGAGGCAGATAGAAAGCGAGAGAGAATGGGCGCGCCAGGGCCTCCAGCCACTGCAAACAAACTCCAGACGCGTGCGCCCCCTTGTGCATCTGGCTAACGTGGGTCCTGGGGAATCGAGCCTTGAACCAGGGTCCTTAGGCTTCACAGGCAAGCGCTTAACCGCTAAGCCATCTCTTTGGCCCCTATTCCACTCTTTCAAAGGGCATTCGTTCTTGGTTACTGAGCAGTTTGGGGGTATTGTATGTGACTCTCTTCTCCCATGTTTGAGACGTCGATCAGTGATGATTCACCTTTACTTCAAGAAAGCAAATACTGTAAGTAGGAGGAAACTGATGAAAAAGTTTTTCCTGGCAATACTACATGGCTGTTTAAAGAGTCTTGCGTATGTGGACGGGAGCTGGTCAAGTACGCACTAGACAGGAGAGGGAGTTAATGAGTGAAAACCTCAAACACATATGAGAGACAACCAATTAGCTTGTCTGAAACACAGGCTTGTAAAGCTACCAGTAACTTATAAAATGGTCTGCCACACACGGGCAAAATGTTGCTTAAATGACTTGCTTAACTAGATGCAGTCACCGTGAAATTAATTCTTTTAAGCTTTTTTTTTTCCTTCAAACTTAATAGCTATTAACTATGCATATTGAAATGGCTGGCTGGTTGGCTGGATATCCTGGTATTATAAAAGACAAGGTAAAGCTATGAGTTCTGTATCTTATGAAGTTAAGGGACCATCTGGAAAATGAGAACCAACTCATTGATGACCGATGGTTGTGTCTGCCTCAGTGGCTCAGGTGGAGCACAGCACAGGGGTACAGTTATATTACCCCTTTGTCTTGTTGAAAACTTTCGCTGGGTCCCAGGACATTACAGTACTGAGGGCTTCTGCTTTCGCGTTACAAAAATATCACTGCTTTCCCATCCTAAACTCTGACTGGGTAAAATGCACGAGAGAGGAAGACCTTGACCTTAGTATTTTTCAAATCCTCCATTTGCTTCAGAGTGAAATTTCTTCCCTCAAAGACCTTCCCTCTCCCCCCCCCCCACCCCACGGAATATTCTAGGTAGCTTGATGTTAGCTGACACATGAATGAGAATTCCTGATCTTCTTTCATACTTTAACTTCCTTAAAAATCTACTGCATATTTTCAAAGGCCTTTTTTGGGGGGGCCATGCCTCTGGTTCATCTTTCTCGGTTACATAAGGCTTCATGCCACAAACGCACTTTAACCAGTCTCTACCCTGTCAGACAAGCAGGAGAACACGGGTTTTGTTGGCTCTAACTATTTTTCCTGGTTACTCCGTATTGGTGTCCATAAAACCAGCCCATCAGCTGCCCCACACGGGGGTCCTCTGGACAAAAAAGTAAGGCAACACACAGTCAATCCTAAAGAGTATTAAAGATGCACACCAAAAAAAAAATTGGCAAATAGTTTCCTGTTTCCCACCTTACTTGGATTTTGGGATGGATTTCGCGTCCGTCTCGTGGTGGGGAGTGAGATAAAGCGACAGCGGTCGTAGTAAAACCCGAGAAGTATATACAAAACCCAAATGAGCAGGTTTAGCCTCGGCCTCGTGGCACTGTGACAGCGCTCTTTCCTGACGACGACAACATTTGGATGTTTGGAGCAGGTTCAGATTCCTGGGCCTTAGACGGAAATATGGCAAGCCGCGCGTTGCCTGGCCGCCAATGGAGGGTGCCAATGGCTGTGCCCGGACGCAGTGGCATGCGAGGGACGTTGTCACCAGGGGTGTGTCCTCTGGCTCTGGCAAGGGGTCACCATGGAAACACTGGGGTATGTGTGTGTGTGTGTCTGTGAGCGGGGAGAAGGAAAAACAGGGAGGTGGGGAGCCCAGTGGGGGCGATCAGAAAGACGGACAACCACCTCTGGGCACATCTGAGCACGGGGTCTAGGGAACACGTGGCCCTGTCACCGAGTGCCAGGCTGTTAGTCACGGGGAGAGAATTTTCCTTCCCTGTTGGCGGTGCGGCCAGGAGCCTGATATCCTGGCAACTGAGAAATATGAGCCTGGAAAAGAGGCTCACAGGCAAGTCGGAGGCAAGAAAAGCTGAGTGGTCATCTGTCCCGAAGAATTTTAGCCAAAGCCCTAACCCCACACAGAGGACTGGTTAAACTCAGCCCAAAGCCGGCGAGAGACAGTCCGGACACGTCACGGGTGGACGGGAAGGGAAGCGCGGGGAGGCAGGTTCAGAAGGCCTCTCTCTACGCCCTTCACCCAGCTCTGCCACCAATTATCAACTAGGACAGGACGAGAGGCGACCCTATCTCCCAGGAAACATTGGACAATGACGGGAGACAGTTTGGGGGCTGGAGAGATAGCCCGGCGGTTAAGGCACTTGCGTGGGAAGCCCAAGGACCCCGGTTCGATTCCCCAGTATCCACATGAACCAGATGCCCGAGGTGGTGCACAGGTCTGGAGTTAATGTGCGGTGACTGGAAGCCCTGGCGTGCCCATTCTCTCTCTATCTGCCTCTTCCCCTCTCTTTCTCTCAAATAATCAATCAGTCAATAAATTATATATATATATATATATATTTTTTTTTTTTTGGTTTTTCGAGGTAGGGTCTCACTCTGGTCCAGGCTGACCTGGAATTAACTATGTAGTCTCAGGGTGGCCTCGAACTCATGGCGATCCTCTTACCTCTGCCTCCGAGTGCTGAGATTAAAGGCGTGCACCACCACGCCCGGCTAATAAATAATATATATATTTTAAAAGGGATAGTTTTGTTGTCACTATGGAGACAGGCAGAGGGGAGGATGTGACTGGCATCTAGCAGGTACAGATTAGAGACGGGGCTAAGCATTTATATGTTGCAGGGAGCGGGGCGTGGTGGCGCATTCCTCTAATCCCAACACTCGGGAGGCAGAGGTACGAGGATGGGTAGCTATGAGTTTGAGGCTTGTCTGGGCTGCAGAGTGAGTTCGAGGTCAACGTGGGCTAAAGCGAGACCCTGCCTCAGAAAACAAAACAAAAATCAGATGTTTCAGGCTACCTCTTCCCCCAACAAAGAACTCTCTAGCCTCCCAAAGTCAGCAATGCCGCTGACTGAGAAACCTTGCTTGGAGCTTGTCTTTTAAGACAATAAATAAATAAATAAATAAATAAATAAATAAATAAATAAATAAATCACGGAACCAAGGCCACATTAAAGGCTCGGTTCTTGGTGAAGGAACAAGAACCATGAGGTTCCTCCACGAACTGAGGAGATTCAGGGCCTGACCTAGAAAAGGAGATAGCATGGGGCAGCACACCTTCCTAACCTTGTCCTTTCTTTTTCTTTTTAATTAGTTATGGACATACTTAGTATGTAAACAGCATATGTGGGTCCCATCTTTTCCCTCATCCCTGTCCCTTTTCCAAAGGGACCCTCCTTGTAGGGGATGCAGGTCAACCCCATGGGGAATGTGGGTCATGCACTATGGGGGCTGCTATCAGTTATGGGGGAGAAGCAATGTCTCTGTGCACACAATGTCCCAACTTGTGGCTCTAACAATCTTTCCGCCCCCTCTTCCGCAAAATTCCCTGAGCCATGTTGGGTGTGTTTTAAGTCTACTTCAGTGATGGGCTCTTGGGAGCCCCTGGATCTCTGCTTTGGTTGGTGCTGAGTGTCCTCAGTGTCTGTCTCCTTCATTCGTATCAGGTTCACCGAGAAAGCAGCACTCTTGCTCATTTCCCCGATTCCTCTGTGGGTTCAGCTGGGGCCGGGGTGGAGTGTTGTGGGTCGTTTCTCTCTCAGGTCCTGCCTGCTCCTGACCTCTTTCTTTTCTTGTTCCAAGTGAATAATCCACACACATCAGCAGGGTCAAGTCAGAACATCCAACTAGACGGTAACGAGCACACGGGGGAACACAGTCCCCGTTCACCCACGCCTCACAGTCATGGCTTCCAGCTGTGGGGCTACAGATGTGACGGTAAATAAGCGCTGTACAGAAAGTCTGCATTGGTAGCGGGACAGACTGATAGGTATTAAACGAAGCAAGGAAGAAACTGGAGACTTGAAGAAGAAAAGAAGACAGCACAGTAATCGTATTTGCCATAACTTAAGAGAGGGGCTGAAGGTTAAAGACAACGCGATCAGAGATTGAGGACAAACCTTTCATTAGTTTCAAAACAATATCGCACAGTTACGACAGAGGCTCTGCTGATTGACATCCTCTTAATCACCTAGGCTGGGCTAGCGGACGCTTGGTGACGCCCACACAGGGAGTCTCGATGGGCTGTGCCACGCCACGGCAGACACTCTTGACGGGTGGACGGCTTTCCATTGTGTCTGCACAGTACCGTTCCCGAAATGCTTCACGATTCTCATGACAATCGCACCTGTTCTTTTATCAATGAACTCATGTGCTGCCCACAGATGGAATAGGAACTTGAACGGATTCACTTCTACAGGCACTCAGTGGAGGATACGCAAAGGACTTCATGAAGGTAAGTCCCGAGACACGAACTGCTGTTAAGATTTCAATAATACGCTTCCTAAAGGGATTGGCAGGAACGGGGTACACGGTGCTTCAAGGGTCTCTACCTTGTTGTTCGACTTTAAAGGAAACAGAGGCTGAAGATCACAGGAAACAGCAGCGTTGTACGAAATATTAGAGACAGAATACAGACCTGAAATTAGTGGCCACCACAGAGGATAATGCCTTGGGCCAGTATAAAAAGAGTAGTGTCGTTTGTATGTTTAAATTAAAATAAATAGGTATACCGTTTTTTTAAAAATATTTTTTGTTTATTTTATTTATTTGAGAGCGACAGAGAGAGAAAGAGGCAGATAGAGGCAGAGAGAGAGAATGGGCGCGCCAGGGCCTCCAGCCACTGCAAACGAATTCCAGACACGTGCGCCCCCCACCTTGTGCATCTGGCTAACGTGGGACCTGGGGAATCGAGCCTCGAACCAGGGGTCCTTAGGCTTCACAGGCAAGCGCTTAACCGCTAAGCCATCTCTCCAGCCCAGGTATACCGTTTTTTATACTTTAACCAATTCCCTCTTTCATTTTATTAGTTTAGTTTAGTTTAGTTTAGTTTAGTTTAGTTTAGTTTAGTTTAGTTTAGTGCTAGGGATGGAGCCCAGGACTTCCCTCATGCTAAGCAAGTGCTCATGGCTGAACCACACCCAGCAGCCACATTCCTAAGTGTTGTTCAACTACCGGTTGAGACCAGGCCAGTGGGCTCCTGACCGGGTGGGTATTCACTGCTCTCGATTTCCAATCACACCTTTCACCATGTCTGAATCCAGAGCTTTCCCAGAGGGCAAGTCATTAACACTCGCTGCGGTCTGAGGTCCAGAGCGCGGCCCGGAAAGCATGTCCGTTGTCAGAATCGATCCCCACGTCTCTCACCTCAGATGCTCGGCCCAAGGAGAACAGGGTATGGATAAATGGAATTAAAATGTCCAAGCCCACATTCACACATGCCCACATCCTTACTGATTCCTGCAGAAGCATTCATATTTATGAAAGCATGCAGCAGTTATAAAACTGGATACTGCTTAGGTGAAGGCTTAAGTAAAAAGTTAAATGCAGGCTGGAGAGGTGGCTTAGCGGTTAAGCGCTTGCCTGTGAAGCCTAAGGACCCCGGTTCGAGGCTCGATTCCCCATGACCCACGTAAGCCAGATGCACAAAGGGGCGCATGCATCTGGAGTTCGTTTGCAGTGGCTGGAGGCCCTGGTGCACCCATTCTCTCTTTCTCTCTCTCTCTGCCTCTTTCTCTGTCTGTCGCTCTCAAATAAATAAAAATAAACAAAAAAAAGTTTGAAAAAGTTAAATGCAGTATTCTGAATGAGTTTGTAAAATGATTTCTTTCTTTCTTTTTATTTTTGGTTTTGGTTTTCCAAGGTAGGGTCTCACTCTAGCTCAGGCTGACTTGGAATTCGCTATGTAGTCTCAGTGTAGCCTCGAACTCACAGGCGATCCTCCTACCTCTGCCTCCCGAGTGCTGGGATTAAAGGTGTGCGCCACGGCGTCCGGCTCGTAAAACGATTTCTAAAGAGAACTAATGCCTATTTCCTAGACCCAGACATGTGTCAAAGAGGAGGACTGCCCTGCGCATTTCTTAAGCAATGTCCTGCGTTACTCTCTTTCACACCTAACAGTTTTCTAGGAACGGGACAATTTTAGTGCTTTTCAGAAAAGCATCATTTCACCTTTAAATGGATACATTTCATTTCTTCACAACCTTGCCATTCTGATTTTTGTTTTCAGTATGTCAAGTGATCTCGTTCTATGATGGCATTTGAAACTCAAAACTACAAAACGCCAATGCCTGAAAACAACAACCAGCGCCTACCATCTTCTTCTTTTAAGTACAGGGTGTGTGGATAATGGGCTAACGTACAATGAAGCACAGACGTGAGGTCACCTGTTTGTTTATGTTCTAGGGAATCAATTACCTAATACCTTGTCTTCATCATCTTGAGCACCAGCATGCTCGACTGTTCGTATCTAATCTTTCACGCGAAAAGAAGAGAATATGTAGCTCTGCAGAAATCAGTATTTGAGAAATACATTCTTGCTTACTGGACTCCTGGCTTTGCATCTAGACACAAAACACATGTAATCTGCACACTTCTTAGTGGTTAAAGGCAACACAAGAGCTTGCACCACTCATCCGGGAAAGCTGAAATCTCCCACAGCTGCCAAAGTACTTGCATTCTGACTTCTCAAAGTCACGGGCGCCGAGTGCGTAGTAACCTGGTTACAGACGGAATTATTTCCTGGTGGACTTAAAAGGGGCGTGCTGCCTTCACAAACCTGGAGTGGTATCTAGTAGGATCCAAAGGTTGCAAGATTTGGGTCTGTAACAAAGAGCATTGTGTTTCAGGATGGGGGTTGCTTAGTTCTGACCACGCCAGTCACCTTCCCAGCCACTGGGACATAGGATACGTCCGATCCAGGCTGGGGAGAGAAGAGGACTCAGGGAGAGGTGAAGATATATAAGATAATGGGTGAGAACTCCGCACGTGAAGTGGAGATAGACACGAACTGACCTATCTATTCTCTCTCTCTCTCTCTCTCTCTCTCACACACACACAAAACAGGTGACAGAGGCAAGGAATTATTTCAAGTACTCAAAGACAAAATATGTCAACCAGCGCTTGTGGACGAATCAAAAACCGCTCTCTGAAGCCGGGCGAGGTGGCGCACGCCTTTAATCCCAGCACTCGGGAGGCAGAGGTAGGAGGATCACCGTGAGTTCGAGGCCACCCTGAGACTGCATAGTTAATTCCAGGTCAGCCTGGACCAGAGTGAGACCCTACCTCGAACCCCCCCCCCAAAAAAAAAAACCCAGCTCTCTGAATGATCAAATGATCTTCCCAGGCAAGCTCTTCCGGTCCAGACTGAAGACGTTCATTTGTTCTGCATCATAGATGTTTAGAACATTCCTGGGTCTGCACAGAGCATAGACGGCACTACGGAAAACAATGAACCCCTTGTGCACCCAATATTCCCCCCTCCCCGATTCTTCCCATCTGCCGCCTGGGTTTCACTTTTAAGAATTTCACACTGAATATAAAGTGCTTTTTTCTTTCTTTTTTTTGACCATGTGGCTCCAGAAATGTGCATTTGTAGTCTATTCAGCTTGTATGCAAGTGATTGACAGAGAGGCGATTAACCAACTGGGTGTCCCGCAGCCGCCGCCGCGTCTCAGGGGACTTACTTTCTACATAACCGCTAAGTGACCACTCTTCCTTGGAACTCTCTCCTCACGTTCTTAACATATACCACACCCGTAGTTTCCCATCTGCAGAATGGGAATGCTAAAGTTGCTGTCTTAGGCTATCTTTTGCAGCAATGTCTCATTTGCTATCACTCAACTCATACCTGTAATTACTGGGCTTTTTTTCTTTTTTTCAAGGTAGGGTCTCACTCTAGCCCAGGCTGACCTGGAATTCACTATGTAATCTCAGGGTGGCCTCGAACTCACGGCGATCCACCTACCTCTGCCTCCCGAGTGCTGGGATTAAAGGCATGCTGTTACTGGGCTTCTTTTAAGAGTAAAATTCATTTTTTTTATTAAAAAATATTTATTTATTTATTTATTTATTTATTTATTTATTAGAGTGAGAGGGAGACAGAATGGGCACACCAGGGCCTCTAGCCACTACGAATGAACTCCAGACTCATGCGCCACGTTGTGTGTCTGGCTTACACGGGTTCTGGGGATTCAGTCAAACCTGGGTTAATGGCCAAGCTATCTCTCCAACCCTCCCAAATTTTGTTTGATTTTGGACGAGTTCTGTAAGTGCTTTGCTTCTAACATATTAATAATCCCTTAAAAAAGAAAGAAATACAATGTGCCTCGCAGGGTTCGCTGGGCTTGGAGTAGCACGTGCCTGGACACCTTCCTCCTCCCTAACGCCACTCAACTTGTAGTCACAGCAGCTGCAGAGGACGTTTCCCTTCTCTGATCTGCGGTGACAGAGGCGTGGTGCCACCCTGCCGTTCTCAGCAGCTGGAAGAATTCCCTTACACACTTTAGGGACCTGGGCTCGGGCGAATTCCAGGATTCGTGGCTTGGATGCCGGAAAAACAATTCGGGACTAGCCGGTTTGAAGCAGAACTGCGGGCTTTATTAAAGACATTTTAACACGGAGTTTGGCAAGAGAGTGAAGGGAAAGACAGCAGCGCAGATAGGAAGTAAGTCACGTGGAGGATGGCTTAGTGGTTAAGGCACTTGCCCGCAAAGCCAAAGGACCTCGGTTTGATTCCCCAGGACCCATGTTAGCCAGATGCACAAGGGGGCGCACGCGTCTGGAGCTCGTTTGCAGTGGCTGGAGGCCCTGGTGCGCCCATTCTTTCTCTCTCTCTCTCTGCCTTGTTTTCTTTCTCAAATAAATAAATAAATGCATAAATATATTAAAAAATACAGAAAGAAAGAGAAAGTCAGTCACGCAGAGCTTCTCTAAGCATCGCAGAAAGTATGATGCACCCAAGTGTAGCTACTGGGCTCCTCAGAGGACAGGTGCTGGCGGGTGGCAGGAGCTACCCACATTGGCTCGATGTGCTTCTCAAGGGACAGTTGCGGTTTAGTGGTTTTCAAGTTACATCTCAAAAGGTTGATTAAGAAACCTTTCGTGGGCTGGAGAGATGGCTTAGCGGTTAAGGCGTGTGCCTGAGAAACCTAAGGACCCAGGTTCGATTCTCCAGGTCCCACGTAAGCCAGATGCACATGGTGGTGCATGTGTCTGGAGTTCGTTTGCAGTGGCTAGAGGCCCTGGCGTGCCTATTCTCTCTCTCTGTCTCTAATAAACAAATAAAAATAAATCTTAAAAAAAAAAAGAAAACTTTCATCTCCTCCTTTTCGCTCTCATTGAGAGAGGAGATGGGGTGCTTCTGGAGGTGCCCTGGATGGATTATAGTTTGATAAGGTAAAGCCAGGAGCCCATGGGGTGTAAAAGGGGAGTCAGGCATACCTTTTCCCTGCGATGGGGTGTCTGGTAAGAGCCCTTCTCCAACTCCTCCCTTCTTCCAAGGGTTCCGTCACTTCCTCATTCTTCTACGACAGTGAGTGGAAGGACACGGAGAGAACTAGAGCACGGGTACTAGCGTGTATGTAGTCATCAACAGCTTTATATCTACAAAATTCTTTTTATTTATTTATTTTATTTGAGAGAGAGAGAAAGCGGCAGAGAGAGAGAGAGAGAGAGAGAGAAAATGGGTGCGCCAGGGTCTCCAGACGCATGCACCACCTTGTGCATCTGGCTTGGATGGTTCCTGGGGAATTGAACCTGGGACCTTTGGCTTTGCAGTCAAGCGCCTTAACCGCTAAGCCATCCCTCCAGCCCTAAGTCTATGAAATTCTGAATTATCTTCTCTATGGAAAAGTTGCAACCAAATGGCCTGAAGGGAGGATGCAGACTTCCCAGGGCTCGCAAAGAAGAGGCAAGAGCTAGAAAAAAACAGTACCTCTAAACCAAACAACCTCAGCTCCAGTCCCGCTTGGGTGCGTGCCTCCGGGTACTCGCCATGTCCGCACAGTAGACTGTGCATTAACTGTCGTGCCTCAGAAACACGACCCACCCAACACAGGAGGGGCAGGCCACTTCTCTCCCATCTCCTTTGTTAGTTTCCCCCAATGACTGACTGCTCAGCTGGGCAGCCCACGTGTTACCGGAATCGATGCTCCCATCCACTCTGTACCCCGTTGTCGGAATGCAAAGCTTTCACCACGAGGGCGGATCTCAGGGTTCAAAGAGCCGTGCCCAAAGCACACCTCCTCATCCTCTTGGCTAAACCCCCACATCGAGAGCAGGGCCCATGTAGGGCAGACGCTCAGCGAGGGTCTGCGAACAATGCTGGCTGAGCTTCCAACAGGAAAAGCCAAAGGGGCTTTCAGTGCCCTATTCCCTGCCATGACTGCGGCCCAGTGCCAACCACACCTTCACGCCGCAGCGAAGGAGGTCCACGGATCTGCACACGGCTCAAAGGACTCCAGGCTGCCTGGTGCTCAGGGGAGCAACTTGAAGGAACTCCCTATGAGCCAGAAGGGGGATGGACTGGCGCTCCCGGAGGCGTGGGGTTCACCTGTCTGGAAAGTCACTCACTATCTACAAGTTGATAATGGTCTGTCTAGTTTTAAATGGTTTGAACAGTGACTACATTGTTGTTATTTTTTGTTTTTGGAAGATATGCTGGTTTTGAAAGCTCTTGCTTTTATCAACTAACCATTCCGGCTTAAGTACTATTACTTTAGTCTACCTCTAGGACACTGAAAGAAATTTTAAAAGTTTTCATCTTAGCGGGTGAGGAGGATGGCTCAGTGGCTAGAGGTGCTTGCTTGTAAAGTCTGCCGGGCAGGGCTCATTTTCCCAGCCATCCACATACAGCATTCATTTGAACCAGCAGGAGACCCTGGTGTGCCCATTTTTTCCTCTCTCTCCCTCTCTCTCTCACACACAATACATGCACATAAATAATTTCTTTTAAAAGCTCAACCTTGGGCTGGAGAGATGGCTTAGCGGTTAAGGTATATGCCTACAAAGCCTAAGGACCCAGGTTCGATTCTCCAGGTCCCACGTAAGCCATATGCACATGGTAGCGCATGCATCTGGAGTACGTTTGCAGTGGCTGGAGGCCCTGGTGTGCCCATTCTCCCTCTCTCTCCCTCTCTCTGTCTCGAATAAATAAATAAAATAGATACATAAAATGTTTTTTAAAAGTTCAGACTTGACATATTCTTTTTTTTAAAAAGTATTTTATATATTGATTTATTTGAGAGGGTAAGAGAAAGAAGGAGAAAGACAGCGAGAGAGGAAAAAAATATGGGCACACCAGGGCCTCCAGCCACCACAAACAAACTCCAGATGCATGCACCACCTCGTGCATTTTGCTTCATGTGGGTACTGTGGACTTGAACTCAGGTCCTTAGGCTTTGCAGGCAAGTGCCTTAACAGCTGAGCATTCTCTCCAGCCCTGCTGTACACTTTTTATTTCCTTTTAAAGAATGATGTCCATCCATGACGGTTAATCTCAACCGGATTCCAGTGCGGCGGGTAAGAACGCTAAAGCACTCTGTTTTGCAGCCGGCTCCTTGACTTTAGGTAGCTCCCCTATTGCTTCCCCATTTGGATTCTACCCTAAAGTAGAAATTCTGAAACTCACAAGACACTCAGAACAGATTTAATTGAGAGAATATTTTAAACTCAACCTGGCTGTATCCACAGGAAGAGTCAAAATGTGAGACAGAAAGAGAAATGGAAAATTAGGTTCGAGAACACAAAGTATTTTGTTCTTTTTAAGAAAGTTTTAACTAGGACGGTGGCGGGGAGGGAGGGCATGGGAAGGTGAGCCACCTTGTAAGGCATCTTCAGTCCTAGGCTTGGCCAGTAAACGCGTGGCTGGCCTAGAATGTTCTATCAGAAAAATGACAGCACAGAGAACCTTGTTTGGAGCAAGGGAGAGGCTAGGTGATTGGTGAAGACCCAATATGACTTCGCTGGAAAGCTCAAGGCAGGGGACGGCATTATATGGAACAAATGAAGCGCCCTGCCAGGCTGTTCAGGAAACTTCAGGCGAGCCAAGAGTTGACATGTTACCACTGCAGTTCGTTCTGCATATCAAAGACGCAAACCTCTGCTCTCTGCGTGACAAAGAAAAGCATCCCTTCAGTCAGCTCTGGATTCCATAGCCCAGGAGAAGGCTGTAACAGTTTTCCTTGTCCTTTCTTTCTGGGAAACAAAAGCATCGGAGAGGAAACTGTCCACTTGTTCTCTACAAGCCCTCGAAGGCAAGGAGCTAAGAAAAGTGCTTATCTGGAAAAGACTTTCAGGCCCAGCTGCAGCAGCCGCTTCCAGAGCTGCAAGTTCAGATACGGGGATTAGCGGAACATGCCCACAGACTGAATCAGCACAAAATGGCTCTTAGGAGTTTCAACACAGAAGGTCTGAGTGCAGAATCCCTCCATGGGCTCAAGGCCCCCGGTGGGATCGACGGTACAGATAAAGAGACAGACACCGGGCTGGAGAGATGGCTTAGCCGTTAAGCGCTTGCCTGTGAAGCCTAAGGGCCCTGGTTCGAGGCTCAATTCCCCAGGACCCACGTTAGCCAGATGCACAAGGGGGCGCACGCATCTGGAGTTCGTTTACAGAGGCTGGAAGCTCTGGCGCGCCCATTCTCTCTCTCTCTCTCTCTCTCCCCCTCCTTCTCTCTGTTGTTCTCAAATAAATAAACAAACAAAAAAAAAATTAAAAAAAAAAAAAAGAGACAGACACCTTGTAGACAAGGGCTTCACTCTTCGGGGATGGAAGCTCCCACTCAGAATGTTCCGACAGGCATCTGCAGAAGCTCAGTGGCATTAACCGAACACAGGAGCTCCGGCTCCTGCCTCCACGGAACAGATTCAGAAGACACCCCCACTCGCCGTCTGCCATTCCAGGGACCCCACGTTGGGAAGAGATAGCTTTTTAAAAGACGCCACCGGCTACGTCCTTAAATCTTTATGGGTTCAGAAACTCTGCAAGTGTCTGGCTTGAGAGGAGCAGCGATGATTAAGCCTGCTTCCAGAAGGATCGAGCACTGCCCGCAGCCCTCACGCGTCAAACTCCTTTGCCGGAGGAGTGGATGGGGCGGGGGGTGGGGGCGGTGGGCTGTGGCTCCTTATTTTACGAGTGTGCCAGGAATGAACTGGCCATCAAAAACTGCAGCTACATTCCTCAAAACGCTTTGGGTAAACAGACATAAGACAGCTCTGTGCTTACACACATGGTAACGCGCTGAGCTATCAATCTTCGGCCGAGGCTGGGAAGAGGCTGTGCGTTTCCTGTTCTTGGAAATCACATGGCATATGTCATGCGAACATATGGCCGAGACACAGCTGAGGCTTCGGCTTGTGCCGCTGCCAGGAAGGCTCGACACCCAAGTGCATAACTACTAATGAGTGCCAGGCACTGGCGAGTCACCCAGGAGAGGGGAATTGAGGAAAGCGAGGTAGGGAATGCAGAATTGTTAAAGGTATCTGGCCGGTAACATCCAAAAATATTTACACAAATGTGATAATGAGTGTGGTTTGCACTTGGAGGAACGTAGAAAGCTGCTCAAACTCAGCAGAATTCCAGCAATTAAACTGAAGGTGACAGGAAGGCTTTGTAAGCACAAGGGGACTGCGTGCTAATTGATGGCGGGCTCTCGGAGTCTTCCTCTAAAGAAACAGGACGCTGCCACTTGGCAAATAAGACCCAGGGGTTCACGTATCAGAACAGTTAAGGACTCAATTCAGATGAGATTTTGAAAAACAGGTTTTTAATTTGAGGAGCTTACCAGAACCTATGCATCCAAGGAAGGGACAGAGAGTGAGAGAGGGAAAAAAACAAACAAACAAAACAAAACAGGCTTTTGGAAGGTCCTTTCGACTTTAAAAGTATCAAGTCAAGTTGATCTGATTATACAGTTAAATTAGCACAAGTAGATGTGCAATTAATTGTCTTTCTAAGATCTGAATTTCCACTGGGCCTTTTATTTCCTCTGTTGATTTTGTCTTCAGTTGGCAAGGAAAAGCATCACTGGTTTATCTTAGAGGCCCCAGGTGTGGGTGAACATTCCCCGGGCAACTGTATGGGAGATGATACATCACACCTCCCAGTCAGGGCTTTTGTTACAGATCCCCGCCAGTTTCTGTGCAGACAGGAATCATATTGCAGAGATCAGCAGTCACACAGCTTTCTTTAACAACCTCAAGTTCTACCTTGTAAGTCTCAGAGGTGTGTGCCAAAGGTGTTATCCAATAGACTGAGTAGTAAACAGCAGGGGACCCCCCCCCACCCCGCCTCAATTCCATCAGAATTTCACCAAACTTGGAAGGCACAAGAGAAGCCATTGAAATGAATGTGCATAACTTGAGGTATTCACAGCCCTATACACTAATGTGAGACTAGCTCTCCCCTGTGAGGAAGATGTGTGATCCTGCCAAGAGAGTTCGCATTCCTCCATCAGGGTGGGAATGGCCCGAGAGTATGCGTACCTTCTTAGGAGCAGTGGAGATTGGTAAAGCTAGTGCTGGCTACCATAATACGAAGGGGAGAAGGTCTTGGTGGAGGGGAGACAAAGCAGGACACAGTATGGGGCTGGAGAGATACCTTAGTGGTTAAGGTGTTTGCCTGCAAAGCCAAAGGACCCAGGTTCGATTCCCCAGGACCCATGTAAGCCACATGCACAAGGTGGCGCATATGTCTGGAGTTTGTTTGCAGTGGCTGGAGGCCCTGACACACTCTCTCTTTCTCTCTCTCTCAAATGAAAACATAAGACTAAAGTAAAATAAAGTCTGAAGAGGAGAGTTGAGGGGGGCAGCTGGGATTCTGAGATCAAGGCACAGGCTTCTGCTGAGCGACACCGGGGAGGGAGAGGGAGAAGCGAAGAGGGCTGATGTTGACTGAGCGTGCACTGCCCGGGCCCTGGAGTAGGCGTGCACAAGCCATCTCACTCACCTTCTCACAGCAGTTGAGAAATTACCACTTTGGTCTTCACATCACCCTGACTTGTCTTGTTCTGCAAAGATGGCTGTCTTGCCATTTTCTAACCATGGTATCCTGAACAACTCAGTCTTTTGTTTCTTAATTAAAATTTTTAAAAAAATACATTTTATTTATTTATTTGAGAGAGAGAGACAGAGAGAGAGAGAGAGAGAGAGAGAGAGAGAATGGGCACACCAGGGCCTCCAGCCAATGCAAACGAACTCCAGATGGATGCGCCACCTTGTGCACCTGGCTTTATATGGGTACTGGGGAATCAAACCAGGCTTCCTAGGCTTTGCAGACAAGTGTCTTCACCATTGAGCCATCTCTCTGTCCCTCTTAATTTTTTAAAAATAAGGAAACAATAGCTGGTTTTGAAGGGGTTTGGGTACAAACCAGGTAGGGTCTTGAACCTAGTGACTGCCCATAAGTCAGTACTCAAAACTAGCGGCATTGTGTGAGGCTGAGGAGCTGGATCAGTGGTTAAAGCATTTTCTGTGTGACTGAGTACCTGAACTCCGATCTCCAGACCGCATAAAAAAGCTGGAAGCTGTGGCAGGCTTCTGTAATGCCAGGGCATCTGCAGCAGCAAGAAGGAAGACAGAGATGGGAAGATTTCCCAGAAGTTCACAGAACAGAGTGGGGAATAAAGAGAGATTCACGAAGCATGCAACTTGTTTTGCTTTGTTTTGTTTTTCTTCGCGGTTCAGTCTCACTCTGGCCCAGGCTGACCTGGAATTCACTATGTAGTCTAAGGGTGGCCTCGAACTCACGGCGATCCGCCTACCTCTGCCTCCCGAGTGCTGGGATTAAAGGCGTGCACCACCACGCCCAGCACATGCAACTTATTAATAGAGAGCTGGAATTTGAACCTGGCTCCTATAACCTGAATATTCTGTTCTATTTTAACATGTCCCATTTTATTACTTTTTATTTTATTTTATTTTTACTTATTTGAGAGAGAGAGAGAGAGAGAAATAGGAAGGGAGAGAGAGAGAGAATGGGTGCACCAGGGCCTTCGTCCACTGCACAGGAACTCCAGATGCATGTGCCCCCTTGTGCATCTGGCTTATGTGGGTCCTGGGGAAGTGAACAGAGGTCCTTTGGCTTTGCAGGCAAGTGCCTTAACTGCTAAGCTATCTCTCCAGCCTCATCCCATTTTATTATTATTATTTTGTTAAAGATAAAAAAAAATCAGCCGGGCATGGTGGCGCACGCCTTTAATCCCAGCACACGGGAGGCAGAGGTAGGAGGATTGCCGTGAGTTCGAGGACACCCTGAGACTCCATAGTGAATTCCAGGTCAGCCTGGGCTAGAGTGAGACCCTACCTCGAAAAACCAAAAAAAAAAAAAAAAAAAAAAAAAGATAAAAAACTCTCACGCCAAAATCCAGAACACTCCTTTTTCCTGCCTGTAATGACTTCTGTAAATGGGGGTGGGGGTGGAGAATGGGTATTTTACCTAAATTATTATGTTTTTGGTAAAATTGCCCAAATTTAGAACTCTATCCCAATCTGTAAGTATAGTTGCAGACAATATGAAAGGGTCCTATGTCATAACTTTTTGTTTTTATTTCCAACTTGGTGCATATGTTGCTTAGTTATCTTTCATTCTCTCATTGTTTTGTGCAAAAATTAGTCTCCTGGAGATGGCTCAGTACTTAAGACACTTGCCTGCATAACCTAGCGACCTGAGTTCAATTCCCCAGTACCCACAAAAAGCCAGATGCACCAAGTGGCACAATGCATGTGGAGTCCGTTTGAAGTGGCTGGAGGCCCTGGAGTGCCCATTCTCTCCATCCGTCTCTCTTCTATCTCTCTTTGCTTGCAAATAAATAAATCAGTAAAAACTATATATATATATATATATATATATATATATATATATATATGTATATAAAATTTATTTGAAAGTGACAGAGAGAGAAAGAGGCAGAGATGGCAGAGATGGCAGAGAGAGAGAGAAAGAGAGAGAGAGAATGGACATATCAGGGCCTTCAGCCACTGCAAACAAACTCCAGACGCATGAGCCCCCTTGCGCATCTGGCTTGCGTGGGTCCTGGTGACTGGAGCCTTGAACTGGGGTCCTTAGGCTTCACAGGCAAGCGCTTAACCGCTGAGCCATCTCTCCAGCCCAGTAAAAATATTTTAAAAAATGACTTCCCAATGCAACATAAAGTTACTTTGTGCCTTCTCTGATCGATTAGCAAAACAATGGTCCTCAGTACTGTGGTTGCTCATGGATGTTTCTGGAATTTTTTAAAAATGATGTACTAATATCCTTTGTACTAGCACTGTGGCAAGTGCCTTAGATAACTGTGGCAGAAACTACCAGTGCACGCTGACAACTGTTCCCTCTACGTCTACGAGGACAAAAGGCAACACTGCATGTCACAGCATCTACCCTGGGTGACTGTGGCTGGTCACAGACTCTGCGATTGGGGCCACAGATGATGAGCAGTGTTTCCAGCCCAGGCTCCCATGAGACAGCCCCGTGGGTGTATACAATCCTTACCGTCTTCACAAGCGGCTGAACAAAGCCCTAAGGACCCAGAGGACAGCAGAATGGATGGAGGGTATCAGGACCCTTGGACAACTACGGGAGGGAAGAATGCCCCCCGACCCCCGCTCACAAGGTGACGCCGTGGCGAGCCAGGGAGAGTGTGGGTTACATGGTGACTCGTGTTATCCTAACACGGAAATACTATAGATTCTCCTTCCTACTCTGTCAGACAGGGGTTAGAGGAGGGTCAGTCAAAACCAGAAACACAAAAACAACCTGGAAAGTCTGTGTTCCCTTAGGAACATTCAAGTAGAGCAATGCTCAGTCAGTGTTGGACACAGGTTGACTGGCCTTCACGGCTCTCTTCTGTGTACAGGCTGTTCTGGGAAATTGTAAAGAAAATACGTGGCTGGTGCTGAAAACCTAATCAAAAGCCTATGGCAGGGGAGGTCATGAGCCTTCTGGTTAAATGCATATATTGTGCTCACCAAACTGCCCTGGAAGTACTACACTTAATGTTCATATTCATGTATTAACGCTACCTTCACATTTGGTTACAGAAGCCTCTGTTTTCAGATGGTGGTGACCACTGGGATGACCCAAAGGGCAACATAGTGCTGAGAAGAAGGGACGGAGGAGTGTCCAGCACTGAAACATCTCTATCACATCGTCCAAGGCTCAGGGTCCACTGCGGAAGAGGTGGCGGAAAGAATGTAAGAGCCAAAGGAAGGCTACCACTCCTTACAATGCAACTGTCCAGACAGAATTTGGCCTCGATATCCAAGACCTCGCAGTGCCTAGCAATACCTACACATGACCCTCATAATAGGACAAAAAGACGATGACATCAAAATAAAAGAGACTAACGGAGAGAGGGAGGGGATATGATGGAGAGCGGAGTTATAAAGGGGGACGTGGGGGAGGGGAGGGAATCATCATGGTTTATTGTCTGTAAGTATAGAAGTTGTCAAGAAAAGAAATATATACATTAAAAAAAATACCAAGACCTAAATGAAACTTGCAACTAATTTGAGAGCTGACGCACAAAAGGCAGCCTTCGAGAGGTAAACAGGGCTCTAGTCACATGCTGATGAGGTGTTGGGGTGGAACGTGCATTTGAGCTCTGGTCTCTGTCACCTCCACTGGCCAGGGCCAGATCCGGTGAAACTCGCCCGTGGGTCAAAACACCCACCCGACCACCTTCCCCACCTGAAAAACAGAGCCCTCCCATCTCCCCAACTTGAAACACAAGTTTGTGTTCATGATCTGCCTCTGAAGACCATAAAACTTTACATCTGCATAAAATAGGGTGCAGCTGCTCTTAAGAGGCCTGGCTGCTCCCCGCCCCATCCCCTGTGAGGGGCTACTTGGAAAAATAATCTCTGGGAGCTGGCGATGAATTACACATCCTGGAAGCTGTCAAATGCAGGAAGTATCATGGACTAAAAGGCGACCGTTTTATATGAAATCTAGACTGAGACAGTCTTTCTGGCATATTCTTAGGTGTGTTCATGCAAAAATCTGCTACCAGCCCCCCCCCCCAAAAAAAACTCGTTTTAATTTTCAAATAGGTTTTATTTATTTGTTTATTTATTGATTTTCTTTAAAAAGCCTGATTATTTTACTGGCCAGGCAAGCACGGCACGGTTGAAAGATACCCACAGATTGGCACCTCAAGTTTCCCAGTTTACCTGCAAAGTGACGAGTGGAATGAGGAAGCGGGGAGTTGGAGATACCAGTCAGTTCTCTTCCCGGGGTGAGATTATGACTCGCAGGAAGAGGAGGATATGGAAGTGTCAGGAGGGAGAAAGGATTTTGTCTGACACTGTGTCAGGTTTCCCTGCAGCGCAGGCCCACCTTGAGTTGGAACATCTGTGTGGCAGCCACATTTGGACGGCCGCCTCCAGGCTCCTCAGCTTTCTTAAAAAGCATTCATTCACTTGGTTCGTTCTCTCTTACTTTTATTAGCCTGTTTTTGTTTTTTTTTTTTAATTTTTTTCTTCTTTAGCAGATTGTCGTACAAGCGACATGATGGGAGATATTCACAATTTGGCTGATTGCTCTTCGAGTCTTCCTTAGTGTTACTTTAATTATTCTAAACAGCATCTTAAAACTGTTTGGATGAACTGAAAATAAGTTTCCTTCCAAAGAACTGATATGGAAAAAGATATTCTTAGAGCCAGAACTTGACAGCCAGAAGGAGGCTAACAGACCATCTATTTCAGCCCTCTCACTAAGGGTTGGAGAGACAGGGGGACCCAGTGGGTAAAATGATTAAGTCCAGGGTGAGTTAAAAGGGCCAGGACATGAGCCTGGCCTCCCCATAGTTAATCCATTGCTTTTCTATAACGACCATCTCCACCATGGGCTGCCCACCCCCACCCCCACCCCCACCCCCGGTGCCATACACTTCACCTGGGGGCCACCATCCAGCCTGAGGAGTGCGATCTGAACAGGAAGGGAAAGAAACAGAAAATACCCAATGACCAAGACTGTGGGGACTTTTGAAGTTGAACTGAGCACAATTTAAAATGTGTGATTGTTATGAATGTATTGGGGGCCAGGTGTGGAATGTGGCAGTTTGAATAGATGCCCCCCCCCCATATATTGAGTGTTTTATTAGTTTGTAGTTTGCATCTGCAGCCACCTGGCTGGAGGTGGTGTCACTGGGCGGATCTTAAGGTGTGGTGGAGGGTTTGAGATTTCAATCTAAAGATATGCAAAGTGTGCCTGGCTGGAGTTCCTGAAGTGTGCTGTGCTGTGTGGCTTTTGGCTTTTTGGCTTGTGCTTCTCTCTGTGTGTTTGGTCCTGTGAAGGCAGGCCAGCTTCTTCTGCCATTATGGAACTGCCCCTGGATCTGTAAGCTTCAATAAATCCCTTCCTCCATTAAAAAAAACAACAAAAAACAACCCAATGACCAGCCCCTCCCTATCGAAGTAACAATTTCACTGAAACTAACATCCAATCTGACAGAGAAGGCTTCACAGATAAAGCTAGCATACATTGAGCTTTAGAATTCTTTTCTCTTTTCCAGTCCTAATGTTCTTTTATCCCTCCGCCGGGATTCGCTACAGGATATTCTTGTGTATGGTGCTGTATGAGAAGTTTCCAGAAAAAGCTATTCCATGGGTCAGGGAAACCCACTGAAATACTATAACAGAACCAGAACACAGCCTGTGTCAAGGTCCCGACCTCATAGGAAGAGCTACTCAGGCACGTCTTGAGTTAACTATAATGATCTTAGAAACAAAAACAAAAACAAAAAAACATTCAGCTGACTTTCCCACTCCAGTATTTTTCTCCACCTAATCTTACTGTGGTCAACACACACAATGTGAAATTCATTCTTTTTTTTTTTTTTTTTTTTGATGTGTGTATGTTCGTATGTGTGCAGGCACATGCGATGCACATGGAGGCCAGAAGTCAATGTCATGTGTCTTCCTCTATCACTTTCCACTTTATTTTATTTATTTATTTATTTGTTTGTTTGTTTTTTGTGTTTTTTGAGGTAGGGTCTCACTCTAGCCCAGGCTGACCTGGAATTCACTATGGAGTCTCAGGGTGGACTCGAACTCACAGCGATCCTCCTACCTCTGCCTCCCGAGTGCTGGGATTAAAGGCGTGCGCCACCACGCCCGGCCTTACTTTATTTTCTTGAGATGGGTCTTGCATGAAACCCAGAGCTCGCTTGACTGATATAGAAAAGTGAGCCCTGGGGACACTCCTCCATCTCCCCAATGTTGGATTATAGGCACGTGCTACCAGACCTGGGTTTTATGTGGGTGCTGGGGACCTGAACTCAGGTCTTCCTCTCCCCAACCCCGTACTTCTAGGTGTTCGGTGCCACTTAAGTATATCAATTTCTGTGTAACCACCACCACCTTTCACTTACTCTAGCCTCTCGACTTTCACTGTTAAGTTTTTGAAAATCTGTATTTATTTATTTATGAAAGAGAAGTGAAAGAGAGAGAGAGAGAGAGAGAAGGAGACATAATGGGCGCGCCAGGGCCTCTAGCCGCTGCAAACGATCTCCAGACACATGCACCACCATGGGCATCTTGGCATACGTGGGTTCTGGGGAATCGAACCTGGGTCCTTAGGCTTTGCAGGCAAGCGCCTTAACCACTAAACCATCTCTCCAGCCCGAGTGCATCGTTAGAAACCCAACACAGCACAACAGACTCAAATGCCTTTCTTTACCAATATCTTTCTCTCAACACCTTCATTAGCTCTAAGTCTCTGGAGCATGGAGCTTGGCCATTCCTCTGATGTCTACCTGCCCAGCTCTGTTCTACTCATAGCTCACAGGTGTGACTTAGATAGTCAGGCAGAAACACACACAAACCTACATGCACTGCCCCACTTGACTTTCTCTTCCTTTAGCTACGAACTATTTTCTGTGAGTGGTTATTCATCTGACTCTGTTGTAGCCTATTGAAGCACCTGGCTCAATTTACCTTCTTTGCTATCACACCTTTAAAAACTTCTCCGTGAAGTCGGTGTCTGTGACCTCACCAAACTTCCTTCTCTCATCTTGGCCATTTTCTGTCATAGTTCAGCACAGTTCTGCAGGCAATGATCACAGACACAATATATAGTATATGTCTGGACCTTGTTCTCTGCTCCCTCAAAAATAGCTTGGAGGGCTGGAGAGATGGCTGAGCGGTGAAGCCTAAGGACCCAGGTTCAATTCCCCAGGACCCATGTAAGCCAGCTGTACAAGATGGCACATGCGTCTGGAGTTCATTTGCAGTGGCTGGAGGCTCTGGCGTGCCCTTTCTCTCTCTCTCAAATAAATAATTAGAAATGTGTAAAAAAAAATAGCATGGAGAAGAAGCTAAGGGTTTTGGCGGAGGTGTTTGGAAGCACAAATGTAAAACTATGTAACACAGAGGATGTACGAACAGGCAAAAGCCAAGTGAAAACTGACTGTTGGGCAGAGGCACACATGTACGAGGGCGGTGCCGGCAGTGTCTAGGGTGCAGGCCCCCAGGGCCGGGCTCTGGCTCTGCCCTCTGCTAAGCACATGACCTTGGTGCTCTGCTTAACCTCCTGAGCTCTAGGTGCCTCATGTGGTAGATGGCGAGGACAATGGCATGTAGCCACTAAGGCGACTGCGCAGGTCAGGGAGAAACTGCATGCAGAGGACACTGCGTACAAGTGGACAATACGACTGACCCTCACTCTTGCTCCCGGCGTGAGACAGGCTAGTGTTCTTGGAACCTTCACAGAGGACACGGGATTTGAGACAGGACTGGGATTATTGAGACATGGGACTCTGAATGCCGAGATATGTTCACGATATGGGGATGGGGTTAGGGTTTCTTAGGCAGCTTGGACATAAAGTGAGGGCAGTATTTTTTTTTTTTTTCCCCAAGGTAGGGTCTCACTCTAGCTCAGACTGACCTGGAATTCACTATGGAGTCTCAGGGTGGTCTCGAACTCACGGTGATCCTCCTACCTCTGCCTCCTGAGTGCTGGGATTAAAGGCGTACGCCACCACGCCCGGCTAAGGGCAGTATTTTAAGAGCAACACTTGCTTCAAGTTTATTTGATTGCGGAGTTATGTTAAATCGTCTAGGGGCAAGTCAATGGCAGTATTCAGGCCATGATCAGTCTACAAAGATGGTTCAGTTTCTCAGCAATTTCCTTTCACTTTAAGTTCTCAAATCTTGCATGAAGTATAGATACATTTAGGGTTCAACCAAGTGGATTGTTTCAGGCTTAGGAGAGGGAGAAGTTTTTTTCTTTTTCTTTTCCAAATACCATTTATAAGTGTGTGGCATAAACTGAGGTTGAACTGTGAGGGTTTTACAAACAAATGGAGCCAGTTAGCTAAATTCTACCAATCATCCTCAATGTCCACACATACTCTCATTCTCCTCCTCCTTATATTCACATTCTCGCTCTCTCTCATTGTCTTCCTTCTTCTCTCAATAAATTTGTGGGCTAAACTTGGGGGAAAAAACAACCCTGATTATAAGGACCTTGTTATTCTAGGAAGTGGCTGTGTGATGATTAGTTCAAGAAAGAAATGATATAATTCTTGGTAGAGGACTCCTGTTCTGTCTGTCGTCTTCATATGCCTGTACCATACACAAGTCACTGTTCTAGCCAGTGCCCACCCCACGTCCAGAATCGAATAACTTCCTACTGTAAAAATGGTGTCATTTGAGCACCCACAAGAGCTTGGCTGTCACTTTAAGACTAATGAATTTGCCAGTTTGTATACAGCCCACATATCTATACTTGAGGAGAAGCACTGTGCTTTTGTTTCTGAAATTTCATTTCTCTATAAACAGAACAGCAGAGACTCTGAGAAAGATGATCTTTAAAGCTTTGATGGAGTCAAGAGGAAACAAATTCTCTTAGCCTCACTTATCAAAACCATCTAACTTTTGCCTAGATAAGCATTCCAGATAGAGAATACACTCAAAAACTGAATACGTAAAAGCATGCAGATTGGTTAGATGGGGTGGGGGGGGGAGTAAGGGCAACTATTACTGTTCCTTCAATAGGAGTATTTTAATGCTAAATGCTTGCCCAAGAAGTCAAGAATTACATGACGTATTGATGGCTGCAGTCACTTGAGGGAAGCAAAGCTTGAAAAAGTATTCCTTTTATGGAACTTAGCCGTAGGCGACGAGGTAGGGGCAAGGGACCATGAGTGAGTCAGGACAAGGAGCTAAGGCATTGGGGTAACTGGGCTTCTCAGTGAAGGTACCCATTCTTTTTTAAAATTTACTTATTTGAGAGAGAGAAAGAGACAGAGTGGGGGGGGAGGGGAATGGGCGTGGCAGGCCTCAGCCACTGCAAATGAACTCCAGGTGCATGAGCCGCCTTGTGCATCTGGCTTGTGGATCCTGGGGAACCGAACCGGGCTCCTCTGGCTTTGCAGGCAAACGCCTTAGCTGCTGAGCCATCTCTCCAGCCAAGGTACCAATTCTTTAAGGCCCAAGCGAGGCAGAATATGGGATATAAAAAAGTATAGTGGAAAAGCCAGGCGTGGTGGCACACGCCTTTAATCCCAGCACTAGGGAGGCAGAGGTAGGAGGATCGCCGTGAGTTCGAGGACACCCTGAGACTCCATACTGAATTCCAGGTCAGCCTGGGCTAGAGTGAGACGCTACCTCAAAAAAAAAAAAAAAAAAAAAAAAAAAAGTATAGTGGAGCTTGCATCTTCCGTTTCATAAAAGGAGAAAATACACCCATGTGGGAATACAAGTTTGGTTATGGGTTATAGTTCACTTATTGCTATACCTGAAGGGTGAGAACCTTTACAGTCTGTTCTTAGCATAGGCGGATCCATCTATGGCGAGCTGTTTTTATGTCAAACACTAATGGGAAGCCGGGTGATTGGCACAGGAGTCCTGAGCTAAGGTTCAGTGGTATTACACACCGGGAGAGTCATTGCTCAGATGAGAGAAACACCACTTGTCTGCCTTCCATGCAAGAGATAAGAGATACATCTGTGAGAAAGGTGGTGGGAGTACTGCTTTGGGGACTCAGAAGTAATTTCAGAGGTATGTCAGTAACAAACACACACAAGACTGCTCAACATTCAAGGAGGATATTTATTTTTTTAAATAGTAGTTTAAAAAATTTTTTTTGTTCATTTTTATTTATTTATTTGAGAGCGACAGAGAGAGAGAGAGAGAGAGAGAATGGGTGCACCAGGGCCTCCAGCCACTGCAAACGAACTCCAGACGTGTGTGCCTCCTTGTGCATCTGGCTAACGTGGGTCCTGGGGAATTGAGCCTTGAATTGGGGTCCTTAAGCTTCACAGGCAAACGCTTAACTGCTAAACCATCTCTCCAGCTCAGAATATTTATTTTTTAGTTTATTTATTTATTTTTAGTTTTACTTATTTATTTAAGAACAACAGACAGAAAGAGAGAAAGAGAGAGAGAGAGAAAGAATGGGTGTACCAGGGCCTCCAGCCACTGCAAATGAACTCCAGACATGTGCGCCCCCTTGTGCATCTGGCTAACATGGGTCCTGGGGAATTGAGCCTCGAACAGGGGTCCTTAGGCTTCACAGGCAAGCGCTTAATGGCTAAGCCATCTGTCTAGCCCCAAGGAGGATATTTTTGAAAGTTGACTCACTAGTAATGGTGACTACAGGAGACATTCCTACAAAGAAAGCAACTCAGGAAGAAACCTATTTCCTCTGAGTTATCCACTCCAACATATCTAGAAATTCTAAAGGTTCAATCAGTATCCTTACGGACCACTTGTTAACTAGCACACATACCTATACAATGCCTAGTATGCACACGTCTCAGCTTAATTTAATGTAGTTGAACTTGGCAATTTAACTGAGTGGGAAAGATTGGTTCTCAGATTCCATGAGGAATTTTGCTTAATATTTTTAGTTACTTATTTGCGAGCAGAGACACAGACAGACAGAATGAGTGCACCAGGGCTTCAAGCTGCTGCCTCGGAAGCCAGAGGCATGAGCCACTTTGCGCACCTGGCTTTACACGGGTACTGAAGAACTGAACTTGGGTCCTTAGGCTTTGTACGCAAGCGCCTTCACCACTGAGCCATTTCTCCAGCCCCCTCCATGAGAAATTTTAGACATTGGATTCACCTTCCATATTCCACGAGAATAAATGATGGATCCAACAAGCGAGTGAAGGGAAAGACTGTAAACATGCTGTTGTCTGTTTTTATGAGCACATCTCCTGTGATCACATATAATCTGATCATTTAAAAAAATTTTTTTTTGTTATATTTATTTATTTGAGAGCGACAGACAGAGAGAGAAAGAGGCAGATAGAGAGAGGGAGAGAGAACGGGCGTGCCAGGGCCTCCAGCCACTGCAAACGAACTCCAGACGCGTGCGCCCCCTTGTGCATCTGGCTAACGTGGGTCCTGGGGAGTCGAGCCTCGAACCGGGGTCCTTAGGCTTCACAGGCAAGCGCTTAACCGCTAAGCCATCTCTCCAGCCCTAATCTGATCATTTAATCCTTACGAATGTTGGTGGCTAAGCCTGGCTTTCAGTTGGTTTACAAAGGAACAAAAAGCTTAATTAATGATAGCTATGTATTACTAATAACCGACAGGCATGATCTAATATCAAATCATTTCAGGGACAAGTCTCCCAAGCTTAACCTTTTCTGGAGCCTTAGGTGCAGCATCTACCTGAACAGGCCACCTGCTACATGCTACCAGGATGTCACACGCCGATCTGTCACATGAATGGTGCGTGCGTCAATTACAGATGTGTATAAGCATCCAACTTGTGACTATTCAGAGCACGCTTACTGTCAGATTATTCCTCTGAGACAGCTCAGGACGTAATGAAGGGCTGAGATTCTTCTGTCAGGTTGGTATGCTTCATGTAGTCTTTTACAAAGCTTTAAAAAGCTTAGTGTTTTGTGGGTCATTTTATGATTTTTTATGATCTTTTATCTTTTGTTTTAAGCATTTTATTTTATTTACTTGAGAGAAAGAGAGAGAATGAGGTAGAGAGAAAGAGAGAGAGAGAGAGAGAGGGAATGGACACACTAGGGCCTTCAGCCACGGCAAACAAACTCCAGACGCATGCGCCACCTTGTGCATCTGGCTTACGTGGGTCCTGGGGAATTGAACATGAGTCCTTTGGCTTTTCAGGCAAGTGCCTTAACCGCGAACCCAAGCCTCCAGCCCTAGTGGGTTTCTTTCTTTCTTTCTTTTCTTTTTTTTTTGGTAGATATTATTGTTGAGAATAGCTCAGCCTTGGACAAGCATGTCGGATCTTCCTCTGTAGGTCAGACATAGGAATAGCTTTAGTTGTAAGCACCGTGTTCCTCTACCCAGTCTTTGAGTGTCTTGGCTTATTTTTATCATTTGCCATTGCAATGATATGAGAAGTTTTGCGTATCATCCTGGACAGCACATCATAATATCCTCAACCGCAGACAAACCCAACCCCCAAAATGAGAAACACTGGAGGCCGCCGCACGTCTCTGTCTGTCTCATCTTCAGGAGACAGGGTTTTTGTGTTTGAGGGCTGGAGAACCAGGTTCCCGTCTTGTGTGGCTTCCATATTCCCCGTGTACCTGGCTCTGTAGGTACTTAATTAGCAGACGTATCTGATAGATGAGGCCTACTCTAAATCACGTATGGCCTTAGGCTGCCATTCAAATAGACTGTTTCGTAGAATGCAAGCCTTCTGGAAATTAATCCTTACTGTGCCGAATCTCAGAAGCCAGTCTGGTTTGTGTTCACTTTATAAATGAAGAGGAAGCCCTGGAGCCCACCCACCGCTCCGTCATCGCACAAAACCAAACAAGCAAGAAGCAATGATTACCATGAGCGTTTTCAAATAAACATAACGTTTATAAGGAATAGAACTGCTGCTTATTAAAAGAGAACCAGGATAAAGGATGCAGAAAACACATGTTTTTGGGGAAGGTGACAGGAGGCAATAGAAGACTAACTAATCTTAGAACACTTTGGGTAAAAACTCCCAAGGGAGTGAGTATAACAAGCCGAGCAGAACTGAGCGACGCCTACCAGCCCCTGCCCTACCGACAGCCCAGCCCCTTCTTAGAAGACCTTTGCCGATGGCTTTCAGCTTTGGCACAAAGACCAGTAACAAAATGGACCTCGGATTTCCAGTCTCAAGCCTTCGAAGTGACAAAGAAGCAAGAAAGCAAGAAAAAAAAAAAAAAATCTTGGTAAGCAGATCACCATCTGGGTGGAGGAACGCATTTACGCCAGCGAAATGGTGCGACGACGTTATGAACCTTCTGGAACACGTTGAGCCTTGATCCAGAGTCCTGGGAGAAAGCCAGATTTGGAAGCAGAAGGCTCCAGCCGCCCTTGCTGGCGGCCTTTCTGATCAACTGCTGTCACAGTTGGTCACAGGTAATGCCTGACGTGGTGTCAGTGTGACACGTTAACCGAGACGTTGAGGTCAGATGAGTGGCTTGCAGAGACAAGGACGGCCACTGCAAGTCTCAAGCTCAGGTTAAACGTGAGACTTCAGAGAAAAGGACTCCAAGGAATTGGCATGGAAAACTGCAGGGACAGGCACAAAGGGAAATGGAAGCCCGGTGGCCAATACCTGGTCTGGTGGCAGCAGAGTCCTTCCTTGGAGTCTCCTTGATCTCCTAAATGTCGCTAGAGGTACTAAGTGTGGTAGGACGCATTGGAAAGGCCTGACAGGAACTATAATAGAAGCATAAAGTTGGAAAGCCATTATATACATCTATCTATCTATCTATCTATCTATCTATCTATCTTTTGAAACTCTTTTTTTTTTTTTTTGGTTTGTTTGTTTTGTTTCTCAAGGTAGGGTCTTGCTCTAGAGCCCAGGCTGACCTGGAATTCACTATGTAATCTCAGGGTGGCCTTGAACTCATAGGGATCTTCCTATCTCTGCCTCCCAATATTAAAGGTGTGCGCCACCACGCCTGGCTAGACAAGGTTTTGCTACAGCTCACGTTGGCCTCAAACTCATGACCTTCATGCCTCCAACCTCCTGTATTGATTTGTAATTTATTTGTGTTATCAGCATACAAAGTAATGGGTTTCGTTATGTCACTTTTTTTGTTATATTTTATTTTTGTTTATTTATCTATTTGACAGAGAAACAGGGAGAGAGTGAGAGAGAGAGAGAGAGAATGGGCGCTCTAGGGCCTACAGCCAGTGCAAACTAACTCCAGATGCGTGTGCTCCCCTTGTGCATCTGGCTTACGTGGGTCCTGGGGAATCGAACCTGGGTCCTTTGGCTTTGCAGGCAAATGCCTTTACTGCTAAGCCATCCCTCCAGCCCTCGTTATTTCATTTTCATACACGTGTGTCGTTACGCGTGGCTCTCACTCACTCCTCTCCCTGTGGCCCCGTCCTTGCTTCCTATCGCCCGTATTTCACAGCATTTGCTCAAGCAGCTTGACGCTGGGAGAAAAACCCTTCCTGGTTCAGTCAAGGTGACGTGAACCCTTCGAGAACGTTGGGATGCTCCTCTCGGCACCCATGACCTAGAGCACCCTCTCCCGACGCGCTGTGTGCCTCCATGCTGCTTGGTTCAGCTTTAGAGGCCGATGGCCCATCTCACATGTTTCCACAACAACATCTGTAAGATATTTCCAAAATCTGGATTAAATAGCCATGCCCAGAGGCTAAATTTAAGTTCTGAATATTCCTAAGGTTATATCAATGAGTGCTATGTGAGTAAAATCCCTTAAGCTCTACCCGCCCCCCCCCAAAAAAACAGTCCAGATTAGTAAAATAATTTCTTTCTTTTGTTTTTAGCTATTTCCACGAAAAGGAGATCATTAAGATCTCACCCGGGGCTTTAAATTGATATAAAAACTTACGAGAACTAGTTAACGAAAGACTTCTGATAAGCACTCTATGGAAATGTCTCCCGTGATCATCGCACGCAGTTAGTTGACCTGTGAAAATACTCCCTCTGGAGTGTTGTAAAATCTTTATTTGTCGCAACAGAACAGAGCATGGCGAGCTGCCTCTACATTCCCACGTCCTCGGAGGTGGCACGTGCGTGGCAGGCTACGCGACAGACGGAGAATCCCTGGATGCTGGGAGAGCTTCCAGCAAGTTCCAGGCTCCCATGCTCATGTCATGAGAGACAGCAAGCATGGAAAACTACATGTCTACTTAAACATACAACAAGTACTTACTGTTTGATCGAAGTCCTGGGTGGGGGGTGGGGGCGGGGGACAGTCTACAAATTGAGAAAAAATAGAAACCTGGCCACCCAGAGCTCGTCAATAAACTTCGCAGCTGCCCAGGGGCTGGAGATTTAAGTAAATGCGCACCCAACGCTCACCACTGCACACGGACGTCTTTCCCCACGGTCCGCCGGAAGCCCAGTTCCAGCAGAAGGAGGCCTTGAAGGCTGTTATTACCCGGTCTCCCGTCTATTAAAAGAATAATGCAGTAGTCAGAGGGCTTTCAAAAGATAAAGGCATCATTCTCTCTAAAGTTGCTGGACGTCTGCCCAAACCACAGTCATATTTTCATATTTGTCAGCTCAAAGAGACTCTTTTATAATAGCAAATAAAAATTAAGTGTTCACACTGGGCTTCAAAGCAAAAGTCCCTCAGTGACGGTGCAGAGAGCACAGTATACGTCTTTCTTTAGAAAGGTTTACTGACCCGCCTGCAAGGCTCACGCTGGTCACATCCCAGGGTTAAGACATGCTGGCACAATGACGGCTATGATCCGATTTTTTTTTTTAGAACCAGGCTAATTATGCAGAAGAGTGTCCTCACACGGGCGAATTCAGAGCCCTTTCCTAGAGATGGCATCCCCCGGCCCCCCTCCGAAATGTCTCTAATAAAGACATAGAACTCTGTAGAACGAGAAAGCATGAGAAGAGGCGTGATCACGATGAAGGCGCCTTGACGACTCGATTGGGTGCTCGGAGTGAAGAAGTCAGTCATTTAAGTGACTTTAAGTGAAAATATCTACTCAATAATCCAGGACCACTTGGTGCTACTTATTGTACAGCAAACACACTCACCTCCTAGCACCTCCCCATTGCTGAGGGCGCTGTTTTCTTTACACCCACCCTCGTGCCAGGGCGGTGCCCGTCAATAAGCAGACATGGGCATGCGAGGGGAAGAAACAGTGACGGCCAGAGATTCAAGTTACTGACAGACTAGAAGATAAATATCAGTCGACTCCTGTTCAGCTCCCAGCTGACCACAGCGCAGAATCAAACCTTCCCTCGACAGCGGTGTCCAGCCCATGCCATTCTTTGGTTCTGGCGCGGCCAGGAAGGCACTGGAAATATCTAGAACGTCAGTGCCCGAGACAATGCCCAGCAGACAGTGAGCTCCCAGTGACTTGTAGAGAGAGAAAGAGATCTCTGAAATGTGGCTGAATGTCTTATGGATTTCCATGGCAATTTGGGCATAGAGAGGGCCAACTGGCAGCAGGAAGGAATTTATTCACATCTTATTTGCATGGGGGTAGCCATATCTCCCCAAGTCAAACAGCAATAAAAACTGCAAGTCCTCAATAATCTCACAGACTTATTCATAAACTTACAGAAGAGGAAACAAATAAAAAAGCATAAGAGGGCTGGAGGGATGGCTTAGAGGTTAAGGCGTTTGCCTGCAAAGCCGAAGGACCGAGGTTCGATTCCCCAGGACCCACGTTAGCCAGATACACAAGGGGGCGCACGTGTCTGGAGTTTGTTTGCAGTGGTTGGAGGCCCTGGTGCACCCATTCATTTGCTCTCTCTCTCTCTCCCTCTCCCTCTTTCTCTGTCAAATAAATAAATAATTTAAAAAGCATAAGAAATCAGTTATGCAAGAACTATATATATATATATCACACAATGAAACAAATTGCTTTAAATGGGTATCTTCATGTTAGGTCTCTTTCCTAGAAGTAAGGCTACTCTACTATATAAGCAGCACTGGGGCAAACACGACTGTTCGTGTCCCCTCCACTTTTGTGTGTTTTCCACTTTGGGGACATTTGTCTTCAATGACTTTATGACGTAGATGTTATATCTCCATCACATGTGTTATGTCACAGGTTAACTACACTCAGAAAGGTGTTAAACAACGTGCCCAAAGTCCGCACTGTTAGAAAGCAGGCTGGCCCATGGTGGCGCACGCCTTTAATCCCAGCACTCGGGAGGCAGAAGTAGGAGGATCGCTGTGAGTTCAAGGCCAGCCTGGGGCTGCAGAGTGAGTTCCTGGTCAACCTAAGCTAGAGTGAGACCCTACGTCGAAAAACCAAAACAAGATAAACAGAAAGGAAGGAAGGAAGGAAGGAAGGAAGGAAGGAAGGGAAGGAAAAAAAAGAAAGCAGGAGAGGTTCTAAACCCAGATCTGCCTGATTCCCAAGTCTACCTGCATAACTACCACACAAGTGTCCAGTTTGGAAAATCGGAATACTGGGCCAGTTGCAGGGGCCTGGGGCAACCTGGGTTTCAGTTGTGGCTTAGCCATCTGCTACCTGTATGACAGGAAGCAAACCTTGTCCATGTGATTCTGAAAGTTAACACCCACCTTTCAGGGTTGTGCACTTAAGGCTGGTGGCCCCGTTTTCTCACTCCATCTGCATAAAACTTAAGGACACGGGTGCGGGGTTCCACAGCCGGGCAGAGGCAGGGACAGCGGGGAGAGGCCCGGCCCGCCGCGCCCTGGCTGCGTGCCCCGCCCTCTACCTCTCTGAAAAGACCATCCAAACATCTCTAATCAAACCCAAACCAAATCAGGAAAGAAACTGTTCCTCTTTTGCAGGGAACCATAAAATAGGAATTCAGAAACACATGCTTGGAAAATAGTCAACACAAAACTCAATACTCCGGGTACAAATTTCCCCAAGGGAACGCAGACCTGACAGAAGTGAAAAAAAAAAAAAAAAAAAAAAAAAAGCCACTGAGCTTCCATGTCAGTGACTTATGCCTCTGGCATGGTGACCAATTACAAAATGGACCTTCTACTCCTCTACTCCTAACCACAGATGTCCTAAATGGCTGAGAGATTAAAGGCTGTACAAGAATACAAGAGTACACATGTGTGTGCACGCGCACACACACATACAGAATGATGGGAGGCTTAAAAGGCTCATTTAGGGGCTGGAAAGATGGCTTAGAGGTTAAAGTGCTTGCCTGAAAAGGCAAAGAACCCAGGTTCAATTCCCCAGGACCCATGTAAGCCAGCTGCACAAGGTGGTGCACGCGTCTGGAACTCGTTTGCAGTGGCTGGAGGCCCTGGTGTGTCCATTCTCTCTCTCCCTCAAATAATTAAAAAATACTTTTTTTTTTTTTTAAAAAGGCTCATTTAGTTTTCAGAATATCTACAGCTGGGATAGAGAGATGGCTTAGAAGTTAAGGCATTTGCCTGCAAAGCCAAAGGCTCTTAGTTCGATTCCCCAGGACCCACATAAACCAGCTGCACAAGGTGGCACATGCATCTGGAGTTCATTTGCAGTGGCCAGAGGCTCTCTCTCTCTCTCTCTCTCTGTGTCTGCCTCTTTCCCTCTCTTTCTCAAATAAATAAAATTTAAAAATTTTTTTAAAGAATAGCTACAATCCCATCCTCTTCTTTCTAGGACAATTCTTGGGTCAGGAGTTTAAACAATGTTTAAAATTCTTGAGATAAAAGCCCTCCAATGAAAACGCACAAATGAGTATCTGTTGTCACCACAGGTAGGCTACAGAATGGAGGAAAAGTACAAGGGTAGTGGAGGCATGCTTTAGGAACTTCTGGGACCAAACCACGCACAACTGGGACCGGCATGACATCAAGCCCAGTCCCGTGGCCATTCTGATCAAGATTAGATCAGCGTTCAAGTGCATTCTCATGCAGGTAGAACTGCACGCCTGCGTCAGGCATTCTCCCCCCTCACACGTACGAGTGAGTACTCTGACATTTTTTTTGTGTGTAAAGAATGAGGAAATCATACTTTCAAAACATTCAGCGCAAGTTTTCCGGCCAGTAACCTTTGCACTATTTTTCACATAGCAATCTCTTGCCAAGATGTTTCTTTTGCTTTCTTAGCAAGGGTTAACATAAATATATATATATATATATATATATATATATATATATATATATATATATGTATGTATATATATGGGCTGGAGGGATGGCTCAGAGGTTAAGGTGCACACCTTTAATCCCAGCACTCGGGAGGCAGAGGTAGGAGGACGACCGTGAGTTCGAGGCCACCCTGAGACTACATAGTGAATTCCAGGTCAGCCTGGACTAGAGAGAGACCCTACCTTGAAAAACAAAACAAACAAACAAACAAACAAAAAAGCTAACAACCCGGGGTTAGTTGCCTAGCACTCACAAAGTGGCACATGTATCTTGAGTTTGCAGTGGCTGAGGGCCCTGGTGCACCCATTCTCTCCCTGTGCTTACAAATAAGTTAAAACAATGATTAGAGTTTGTAGCACTCATCACTTTGCTGTTTGACCACAGGAGCCTCAGTTTACCGCCTGCCTGGGAATTCAGATAATCGGGATGAATTACTTGGAATCACTTTTCTATGGTTATATGAATCTTGACTTTCCATGCAGACAATAAATATCCTAGTGCGTCTTCTGACACTTGCACCCAAGTGGGATCTTGGTGTATTTCTTCTAGAAGATACTTCTCTCAACTACACAAAGTTAAACATATCTCTAGCATCTTTACACATTAGGGTTGAGAAGAACTCCAAACACAGCATTGCCATGGTGAAGAAAAGGAAATTTTAAAAAAAATTTTATTTGTTCATTTTTATTTGTTTATTTGAGAGCGACAGAGAAAGAAAGAGGCAGATAGAGAGAGGGAGAGAGAATGGGTGCGCCAGGGCCTCCAGCCACTGCAAACGAAATCCAGACGTGTGCGCCCCCTTGTGCATCTGGCTAACGTGGGTCCTGGGAATCGAGCCTCGAACCGGGGTCCTTAGGCTTCACGGGCAAACACTTAACCGCTAAGCCATCTCTCCAGCCCGAAAAGGAATATTATTGACACTTTCCATACCTGTTGCGGTGACTTAATGCAGGTGTCCCCCATCAATTTAGGTATTCTGAATGCTAGTCTCCCCAGCTGATGGAGACTTGGGACTTAATGCTTCCTGGAGGCAGTGTATTGTTGGGGGGTGGGCTTATGGGTGTTATAGCCAGCTTCCCCATGCCAGTGTTTGGCACACTCTCCTGTTGCTGTTGTTCATCTGATGTTGGCCAGGGGGTGATGTCCACCCTCTGCTCATGCCATCGTTTTCCCCTGCCATCATAGAGCTTCCCCCTCAAGCCTATAAGCCACAATCAACCTCTTTTTCCCAAAAGCCTGGTTGGGTGATTTCTACCAACAATGCAAACCTGACTACGACACCCGTGCATGATGTAATTTGATCATAATCCCCTCCCATTCTCCCACTACCTTTTTCTGTCCCCCTCCCCCACACGCTTCCACTGAACCCCTCCCCAAGGCATTTTTTTTTTTCCCCAAGTATCTTCACCTTTCCTTTCACAAAGGGCAATGATGCTTTCTACTACCTTTTCTTCCCTAAGTGTTTCCAATCTTTAGTGTTTCCTCACAGTCTGAGATTCCAGGCCAGTGCTTGTGTCTTAGTTTGCATCTTACTGATAAGAGAGTTAGCTATGCATGCCATTCAAGTTGTTCTCGAGTTTCTGGGCTGAGGCAACTATTCAGTCGTAACATTTCATGCTGCAACCAGAAAGTCCGGTACTGTATCGCTCGCATTCCCCAGCGCTGCTTGCGTACGAAGCTTGCGGATTACTAATCCGAACGCTAAGATGAAGCACGTTATGGCTAGCAGCTAGGAACAGAATTCTGTGATTTTGAGGTTACCCAGGTTAAAAGAACACGGATAACTGAAATGGCCTTTTTTTTTTTTTTTTTTTTTTGAAGAGTCAGGGTCTTGGACTAGAGATATAGCTGGGAGAAGAGCGCTTGCCCAGCATGAATAAAGTCCTGGATTCAGATTCAAGAAACACACACACACACACACACAGAGTTGGAGTCCTGCTACACTGTCCAGGATGCACACCCCCCAAATTCCTGGGCTCACATGATCCCCCACCTTAGTCTCCTGAGGCCCACACCACAGCACTAAACTTGGCTTTCAGTTTTATTTGTTTTATTATTATTATTATTATTATTATTATTATTTTGAGGTAGGTTCTCACTGTAGCCCAGGCTGACCTGGAATTCACTATGTCGTCTCAGGGTGGCCACAAACTCACGGTGATCCTCCTACCTCTCTGCCTCCCGAGTGCTGGGATTAAATTTTATTTTATTTTTAAAAAATATTTTATTTGAGGCCAGGAGTGGTGGCGCACGCCTTTAATCCCAGCACTCGGGAGGCAGAGAGGTAGGAGGATCACCGTGAGTTCGTGGCCGCCCTGAGACGACATACTGAATTCCAGGTCAGCCTGGGCTAGAGTAAGACCCTACCTCGAAAAAAGCAAAATTTTTAATTTATAAAATGGCCTGGGTATCCATGACCGCACAGTGCCTGACACTACCTACATAAGACCCTCATCATAGAAGAAAATGATGATGACATCAAAATAAAAGAGAGACTGATTAAGAGGGGGAGGGGATATGATGGAGAGTGGAGTTTCAAAGGGGAAAGTGGGGGAACGGAGGGAATTACCACGGGTTATTGTCTACAATTATGGAAGTTGTCAATAAAAAAAAAAGTTAAGGCTGGAGGTAGAGACAGTAGGATCGCTGTGAGTTTGAGGCCCACCCTGAGACATAGTGAATTCCAAGTCAGCCTTGGTTAGAGAGGGACCCTGCCTCAATAAAATAAAATAAAATAAAATAGAATAATATTTTATTTATTTGTTAGAGAGAGAGAGAGAATAGGTACACCAGGGCCTCTACCCACTGCAAATGAACTCCAGACGCATGTGCCACCTTGTACATCTGGCTTACATGGGCACTGGGGAATCGAACTTGGGTCCTTAGACTTTGCAGGCAAGTACATTAACCAGTAAGCCATGTCTCCAGCCCAGATTTTATTTTCAAAGTAGACCAATTAGTGACCTAATACCACCTAATCCCCACAGGAATATGGCAGATTTGCATTCTCTTAATATGTTGAATGAAAAAAAAAATCTCTTTATACTTGAGCAAGTTAATAAGACCAAACTTCATAAGAATCAAAGTTGGGCTGGAGACATGGCTTAGCAGTTAAGGTGCTTGCCTGCAAAGCGCAAGGATCCAAAGTTTGGTTCCTTAGCACCCATGTAAGCCAGGTACACAAAGTGGCTCATGTGTCTGGAGTCTGTTTGCAGTGGCTACAGGCCGTGGTACACCCATTCTCTCTTTCTCTCTCTCATCTGCCTCCCCCTTGTCAGATGAATAAATAAATAAAAATAACTAAATACATAAATAAAAGAGGCAAAATTCCAAGGATGACTAAGAAAAAGACAAGTGCTCTAGTGGGGTCATCCACATAGGAAACTGCTCCTCAGTGTGACGTGGAGTTAGCACTAACCCACTCTTTGGGCGCGTTCCAGTACAATGTGAAAGACCTTAAAGTCTTAATTTTTACAGCTTCATAGACATACAAGTTACAGGCATGCTTCTACGTTAAAAGATGATTATGGGGGCTGCTTAGTGGTTAAGGCACTTGCCTGCAAAGCCCAAGGACCCAGGTTCCATTCCCCAGTACTCATGTAAGCCAGACACGCAACGTGGCACACGCACCTGGAGTTTGCAGAGGCTGAAGCCCTGGCACATTCTTATTTTCATCCTCTCTCTCTTTCAAATAAATGAAATATTTTTAAAAAGATCATTATAGATTTTAAGAAAAGGTGGGGAGGAAACCTGCACACTTCACCTATACCCATAACTTCTGGTGCTTTTAAGATTAATAGAAAAAAGAAATAGAAGAAGAAAAGCAAGCCAAATATGATCTCAACTCTTCTCAACTTCTACTAATTAGGATGTACATTTCACAACAAATGAAACTATTTGTTTTTATAATGATCATATCAGGCAGCTGATTTAGTCTCAGAATGTCCTTGTAGATTTATTTTCCTATAAAAGTAAACCATCGCATAAAAACCGGAGAAGTTTCCATAAGAAAAGTGTCTATCATATTGCTTGTTAAAGTTTACCAATTAATTAACAAGCTTAGTTAATGGGTTCCTTAGAAGTGTCTGTGAGATGAATATTTTAATACTCATTTTCATAATAGTAAGTAGATTTCAGAGATTTCTTTTTCTCTTTACAAAATATCACTGGTTTATTTCACAACGGTATTTGTCAAACCAAAATATTAGTAATTCTTCTTCCCTTTACTTCTGTGATTCTTTAGAAAAATATTTAAAATATGAAGAAATCCAACTTTATACATCATTAAGCTTTGGCCAATTTCACATACAAAAAAAATGTGCCCACAATCCTTAAAAACATGATTATGTATACAGAAAATACATGGAAAACTTACTGTTCTTAGAAAAGAACAGAGTGGAACAGATAAATAAATTTCCACATCTGAGGTAGATTTTTTTTCCTGCTTTTATAGGAGGTCAAGTAAGTTCATGCAGAAAAACCCCACAGAATGGGCCTGTCGTTAAAAATAAATGAAGCAAGGATTATACGGTTTAAAATGTTTTCTTTAGAGTCAAAAAGTTTTTTCAAGGGTTCTAGCCAAGTATACGAAGATAGGTGATGCCCATGCGTAGCTCTGCTAAAGGGCACAGTGCCCTCCAGGAACCGCACAGCCCAGTGGCTCCGGCCGAATGAATGCTAACGTCACAGGCAGCGTACTTCCAGTCTCAGCCATTAGATCAAAACCGGCAAGGGCTGGAAAGATGGGTCAGTGGTTAAGGTGCTTGCCTGCGAGGCCCAATGACGCCGATTCCCCAGGGCCCACGTAAAGCCACCTGCGCAAAGTGGCGCGTGTGTGTGGAATTTGTTTGCAGTGGCTAGAGGCCCTGGAGCGCCCATACCCTCCCTCCCTCCCTCCCTCCCTCCCTCCCTGTCTCTCTCTGTGAGTGTATGTGTCTGTATCTCTCTGCTTGCAAATGAATTAAAACCAAACCCAAAGCAAAACAGGCAAGATGCACACTCCTGACAGGCACACCTTATTTTATTTATCTTATTATTTCTCTCTCCTTTTCTTCCCTTCTGCTCTGTTGTACGGCAACTTCTCTCTCCACTGAAAGGTGTGAACAACTTTGCCAGCTCTATCAAAAGCAGCTGGTGGCCGGGCGTGGTGGCGCACGCCTTTAATCCCAGCACTAGGGAGGCAGAGGTAGGAGGATCTCTTGTGAGTTCGAGGCTACCCTGAGAGTACATAGTGAGTTCCGGGTCAGCTTGTGCAAGAGTGAGTCCCTACCTTGAAAAACAAAAACAACAAAAAAAGCAGCTGGGACAATTCACTAGAGAAGGTATGGGGAGGGTCATCAGCCCCCCTCCTGAGATCTCCGTTGCCCCCTATACCAGCTATGTGCCATCAGGGATACAGAGGGCAAAAGATCACGGAACCACGAGTCTCTGGAGTCTCCGTGCTTGGTAAGCCGTCACCCCTAGACTGAGGGAGGCGCAGCCCTGGGGTGACACAGTGAGCCCCGTGGAAGTGCAGCTCTGGGGTCTCATGCACCTAGACATGGACAAGGCGCTTCTGGAAGGTGCCACAGGGAAGCTGTCACTCAGGGTGGGCTCCCCATGCTCTGTAAGCGAGCCCTCATCCCAAGGCTGGGCGAGCAGCGTCTGGAGCCTTAATCCCGGAGCTCCAAGCTCCAAGTGGCTGCTTTAGGGGTTCCATGTTCCTTTAAACAACCCCCCTCCACGCTCTGGAAGTAACCCCGTTAAACTCACTGGTCCACAAACTGGTATTGGTGCCGCCACGTTTTCATCTGCTATCTGAGCCCTATTTGACTGAGCCCTTGGGCAGAGTGGCCCCTTCTGCTGTGGGACTCAAGTCTTCAGAAAACTGTCTGAGTTTGGAGGAGTGTCTTATCATGGTCCATGTATAAAAGCTGGTTCTCCAGGGTGGTGGAAATGGAGAAGCTGTGGGTCTTTTTCTTAATATATATGTATGTATGTATATATATATATATATTTAATTTGTATTTATTTATTTGACAGAGAGAAAGAGGTAGAGAGAGAGAGAGGGAGAAAGAATGGGCGCGCCAGGGCCTCCAGCCACTGCAAACGAACTCCAAAGCCCCCTTGTGCATCTGGCCAACGTGGGTCCTGGGGAGTCGAACCTGGGTCCTTTGGCTTTGTAGGCAAGCGCCTTAACCGCTAAGCCATCCCTCCAAGCCCAAGGTTGTGGGTCTTTAAGAGATGGGGCCTACTGACAGAGGGCCAGCGTCACCAAGAAGTAAACCTTTGACGAGGACCACGGGGTTCCAGGCTCCCTCAGCTTCGCTGCTTTCTGGATTGAAGTGTGAGGAGGTGTGTGGGCGCGTGTTCCCGCTGCGACAAGCTACGCAGACCAGGGGCCCAAGCCAGCGGGCCTACCGCATCTGGGATTTGATCTTCTAGAACTGTGAAGACACAATAGACCCCTTGACTTCAAAAAAGAACCTGTCTTGGAGATTTTCTTGTAGTGGCATGAAGATGACTAATTAAAAAAAAAAAATTAGATTGCTGTGGTACAAAGAAACTGGGAGCTGATGTAATGGAGCCATGAAAGACATTAACTATTATCTGGAAAAGTTTTACTACAGAACTGGGTGTGGTGGCACATGCCTATTAGTCCAGCACTCGGGAGGCTGAGGTAGGAGGACGACTGTGAGTGTGAGGCCAGCCTGAAGCTACAGAGTGAGTTCCAGGTCAGCTTAGGATAGAGTAAGACTACTTAAAAAATATATATATATAAATGAATGAGTGGGTTGCAGAGTTATGTCAAAGAAAAAAATTAACAGGCCAAATACTGGTGTGTTTGTATCCTGCTTGGAATAATCCACCAGAGAGGAGCAAAACCTGATGGTGGCAGTATAAAAATGTAACTTTAGGGGTTGGAGAGGTGGCTTAGCATTTAAGTGCTTGCCTGTGAAGCCTAAGGACCCCGGTTCAAGGCTCGATTCCCCAGGACCCACGTTAGCCAGATGCACAAGGGGGCGCACGCGTCTGGAGTTCGTTTGCAGTGGCTGGAGGCCCTAGTGCGCCCATTCTCTTCCCCCCCACCCCGTCTGTCACTCTCAAATAAATAAAAATGAACAAAAAAAAATTTTTTTTAAATGTAACTTTAGTAGATGAAAAGGAAAAAAAAAAAAAAAAAGCCAGGTGTGGTGGCGCACATCTTTAATCCCAGTCCTTTGGAGGGAGAGGTAGGCAGATCGCTTTGAGTTCGAGGCTACCTTAAGACTACATAGTGAATTCCAGGTCAGCCTGGGCTAGAGTGAGACCCTACATCAAAAAAAAAAAAAAAAAGAAAAAGAAAAAGAAAAAGAAAAAAGAAAGAAGAAAGAAAGAAAGAAAGAAAGAAAGAAAGAAAGAAAGAAAGAAAGAAAGGAAGGAAGGAAGGAAGGAAGGAAGGAGACATTGTGGGGACAGAAAGGTCCTCCCCCAGAGGACTGATCAGTGGCAAGAGGGCAGAAATCTGGGATCATGTGGAACCTTATGGTTGCCAGCATAAAGGAGACACTAAAGAAGTTTTTGTCCCAGCATGATGTAATGCCGAGGTTGAGCGAGCTGACAAGACAGGAGGGGAAGGTTCGAATTAAGACTTCTTGAAGATCAGGTTTTCTGGGGGCTGCAGTTACTCTCACTAACAAAGTCTAAGAACGGCCTTTAGTGAGCGGCTGAGATGAAGTCCAGGGAGCTAGAAGTGTGGGTGAATTTTCTACCTGGGGGCCAGTATGCCCAAAGTTGATGGACTGGAACATAGGGAGAAGAGTAAATAAAATCAGGTGATCAAAACCTTCAAAAAATGATGAACGGGGGCTGGAGAGATGGTTTAGCAGTTAAGGTGCTTGCCTGTAAAAACCCAAGGACCCTAGTTCGATTCCCCAGTACGCACGTAAAGCCAGATACACAAGGTGACGCATGTGTCTGGAGTTTGTTTGTGGTGGCTGGAGGCCCTGGTGTGCCCATTCTCTCTCCCCATCCCATAAAAAAAAAAAAATGAAATATTAAAAGAAAGAAAAAGTCAGTGGTGAAAGAGCTTCAGTGAAAGACTTAGAGGCAAGGTCTGTAGTCTCCTTAATGTAATCCTTGGTTAGTTAACTCACTTGTACGGGTCATAGGTGAGGCTGAACCTCCCAAGAGATTACCTAGTTATGGTCTGTCTTAAGTGTCCTCAGCCACCGTCACCCCATGTCAGCTCGCTGAGAAGTGTTAACATGGGGTGGGGGAATCCACTTTGAATAAAAATATCCAACTTTACTATTGCAAACACTGTATGTTTAAAAAAAAAAGTGCAGTAAAATTCCAAAGTACCTGAAAAATGAGAAAACAAAAAGGTTTATATAATATAAAATTCCTGACTCAGAAATATGTAAATATATATTTAAACTTGAAATATATGGTCATTCCTATTAAATGTAAAGTCAAATAAATTGATGTGGAAGTAAAATGTAGTCATCTCTTTCCACTAATCATAAACACAGAAGTTCAGAGCTGGGAAGGACCTTGCAAGGCCAGACTCTCACTTTTGGAGATGAAATAACAAAAGCCTGGCAGGGTCGCTGAGGTGTGTAACGTGGGCAGGCAGCGTGGAAGCCGCGGACCACACTCTGGCCTCTTGACGGGCCTGCATTTGATCGGCCATTCCAGCTGCTAGCAGCAACGCACTGGGAAACTTGACTCTCTTACACCCCAGCTCCGCATGTGTGAGCGGACATCATACTGTTTCTGTGGTCTACGGAAGAGGGGCTTCAAATATTCCAACTGACAGTAAACACGAGGTGCAGAACTTTACAGTTAAAATGAGAAGATAGAAGCCGGGCGTGGTGGCGCACGCCTTTAATCCCAGCGCTCAGGAGCCAGAGGTAGGAGGATCGCTGTGAGTTCGAGGCCACCCTGAGACTACATAGTGAATTCCAGGTCAGCCTGGGCTCGAGCGAGATCCCATCTTGGGAAAAAAACAAAAAAAAAAAGAGGAGATAGGAGCCGGAGGGACAGCTCAGTGGTTAAGGTGCTTGCCTGCAGACCTAACAACTAGAGTTTGATTCCCCAGTACCCATGTAAAGCCAGCTGCACAAAGTGGCACATATATCTGGAGTTCCTTTGCAGCAGCCAGAGGCCCTGGCGCACCCATTCTCTTTCTCTTCCTTTCCTTGCAAATAAATAAGAGTTTTTTTTTTTTTTTCCCCCCGTGAGGTAGGGTCTCACTGTAGCCCAGGCTGACCTGGAATTCACTCTGTAGTCTCAGGGTGGCCTTGAACTCTCCGCGATCCTCCTGCCTCTCTGCCTCTCTGCCTCCCGAGTGCTGGGATTAAAGGTGTGCACCACTATGCCCGGCTTAAATAGAGACATTTTTTAAATGAGAGAATAAGGCAACATTTGAGAGCCTTTTCCCTATATGCTATTGGAATCAGCTTAAAAATCTATCATCTGTTTATCTATCCAGAGAGAATGAGAATCACAAAATCTTTAAAAGTGGTGGTGAGAATAGATTATTCTAAGAGCAGGGAGGACAGCACTGGACATGGGAAAGTCAGGTGGAAAAGTCTGGAAAGCTATCACGAACAGCTTCCATTGTAGGGAAAATGAACAGGAGTCGGCATTCTGAAGAGAAACAAGGCTTCACCTTTCCCTGGTCCAACCCCTTTCTCGCCACCATAGGATTTCCCCAGACACAGGAAAACAAGCCAGGAGGCACCATTTTGGGTTTTCATGCCTGGGAGGAAAGCAGCCGAGGCGAAGGGAGATGAGTCAGCACCCAGCAGAGCCAATTAATTGCAGCCAGATTCCGTTCGGACGGTACATGAAGGAGACTCACCGATTCAGTCATGCGTGTGAGCTCATGATTATGAAACGAATGAAATAAGCATGGGGCTGGGCGAAGGGACGGGGGGGGGGGGGGGGAGCCAAGTGCCAGGTGAGTCAAATCTGGGTTCATGCTAACGAACGAGGGGTGCCTTGGTCTGCAGGAGCCACTGTGTCCGGAGTACAAAGCGGTGCTGGGAAGCCTGGCGTGGTGGCTGCACGCCTTTAATCCCAGCACTCGGGAGGCAGAGGTAGGAGGATCGCCGTGAGTTCGAGGCCACCCTGAGACTCCATAGTGAATTCCAGGTCAGCCTGGGCTAGAGTGAGACCCTACCTTGAAAAACAAAAAAAAAAACAACAAAAAAAAAACCACAAAGCAGTGCTGGGGGAGCTCCCGTCCCTCGCTGGGGGGCTGACATTGCCCCGGGGAAGAGCAGGCAGATTCTTCTTGCTCCACTGGCTGAGAAGGCACACGCACACACGCACACAAACGTGCACGCACGCCCTTCTACCACCTCCCTGAACTGGAAGATAAAACGCAGGACTGGGGCTGGAGAGATGGCTTAGCGGTTAAGGTGTTTGCCTGCAAAGCCAAAGGACCTCGGTTCGATTCCCCGGGACCCACGTAAGCCACATGCACAAAGGGGCTCATGTGTCTGGAGTTCGTTTGCAGGTGGCTGGAGGCCCTGGTGTGCCCATTCTCTCTCTCCCTCTCTCTCAAATATATTAATTAATTTTTTTTAAACAATGCAGTATTTTGACTCTTCCAAAGAGATGATTCTGTGAAGACATGGCGCCTACTCTGGTGAGAGCGTGTAACTGTGTAACGCAGTTTCCAGAAGCAGCAAAGGCCAGACTCTCCAGCCAACTGCACAGAGCCCCATTCCAACCACGTCCACCTCTTTCTTCCCCAGCAGATGGGCCCTGGGGTCAAGGCCTCACACTGGATGACACTCTAGTCCAGCACAAGGCGGAAGGTCTCATCAGAGGAGGTCAAAGGAAAGACAGAGACAATTCACCGACAC